>JANHMN010000012.1:62909639-62935930 GCA_030674055.1 Rhabdomys pumilio
CTGTCCATCTATAGAATGTCAGGAAGGTCCAGTGTTGGTAGTCTGTCTATCTATAGAATGTCAGTGCTCACAGAACAATGAAGCTCTTGAAGAAATGACCAAGCTTCTTTGTTGTGGGTCACTTGGCAGATCTCTTCACTGGGTTTCCTTAAAGTGTCAGCAGACATAGATGCGTAGAATGGCAGATGCCTGACACCTACAGACCCTTTAATAGGGTTGAGCATCCAAGAATTAAGCGTCACTCCCCAGAAGGCTGAGGCAGCTATTCTTGCAGACTGGGCCAATGGGTACCATCTTCCAAATGCTTGTTTCCACTGAGAAACAACTCACCTTGGGTGTGTAGAGTACATAATGGAAGCAATCAACCTGGACTTCCCGTCCTCCCAGCCTGGCCTGGCCATTCCTTCCCAGCTCTGCGAGGGATTCAAAGTCACCTACAAGGTGCTGTGCAATAGAAGAGAGTTCTGTTCACCATTCTGTTAGCATTCTGCCGTTAAAACAAGAATCGCTAAAGTTTCTATAGGATTGATGAGTGAGGCCGAGAAAGAGTGCTTGGTATTTTCTCTGCCATAGGAGCTACCTCATCAATACTCGGTGACAGAACAAACATTTTAACAACAATGCTTATTATGCCTTGCTTAAAACTGCTTTTGAGGTGGGGGGAAGAAATAAAAGTGCTGGAAAATAAAATGATTTTTTTGTTGGGTTTTAAACCATTTTGCACTTCACAGCGCCTCAGCTATAGGATTGGTGATGGCTTTTAAAGTTCTTCGTCCATAATGTTTTCCTGTGCTGTCATATGGACATGGGGAAAGACAAAACACCAGTGTCTATAGATGAGTGACTAAGTTATGTGGCTCTCCTGACTGGTCCAACCTGTTATGTGCCCAGTACAGGGTGGGCAGACGTCATGTGGATGAGCATGTGACTACGTGACAAGTGCTATGAGATTTTCATGGGCCCTTTCTTCCCTGACATTTTATTTTTTTCGTTGAGAGGATAGCCACATAGTATTTTTTTTAAGGCATAAAATGTGCCCAGAACTGAAGAGAAATTATCAGGACACTTATCTTTAAGAGCTCAAAAGGTCCTTATGATTATTATCTCCACAGGGAAACAGATGTTGGACACAATACAACCAGACTCGAATGGCTTATCCTATGGAACCTTGCCTGATGGAGGTGACCCAACAAGGGGCCAGCGTGGAGAGAAGAAAGAAGCCTAGGTTGCCAAGACGGATGGCTGTTGGCCTGCTATTCAATACCACCTTTTAAAGGGTTGCACATGTTCGCTCTGTGTCAGCAGCTATTTCACGCTGACATGTGTGCGTATTTGATTCACTTTTCTCCCCCACTGTGGACAATCAGGGCCTTCCTAATCTCCAACCGTCTAATGCTTTCATGGAATGTAACTCCGAGTGCTCCCCACACCCTCCATCCCTCCCTAGCGATCATCTCACTGGCTGGATCTTAATGAGAGCCTGGCTGCCGAAGCAGGAATGTCACACAAAAATGTGCACTCGAGATTTGGCCATAGAAGGCAGAGGTTGCTTTTCCATGTGGCTTGCAGAATATGCTTGTTGGCTTCAAAAACACCCTCTCGTGCTCCAGCCTTAGTCTCTAAAGGAAGATTTGATGTGCTTTGTTCTTGGGTGCCTCTGTAAACCTCTCTTGAGGAACTCACTCCTTTTTCCATGTTGTATGGCAAGTCACTGTCGCAGCCAATTCTGTTAAAATCTTCCTTTGAAAATAAAGGGCCTCATTACAAAATTAAATTTACAAGTGCTGTTCTCAGATGGCATTTATTAAAAACTCTAAGACCTGCTAGTGGCAGTTTTTGAGCCTAAAGTGGGAGCATTTAAGACGTGTGACTGTATTCACCTCTGCGGCATATGTACTAAAATCTAAGCAGCACATATGGTATCGTGGTCTCTGCATAAGTATGACACACAAATTCATAAAGTGTTAAAACAGCTAAAACTCTAGAATAGTAGCATTTTCTCCAGCCTTATGATCCTCTTATACTTATATTGAAACTCAAGAAAGATTTTGTCACATGCCTTAAATTGTTACAGATCCTATACTTTATCTGTGGGTTTATATGTCTTAAAATGGCATTTAGTGCCTTGGATATTCATGCTACACACTGTGTCTCCCCCTCCCCACCCCCTGCAAGTCCTCTAAACTTTGCCAGTTTTTCTAGAAAAGGAAAATCATAATTAGAGGAGTGGGTTTCAGCTACTTGAATCTGGCCATAGAATACAGCCACGAGGTCCAACCTGAGCATGGGGGCCTATGTCACATAGGACTCTCTGTGACCACCCGCTATGTCTACTAACACATTTCAGGCAGAATCTGTATAATGATTTCTCCTGAAGCTGTACCTAGTATTTCAACAATGAGAAAAGGGAACAAATGTATTGTAACCAAATAATAAGGCCCATCCTTAAAGCCTCAGGTTGCCCAAACCATGCCAGCCCAGTGCCACTCAAGAACTGTGCTTGTGCATGGTGCAGACTTAGAGCCAATGAGATACTAACCTGAACTATTTCTAATCTTTTAATTTTTCTTATAACCTGAACTCCTAACCAAACTGGAATATCCCAAAGCCCACGTATGGTTTCTGAACTCCGGAGAGCTGTCAGCAATTCCTGCCACATTGGCAAGTGTCCATTGATCTAGATGCAACAGTCATATAATTACAGAATTTTTAGTGAGTGGGTACAGTGTGTTGGCTCTGAGAGACTCAGCTAAGTTATGTATCCAGTGCCTTAAACTGTGGATTTCTAGTAAATCTTGACATTAGTTTCAAAAATTGGAAAAGGGGATTTATTTGAGCTCTAGGGCCCTCTTTATAGCTGCAGCACCCAATTCTGAGCACTGTAAAATTTTGCAGACACAAGCTTAACAACAGTTTGTTTGTGCCCTCACCCTTGCATTAAAGGTTTTGAGAAATGAAATTAGTTTATGCAATACAGGGATGATTTTGAAATCAGTATTACATATATACTGTATTCAGACCTACTTTCACTAATTATGGTGCACCAAACCAAGGTGAATAGAAGTGTTAGTCTACTGGCTTAGAGGGCGTTTTGTTTGTCTTTCTCTTTAGTACTTAGGGCTTGACAACCAAAGTCAACCCATTCCTTCTGACATTGTAAGCTGGGAACCCTTGGCCAGCATTTGGCTCATCTGACTATTTGTCTAGACCAAGGACTGTTAAACTTTTTTAGTAAAGACTTACAAAGTAAATATTTGGGGGTTTGTGTTATCCATATGGTATCTGTCCCCCACTACTCAGCTATTGCATAATAGCATAAATGTAGCCATGGACAATGCGTAAACAAGTAATAATGAATGTACATCAGCAATTATTAACAAAACAAAAAATAGTAACCAATCCATGTCTGTAGTTTGCCACGCTCTGGCCCAAACTCTTCTGACTTTGCCATGCAACTTATTTTTCTTGTTTCTTGGGCACTGGATAGCTAAAAAGAGAAAACATTGACACTTCATGGTTTTTGACAAATCAGATACTTGGTATTTACATTAAGATCCTTTTGCTTATATGAAAAATAAATGTATTTGTTTTGAGTCTATTCTCAGAGTCCAACTTTTTCTCTTTGGAAAGCACTGGTTCTTTACAGACACCACTAAACACGCTGGAAGTCTCCAGTCTTCTGCACTGCTGGTAATAACTTTAGGCGCTATCTCTCATGCATTTGACTAACACACAGGTCTCTCATGTCTGACAGCTTAGCTTAAATGCTTGCTTACCCTATGCTATAATACTTTCATTACCAACATCCCTTGAAAACTAATAAAATAAGAGATTTTTTTCAAGCAGAGATTCAGAATGTATTCTTCACAAACACACACAGATACGCATCAGTAACAACACACACACGTGTCCCGTGTGCATCCCTGGGGTTTCTGTTCTGTAGTGGAAAAAGAAAGAAAAGAGAACAATTCCACTGCTACTCAAGAGTGATGTGACAGCATCTAAGTTTGGCTCCAAAGAAAGCGGGTGTGATGGTAGACATGACAGGAACAGAGGGAAATGCCGAGCCAAGCTCCTGAGACCATGCCCGTGTCCAGGCACACTAATAAAATAACCACAAATACTGATGGTGCGTGCTCGGCCACTTTGAAGGTTGCCTCTGAAATGCCAATTTGATAGTGAAATGAAGGACATAAATATACCAGTTTGCTCTATGCAAATTCTGAGGCTTGTTATGAGGGCTGTCTGTGAACAAGAACTACAAACCTAACGCACGTGTCTGGCACCTGTCAGTACTTCCTTCCCCAAATCCAGTCTTTTTACTGTCATAGTCGTGTCCTTTTATGATGACGTGTAGCTGGGACAGCGGGATGTGAAGCATTTGAGCCTGACCGCTTTCATTTCTTAACACATACTTCCCTCCAGGGCCTTTGTGGGTTCGTGATCTTCAGTGAGACTGCTAGCTAAGCACCACACACTTCGTACTACTAAGAGCTCAAAACTGAACCTGACATGATTGGGCGAGGAATTCTGAGACGGCTTCTAATCATTAGAGTCATCAGCAGTCTGGCTTTTGTTAAGCCATCTAGAAAAAAATAAAATAATCCACACATACACAGTTTCAAATATAGACCATTCTGGGAATATTAGACACAGTGCTTTATAATAGTGCTTTAGCAATTGTGGTAACTAGAATTAAGAGCCTTCCCACCCAGGAATTCTTGTGCCTACCACCTTTCCAGCCAGCCTGAGGGTACCACACAACACACTGTCCTGTGCCATAAGAACAAATCAGTTACAGGCGTTATGGCCCAACTAGGAAAACTCTTTCAATTCAGGTCCTTACTGAGAGTTACTGAGTCCCAACCACAGCATAAGAGGAATGTCAAACCCATAGCAAATAAATGATTCTTCAAGATGCACCCAGCTGAGCAAGCCATTGCTAGAAAGTTCACAGAATCACAGACAAGATGCAAGATAGTCTCCATGTTCTGGGAAAGAATCCCTTTCCAAGGGATCTGGCAAGTCCACAGCGGACACAGAGCTGGCCTGTTCCTGTTGGAGCAGGTTGTGTAGACAAAAGCCACTTTGCACATTTGAGTTGCTGTCCTGCAGACACGAGCCAGTCACCCTTCCAGCACACATGTATCCCACTTCCAGAACCTTCCCTTTCATGGCTCTAATTTTAAAACAGCCTTAGACATTTTCTGCAGTTTGAGCTCTCCTCCCTCTGTCCAGAGACCTCACTTAAACCTTCTGAATACAATGTACCTACAAGGGAATGAGTCAGCTTTAGAGTGCCTCATCTAGAGACTCACAGCTTAGGATAGCTGCGCGATTACAGACTACTCACCCAAATACCACGTGACTCAAATTGGCAAATACTCTTGAGGTCACTAGGTCAAAATTGATTGCCTACTATTTTAGTATTTGGTTTAGTGGTTTTTTAGAACAGTTTTAAGTTTGCTTCTTGAATATTGAGCAGAAGTTACAGAGATTTCTGATGTAATCCCAATCCCCATGCTTGGGGAGCTTCTCCTTTATCGATGAACTTACATTGATGCATCTTCATCATGCCTTGTCCCTCATCTCCACTAGGGTACCTGTGCTGGTTTGGGGAGTTTTCATTGTTGTTGTTTGTTTTTTCAGTCTATTGTTGTTGTTGTTGGTGGTGGTGGTGGTGGTGGTGGTGGTGGTATTTGGTTTGGGTTTGTTTGTTTGTTTGTTGAGCTTGTACAAGCGAATACTGAGAGGCTGAGCAAGGCAGGAAGAACAAGCCTGGAAGCAGTATCCTTCCATGACTTCTGCTTCAGGTCCTGCCCTGACTTCCTTCAGTGATGGACTATGATGTGTAATATAACAAAATAAACCCTATCCTCCCCAAATTGCTATAGTCATAGTGTTTCATCACAGCAATAGGAACCATTACTAAGACAGTACTCTTGGAGGCATGTATTCTGTGATTTGATTAAAGGTCTAAAGATACTCACCCACCATTACAGTATCATATCAAAAACACTCTAAAATTTCCATGCTCTTCGAACTCTTTCCTCCCCGCTTAACCTCTGGTCTTTCTTCCGTTTCTGGAACCTCGTACAGTTTTTCTCATACACTATGTGACCTTCTGAGCCTGGCTACCTTCGTATTGTAGAATTCTTCCTCCTTCTGTGCCCTCCATCAGCTTGCTGTTTTGCCTGGTACTAAATAAGGTGTCATTCTCTGGAGGTGCCACAATTTATGCACTCATCTACCAGAGGACCTCTTGCTTGGCTCCCAATCTTGACAGCTTATGGTCCTCAGGAGGTAAAATGAATGAGACACGAAGACCAGCATCTTGGGAGCTTACCATCTAGTCCCAGAAATAACAGCTATTATTTACTGAGCCCACAGTATGTGCCAGGCACTATGCTGTATCTTCTCGTTGAGTGGCCCATTTTATCCTTACAAATTTATACAGCAGCAAACCTTTACTCTTTCCACATTCGAAAACCAGATCAGCCACAACACAGAGCATAGTGTCAGGTAAGAAGAGGGTGACATCTAGAACATAAATTTAAGGAGGCCATAAAAGTCTTCCTTCTAGGGTTGTGAGAAGCCTGCTGCTGTACTTACAGAACAGCAAGAGTAAATTAGTCCTTAAGTCAAGTTTTATACACGCCCTACTGTGTCCAGCTCTGCACAGGGATTGGCTGACTCGGTCAGTATTATTCAGCTGTCAAGCAGCACTACTTAGATTTGAACCAAGACTATAACTCTTACCACTGCTGCCCCAATCACATGGCAGAAGTGTCTCTCAGGGCACTTGAACAAATAACCTAGGAGCCACATGGAGTAAAATGTCACTGGAAATTAGGTGATATTTGGAGAAATAGGGATGGGGGGGTAGGTTAGTTGGACAAAATGAATGGTCTCTTTGCAACCTTAAAACTCATGCATTCATCACTTATTTGCAAATGACTCTCTCTCTCTCTTTCTCTCCTCTCTCTCTCCCTCTCTCTCTCCTTCTCAATGTGTTTGTATTTGAGTTCATATGTGTGTTCAGGTGCACACACGTGTGTTCAGATGCACACATATATATATATGGAAGGCCCTGATTGATGTCAGGAGTCTCCCTTGACCAGACCTCACCAGCAGGGCTAGTCTGGCTATGCCATTTGCTGTGGAGATTCCCCAACTTTACAAAATTACAGCCCAGGACTTACATGGGATGTGGGGTTCTGAACTCTCAGTCTCACACTTGTGCAGGAAAAGCTTGAGCCACTGAACAGTCTCCCTGGCCCTAACAACTAAGGTTTTAGAGGGGAAATCAACCTGGTTTTCTTGGGTGGCCCCTAAAACTAGTAGGTATCCTTTAAAAAGATAGACGAGGTGAAGATCCAGACTCAGTCACAGGAAAATGGAGGCAGAAAGGAGGGTCTTGAAATCACAACAGAGAAGACCTGGAACCACCAGAACCTGGAAGAGATCAAGGATGACTCTCTCTTTTAGGGACTTCACAGGGAGCACTGAACTCTTAACCCTTGATTTGGATTTATATCTCAAGAAGAAAATATATTTACTTCTGTTGCTTCAAGCCACCAAGCATATGACAATTTGGTGCAGTGACCTAGGAAATGACTGTGTAGATCAACATGATTCTTGAAGCACCAGGACACGGGAGGACGTTTCAGCCAACAGACTCTACATGTGCCAGTTACATGGAGATGCACCTTCGCTGGCCTCCAGCGGCCGGATCTGGTGGACGTTTAAGAGTTTGGACTAGACTTGAAAAGAAAATGGTGGCCGGGCAGTGGTGGCGCGTGCCTTTAATCCCAGCACTTGGGAGGCAGAGGCAGGCGGATTTTCTGAGTTCAAGGCCAGCCTGGTCTACAGAGTGAGTTCCAGTACAGCCAGGGCTATGCAGAGAAACCCTGTCTCAAAAAAAAAAAAAAAAGAAAAGAAAAGAAAATGGTGGCATTTGGCATTTGCTTTGTGTCTAAGAATGTAACATGGATATGAATATAGTATTAGAATGTCAGTGGCTGAGAGACGGCCCAGCCAGTAAAAATGCTTGTCACAGGAACGTTGAACTGAGTTCAACCTACCAGCCAATGAGCTCCAGGACCAGAGTGGTACCTGCCTCCCCACGATTGAAAAGGACACCTAATGTTCACCTCTGGCCTCCATAGCACAGCACTCTCAGAGATGAACATTCACACACACATATCACCTTTCTGGTTGGTGTCATCAGATCTATGGCTGAAACACTAAGAGGAAAGGTTGGTCTGGTTCACAATTTCACAAGTTTTAGTCGAGCACAGTGTAAGACATGATGGTAGGGCAGGTCCCCCATGGCCGTGGAAATGTGATGTGCTGCTCACTTGACAGTAGACAAGGAAGAAGAGGGAGGACCAGAACCAGGAGCAAGTGAACTTTTAGTGACTTATCTCTAATAACCTACTTCTTCCAGCCAAACCAAGCTTAAAGACCCTACAGCCTTCTAAATCGTGCCACGAGCTGGGAACTGGATGTTCAAAATGCAGGCCTATAGGGGACATTCCCGATTCAAACCACAAGGACATTATCAGCCTCTTCAGAAATTCCCTATCAAAACAAAATGAAACTTCCCTGCGTTCTTTGCTATTCCCTGTTTGTGTAAGATGGCAGGATGGGTGCTCAAGAAATGAGGGTTTAACTACAGTGTGCACTTGAAGCCCATATTTTGTTACCAGAATGAGCAAGTGTGGCTGCAGGCTGGATAGTGACTCCTGAGACGCCCTCATGACAAAACACATGTGCCCTGGAAGGACATGCAGGGCCAACTGGAGCATGGGAGACATGGGGACAGTTGCACAATTAGGAGACAAGGGGGACACATCTTGAAGGAAAGAAGGTCAGCAGAGGACCTTGGCCAGGCCAAGAGTGTCAATAAACTGAAGTTAGAAGGGACAGAATAATGAAACAGAAGAGCTCAGGTCCAGAGTTGTCAGTCGAGGAGAAGGAGTCAACGGAGCAGGAGACACAGACTGCACGGATTGGGTGGGGACAGAGGGCTGTGTTAGGGAGTTCTTGGGGACCTAGCCTGGCTCTGGAGGCCACAGGTATGTGCAGCTCATTCCCTCACTTCAGGGGCATACATTCAACAACACCTACTCAGTTCCCAGCCAGCCAAGAGGGGACTACTGGACACAAATGTCCAGTATTCACAGGCTCACTGGGCCTAGAGGACAACAGTTAAATGTGGTTTCAGGCGCCATAAACATGGGCACTGTCTCAAATTATAGTTCAAACCACAAGGGCAGTGGGACTCAGCAAGCACAGGAGGCAGTTTTTAAAGGCTCAGTGTCTTGCATGTATTCATCTAATGATGGCTCAGGCATCGCTAAGTGAAAGCGTGGGTACAGAAAGGATGCCAAGGACAAGGGGCAGACGGACCCTCTTCAAAGTGAAAAGAGGAAGATTCGTCTCCCAGTAATAAAGCAACTAGAATTCAGAATGCAACAACAAAGGAAGCCTTCAAAGCCCCTCAGTTCTGTCTGCCAGAGCATGCACAGCTGAGCAAGTGGGTCAAGGCAAACCAGAGAAGTGAATTAATGAAAGTGAGAAGAGCCACTCCTGACAGGGCAAGCATCACCTCACTGCCAGCACCACCATCACCACCAACACCACCACCAACACCACTACCACCAGCAACACCAGCACCACACGCTGCAAGCTAGGAATTCTAAAACTCTGCCTCCAGAACCAGATGGTGTATATCAGTCTCCTGGAGCCCTTTCTCTAAACCGCTCACTCCCCATTACCTCCAGGGATCTGGGGATTCTGCACCCATCTTCCCTCTTGGGTATGGGGTATTGCAGTGGCAGCCTGCTGCTCCCCAAGGCACAACAGCGTATTAGACCTGTAAGGGACAGGTCCTCTCTCCAGGCATGGGCACAGTGGCCTGGCTGAACGTTGTATAGCTTTATCTGGAGTGAACCTGCTAGGCTCAACCCCTGACCTTCCAAGGTCTCCTCAGAATAGACCTTCATCCAAACCACGACTGAAGAATGACAGCCTGGGTCCTGCCTCCTGTTGTATTTGTTGTTTAGCAAAGAATTTTGTGGAATCTACACTCATTTTCCACTGAAATGAGGAAAAGTAAAGATGGCACCAAACAAAAATAGCTTCCAGCACTTCCTGTTTACTCTTTCCACAGAGTCTCCTTGGCCAGGGGCAGGAGATCCTCTCTTGAGAGAACACAGGAAGCCATGTTGGGTTTCCTAGAGTTGGTTTTTCTTCTATGTTTCTATCTCCCACCTTTTGTTACATGCAAGTATACTTGGGGTTTGGTCAGCCTCAAATGTCTTTCTTTCTAGAACGATTCAGAGATGGACATGCTTCTGTTTATATGCTGCCTATATGCCTTTGCTGACCTACCACAGGCTCATATATACAGAACAGCTAATTAAGTCAGAGCTGATAAGATATAGGAGAGATGACACAAACGTGAAAAGACTGGGGGACCTGGAACCTGTGCCTGGCACCCACACTCTTTCCCTTCACAACAGTGAGGACAAGTGACATTAGAGTTAACCCCTGGCGCATCCAGGTCAGGCAGGAAAAGCTACCCAAAAGGACTGAGCAGTGCCCCAGACATCGGACATAACACAGCATGACTGCAAGTCTCTTCTTATAGCCACTGGGATGTCGAGTATGTTTGGACAGAGTGATGAACAAGCCATTTCTGCGTGGCCAAGGATGACAGGTCTTTGTTGCAGACTCAGCCCTTCCCACAGATCATACGATACTCATGGCCTTTCCATCCAAAAGCAGTGAGAACAACTTTACTTTCCACACTGGCTTCTTTGCACCACAACAATAAAGTTAATAATGGAAAAAAAAATTTACCTTGTGGCCAGGGACAGTCTAAACACTAGAGCTACAGCTTATCAACAGAAAATTGCTGAGAGCAAACCCAAGTCTATTAACTTATTTTTTAAAAAAAGATTGATTGAAACAGCAAGGCAGATTCATTTAATTTTCTTAATTTAAAAATTGACAATTACATAAATATCTTTCAAAAACATCAGTAGGTAAGCCATTCTGTCCTTGGGAGGAAGAGAAATGGAGCCAAGTCACAAGCACCCAGCTTTCCTGGGAGGGCTTGCTGCAAGATGGGCTGTGTCCCCCAGGAAACCCCACACTGCCAGAATGAGACCTTCTGAAGTGTCTTTAAGGGGGTAATTCTGGTATAGGTGGAGCTTTAGGGTGAGCCCCTATCAGTATGTCTGGTGCCCTTACTATTAGAAAGGAGAGGTTTGGACTAGACATGCAAACGCTGAAGGCCATGTGAAGACACAGGAAGACCATAAATCAACAATGAAATCTCAGAGATGAGCAGAGAGGCAAGAAACAGGTTATCCCCTCAGCCCTCAGCAAGGAGCCCCAAATTGCTACTCTGATTTCAAGCTCCTACACTCTAAACCATGAGATGATAAACATTTGTTTTTAAGTGCCCTAATTTGTCACAGTAGGCGTAGCACAGTACTCCAAGAGCTTCTGTCTGCTTGAGCCCTTGGCAGTGTTTGGGGTACGCGATACAAGCACTTGCAGCTATTGTGCAGGCTAAAAACAGTTTCCTCATGTTCCCAACCCCAGGTAGACACTACATTCCCAAAACACTTAAATGTGCCCATTAGCCACCAGTAGTGGTGACATTCAACGTGCAGTGACAGTCTACCTGTCCCATCACAGTGCAGCAAGAAGCCAGACCTGGGGAAGCCATTTGTCTTCTGTCTTCACTTGAACTCACCACCTTTATAAGTCTGATCCCACAGTCTTCCCAGTGATTCTATGAGCTTCCCACCAATCAGCAGGGAGCTGTACTCACCCGCAGTACCCAGATGCAGCTGTATGATTTGAGTACTGTTCTGCGTATTGTTCATTGTCTACCGGTCCACCTATGCCTACCTGCCAAGTGATCAGCCTCCTAGATCAACAGTCTCGACTGTTACAGTCACTGATGTGCCCTGGTGCCTGGTACCTGCTGGGTATTCAGCACATGTCTACTTCTGATGCATTGCAGGTTCCATTCCTGACTCCAGCAGCAATACAAATACCGCAATAAAGTAAAAATTTCACAGCTTTTATTTCCCAGTGCTTGTAGAGGTTGTAGCTGCACTATCATCTATTACATCTGGAATATAATGCCTCTAAAAGATGGTATACCTTAAAGATACTGGGCTGCAGAACTAGTGAGAATGGCCAGCAGTGAAGAGCACTAGCCGTTCTTCCAGAGGACCAGAGGTCAGTCCCCAGCACCTACGTCAGCTGTTCTTCCAGAGGACCAGAGGTCAGTCCCCAGCACCTATGTCAGGCAGCCTATAACTGCTTCTAACTCCAGTTCCAAGAACTCATTTTTTTGTCCATCTCTAGCTCCAGACTCATACATTTTTAAATAATAAGACTTAAAAGCTCAAAATTACCCCTCAATCCATAGACAGCGAAATGGAGGCTGTGTCAGAGGCACAAAAGCAATGCTCTCCTCATACAGTGGTGTGACTGGAGATGTTGCCAATGAGTGGCGACATTTTTTTTTGAAGGAACTCTTTTTCTCTGAGCAGTAGTTTTGAGCAGTGGCCTTACAACCTTCAGAGAGCCATGTTGTAAGCAGACGCCCTGACATCCCAGCTTTGTTGTTTGGTTTGTAGAGCGCAGGCAGAGAAGCTGAGAGGAACTCTGTGGGTCCAGCAATCTCGGAATGGCAGCGAGCATTAACTCCCACTTACAGTCACTAGCAGCCCCAGCCCCAGCCCCACCAGCCTGTCCTTCAAAGCCTTGAAACCAAGCATTGGCTTGTCTTCTCCAGCTCTGAGAGCCTCAGTGGCCTCTTCTTCCAGAAGAGACTGTTTTGACTATTGCTTAACATAGCTCTCTTCTGGACTTGGCTCCAGCTTCTTCATGGACTATGTACGTTCATTCTCCTTACTGTCTACTGCAGAGACAGGTGCTCTCCTTAGTGTGGTGAGCCAACTTGCGCTGGCTGCAGACTTGGCCTCAGCAGCTTCTGGACTTCTGTCAGCCTTCTTGGAACAGATGAACCAGGACCTCGCTCTTGGCTGAAGAGAAAGTTGTCACGCGTGTACTTGCTTTTAGTCTCCTTTGAGAACTGTCACTTTTCTCTTGTAAATACAACAAAATGGCTGATGCAGAAGGCCCAGCTCTGGGCTTGTCTCAGCGTTCCCCATACCTCCCTCACGTCTCCTGAAACTCGTCTTTGCAAGCTTCCTGTAGGGGACCTAATTGGCCTGCTTCAATATTGTTGTATCTCAGAGTGTAAGGGGGTCCAGTAGAGGGAGAGAGACGGGGAATAGCCGGTCTGTGGGGCGGACAAAACACCGAAGCATGTACAGATTAAGTTAAATATGATGGCATTTGTGGCACCCCAAAGCAGTTACAGTAACAATAATGAGGACTGATCTTGGGTCATCACATACGATGCTGAGAACATTGCTAAAGTGTGTGTTCACGCGGGGTCTTCATATGCATTTGACTTATAAAAGTGTAGTGTCTGAAGCCCGAGGAAGCATAGTACTGATTACATAGCCCACCTCTGAATTCCATGTACACACAGCTACCAGTCAGCACCAAATCCTGCCTGGGTTTGTTTTTTTTGTTTGTTTTTTGTTTTTTTTGTTTTTCCTTAAGCATAACTCCTGATTGGTTTGTTCCTCTTCCCTCTGCTGTCATGGAAACCAACAGTCCAGAGACAGGTTGCTTTTCATGAAGTCGGGCAACATATATTTCATCCCCCAGAACATAGGGACACAGCCAGACTCCAGGAAACACCAGCCTGTAGTTGAATGTCCTGGATTCAAATGACTGTAAGACTGGCCTTGCAATCCCAGGAGCCTCACCCAGTGTACTGAGGGGCTGCCTGGAGACTGGCTAAGTCTGAGGATGCCCACAGAGACTGCACCGTGTGTCCTCAAGAGACTCTCAAGCCATAATGTTCCTGGCACCGCCTACTCTCTTGTCTTTCTCTATTCCCACCAATCGATGACATACATAGAGGTCCTACAATGGACAAGCCACATGATACACGGTTTCTCAAGTTCCACAGAAAAGCCATAGCTCCCCTTTACAGCCAAGGAAACCAAGGCCCAATGAGGCAATGGCTCACCTTAGATCACAGAGCAAGGAGTAAGGTCAGTGCTGCAGAGCTATGGAGCGCCCGCCACTCTGCTGCTGGTATCTCAGCCCTGTGCCTGAAAACGTCAGCAGGAGACATGTGTGAGCAGACAGAAGGCACCATAGAAACTTTAAAGTGTGTACTTCATACACACACACACACACACACACACACACACACACACTGGGCATAGCCATGAAAACATTATAACCCTAGAGATGATATTTGAAGAAGGCTGAACTCTGAGCTCCAGCCCTCTGAAAGTCTTTATGAAATAACAAATAAAAAAAAAATAATCCCATCTCTCTGGAAATGACGTAGGTGTGGTTATGCCTAAAAGCAGAGATTAGCTGCCCCCAGTGGTCCTGCCTCGCTTTATGACGATGATAAGCCGTTGTTGGCCGGGCAGGCTAACCACTTAGAGCATTGCTAAATCTGTTTTTAATAACACCACCATCCCAGGACCAAACCCTGACCACTACTACAATAAAGGTTCATCATCACTGGGAAGACGGGTCACAGAGGCGGAGGTGGGAAGTTAGGAAGGTCCCTGCGTTCTCCAGCACGGGGCTTCTGAGTCACAGAGTGTCTGGGGAGGGGTGGAGTGCTTGATAATTTATCTCTGTTGAGTTCTTCGGGGTAAAGAAGAAAATAATGAATTCCATATCACTGCAGCAGGACATTAGTCCACCCTGAAAATGACTATTCAGAGGGGCTGAGGTACCCCATATCACTGGAGACATATGCATGTCATGTGTGATCACATGTAAAATGTAAAAATCACAAACACAGAGTCTCAGTGTGTCTAAGAGATGGGCACCTTAGGCTGTTTTCAGAATGGCACCTATTTGTAACTCGGATGGTGGTGTTGAATTGTAGATACACGGGGCAGGATCCTGCAGGGACTGAAGTAACAGAAGGAGCCTCGGAGAAAAGCAGTATCTCAGAGACACTTCAGGGGCAGCAAACCAATGACAGGGTCAGGAAATGTGACCAGAGTTGATGAGAGAGGGTGAGACCTCAGAACGCTGCTATACCAGTGTCCAAATGTAAATGTCCAGAAAATGTGGCCAGCTGGCTGAGGCCTTAGCTCCTGCTGGTGATGACAGCGCCTGCCAGAGTCCAGGCAGGCACTGTATCTGATAAGAAGGGTGGAGCTCATGTTGAACCAAAGGATAGGAGAATGAGCCTGGAAGGCCCTGGCTTCCGAGAGTGGATTGACAGATAGGCGGGAAGGAGTCACTTCTGAATGCTGCTTACTGTGGGCAGAGGGGGTCACCTGGGTCCCATAACACTGTGCTCGGGCACAGTTTCCAAAGGTCGGAGTTTCACATCAGTGCTACTGCGAGGGGAGCCATTAGAGTCACGTAGATGTTCCACGTGGCCCTGTGGCCTTAAGCAGAGCACACCTAAATCTGTTACCTGCAACCCCAGCCAGGACGAGCACATAAATACACCTGAAGTCCCCTTAGGAAAGAAAGGCTGAGGGCCCCGTGTGAGCACATGTAGCTAGAACTTAGCTTCCTGTCGGTGTGTGCCAGGGAGCTATGGAGGAAGATCAAGGCAGATTGTGCTTTGTAACAAGATCCTTAAAACCCTGTCATAGTGCCCCACTCCATCCAAGTAAAAGCCAGAGATCTTCATCGCCCTCCCCGCTAGCCCTGTGCCATAGCCTCCCTGCTCAGCCACTTGTTTGTGCTGCTCCCCCCACTAGCACAGTCTTCATACCGTGCTCCATGCTTCCACACTCAGACGTCCGCTGATGCCTAACCTGATACCACATTCTTTCCCTGACAATCAGAGGACTCAGCCTTCACCCGTCCGGTGTCAACTGGTCAACAAGTCCTTGACTCAGTACAAAGATGGAGCTCCAGGTGCTCACCCTTGTTCCTCACAGTACTTCTGGCTGAGAATCAGTGTATTATACTTCTTCTGTTTGTTGTCTGTTTTCCCAGCCAGAGTGCCAGCTTCCTGAAAGGGTCATCACCGATGTAGCCTCCCAGAGCTTAGCGCCAGGTCTAGCATGTGCTGAAGGAAGAGAGGGAGGGAGGGAGGGAGGGAGGGAGGGAGGGAGGGAGGGAGGGACTGGGGAATGGGTAAGTGAATGAATGAATTGGCAAATGAATGGTCAGGTAGATAGATGGGTGGTTAATTAATTGAATTAATTAATGGAAAAGGTATAGTCTCTGCTCTTGAGACTCTTACTATCTGGTTGAATAAGTCTCTTTGCATAGATTAGTATAAGAACAACACATTTCTCTGAAAAGATTTGAAGTCTGATGTGGGGGAGAGGGGTAGCTCAGCTGTCAAGAGCACTGTCTGCTCTTCCAGAGGACTTGGATTCAATCCAGTCACCCACACAGCATTTCACAGTTCACAACCATCTATGACTCCAGTCCCAGGGGATCCTATCTCCTCTTCTGGCCTCCAAAGACACCAAGAATGCATGTGGAACACATAAATGCATGTAGGCAAAACATGCTGCACAAAATAAAATAATTAAATAAAAATAAATGACATTTTTCTTCAACATGTTCAGCTAGCTCTCCCTTCCAGATCCCAACTAGAAAAGTCTGTCTCTCTCAGTCCTTTCCTTTGCCCCCAAATAATCATAGCCATGATGAAGCTTCTGGGAGGACTCAGGAACAAAGTCATCTGTGACCATGTGGTCCAGACCCAAACCAGCTGGGCCTGAGAACCAGGGGAGAGCTGAGGCCAAGCAGAGCTGTTTGGTGCTGGGCAGGTGCCAACAACTGCTGGGGACACCAGGCATGGGGACTGGGGAGCCAATGTCAATGCTGCTAAAGGGGCGGGGCTGGAAGCAGTATGCAACACAAGTCACAAGTGATTTTAATCCACTCAGACCCTGCGACACTCTCAAGGTGGGCAGCTGTAATTCTACCACCCAAGTCCCCATCTGGACTAGTTAACTCAGCTGTGTAACAAATCACCCCAACATGTAAAAATTTGAACACCGACCGTAATCAGCCTGTATCATTTCTGTGGGTCAGAAAGCGAGGGTCAGTTTGGGTGGGTAGTTCTGGCTCAGAGTGCCTGGAGAAGATACAGGGATATACTCAACAAAGGTTGTAGAATCTAGGCTGGAGGGATGGGGAAACAGCCCACTCAGTAAACTGCCTGCCTCCCAAACATGAGGACCTGAATCTAATCCTTAGAACACAGACCATTTGACAGACCCTGCCTCGCCATGCCCTAATTTGACCTAAAAAGCAGTCACATAAGAGATTATGTTGAACCTTATCATCAACAAAAAGGCTGGAAATGCCAGGTCCAAAGAAAACTCCACTCCCCCAAACTCTGGCACTCTATTTCCCTATACCAAAGGAGCCACTTCCTTATCTGGCAGCAGGACACAGTGACTACTTGTGGTGCCTGTTAGCATACCAAAACTCATGCTGGTCTCTGGGCTCTCTCAGCATTGCAAATACCTGTTACAGAGTCTGGGCTATCATCCTGGCTCTCCTAGACCGTATGCTAAACCTCTCCAGCTAACAAGATTCCCTCCCCCACCTTCTCATTTCCACATAACCCTGCACACTCTGAGTCCTCTCTCTCTCTCTCTCTCTCTCTCTCTCTCTCTCTCTTTCTCTCTTGGTCCTCCTCCCTCACCCCAAACCCCTCCATGATCCAAACCAATCTGCTAGCCATGTTTAGTCTACTACTTTCTCTCCCTGGCTGGAGTCTCCATCATAGCTACAGTAAAAACACTCCCCTCAACCATACCTTGAAGAAGAAACTGGGGCTTCCAGCATTCCTCAGTGCCTGCACTTTACTGTCTCTTCCATGTCACATGTCTCCTGGTTCACTGTCTCTTCCGTGTCACATGTCTCCTGGTTCACTGTCTCTTCCGTGTCACATGTCTCCTGGTTCACTGTCTCTTCCGTGTCACATGTCTCCTGGTTCACTGTCTCTTCTGTGTCACATGTCTCCTGGTTCACTGTCTCTTCCGTGTCACATCTTCTGTCATTGTTTTTTCATTGTTTTTGTTCTATCTTTACCCTTTTGTAGTCTAACTTGTAGTTTTACGACTTATATCCACCCTCTTCATCTATGTGCGCATATAAAATCTGCGTATAAGAGAGAAAACAAGTTGCACAAAACCTAACATAGGGCACTCAAGATCACCCTGTGGCTTCCATGCACACTCGCACACACTAAATCCAGGCTGAACGCGGGTTGCAGGTCCCCTTTCAAAGTGGCTCACTTGAATGACTGGCAAGTCGGTACTTTCCTGGTTGTGGGAGGAGAACTTTCTAGGCCAACATGGGTGATTTAACTGTAAACAAATCACCTCTGGGCTTGTGCAGCTTGACTAAAACCATTCCACAGACACTGACGTTGCTACTGAGCACGTGGTTGTGAACTTTCCTGCACATACACACACACACTCATGTACAGGCACGCACACATGTTGAAGTCCTGACACCCATACACCCTGACATGTGGTAACACTGAGAGGTGAGGCCTTTGGTGGTAATCAGGTTCATGTGAGGTCATGAGGGTGGGAACCCTGTAAGGGAGGGAAGGAGAGAGAGCAGAATGTTCAAGCACACAATGTAATAAATATACTTTCCCTGCTTTCTTCAAAATAGGACATAATATAGCTTACAATTGAGGGCATGAATGTTAAGAAGAGGGCTCTCACCAGGAGCCAAGTCTGCTAGCACCTTGATCTTCAGCCTCCAGCCTCTAGAACCATAAGAAACAAGCATCTGTTAAGCCACTGACAGCCTGTGGGGTTTCCACAGCAGCCACAGAGCAGCCTCAGAAAGATGTGTCCTAGATGATGTAACATCAAGATGGGAGACGGCTGTCCAAATCCTATGGGTACATTCAGTCACTGAGACCTTCAAGTCTGTCTGTCAAGGCATCTATGTATCCATCATCCCTGGATCTATAAAGTAATTTCTATAATACTAAGGCACAGGGTTGCAGCTATGTCTGAGGTAGGTAACAACTGCTAAAAATAACGTGTGTCCTCTTCTGTCCAGTAACTTAGTTAAACGGAGCAGGTGTCTGGGGCATGCCCTACTTGCTTGACAGGCTGCAGGTGCTGAGTATAGGGACTCTCCCCACTACGTCCCCCACCCCTATCCTCCATCCCCACCCCTCCAGGTCCCCCCCCCCCGCAGCGACACTTCAGTCAGCTCAGTGGGGCACTTATGTAAACTGACACACTCTGTATAATGTGGTAACTGGACATTACAGTCAGGAGGGAGAGGTCGGTATGGAGGTATACAGGTAGAAAGGGCTGACCTGGCAGCCTTGTGTGGAAGAGAGATCCTTCCCAGGCTAATTGAGTCAGGGTGGGGCAGGTGAGAGGGACTGGCTGTGAATGATGGGACATGCTTAAGAGTGGGAGCCCTGGTCATCAGAGCTTCCCTACAGGCTGAGTTCTCTTTGTCTCCTTTGCTTTGGGGACAGGTAACTCTGGGACAGCAGCTAGGAAAAGGCTGAGGATCTAGGAGTCTCCTTCAAACTTAGTACAGCAAATTCAATTTTTGGTTTATTTTTCTAGATCTAGCACAATGCCCCACTTTCTTTCTATTTTTTTAAAGAATTATTTATTTTATATGCATACACTGTAGCTGTCTTCAGACACACCAGAAGAGGACATCGGCTCCCATAACAGACAGTTGTGAGCCATCATGTGGTTGCTGGAAATTGAACTCAGGACCACTGGAAAAGCAGTCAGTGCTCTTAACCACTGAGCCATCTCTCCAGCCCCCTACTTTCTTCGTCATTTGGAAGGAGGCTCCCCATGTAGACAGAGAGTTTCTAGGGGAGAGCAACAAACCTTACACCTCCTGGTTCCCTGAATGTAGGCCCTGGTCTGTAGCTGGAGCTCCACAAACACCAGTTGAATCTAAAGAGGCATCTGCCTTTCCCATTTGCCTAAATGTCCAAGGCTAGTAGCATCCCCTCCCTAGAGTGTCATTGTTGGTCTATACTGCCACCATGTGGTTATACTTGGTACCTGCATGTTCTCAGTGGACAACTCTGGACTGGGGGTCCCCAAATGGCCATGTTCAACCTCACCTCTTTCGCCAATAACATCTCAGAATAACCATTTTAGCCTTTGTGTGTTAAGCATCCATTTTCCAACGGATTGCTAATGAGAGGTCATATTTGAGAAAGATAAAAGAGAAATGACAGGCTATGACAGCCTTTAGCAAGGAGCATGTTGAGCCAGGATGGAGACTGACAGATGCTGGGTACCACTCTCTTGCTATGCAGCCCTGGACAATTACTTTGTTTTAGTGGAATTCCTCAGCGAAACATCTTTTGCAGCCTTTCTGCACAATAAGAGATTATACAGCTTACAGAATTGCTATGGGGATTAAAACAAATAATCCATATAAAATAAGCGAAAGCTGACTGGCAGGCACATGCAGGCACTTAGCAAATGTAAACACAAGGCACTTAACTTTCTGTTATTCCAGCTCAGCTCAGCGAGGGGGATGAGGGAAACATTAGTGTCATCTCCATTGTTGACAAGGACACTGGCTTAAGTGACTTCTCCCAAGGTCCTTCAGTCCCGAGTAGGTCCTTAAAAGTTCTGTCCCTTGAGTGGCAGACCCACTGGGAGAAAGTTGAAAGGGTTCAAAGAAGAAGGAAAGGCACAGATCAAAATCTAGTACAGCGTACAACTCACTCTACTATGGGTGAGAAATCCTGGGGGTAGGGGGACCAGGGGAGAGACCCTGGTCCTGAGGAGTGCCCAGTGCATCATGGGATTCCGGCCTCAACTCATACACAGAATTTGTGCTAGGTGGCTGAATGACTTAGACACAGCTGTCTTCTATCCAAGACATAGCTTCTGCCATGGCCAGGAGAGACAAGGGAATCTAATCACCTGCCCAGTCTGACACCTTGTCATTCCATAATCTGTCCCCTTTCCATGCTCTCTAGCTGCCTACAGGGAGGGTCACCAGTGGCCCCTGGAGAACCAGAGCTCTTCCCTGGGGAGGACCGGTGACAGATGGAAAAGATGACTGGGTTCTATCACATGAGCAGATTACCCCTAATCCCCACTGGAACTGAGTAACAATGTCCACAAAGGCCTGGAAGCCAGGCCAGTGATTTATGGGCAAGATTAGAAGACTACAGTGATGATTGGCCTGGGAGACCCACACTGGCAGGGCATGAGCAGAGGTTACAGCTCAAGGGAGTGCGGGGTTCAGAATGAGCGTGCCATACAGCTCCCTATCTTCTCTCAGGGTAAGGGGTGGCTGTGTGTTATTGTCTTGCCTTTCACACACACACACACACACACACACACACACACACACTCTAATAAGGGCAAGATGAATGGTGTGGGCGGTGCTGGAATCATCAATATTATCAGCAAATAAGGGCAAAACAAAAACAAAGAAAATAAATCTATCAGGACTCCATGGCCATTCAGGGAAACACCAGAACAAGTGAAGCCAGATTTCCCTGACAGGTCTGAGGACCAAACTCCTGAACTGTCTTCTCTGGCCACCTCAGCTTGAGCTGTTTGGGAGCAAGGTAGTGTGTGACTCGTGTGTGTTTCCAAGCCCTGGGTACCCAACACAGAACCACCAGCATGACTGATGTAGAAAGTCTGGTAATGGGACAAGCTCACAATGTGTGTGTGACTTAGGTCAGCCTGAGTTCGGTTTCCTACCAACCAGCTAGTCAGTGGCCTTTCTCCGTGTTTGTCTTCCTCATCTAGGAAAATGGGAGTCTTGATCAGAGTGTGGTTTGTACTAAACGAATCATGGCACAGAGAGTCCTGAGGGGACATCACATGCCCAGTGTCCCACTTTTGACAGAATAGTGTGTGAGTTAGGACCCTGGGAACCTACAGATATATTCCACACAGCACTGGCAGGACAGCTATTTTTGTTTCCCCACTGAGAACAAGAGAAGATGGAGAGTCCTGGGGGCTACGTGCTGGGTTTGAGGACTCTTGTTCAAGGCCATGTTTGAGCTTGTTTCTATGGTCACTACAGTTTGGTGAACACCTTCCCCCCGACTTACAAAATTGTGCCTAAATTCTACCTGGGAACACAGAGGAGGCTCAGATCACAGCTCCCCAGCCTCTGGGTGGAGTGGAAGAGACAGAGCCAAAGAGCTGTCTGTGAACGGAGCAGGCAGTGGAAAAGTAAAACTCTCCGGCTGCTGCACAGCTCCCCATGCGGGAGAAGAGACAGGTGAATGGAGTGACTAGTGTATCAGGAACCAAGCTCTTCCCCAGGGTAAGAAGTAACCTTTGCCCCTTTCAAAGACAGGGCCCACAGACAGACCTCAAGGAGTAGGCTCAGGGAAGCTTGGGAGATCAAGTCTGAGGCCGCCCATCCCTGGAGAGGCTTCTAAGGAAATCTTTGCTCTGGTTTGGAGCCTCCTGCTACTTCTTAACTTCTGACTGGCAGGATGCCCTGGAGGTCTCCTGACTTCCTCTCTCCCCCAGGTGATCTACAGCTCTGGCCAGCTGCTGCCTCACCCACTGGGTTTTCCCGTGAAGACCTGCAACCCCAAGGAACTCAACCTAGGGCTGAGGACTGGAGCTCCTTTCTTGGCATCCACAAGGGCCTCTGGGGACATGGTACAGATGATTAATGTGACAGGGCGTTTAGTAAGAGCAGATACAGCAGGCACTGATGGTTTGTTCAACAGCAACACCAGAATCAAGGCGCTGCTCAGCCCAGAGTTCCCTAATCGCTGCTTGCTCCCAGACTCACTCAGTGGGCTCCCCAGTGTGAGCACCATGGGAGCTACATGGCAGATACCTACAAGATGCTGAGGAAAGACCAGACTCTCAACGGCCAACAGCTAGAAATCAAGGCCCAATGAGGGGTGTGGGGGGGAAAGGCACACAGTCGTCTAGAACCTCAGCCTCTGCATGTAAAACAAACAAACAAAAAAACAAACAAAAATTTTGCCTTGAGTCCTAACACTCCAAGAGTGTCAATGGCAAAAAAATATCAGAATCCCAGAAGTAGAAAACACCCAGAAGATGGTCTAGCCTGGTGATTCTGATGACACCCCACAAAATGACCCCCCCAGAGCTAATGAAACCACAAACTGCCGGCCACCCACAAGCCTGGAGCAGCTGGGCTCTCTGGGGAATGATGCCCAGAAATGTGTTCCTTTGGCAAATGCCCAGGAAGTCTGGTGGTGGCTGGGTGGTGTGGTAGCAATGTTTGGACACCTGGGACTCTGTGAACAGCCCCGGAACATTCCCTCATGTGGGAATCACACTCAAGGATTTTGTCCAGATACTTGATCTCCTCCAGGTCTGGGAATGGCACCTGAGATTCTCAGTCCCCATTGCTGAGGCTGCTGATCCCAGAAATGTGAGCCTATCAGATTCTGTTCTCTAATATCCCCCATCCTATTGAGAAACAGAAAAAAAGCACACAGGGCAGGAAGAGAAGAAAATGAAGCGGGCAGAAGCTGCAAGCAAGGTAGGCAGAAATGAGTGCCGCGCACCGCTAACCAGAGGCCAGCAGGGTAGCTCCAGCTTCAGTCTCTGACCAGGGGACAGTCCTGGGGCTTGCTTCCTAGTGACCATTGTGGGTATACAGTGGGAAGGAGTCACAGATGGCACACATGGGTCCCTGGGGCTGGGAATTTGCTGAACTGACAGTTACAGCTCTGAGTCTGGCAAAAGTGACATAAGATGCACATGGTAGCTGCTAGGACTTGTTCCACCTCAGGAAGTCTCAGTCTTTCTCTCTCTCTCTCTCTCTCTCTCACACACACACACACACACACACACACACACACACACACACACACACTCAGGCACACTCACATAGATAGCTCTGCAAAAGACGCAGCAGGACATAGTCACCCTGACCTGGAGGGCTCTACTTCATATTTTCCTGACCCACTTTTGGGCATCTTTTCTGTAGTAAGGTCTTGGGAACAGGTGAACTTGCCCTTGGAGTTTCCTTCTGGCCTTCCTTAGACACTGGATGTTAGGTGTCAGGAAATGAGCAGTCCCTGGAGCAACCACAGGCTTATAAGGGAGAAAAGCTAGCCAGTGAAGATTTCTCTGCTGAAGGAAAACTAAAGATATAAGGCTAGTTTACCCTAGAGAAAAGAAAGCAAAAAGCTAATAAGTGACTTCAATAAAAATAGGAACAGGAAGGAAGGGAGTGCTCTGTCACCTGAAGCCCTCCACTCCAATGAGCTGGCTGGGTATGGTGAGCAGGCATTACACTTTATGTAAGACGGCTTCCATTATATATTTCCTAGACATGTCTTCAAGATTCACAGAGCCCGTGGGCTAGCAAGATGGCTCAGTGAAAGCATTTGCGGAGTGAGTCTGAGAGCCTGAACTCAATCCACAGAGAGAAATGACTCCTGAAAGTTGTCTTCTGACATCCACACGTGAGCCACACAAACATACACCCTAACACACACACACACACACGTGCAAATACACATATGCACAAACACACACACTCACAAAATACAGATACATAAACACATATACACAAACACACACATACACAAACACAGAGAAACACATACACATACATACACAAACACACATACACACAAATACACATACACAACACACTCACAAATACAGTTACATAAACACATATACACACACACAAAGACACCCACACAAACATAAAACACACACATACACAAACACAACATGCACACAAACACAACATGCGCACACTATATAGAAGTAGGCGAGGGAGATGGCTCCATTCATAAGAGCACTTGCTCTGACACAGGAAGAGCTCACTCTGAAGCTCCAGAGCCCAGGGCATGGCTGTGTAGCCCTATAACCTCAGCATTTGAGAAAAGAGGGAGCTGGATCCCGAGAGTTGACTGGTCAGCCAGGCTAACCCAAACAACGAGCTTCTGACTCAGTGAGAGACCGTATCTCAAGGCAGTATGGTAGAGAGAGGTACAGGAAGACATAACATCTTTCTCTGGCCTCTACAATCTGATGCATGGATGCACACACCTTGCACTTAACACATACACACACACACACACACACACACACACCCCAAATAACGAAATCTTGTCAATTAGGATTATGCTCAAATGGGTCTGCCCTCTAAAAGGTAGAGTATTGATTAATCTAAGACCTCATAAATTCCCTTAGTAACAAGGATATTACGCAACAGAATTGTATTTTAATTGATTTTTTTAAGCCACAGCCTATGCTCAGTAGTGAGGTTTTGGCGCCACCTAGTGGCTTATTTGTTCATTACAACTTTTACCTGACCTCTGATGGCTTGAAATTTCAGTTCAACAAAAATGTATTAGACAGAAGTGATACGTTAAGAACCGGGAAGGAAGCTGGACTGAAACATTAAAGACACAGTCTCACCTTCCTGAGGCTGATGTGTAAGAATTAGACAAGTACACAACGCAAACGGGGTTACACACTCCAATGTCACCAGGAAATAAATTTGTCATGGGTGGAGGATGAAGTTTGTAGAATGGCTTCGGTTTTGATTTTGTGTTTTGAAACAGTATCTCACTAAGGAGCTCAGGCAAATCTTGACCTCTTCATCCTCTGGCCTCCATCTCCCAAGGGCAGGGATTGTAGGCATGCACTATCATGGTCTACAAAAGCAACTTATTTTAAGCAGTGGCAGATAAGGCCACTAAAATCACACAGAAAAGGACAAGCTGGAGTTGGATGAGAATATTCTGTGAAAACAGAGTGGGTCTTTGCAAAGGGAAAGGGGTCAAGGCCTCGAGCAGCTATGGAAAGAGACCAAGGTCCAGCTTGTCGGGAACACTGTGAGCAGACCCAGGGGACCATGATGAGACCGGACTGAAGCTAGGAGTGTGTCCTTAAATGAATGCACACAGATGGGGAAACAGGGGTGGGAGGTTGTCCCCAAGGACAGAATCCGGTTAAATTTATCCTTTTTTAAATGGATGGGGAAAGGTTGGAAATACTTTGAACTGAGTTTGGCCACTCACTTGGCCCCAGCTGGATCTCAGTCAGGGATTCAGATGACAGCCTGTGTCTGTTTGTGGCTGGCTGCCCTGCCCCTTCCCTTAACTGACAGGCACATCTCTAGGGGATTACAGCAAAACCTCTTTTAAAAGTCAGAACAGTGGTTCTAAATCTGTGGCCTCTTAGGCACCTCTAAGTCCA
>JANHMN010000012.1:62935940-62957237 GCA_030674055.1 Rhabdomys pumilio
TGTGGGTCAGATCACTCTCCCCTTTTTATGCAGTCTAGGACCCCATCCTGGGGTATGGTGCTATCCACAGCAGCAGGTCTTCCTGCTTTAATAAACCCCACAGGCCTACCTGGTGGCTTACCTTAGATAAATCCTTTCCAGGTGTTCCTGCAGGCTTGTCTCTAACAGACCTTGAAATTAACACGTCACATGATATTTTAGAAACTACTAAAACCCAGAAACTGGGAATGGTGATGTAGCCCTCTAATCCTGGCCCCAGCACTCAGGAGGCAGAGGCAGTTGGATCTCTGAACTCAAGGCCAGTCTGGTTCTAGGATAGCCAGGACTACATAATAGCATACACCTTCCCCAAAAAACTGTAAAGCAAAATCACCCAGAATTAATCCTATGTCTTACATGACTCTATGGAACGGATCTGAGTGTTCAACCTACAATCTTTGGGACATACCCTGTGACTCTGTGGATCTTGACATATTTGTTTCTCAATAAGAGGACAGAAGCCATTGTCACTTACTCCGTGCCTCAATTCCATCGTTTCAGGGAACGGGCACCCTACCAGTCTTTTTCGTGAGGGATTTGGATCTCTCTGACAGATCAGCACTTTTTCAAAAGATATTTCAAAAACACTTATGTTTCCTAGGCAACGGGCATGGAGGGCAGTGGGTATGCGGGATTCTGACAGACAGAATTCTTCCCTGCAGTCTCCACTATGTAAAGAACACACTAGGAATCTGCAGTGGAACACAGTACAGCTCTTCCCAGATTCACTTGGTCAAGAGAACTGTTCCCCAGGCCCAGTGCTTAAGGACTAGAATTGGGAAGTGCTGGCCTATCCTCTCATCACATGGTTCTTTGACCTATACAAGCCACAGAGCAGAGCGACTGCAGAAGTGCCGTCCCCAGAACATCCCCAGAAGGAAAGCAGCAGGCAGAGCACTGCACAAACTGCAGCTGGGGAGCCACACAGCATACTCAGACTTGCCATGGAAATTGCTAAGCACCAAAGTGGCTTTCCACCCAGAAAGCAAGTGTGGAAGGGTCCCATACCTGCTGATACCCAGAAAGCAAGTGTGGAAGGGTCCCACACCTGCTGACACCCAGAAAGCAAGTGTGGAAGGGTCCCACACCTGCTGACACTCAGAAAGCAAGTGTGGAAGGGTCCCACACCTGCTGACACTCAGAAAGCAAGTGTGGAAGGGTCCCACACCTGCTGACACCCAGAAAGCAAGTGTGGAAGGGTCCCATACCTGCTGACACCAGGGACTATTTTTCTGTTTACAGACTTCACTTACCCTCTTTTTTCTTCAGCTCCTTTGAGTTGAACACTAAAGGAAGCTGGCGTAGCTTAAGCCTCAGCCATAAAACCTGTTGTCTTTTTTTCCAATCCGTGTCAAAGATCGCCAGGGAGAAAAAGAGCCCTAGCGGCTGTTCCTGAGGCCCACCCAAGGAGCTCACCCCACCTCCTTTCAAGACTCCAGTGAACCCTGACCGCACGGGTGTGGCCTGCTCTTCCCATCACCCTGCAGAGGGTGCTGTCATGTGCCCCAGCCACACAAACAGAGCGTGTCTTTACTAATTGGTACTACAAAGTGTTCATCCAAAAAGGATAAGATCAAAGAGATAGAAAAATATTATGTGCTCTTGTCTACTTCCTGGAGACTCTCAATGTCCACTGCTACACTGACGTTTCCAGAAATCCTTTCATTACAAAAAGAAAAATTTTTAAAGATTTACTCATTTATTATGTATGCAGCATTCTGCCTGCATGTATGCCTGCAGGCCAGAAGAGGCCAGATCCTATTACAGATGGTTGTGAGCCACCATGTTGCTGGGAATTGAACTCGGGACCTCTGGAAGAACAGCTAGTGCTCTTAACTGCTGAGCCATCTCTCCAATCCCAAAAGAAATGTTTTTGCCTAGTCTAAATTATCTTAAATCAACCTGACCTTGGGTTTTGCTTAGTTATCATATTTAACAGAACATATTTTGAAAAATGAACCTTCATGACCTCCAGAAATTATCTGTAAAAACAATGTTTTTTAAGCAGATGGGTTTTTTTTTATTGAAATATTTTCTCCTGTTGCTTCATGAACCTGCATGTCGTCCTTGCACAGGGGCCATGCTAATCTTCTCTATCTCTATGTGTGCTGCCGGAGCGAGCACTCGGGCTGCTTCTTAACTAGCTGGGCATTCCACTGTACCACTCTCGACGTCATATATGATGTCATATATGATGGCATGCTGTACCTAGGATCTCCTTAATAGTTCCAGAAAGTTCTCTAGCTAAAGATCAGCCAGACACTTTGACAATCCCATAAAAAGTAGTATTTCCATGGCATTTTTGAAAAATTAAAAAACAACAAAGCAGCACCACGGAGAACAGCCCACTGTCACATGCCCAGTCCACCTGAAAATATGCAGCAACTTGTGATTTCCTTATGGCACAAGATGTTTAGTTCAGGGGACATAACTGAGTGCAGCCCACACAGCCTGTACCTCAGAGACAGCATCTACGGTGTCTGCCTGTGTCTTTAGCTCAAACCCAGGTCTGCACACGTGGAAGAGCTTGCCAACTCAGTTACACCCGGGACCCTGCAGTCTCTTCCTCAGAAAAAAATCGGTAAGTCATTGTTACACATCACGTGACTGTAAAATTTTTAACATAAGGTGTTCAGCTAGCATGTTAAACAATCTTGTGTATTCCCAGGACAGGAAAAGATGAAAAAGATCCCGATTATAAACAGATCATCATCCACATGATTTTATCAGTTTAATTCTTGTTTTCCAAGCACTTCTACATTGTATTTTAAATCAGATAATGACAGAGACATCTCTGGAGGATTTGACAAAAATAGTTATAATCTAAGTCCAGGCTGTAAACTCAAATTCACACCTCGATGGTAATTCTTGCAAACCGGTACTGCAGTGACGTCGGAGGCCGCAGCAGCACCAGGCCCCTCAGGGCTCCTGACTGGCTGGACAGCATTTCCAGCAAGCCGGTCACACTAACAAACCCTAAGGCTTCTCCACAGCCAACAGCCATAGAAAAATCTCCCTGTGTTACAAAGCCTAAGAGGACCCTGGAGCAGTGTGAAGTTAGTCCTGGAAGGGGGCCTGACCACAGCCCCTGAGTCAGAGCTTCCTGCCCAGCTGTAGGCGCCCCTGCTGCCAGGCCCTTGGAGGCCCCGTGTTCCCAGTTCTGCCTCTTCTCCCTTTTCTTCTTTTCTTTCGCTTTTACAAGCAGGCTTTTAAATGGGTCGCTGTGTCTGGATTCCCAGGGTCCATGGTAACTCTGATCCTGACTGAACTGGAGCAGGTCCTCCTTGGATGGGACACAGATCATGGTGCGTGGCTCTGGGCTACCCTTCCTCAGCAGGGACAAGCTGACCCACACCAGGGCTCTGGGGAAATCATCAAGAATGGACAAGCAGGCCTTTCTAGTCAATTCTTGCTGGCCTCTGCAGGGAGCCCTCCTGACCTCAGAACTGGGCCCACACCAGGAAGACAGTTGCTTCAGTAGTTTCCTACTCCTACAGAAAGTAAGAGACATACACATTAAACACCATTTAAAGCATCACACATATTCAGTTCTAATAATCTTCTTTTCATGTCTGTCATCTCAAACTAAAAATAAAGATTATAGGATTGGGGCAGAGAAAAAAATAAGGCATATAGAAAACTAGGGTTATAACTAAAGCAAGTAACGCATGAGGATGAGAGTTTGAGAGAGAGATATAAAAATCTTAAGATAAATAAGGAAAAGGGAGACTACTCAAAGGAGAGCAGATTATCGCGTGCTGAGCCGGCAGAGCCGAGCACACAGCAGCAGAGAGGGCAGTGTTCACAGCATGTGGAAGCCGAGGCCTCTCCACCACGCTTCGAGGACCAGCTGCTGGCCCATCTCACATCTACATAATTCACAAGAACTGGACAGGCTTGTGGCCACGTGGCTGGGGACAGTATTTTCAACGATTTCACAGGTTAGTACCATGTCTCAAATCAAGGATTAAACTGTTTCCCTAGGCCCTCTATGAAACGTCAAGGAAATGGCTCCCATTCTCAGAAAGTTACCAGTTAGCACACAGGACAATGGCAATGTTCATACCCAGAGCACGTTCAATGTGGAAAACTATTCAAAATGTATCTGGCAGCTGCCTACACTTACCGAACAACACAGAGCTGGCTACCTGTGGCAGTCACGTGGCCCTCACTGGCATTCCGTTCCAGGGCCACCTCGGTCCCTGCCTGCACTTGACAGCCTGTGTCTTCTGGCTTCCTGGGTTGGTTTTCAGCTATGCTTGCCTCATTAGATAGCTGACAGATCTCTTTGGGGACACAGGGCACTCCAAGCTGTCTTGAGTCAGTCTCCTGAGCACCAGGCATTGAAGCTATAATAGCTGCCTCTTGGGCCTGAACCCTGGACTCCCAGTCCTGAGTCAGCTGTTCCCAGGGACAACAGAAAGGAGCCAGTGTGCCAAGCTTAACATAGTTGGGCCTTTTAGCAGGAGGGCGTCTAACAAGAAAAAAAAGAAATAAATTTTAAACTATTGAAGAAAATTAAAACAGCTATGATCATTATAACACATCTCCAAATAAAACATACACACACACACACACACACACATGGCGTTCTTGCCTGCCTCTGACTCCCCAGTGCTAGGTTTAAAGGTGCACACTACCATGATCTTTGTGGGCCTTTTTGGTCTGTTTGTTTAATGTATGAGTATGGTATCGCTGACACACCAGAAGAGGCTGTAATTGGATCCCATTACAGATGGTCATGAGCCACCATGTGGTTGCTGGGAATTGAACTCAGGACCTCTGGAAGAGCAGTCAGTGCTCTTCACTGCTGAGCCATCTCTCCAGCCCATATCTTTGGTTGTTTTTGTGTTTCTTAAGAGATAACATATCTGCAAATGTGTGCAGGGCTTGAGTACTGATCTTGAGAGCTCCAAGTACATGGTCTCCTCCGAAGGCTCTAAGTCAAACAGTGAAGCTTCTCCCTCACTCCTGACCCGACAACAACAAAATCAGAAAGAGTAAAAAAGAACAAGTATGTGCCTGCAAAAGTGTGTGTACACTGTATTTGGAAGGACTCATAGGAAAGCGATCACAGGGTGACGGGACGCTCCAGGTCAAAAGTGAGGGAGAAGCTTCACTGCAAACCAGTCTCTTGGGAAGAATCCCACGACTTATGTTCTGCTAAATTCTGTAGTCAAACTGCCTTCTGAGTATTCATGATCATGCTCTCAGACTGTGCAGCACCCTGCCATGATCAGATAAGCTTCTTTTTGGTGACAATTAATGCAGTCCTATAACTTGTCAAAGTACCAAGAATCAGTGACCACTGGGTGCTTGGCCATAAACATCACTCCCTCCAAAGTCCGGCAAAGTCTCAGACACACAGAGGCTTTCTACAAAGTTCAAGCAACCAAAACTCCAGGGGTTCGGAGTCGGGTGGGTGGGAGCAGGGTACGGATGTGATATATGCTTTTAAGCCAAGCAGTGGTGGCACACACCTTTAACCCTAGCACTTGAGAGGCAGAGGCCAGCCTGGTCTACAGCCTGAGCTCCAAGACAGCCAGGGCTACACAGAGAAAAACAAAGAGCAAAAATTCCCATGTGGATTGGGAGGGGGTCCCAGGCTCTGAGGAGCTACTGATAGTTACTAGTTGCCCAAGGAGTCATTTTCTTCAGTGGTTCAGCAATTGTTAAATTGCCTATGCTCCAGTAAACAGCTTATAGCCACGCCCCGACCAAGCCCACACCCACACCCACGCCCATACAAGCAGCCCAAATTAAATCAGTGAGTCAAACAAAAAGTCAGGAAAACAGGAGGAGGAGTTGGGAAAAGGAGGTCAGTAGGAATGGGCAGGGTGGTAAGAGGACGATGGGGCAGTAAATACAATCACAGTATACTGTACAGACGTGTGACATGATCATACATGCATACATACACACAGCGCCTAGGTGTCGATGGACACAATAGCAGGCTTGAAATACAGCTGGATGAATAAATGACTCAGACAAATATAGAGATGGGTTTAGGGAAGGGTTCCCCAATACGCAGGACAGGACAGGACAGGACAGGACAGGACAGGACAGGACAGGACAGGACAGGACGGGACAGAGGTACCCTCAAAGGCCACTGATGAGACATGGTGCACATCCATACTACGGCCTTACAGGACCACTCAGAACTCCACTCTGCACCACACCCGGTAGCTGAGCCACATAGCCAAATCTAGCCTGTTATCTGCCTTTATATGAACCATGAGCCAAGAATGATTCTCATATTTCTAGTCACTGGAAAAGGAAAATGACCCTATTTTATGACTGGAAATTCTACGAATTCCATTAGTGAGTGACCCGAAAATAAGCCCTGGTGGGAACTCCAGCACACTCTGTTTTTCTGTCACCTGTGGCTACTTCTCCGTCCCAGTGGCACAGCTGAGGCCTTGTCACAGAGACCAAAGGGCCTACAGTCAGAAGTGCACATCATTTGGCCCTCTACAAAAAAGTCTGCCAACATTTGGTGTACGATCATTATTTATTGATATAGGGAAACCCACACACTGGTTAAATGAGAAGGTTAGGTTTCAAAGTAGTATGGGTAACACCATTCTATTTGGGAGTATTCTGGGAGGTTTTGTACCTATAGAGAATTTAGATTCTATCATAATAGAGTCTAAATAGTGAAAAATAAACATTCTCAGTTACAGGACTCTCAGCCACACAGCACACAGGACTCTCGGCGACCCAGCACACAGGACTCTCAGCCCCACACAGCACACAGGACTCTCGGCCACACAGCACGGGCAGCACACAGACATACAGCACAGAATTGCTGGGAAACTGATCCAGGATCAGGTCACAACTTATCCACTAAGTCAATCATCTATCTATCATTCAACAAATGGTTAGAAAGTCATCCAACCATACACCACACAGAGACACAGACAGACATGTGCGCGCACGCACGTGCGTACACACACAGACACACACACACACACACACACACACACACACACACACACACGCCTCTGGCTGTGGGTGTGGGAGCAGGAACTCCCAGTAAAGCCACTGCAACAATTATCCACTCGTTCATCAAACAACAAATGTTAGAGAAGCCCAGTGTACACACCCATGGCTAGACCCACAAGCACCACAAACAAGAGTCTCTACGCTTCAGGAGCCTACAATTGAATGTGAAGTGGGATCCTATGGTTCACCTGGACTACTCTCTGTAATAGAAATAAAGGCCCTTATGCACTCATTTCCAATGAGAGATACGTAAGAAAAAAGGCTACAAGGATAATTCTAAAATATTAAAAACAGTGTGTATCTCTTTGCATGGCAGAACTTATTTCCATGGTTTTGTTAATTTTTATAGATCGGTACTATTCCAAAACCAGGTTTTAAAAAGTGCAATTTCCACCGGGCAGTGGTGGGGCACACCTTTAACCCCAGCACTTGGGAGGCAGAGGCAGGTGGATTTCTGAGTTCGAGGCCAGCCTGATCTACAGAGTGAGTTCAAGGACAGCCAGGGATACACAGAGAAACCCTGTCTCGAAGAAAGAAAACAAAACAAAACAAAAAAAAAGTGCAATTTCTGCAGGAGTAGGGATATCGGTAGGGTAGTAATGAGATCCATAGCAAGTATCTGAAGTGCATGTCTGCCATTCAGATGTCCATCACTGAAGTCAGAAAAAAGCTCTACCAGATGGGCCTCTACAGGGCAAAAAAGGATGTCCTGGCTCAAAGCACTTCTTGCTAATAAAGAAGGTAAGGAAAGGCTTCCCACTGTCCACAGGCTACTGAAGCCGCCCCAAGCCATCAGGCAGTTAGAGCGGGCACCTCCATCCCTGAGACCAGACTAGCGCAGTCCTTCCTTACCTCCTGTACTTCTCTAGAAGCTCCTTAGCTTGCTCTTCAGCAAACAGGACCCCAGCACGGCAGTCCGGGAAATCGCCTGGGATGGTAGGTGACCGTCTGTACTGAGAATGCAGTGTAGCCTCTTTCAATCCACCAACTCTTGCACCTCGGTAGATCTAACAGAAAAGCCAAGGAGCCCTGTCAGTTTACTAACCTGAAGCGAAACTGCTTAACTTCTGTACAGGGGAATGAGAAACAACCTTAAAGCCCGGCACAAGGAAAATTAATAGATGCACGTTAAGATAATCGGACAACCAAACACCAAACAATAGTAAAAGTGAATGGATGAAACTTCAGTCAATATGGGGAAAAACTCAGTATCCAGTAAATACAACAGGTGGCTGACACATATACACAGTAAGCATATAGATGAAAACGTCTACTTACAGAGATACAAGCATCTGATAGAGATATGAGAATATGCACAGAGGTAACAAACAAATCTACATTAGGACGGCTGAGAGGTGTGAGGGACAGGGAACATTCCAGCGAAGCTGGAAGCTCTGCTTCCTAAGAGGGACGCGGGCACAGGGCGCAAAGCCCTGCAGTACATACACATGGACCTTATCCTTTCTATGTGAATGAGCGAGGCCTAACCATCTGGGGGTGCAGCTAGGTGACAGAGAGTCTGAGTGAGAGTCGTAGCCTGCCTAAAACCCTCAGTTCAATACTCAGAACTGAAGAAAAACCAAACAAAGAGTTTCCTAATTAAAAAAAAAAAAAAAATAAGGGGAACAATTAAAAAAATCCCCTTCCTAAATGATTAACTGTTCCTTGCACTAATTAAAAAATAGGAAAAGTATATGCTTATAGGTAACATTTAAAATATATGCTTATAGGTAACAACAGTATGCTCTATACTGCTGTAGAAGCTAAGATAAAAAATTTATTCAAGTTACAAATTTACATTGTTACCTATTTAAAAAAAACAAAAACAAAAAACATTCCATTTCAAAACCTTCAAATATTGTCCCTTAGCAGGGCATGGGAAGGTGCCCAGGGAGAAGATCATGGGACAAGGGTGGACACATGGATGATCACCACACAAAGCAAGCATGTATGGAAATGTCACAGAGTAGCTGTGTAGCTAATATGTTAATCACTGTAAGAAAACAAAAAAATAAAACGTGGAAAAACGTACAATATGAACTGGGCGCTGGGTTTAAACCGGGGAGCCTGGGCAAGAGGATAGCAAACTCCAGGCCAGCCTGAGCCTGTCTTCAGAGGAAGGGGCTACACTACTGTCTTTTTTTATTATTCAACCTTATGTACTCTGTGTACGTGTGCATGCACATGGGCACATGTGTGACGGCACACGTGTGGAGGTCAGAGGATAACTTGAGAGAGGTGGTTCTTCCCTTCCACCATATGGTACTGAGAATCAAACTCAGGTTGTCACACTTGGTGGCAAGCACGCTAATCTGCTGAGCCACCCTGCTGGCCCATAGGTTATCCACGAGAACCTGGCTCCAGGAACCACATGTTACAAAGTGTTCTATGTTTTTATATCCACTATTTCACCTCTAAGGACAGAAGTACACAGTTCCTAAGTTGTACATAATGCCCGGAACATTTAGAATCTATTATCGATCAAGATTGTGTTTTAAATATTGCAATTATTAGCTGAAATCAAAAGGAGACTTACAAACGGAATCCAAAAAGCCATGCCCCAGCCCTTGGGAAGGAGGACATCCCAGCCACTGCCCCAGCCCAGTCGGTCTTCACCAGTGGCTTTTCCTGGCTGCTGAACCAGAAGTATAGGTATCTTGGATTCACGAGCTCCTAAATCGAGCTGCGATCCGGGCACCAGCAATTCACTCCTCATCCTGTTTAAATCCTGAGGGAAGAGAACAAGTCAATGCAAACAGCTACAGTCTTCTAGATCTTACTGGGTCTCCCCAGAAGCAAACTGAAAAGTTGGATGCTCATTTAAAAAAGAAAGGTCTGAAGTAGCAAGCACAAGCCAGTGTAGTGTAAGTAAAAATATACTTTCTAAGGCCAAAATACCTTAAAGTCGCTGTGTGGGCTGGAGCATACAGAAGACTCAAGGTAAACTTACTTGTTCATTCTGCTAACCTCATTCAATTCAGTTCTATAATTGCACACTCTGTCCCTTTTACTCTGTTGTGCTGTTTTCAGCAAGTAAGGCAGAGCACAAATTAACCACAGCTTCTCAAAGGTGGGCATTGTGAGAAAATGTTCTCTGCTCTTGAGGAACTGTCTTAGCAGGTCTGAATGACTAGAACAGAAGGCACTGTGAAGGCGTGGACCAACCCAACAAGGAGTGAAGGGTGCCGTCTCAGACTTCCCTCGTCTGCTCGGGAAGAAAAGCACCTGTGCTGGGTTCCGAGCTCCCAGCGACTGTCTCAGTGTGGTTGGCACACAGCACTCTCCTGTGTTTTGGTATAACTGTAACCTCAGCTATGCTCCACAAACCTTGACCTTTTCACTCTTGCTACGCTTCCACGACTTCCTGTATATTTACCGTCCATTCTACAGTAACTTCCCTTTAGCCCCAAGCTTCCCACCTGGAATTTAAGACCTGTCTCTTTAAGATATCCATTCTTGAGAAGTACACGCCTGTCAAATGCTTCACCTTTCCCACGATCCTCTTCCAAATCCTCCCCTAACTGAACAACCCCACAAATCCCAGAGCTCACTGTTCATCCATTCCTGTATTTACTGAGCACCTCTGACATGGTGTGTTTTTCTAGAACCTGGGAATAGAGCAGTGAATAGTCAAACATGACTCGGGCTCCGTTAGCTGACACCATCATGTTAGAGGTTAGTCCACAGATACCCTTGGCTCCCTCCATGAGCCGATACCATCATGTCAGGAGCTAGTCTACAGATACCCTTTCTCATCTTCCATCAACCACCAAGTGTGGCTAATTTTATCCTCTGGAAGTACGTTCTCCAGCCCCTTTACTCCAGCTACTGCACAATTCCGACCCCCACCATGTCCTATGTGGTATATTTCTTCCTTTTTTTACATTCAGCTACTTTATATACATGTTTCTTTTAAGACTATCTAACCTACAGCCCTTTCTCTGGCTCTCTCTCAAGCAGAACCCCAGTCTAACCTTCCTTCCACATACTGCCAGAGTGAAATCCAGTCATGCTATAACCAGTCTTGAAGCCTGCAGTGGGCCACACAGCTGGTCTACACCTTGATGCCTTGAGGTCCTCTACACTCTAGCCTGTGTCCCCTCAGAACTCTCCCTTGTCCCACTACTAACTCCCAGCTCTTGCCCCATTTGGGGATTATGAACAGGTCAGAGCTGGGCCACTGTAAATGCTGCTTTTTCTTCCTGACACCTTTCTCAACTGCAGCCTTGACCTTGCCTCCAAGAAGTCTGGCTCCCATCTGAGAGTAAATTCAAACATCAGCTTCTCCACACAGGAAGCAGCCTCAGTGTCCCTAGGCATTCCTTAGGTTTCCTAACATGCAAGTCATCTATCAGTAACTGACACACTGCCTGACTGGTGGGGGCTCAATAATTTTGAATTTACAGACAGAATATTTAAAGGGAATAAGATCAAAGAAAACATATTTAAACCACGAGATTTTACACTTCAGGAAAAGGTTTTTTACTAGAAAGCATTCTTTAAAGAAAAAAAAAAAAGAAAAGAAAAATCAATGTATCACAATAAAGAATATATAAGTACGTGGGACTCTGCAACATACAATCGCCGTGTGGGATCTCTGCTACAGTGACTCTCCCTAGCACTCATGAGCTTACCACGACCTGCACAATAGTTACCTGATCCAGGGTTTTATTCTCCGTGACACTCCGACAGATCTCCTGGTTCCAGATGAAGCTGTGTGCACATTCCACAGGCACTCCCTCCAGAAGCAGCTGCTTAACTTTCTCATTCTCTGAGAGGAAAAAGAAACAGCCTTCAAACCACACTGTCACTCCGTCAAACCCTGATGCGGAAGGCTGAAGACAGGAAAGGCTTTCACTCAGTGAATGGGCATTTACTGAACTAGAAGACTCTCCTTGGCAAAAAACTACATTAATTTTAAAATTGGCTTCCTAGACCATGAAATAACAAAGGCTAGTTAATGAAGACTTTTCCTTGATATTTACTTTTGTGCAGACACACAACTGTAATACTAATAAGCTGCCCCTCATTTAAGACAATCAATCTCTAGATGACACCCTTTATCTCGGTCTCTTATAACTAACATTTAAGTTGTTCACTCCTGACTGTAAAACGTGTTTCTCCTTAAGGTAGGCAATGTTTGTGAACTATACCGTTTCTGGAGAAAGTTTTCATGACAGAAAAAAAAAAGTCTTTCAGATCTAATTTTGTTAGACTGAAGAATTAAAAAACAAACAAAAAAAAATTGAAGAGGGAGGGGGCCATTGTCCCAAAATATTCTGCTGGCTGGGAAAAAGACTACCCATGTATGATCAACCATGTGACATCCAGACAAGGCAAAACTACAGACACTGAAAACACAGGGGTTGGCAGGAAGAAAGCTGCAGCCTTCAACTCACTGTTTGGGACAGGCAGCTCCTAGCTCAGGTAGCTTTGTCCTCCCAGACGGAGAAACACGGTTGTATAAGATGACCCTGAACTGAGCTCTGGAAGTCACCACTGCCCTGTGCTGTATGAGTGCTTACGACCACCGGAAGTCACTACTGCCCTGTGCTGTGGGAGTGCTCACAAGCAAGTCACCACTGCCCTGTGCTGTGGGAGTGCTCACGAGCACTGAAAAAGGAAAAGATGACTGCCCATCTGCCATTCTGAAACAACCAGACGACAGTACTTCATGGCTCTGGTGGTTTGGTAAGGACATACAGCCAGACTATTTCAAGAGAACATTTCAAAATGAGCCCACGCATACAATGTAGCTCAGTATTTTCTTTCTTCCCTTTTGTTTTGGCTGGTTTACTGCTGCTAAAGAGTCAATGTAAGGAAGCTGGATGCATACCTGGATGCACGCTGAGCACATTCCCAGCCTCTGAGCCTCACTCCCTGATCCCACAGCCACAGTTAAAGCCAGCTCCTGTCCGGCCAGGACAGGTTCAGATCATCTCTGAAAGCGCAGCAGCTGCTAAGGCAGCAGATAAAGCGGACCACACAGCACAAATGTAGTGTGAGGTGTTCCTCCCACTTCCCAGGGTTGAGACTTGAACCTGGGCCATGTGGTGTTGGGCAAGAGCTCTATCACCGAGCTACACCTCCAGCCTTGGATCTGTATTTTGAAATCTTACCTCAAAGCTACTTACATAGTAAACTATCGTGTTAATGAGAGTGAAACGTGTTCTTAAAAACACATTAATAATTAACTCTTACTCAAGAGGTAAATGGTACAAAGGTGAGAACACAGCAGTCAGGCTCCTAGGGACCTTTCCCTGTAAAGCTGCCTGAAATCCAGTTTATATAAGAAAAGAAGAAGCTTGTTACCCAAAGCAGGCAAACCCTTCTTTAAGGATTAGTATATGTGAATTGACTTTACTGTCACTGTTTGGGATTCTTCTAAGGACTGACTTTTTAAATGACCCAGTCCAAAGTATATTTCTATCCTTCATTTTGATTTTTCTTCCTAGGTGAGAAATTAAGAGTACTGAGATAATACTAATTCAACTAATTCACGTGAAGTGTCCTCCTTGCCAGGCATATTGACTCTTGCCTGCAACCACACACTCAAGACTCAAAACCTTGTGTGAGGGAGCCAGAGAGAAGGTAACAATGGTGACTTGGCTCCACAACAACTAACTTACCTTCAAATCCTCTCCGCCACCTTTTATGTGGAGCTCTCATGGGGCCGTGTATTGGCCACTAATAAGCTAGCTAACTACATGCAGAGAGGTGAAAATCAAAATTGTCAAGTTGTTATGACACATACTTAGATGTCTGTCTCCCAAAGCTCGCTAGCTTAAACTACTCTCTTCATTAATGGTGTTTAGGTAACAGTAAGTCCAACATGACATCACCACAACTGCAGCCAACCCCTGAAACTCCCAGCCAGCCCAAACCCACCTTCCCACACTCCTAGCCAAAGAGCTCCTGGGTACCGCTATTCTGTCAAAACCATGTGGTCTGATACTTCAGCACCTGGGATGGCCTTGCCAGGATTCGAACCTGGATCATCTGTATGGTCAGACAGAGGCTTCCAATGAGCACAAGACCAGCTGCCGGTGCACATCCCTTCCTCACAGTAAACTCTGAAACTCCAGTTACTTGGAAGAATAAAGAAAGATACACTTTACTAGATACTGAGAACAGAGGACTCAGGAAAAACGGAAGACCAAACCTAAGCAGTGAGCCCTGTGGTTTACAGCTCCCAGTGAAAGACACTTCAGCGCCGTGTCCTCCAACACAGCCCAGACACGGCTGCTACACAAGTCCCAGACTGAAGTCCTCGTGCATCTGACAAGCACCTCACCTTGGTATCTTTCTGGATCAGGCGAAGCTCTGGATCGCTGTGGGGGCAAGTTTACTCTTGGATCCCTAACTGTCAATCCCAGAATAGTACCTGCTGGGAGTTCTGCTGGTGACGATATCCCTTCAACAAAACACAGACAGAATGAATGCACAAAAGCAAGTTTACAGAAAGGCATCCCCAGGGCCTGCCATGTGGCTCAGTGAGCAAAGAGACTTGCTGCCAAGTCTGACAACCTGAATTTAATCCCTGTGAGTAAAGGAGAACTGACTTCCGTAAGTACACACACATGTACATTACACATACACAAACATAAACTGACTTCCATAAGTACACACACGTACATTACACACACACAAACATAAAATAACTTCCGTAAGTACACACACGTACATTACACATACACAAACATAAAATAACAAAGGCAGTAAAAATGATACAATATAACATTAACATGATCTTGTTTGTATTTGGAAATCTTTCACATTTTTCCAATAAAACATTTTCCCCTGGGATAATTGTTTTAAAATACCTATCACCTTGTGTCCACTAATACCTTCAGAAAATAAATTAACACTTTAAAAATAAAGTTTCTTGTAAAATAAAATTAAAAGACCATAAAGTCATTACCTTACAACATGAGCACACACCTGTCTAACAGCCACGCGCATCCGGGGGCAGTACGCGCCGACATTAGTTCAACACCTAGTGCTCAGTCACTCTTACTTCAGAAAGCTATTTAGAATACGAACAAGCTCGTCCTTTCATAAACAAGCATGACCCCAGTGCTTGACTCTGTAACTCTGGGCTTCTTACTTGAGTCTCTTGTTATATCACAACAAATAACAGCAGGATAAAAAGCAAGGCTACTTCTCAGGGGCCCACCTGCTCTCCTGACCACGTCCCACTCCTCCCTTTCCTCCTCCCTTTCTTCTTCCCTAGCACCAGGATCCTCCCTCCTTGTACCTCCCAACAACTGAAACACTGCTTCTTGTCTTTGGTGAAGAGAAAGGCCATCAGAGCTCCTGCAAGTGTCAGTCCACCAGTGATGGGGTGTCTCCTCTGCATCCTCTTCCCCCTGGAAAACAGGGGCACCTTGATGAGCCAGGTCTAGAACCTGCTGCAGCTGTAACATGGCTGTAACCAGGCTACGCTTGCTTTGTTTCTGTATGAGAACACCTGTTTCACAAAGAGTGACAGTGAAGATGCCAGCATATCCAAGACAGCAATTGCTGCCAGACTAAACACTCTAATTAGCAATTTCACATACACAGGAATACAACCATGGTTCTCAAAGACATGGCTTAAGTAAGCATTGCCACTCTCTCCCTAAGGGACTCTCTCCCATCTCTGTTGGGCTGTGGCGCATGCATGGGCATGGGTCCTGTGGGTTGAATTGTGGGTTTTTGTGTCTGCTGCCCCAAGGGCCTTAGTGAGGCAGAGACATTGGAATTTGATTGAGCTGTGAGAAGCTGGGCGTAGGGAGAACAATCTGAGACCCCATGGGGGCTGGAGCTCTTGGGTTGGGGATCCCTAGGCCAAGGGGGCAGCCAGGGAGAGGCTACAGAAGGACCGAGCAGCCAAAAGGGGAAGGGGAACAAGATGAGCTCCGGCGGCACCCTTCGGGGAGAGGGCTCTTGGTCAGGGCGACTCTTGGCTGGGGCTGGCTGGGTCTCTGTGGCTGGAACATAGGGAGGTCATCGGTGGGAGATTAGACTCAGTAGTTGAAGACCTTCTCCATGGTTCCCCACGGTGGGCCCCAAAGAAGAGAGGTAGTCCAAGTCTTAAGACATGGTCTTAAGATCTTTACTGTCAGACAGGCAGTGGTGGTGCATGTCTTTAATCCCAGCACTTGGGAGGCAGAGGCAGGCAGATTTCTGAGTTCAAGGCCAGCCTGGTCTACAGAGTTCTAGGACAGTCAGGGCTACACAGAGAAACCCTATCTCAAAAAAACAAAACAAAAAAACAAAACAAAAAAGATTTTTATTGTCATGGCAGAAAATGGATGAAGCTATACTCCGTATTCTCAATGCGGGCCTGAGGTTAAATATCTTTTGTGAGGAGGAGGGTCTGAGAAGAAATGCTTAACTGGCTATGCCCTCTGGCCTTTAAGTATCTCATTATTATGGAGATCTGTCTTGAGACTCTGTGGCCTGTAGTCACGCCCTCTACCTGTGGAGGGGATAGTAGGGGCATTGTCCTACGTGCCTGAAAGGCACCAATCCAAGGTCTTCAGCGAAATGCTTGCCATTTCTTGCAGGGAAACCTGTGAGGTCTCCAACCTGCTGGGTCTCCAACCATCTCTAGCCAGTGCTTGACCAGAAACTATGCTGTCCTTTCACAGTCCTATACATCTCTCCAGTTTCATCCTCTCTAATGTAAGCAATACAGTGTTCCTTTCTCACCAAACCAATGAAACGTCAAGTTAACCACTGCACTATCCTCAGCAACACCAGACGAGACGCACAAACACTTCACTTACATCTTCTCGGCAAGGCTGGGATCGAGCAACGTTGCCAACGCACTTCAAGTATAGAAGTGTGACAAATACAACAGCCAAGAGCCACTATTCATGCTGAAAGCCTTCTCCAGAGCCTAAAGCGGCAACTTGTCTGCCACTCTCCTAGCAGAGCTAAGTGGTGTGGAGTCCAGGCCCCAGAACCAAGCTTCTGAATCCAAATCTTCACTCCATCATTTGTGAGCACATACAAGACCTTCTCTGTATGCTACCACTATGTATGCTAAGCACTGGGGACAGGGTAGAGGGCAGGGCCAGCACTGTCTGCCATCAGGACCCACAGATGTCAATGAGATGTTAACACAGAGAAGACTGTACTAGTAAACTGAGGAAAAGAGCAGGTGCGAGAAACAACAGGCAAGCAAGTTAACCTAGTACAGGGAAGGTTCCAGAGGGAACAGTGCAGGAGACAAGCTGAACCCTGAAGAATGAGGGACATTTAGCCCACCCAAGAGTAGCACAGCACCGTGCTCAACAGGTAGAAAGAAAACAGGTATGAGTCGTGAGGGAAATGGGAAGTAACACATTCTAGAACCTGAAGGCCAACATGGCTGAAGATCAGAGGTGAGGGGAGAACTGCAGGTGAGAGATGACACAAAGAGCCACCTGAATTTGATCCTTAGTTAAAATTAAATAAAGGTACAAATCAACTCCTCGGCCGCTCAGTCACATAAGTGGTCAATATGACTGGTGACTGACTACCAATCTGGAGAACACAAAGGACGTCAGCCCTGCTTTTGATCTGAAGTGCCGGGAGACATTGCCGTTGCTCATAATCTTCCAGAAAATCAGTCGGATGAGCCAAACTAAAAGAAAACAAAAACTAAAGGAAAGGGGGAAAACCACTGACATAAAATGTCAGAGATTTTAGAGACATCCCATTGCCCATCTATGGAGCAGGGATTACCTTCTACAGACTCACAAAGCAAGCAGAGGATATAATTAAATATTCACGCCCACTGAGATTTGATCTTCCAGAAGTGAAGACTAAGATTAGCAAAAACAAGCTGGGAAATGCACATCCCAAGGCAACCCAGCGGGATCGAGACTGTAGGGAGACTGTAGGTGAGGCCTCACATATCTGCCATGTACTCACAGTGTGTGCAGGAGCAGCCATCAGTGCTGAGGTCAGGATACAGTGCGAAAGAGGACCGATCAGCCGGAACCTGTTCATCTCCATTGTCAAGTCACTGAGAGAAGACCATAAAACAGAAACGCCCATCATACACGTGATGTCTGTACCACTGCCAAAAATGGGACAAGTCATAGCAGACATGGTGGCACACGGCACAAGGCAGAGCCAGGCCAGGTGGCAGAGACAAGCAATCTGAGTTCAAGGCCAGCCTGGTATACACAGTGAGTTCCAAAGACAGCCAGGGAAACCCTCTATTGAAAATACAAAGGTATGCGGGCAGGGTTGAGGTGGGGGGGGGGGGTGATGTCCCCTGAACACCCTCCTACCTGACTACAATCCCTGTAGTGGGAGAGAGCCACGCCCGTGGCCGGGAGGGATCTCCTGTCCCGTCACCAATGGTCTTCTTAGCTTGTCTAACACTTTCCTCACCATCCCTCCTTTTTCTTTTCTTGCCTATGTTGTCATCAGCTAGTCCTGCTTGAATGTCTTCCTGGGCTGGTGTCAGGAGTGGGTCAGGCACGCAGATACTTGACCTGACAGGTTCTGAACACCTGCATGTTGTTTTTATTTCCTCTAGGACAGCCTGAAAAAGTATATAAACATTTATTTTAACTTTCAAAATTTAAACACTGAGGGCTCAAGAGATATGTCTTAGTGGTTAAAACCACCTCTTCTGTCCCCAGTGGGTACCAGGCATGCACATAAAATAGAAAAAAATAAATCCTTAAAAACTCCCTTTTTAAGTTAAATGCAGTGTTACAAGTTACACTGATGGAGATGGGTGTGTTCACTGTGCTAAACATTACATCACACACGTATTTATCAAATCATCATGGTCACGCTAAGTATATCCATTCTTTGCTCAATAGTTTTAGATTAAAAAAAAAAAATTAAGTAAAAAAATCAGTCAGGCATGATGACACATGGGTTTTGGGGAGACCAAAACAGGCCAATCACCTTGAATTTGAAGTCAGATTGGTCTACATAGCAAATAAAGGGCTACACAGACCCTATTTGAAAGAAAGAAGGAAGGAAGGAAGGAAGGAAGGAAGGAAGGAAGGAAGGAAGGAAGGAAGGAAAGAAAGGGGAAAAGAAAGAAGGAAAAGAAAGAAGGAAGGAAGGAAAAGGATGGAAGCTAACATTTTAATTGATTCATTAAAAAAAGTATCACATCAAACAGCCAAACTTTTATAACAGTAAAATTTCTAAAATACTGTCTTCCAATGGTAATTAAGACTGTAACAGTAAGCATGTCCACGTGGTGGGAAGAGCAGACTCCCACATGTGTATGGTTAAATCCCTCCACACACTGTAATTCAAGAGATGGAATGCAACAGAAAGACACACCAGTTTAAGAGTTGGGTGAAGCCAGATCCACAGCTGCCTATCCTCAGAAGCGTCCTCTGGGGTCTTCCTAGACTTCCAGATGAAGGTAACCGGCCCAAGCATTTCTCTGGGATACTTATTTGCCCGGTAAAGCATGAGGCTCCCTTGCCGCTTCCCAGACAAGCAGTGAACTGCAGCAAAAGTCAGGCCTGGGCACGAACACAGGTGAAAACAGTGTGTCTGCAGGTGCTCACACATGGCATTATTTACTCCTGAGAGCCATACCATTAACAACTGTCCGTCTCCAAGAAAAGCTTTGGTTCTGACCACGGCTTAAAAGAAAACTGGGCAGAGTAAGTTCTCAAAAAAATATTTGTTAAATCAATGATTTACTGAGTTTTAAAGTGTTTCTGCCTAAGTTTACTACAGGGAATAATGGCTCACTTTACACGTAAAGTTATTAAAGATTTAAATACAAACTCAACCTTTCTTAAATTAACATTCTCACTGGGAATATCTCACATTTCCATATTAAAACTGTGAGATGCTTAGCAGTGCTTATAATAGACATTCATTTACAAATGAATAGATACACAAAGATTAAAGCAGCGCCCAGCTTTCGAAGAGATTACCTGTGTCTATGCTACACATCTGAGACAGGGCCTTCAGTATTTCTTCCTCTTTGCCTTTCAACTCCAAACAACAGTAGTAGGATAGATCCTGAACAAAGGAGAAACATAATCAAATACTCCATGCTCTGTTGTGGGGTGGAAGGGCTACGAAGCCAGCGCTGTATCAGAAAACCCACTGAGGAACACGGAGACATGGCTCAGAGGTTAGAGCACAAACTATTCTTGGGGAGGACCCAAGTTCAATTCCCAGCATCCGCTTTGGGTGGTTCACAACTGCCTGTAACTCCAGGTCCAGAGGAGATCTGATCTAACAGCTCTGACAACCAGAAAACCTGTTCTAAGAACAAAATCAACTACCTGAAGCCAGCTTTTCAACAACTCAAAATCTACAGCCTACCTACTGCTATTATATTAGCAGATATTCTTCAGCCAATCTGAGTCAAAAATCAAAATGCATCTTCATGTATGTATGTATGTACGTATGTATATATCATCTATATCATATACAGTGTCCTACATTTTAGCAAGCCTACTGTGTTTTACTCTCACAGGCAAGTTCAAAATGGGCTATAAAAACTGCTGCTTCTAAATGAAGGATTACTCATTCCTCAGATCTACATAAGGCGAGAAGCCACAGTAAAGGAGTGAGACAAAAACAATTCCACTAAGTTATGCTGACACTGCTCACTCTGGCTAGCCAGTGCAGCACTTCCGTGTGCAGTGCTGACTTGGGACATAAAGAATTAATCTGTCCATCTCCCTCCCATGCAAGTTTGAGTAAGCAATGCACGGGGGAAACAGAGGAAGTGGAGGAGAGACTGGAGAGTATGAAGAATCCTTGAGAACTGTGCTGACAGCACCAAGGCACCAAGACAGGACCAGTTCCCAAAGCAACCCTCTCCACAGCACCTTGAAGCACGCCCAGTCTTCTAAGCAATCGGAACTGAAAATTACAGCAGTGATTTGAACAAGTCCCTATAAACCACTGCCATCGTCAACACAGAAACCTCCCTGCCTACAGTGGCTCCCTCTCGGTTATCAGTGACCAGATGGAGCTCACCCAAATTTATACAACTGGGTCACAACAAAGAAAATTGATCTACAGTCAGATGGCCTGAGCCCCAAGCTCAGTGGTTGTTTGGTCAGAGGTAACTTAGTCTTCGTCAGGCTGTTGTTGTAAGGACTGCTGACGAATGAATACATGTGAAGAACTAACAAGGGTTCTAGTCTGGCACTGCCTAGTGTGAGGCCCTGTCTCAAAAAAAAAAATAAAGAATGGCACCCTGTCCCTCATACCCATCTATCTAACAGTTCCACAGACGCACACCTCTCACTAACACTAACAGTTCCA
>JANHMN010000012.1:62957247-62973032 GCA_030674055.1 Rhabdomys pumilio
TAACAGTTCCACAGACGCACACCTCTCACTAACACTAACAGTTCCACGGATGCACACCTCTCACTAACACTACTTCACCTCCAGCATCCAGCAGGGTCCTTGTCTTTACCTGTAAGATGTGCAATGTTACAGGAAAGACTTTGTCACACCATGAACAAGTCTAAGAGTAGTAGCACGGCGTACCTGCAAGAGGCAGAGGTCTGTCATGGCTCGATAGCAGGCTCGGTGGCTCTTGGCGGTGGGCCTCTCACCGAGGCAATAACCCCACCTCTTCACCATATGAAACCGTTTGGCATGCCAGATGTGAGTCTCTAACCATATGTTCTTCTGTTGTCTGCGGTTAAATTCCAGCGTCCGGTTTATGTGACATCTTCGGGCTTTGTGGCATTTATTTTTTGACTGTTCTTTTTTCTGATGAGCAGCTTTCTCAGCCTACAGTTTGAAGAAGGAAGGCTGAAGCTTGTTTGTAAGCTCAGAGCACGGCTGAGCATTAGATTCAGATGACTAAGTATACATTAATGGGGTGCAGACCTGATAGGCCACTCTGTTTAACTTGTTAGTTTTGAGTCTTCTTCACATTGATTGAAAAGGGAGACAATGGAAAGTGTTAAGATTTCAGAGGCAGGTGAGCCTAGAAAGGAGGCAAAGCCCTAACATTTGCTATCAGGTTAAACAGGTCTCATCCTTTATGGAGATACAACACACAGGCTGGAGCAATAGCTTGATGGCTTACAACACCTTGCTCTTGCAAAGACCCAGGTTCAGTTCCCAGCACCCACATGGTGGCTCACACCGTCCATAGCTTCTGGTGTCCTTTTCTGACTCTGTGGGCACCGGACAAAAACATATAGTACACATAACATACATGCAGGCAAAGCACTCATACACACACTACAAAGTAAACAAATAAAAAAATTCAGCACAGTAACATAAGCTTTATGTGACTATTAGCAGATAACAAGATAAATAAAATACCAAGTTCTTGTTTTAATCTTCATTTAAGATTGAAAATACAGAAATGGAAACACCAACTCATTCATTTCATTAGACTACGGACAGATAAATGCTAAATTTTGCTAGAAAACAGACATCACATTCAATCTAGAAAGTAAAAAGTTTGCAGGGAGGTGTGGGGGTAGAGCACACATCTTTAATCCCAGTACTTAGGAGGCAGGGGCCAGCCTGGTCTAGAGTGAGTTCCAGGACAGCCAGGGCTACACAGAGAAACCCTGTCTCGGAAAAAAAAAACAAAAAACAAAACAAAAAAAAAAAAAAAAAAAAAAAAAAAACCAGAAGGATGATTTACTCAGTATGGCGGCTCACATTAATCCAAGGCAAGATCAGTTCCAGGTCATCTGTAGGTACAAGTCAAACCCTGTCTCAAAAGAGAGAGAGAGAGAGAGAGAGAGAGAGAGAGAGAGGGAGAGAGAGAGAGAGGGAGAGAGAGAGAACACGCATGCCAACAGAGGGGTTCCAAATACTCTATCTTAAATTCTTGTTTCAGGGTGGGATAAGGTCTCACCATATTGTCCTGGCTGGCCTGAAAAATCACCCTGTAGACCAGACTGGTTTCAAACTCAGCGATCCTCCCGTCTCTGCCTCCTGAGCACTGGGATTAAATAAAGGTCTACTAAAAGCAGCCAGAATATCCAACTACCTGCCAAAGCAGCTAGGGAAGTGGACAGGGCTACGTAATAATCAAAGTAAAAAATATTCAAGAAGAAGAAGAGAACGCCATAGGAAGCATGCTGACTTCCCCAAGAGTCTCTGTGTTAATACTTGTTAACACTCCCAGGACCTACGAATGTGAGCATTTGCAGTGAGTGAAGGGCCTACCTCTTTTCTGGCCATCTCCTGCAACCGTCTAGGAAGGCGTTTGACGTTGTGGCTCATGGCTCTTCTTCGCATGTGCCGTGGGAGAGTCTGGAAAACCAGTGAGTTAGATGACTTCTGGGTCACAGCTTTTAACATGGCACTGATTTCAGCGGCTCGTGCCTGAGCAAAAGTAGAAGCTGTTGAAGGAAATGGCAAACGGCAAGGTCACTAACAACGTCCTGAGTCAGCATTGTCTGTGCTGGGGTTCAGTGGTAGCTAGATCTGAAACAAGAGCTTACAGCCAGGCACTATGACTCCTAGGAGGGAAGCACCAACACGGACCATTTCTGTGTTCTGTTCCCTCCAGAAGACTCTTCAATGTTAACATTTTTCCAAGTTTTCTAAAAGAATTTCATTTTCTGGGTTTTTGTTGTTGTTGTTGTTGTTGTTTTTGTTGATTTGTTTTGTTTTGTTTTGTTTTTTGAGACAGGGTTTCTCTGTGTAGTCCTGGCTGTCCTGAAACTCACTCTGTAGACCAGGCTGGCCTTGAACTCAGAAATCCGCCTGCCTCTGCCTCCCAAGTGCTGGGATTAAAGGCGTGTGCCACCACTACCCAGCAAGAATTTTATTTTCTAATTGAAAAAAAATTTCAAGCTTCCTAAATATTCCAGCCAACTTTAGGAGTTTTGCCCTAAAAGCACTCTATAGTCATGTAACATACTGTCACAACTATTGTTTCCTATTCTTTTTAGTTGTGCACATGTGCTGGGGACAGCATACCATGACAAGGACTGCCTGCAGTAGGCCGGGATGAAGACACCTCAGAAGCCAGCAGCAGCTCCTTGTAAAGAGGATGGTGTCTGGGATCCTGAGAAGCAGGACACACATCCCTCCAGGGGACCTGCCATCTGAAATAAGGGACTGTCTGAAGTAGGCCAGGATGGAGTCATCTCAGTAGCCCGTGGCAGCTCTATGTAAAAAACAGTTGTTCCCATTTCTCCTAACCTTAGCCCAGGACAACAGCTGTATATTCCATATGTGTGTGACTGTTTTTCAGCTGGCCTTGGTGTGCATAATTATTCTATTATATCTGACTTTCCTACTTCTTTCTCCTTCTGCTCTGGTGAGTTCTGTGAAACTAGATGTTTCTTGATATAATGATTCTTAAACAATTAAAAATTGAGGCTCGGGGCAGAGCACAGCACAGTCCTAATGGCCCAGGTACATGCTGTGTGTTCTCATCCTGGAAACAATGCAATAACTGCACAATGGTAGCTCCAGATTAATGCTTGACTTGCAAAGAAAGTTTGAAGAAATTATTAGAAAATGAAATAGAGGCAACACTGGGACCCCAAGAAAGGAAAAATATATTGAAGTTATGAAATAAGTTCTGTATAACATTTAAGAGTGGTTCCTAGGTTCCTAGATAAGGAAGTATAGAATACATAAAATCTTATACTAGTAAAACTAAGTCAAAACACTGGGACTGTTAGGAGAGTCATTGTGTGCAATGCACAGAAGTAGAAAGCTAGTGGAACTATTCAGTTAAGAGTTAATTTGATTCTTTCTGGCCACTGCCTGGCAGCTTTGCCCATGTCATTTATAAGAGCGTCACAAGAAAATGCAAGTAGCTGACCTCGGAGCTCTGAGCTCTGAAGTATAGTAAGTTAAAAGTTAAAGTTTAAATAATGATAAATTTGCAATGATTATTATTTTGGCTACAGGCCTGGGAATAGGGAAGCCTGAAACTTTGGGAAACAATTGTAACTCTTAATTCTTTGTGGGACGTGGTTATTCTTTTGAATTTGATTTGACAGTGATTAAACAATGTCTTCTTTTCTACCTGCTTTTGGAGTATCAATAAAAGACTGGGGCAAGAGAAAGGTGGAGAAGTATGTGAGGTGAATGTGGAGAGAGAGAGTGAGAGAGAGAGCAAATGAGAGAGCGAATGAAAGAGCGTGTAGAGAGAGCATGGGAAGACCATGTGAAGTGAAGAGAGCATGTGAAGAGTGAGTGAGGAGAGAATGTGGGGTGTGTATGGAGAGTGTGTCTGTGAAAGGACAGTGCATGTGGTGTGTGTGAGGTGTATGTGAGATGTGTGTGAAGAGTGTGAGAGTGAGAGGGGAATGCACAGAAGTGTGTGGGAGTTCAAGAAAAGAAAAGCGCACAGAGAAAAGCAGAGTGCGCAGGAGAATGCAGAGTGTGTGTAGCCTCAAGCTGCGAGTGAAATATCGAGAGCGAGTGAGAGAGAAGAGAGAGAAACTTTAAGCCTTAAAAATTTGCCTGTCAGCTTGTACCCAAAAAGTAGTTTGTGTATATTTATTATGCATTTCCAGATATCCCTGCTTCCAGTTGAGAACTCCAATCCTGTGTCGAGGCTGGACCCCGACACACGTGTGCTGTATGTTTACATGTGAGTATGTGGCTACTTGTGCCCAGGCTCACACATGCAGAGGCTAGAGGAAGATCTGTCTTCCTCTACCAAGAGAACTGGGAGCTTACTGGTTTGGTGGGACTGGGTGGCCAGAAAGCTTCCAGGGTCGACCTGTCTTTGCTCCACAGCCCTGGGGTTATCAGCATGTACAGCCATGCCCACCTTCATGTGGGCATGAAAGTCACAAGCTCGGACTCTCATGTGTGCACAGTAAATGCTGTGACCAGAGCCACCTCGCCAGCCCTTAATCATAACCATTCTTAGGTACAACATTCACAAGTGAAAAACACAGAGGTAGAAAAAGATTCACAAGAGTTTTGACTTCAAGGGGATTTTTCCTCTACTGTTTTGTTTTCTCAAAACTTGTAATTATTATTATTGGCTTTCTTCACTATAAAACAGAATGAGTCTCAAGCTTTTGTCTCTCTCTGTAAACAGAGTGCTAGAGAAACAATCAAATTCGTCTGAGAAAGAATAAAGATATCAGAAAGCACATCTAAGTCATGTTCAAGGGACACAGAATTTAGGTTATAGTGGGGATGGAGGTGATGCAGCAACAAGAGCCCAGAGCCGAGCTTTAAATCCTGCTGTCTACAAGATTTGCTCTGCATGTGCAGAGCGCCATGTAAAGAGTGTGTGGTCCTTTCAGAGGGGCAGGGAGATGGAAGTGATAGGAACAGCCTCATAGATACATGAGAGGAGTCCTTAGAAAGGAGAGCAGCGGGCTGCAGGGTGCAATGGTCAAAGTCCAGGAGAGGGGTGAGCAGGTGGTTAGAACAGAGGGCAGGGAGGCAGCTATGCAGGGCAGCGAAGAATAGTGTGCACAAAGAGCTCGCACACTTCCTGACACACACCTACCAGTTATATACTTGGGGATCTCCTGAGACGCGCCCTCGGGACCTGCTTTCCAGCCTCCCTTTTTCTTAAACATGGTTTTGGAGGAAGGCTGCTCACTCACATCAGACTCAGGAAGTAAGCGGGGGCTCATCTTGATGTGCCACTGCCGTGAGGTTCCAGAATGGAGCTCTAGTACATTTTCAAAAACAAAACAAGAAGAAATGCATTACCCATACCAGAGACAGGACCACAGCACAGAATTAACTTGTTAACCCTAAAACCAACCTTCACCCTCTGGGCCATCTCACAGGCCCTACAATCTTTTTGTAAAGATGAATCTTGGCTAGAAAGGAGAACTTCCCAAGGAAAAACCCAAGGTCACAAAGTGAGTAAGCAGTTCAGCAGGTGATCACACCCGTGTGACACATTAACTCATGTAACAGCAATCACACCAGTGTGACACATTAACTCATGTAACAGCAATCACACCAGTGTGACACATTAACTCACGTAACAGCAATCACACCAGTGTGACACATTAACTCATACAACAGCAATCACACCAGTGTGACACATTAACTCATACAACAGCAATCACACCAGTGTGACACATTAACTCACGCAACAGCAATCACACTGTCTAGAGGACATCTGCATCGTATCGCTTCACAACATGTGAAATTAGTTAGATGGTGATATGCTAACTTTATTTCTCTTAAGAAACAGAAGTACACCTTAGATTGAACACATCAGCTCTAAAGTGTGCATAATCATTCTATAATAGCATGCCTGTCTTACAAAGTCAAGTGAACACTGAATGAATGAATGAATGAATGAATGAATGAATGAATGAATAGAAACCTCTGCTCTGAGGAAAAGGATTCTCCTCCCCTCTTTCTCTCTTCTTCCCTTCACACCTGTCTCTGTCTCTTTGTCTCTGTCTCTCATACACACACACACACACACACTGAAGAGAGAACTCAATCTCATAAAGATTGTAATTTTATGTATCAATAATACACAAACCCCCCAGAGGACAACTTTCAGAAGTCAGTTCTCTCCTTCCACAGTGGGTTTAGGGAATGGAACTCAGGTGATCAGGCATGGGTGGGCACCTTACCACTGAGCACCGTACCCTGAGCACCGTACCAGCTTATAATTTTAAAGCCTAGAAACAACTCATGCCATTGGGTTCTACTTCCTTTATTTTTCAAAAGAGAATGAAATTCCAAAGCATTCTGTGGCCCTGGTGGGGTGAGCCCACAGCTGAGGTTCAAACCCAGGCAGAGCTAGAGTTCCTCACACCCTGAACTTCCAGTCTCCAGCCTCTGGCAAAGGCTGAGGAAGTTTCTCCCTGCTCTCTCCAGGGACGTGGACTGGCTCGGCTCTCTAAGTGCTCACGTGGGGGTTATAACTGAACTTAAAAAGTAGGTAGATTTACAAGCACAGGTTTTGATATTGAGTTTTCTGTATCTTTCTTTAAATGAACTCACTCACGTCCAAGATGATGGTGAGCCAACAAAACTGGCAAAAGCAGTTAATTCAAATGAGGTGTGTGCATCTTACCTTGTTTCTGAGATTGGGAAGGCTTCCCCCCTCCAAAATGGTGTTTTCCATCTCTCTCAGCCACAAAGCCGGAGGACAGAGTCACATTACTGGGCTGGTTTCTCATTTTCTTAGCATGTTTTCTTTCCTTTGCATTAGACATTTCTGAAAAGAAAGCAATACACTTAATAGAGAAAGAGAAAACTCTCACTAAATGAATTGCCAGGTGTGGTTGCTCACATTAACATCTGGAAAGCAGAGGCAGGAGGTTCTCGAGTTCAAGATCACCCATTAGCTACACCACATAAGGTCAGCCAGAACTACCTGAGACCCTATTTCAAAACACAACAAAGAATACAATTTTAAAATGAGCCAGTAATATGCTTCAATAGATAAAGGCAATAATCAGATGGTCTGAGTTCAATCCTGAGACCTACACAATGCAGGGAGACAGCCTGCTCCCAAAAGTTGTCTTCTGACAACTACATGCCCACCAAGGTATGCCCCTCACCCCCAACACAAATAAACAAGAAAGGCAAAAAAAAAAAAAAATAACAACTTTAATAAAAATTTATATAACTCAAAGCTTGATGATACCAAAATGTTACCATATTAATCTATAGCAAGGATTCCAAAAAAGAGAGATTTCAATGAAGCCACGAACGGTACCTATACGCCAAACTCATCTCAATAGAAAGAAGTTTCGTAGCAAGGGACTGCTGAGTGCTTATACACCCAGCACTCTGGGTAGAGGTGGGGCCTGGCAGAATGAATTCTTCAAGGTTGACATCAACCTAGGCTACACAGGAAGTACCAGGCCATCCTTGGCTTCCCAGTTTTTGTCTCAAGAAACAAAGGAACAGTGTTTCTCATAGAACTGTCCTAACTGCCAGGCAGTAGTGGTGACACACACCTTTAATCCCGGCACTTGGGAGGCAGAGGCAGAGGCAGGCAGATTTCTGAGTTCAAGGCCAGCCTGGTCTACAGAGTGAGTTCCAGGACAGCCAAGGCTACACAGAGAAACCCTGTCTTGAAAAACCAAACAAGCAAACAAAAGAACTGTCCTAACTGGCATATTTTGCACTGCCAAATAATTAAACTACATACAATTGTTAATGATGCATAAAATTACTTCTAACACTTTATCTTGGTTCTTAGCTGAAATAAGACTGGGATAAATTGTAATTAAAATATATGAGTCCAAACTGAAGATAAATTACCAGTATTTTGTGATTCCAGTGAGTCACAAAGGATGACTGCAGAGAGAACCTGATGGGTTTATTTATCCCCACACCTGGACCAACACCGTCCTTTATTCACTGAGTCAATTTGAAACACTTGTTTTCTTTTTCGAAATAAAATTCATAACATGACTGACTAGAGATGTAACTTTTAACAATACCCCACACACTATGTAGCATAAAGACCTGAGAGGTCTTTAAGATGTATTTCTGTATGTATTTTTCCACAACTATACTAGATAACAGTCTGAAATGGAGATTTTGAACCTAACGGATATTCACATCAACAAAGGGACCAACATTGGCACTTGGCATAACTCATAATGCCTGAGACAGGCCCCGGAAGCTTTCACCCCATACAACAGCCATTAACTCTTTTGCTGATGGAGTTAAGGCTAAAATGTGCACCGTGGAGATACTGAAATATAGGAAAACTCAAGAGCAGCAGTTACCAAGCCTGCATTTCAGTTCTTGAATATTAGAATTTATTTCTACCAACACATAAACTTCATGTAGACAACAGCAAAGACAAGTGTGTTATTCTTGTGCCTCAAAGAAAAGCTAACCAAGCCACTAGTGATATAATTTTCAAACCGGTGAACGTTCTGAGATTCAGTCCAGGCTTGCTAGCTCCATTCACTATTCCTAAAACTCAAAACAACTGGAGACTGAGAGCACATATGAAATAGCTCATATGGGGATAACTGTGCAACCTCAGGGAAAGCCAGTAAGAAAATGTCAGCTGTCATCCTTGTTTAGGAATCTACGGTGAATCAGAATTCAGGAGGACTAGAATAAACACGGGTAGAAGATGGGCCCAAGAAGGCCGTGGGGTCCCAGCAGGAAACTCTTCTATTAGGATGAAGCCCTAAACCAAGAAAAGAGTCTCATCATTCTTGAATAATAAGCAGGGAAGCAGCCCCTCAGCATTACGTAGGACAAGATGACAGGGAATAAAGAGGATTTTCTTACAGTATATACTGACATGGGTCTGGCCTTTGTGATTGTCACACAGCACTTAGCAGAATACCATAAACAAAATGTGGGATCAAAACAACACAAGATAAAGTGTGACCGTAAAGCATACATTAACAAGGTAAGGAACATTTAGTCTGGTACTACATTCCTTGTGACACAGCATAAAAACTGTATGTAGCCTCAGAACTTCTTCAACTGTGGGTTACAGCCCCAGATAGGGTCATGTAGCTGAATGTGGGGTGATGAAAAATCAAACAAGAACAATTCAAATGTCAAATGTGTGGCGGATCCAAGGTTTCTGGCAGTGTTCAGCTGTGCTGTACCGTGGCTTCACTACAGCCTCAGTTCAGCAGTGACAGCCCACGCTTCCACACCACACAACACCAACAAATACTGCCTGAAACGTCTTGGCCAAGATTCCAGGCAATGAATGAACCCAGTGTTTTTACTGTACACAGGTTTATGCTCTTAAGAAACAATGGTATAAGAACAAGCCTAGATTTTTCTTAAAATTGTTCTCATCATTTGTCAAATTAGCACATTTTCAGATTGTACTGGGTTGCATTGTTTGATTTCAAAAACTACTGTTTGAGTTGCTGACTTAAGTTTTAAAGCATTAATTTTGGTTTGGGGTTGGGATAGACTTTTCCAACAACTGGCCCTAATCATAGTTCCGACTGTACTACATATTTAGGCAAAATATCATCTCAGCACTGACTATTATAAAATCAGCTCTGAAAAAAACCCTTGATGCTTTGTGTCCTGCAGTATCAAATACTCAGTCAATACTCGGCTTTATGAAAAAAATAAACACTCCCATCTATCTTAGAGAGTGCAAATTGGTTCTTAGCTTTCTCAAAGGGCAAAATTACACCAAATCCACTAAAAAATTGCTTTAAAGTACGCTTCTTTTTATTTTATCGGTTACTGCTAATTAGTACATCTTATTTATATACCCAGGTCGTTGAGCGGGAAAGCTTAAGTCATGAGCTAGGGGAAGATAACTCCCCTCCGGAAAGCACACCCCAGTCACCAAGGGCTCTGCTCAAATCTTGAGGCGATCGTGCACAGAAAGGAAGTAGGGGGATGGCGAAAGGCAGACAACGCCACACCTCTGCTTGGTTCCCCCGAATGAACCATCCTGGTCCTTTACCGTACCCGGAAAAGGGATACAAACGCGTTCCCAGAGGGGATTCCACCTGGCAGGGAAACGACAAGCAAGCATAAAACGAGCGCAGGAGCCAGAGGCTCTGCAACTGCAAGAGGGCCCGCCCGGGCAGCATGGACCTCTGCAAGTGAAAGATGCCGCAAGCCGATCCTGCCACTGCGGGCAACCCCTCACACGCAGCCCCCGCGAACTGGCGGTCCCCGTTAGGCACCAGCTCCTCACCACCAACCTGCCAAGTGCTGAGAGGGCTTCGCCGGTCAGACTGACAAGGTTCTGAGACCCTCTAGAAGCTCCCAACACAGGAGGTGAGCGAGAGCGAGCGGAGGGCGCGTGCGCAGCACGGCTGCTTCCTCCACGTGTCCCGGAGTCACATGTGAACTACAATTCCCATCGAGCCTTGCAAATTCACTCGGGGCGGTCCCTGAACCAAAACCCTTTTATCTAGCTTTTGCCAGAGCTGTCCGGTCAGTCGAAGAGTGCTTGTAGTTGCCATCGTTTCTTCTTCTGGAGGGTCTTCAAGAGGGGAGGATTAGTATGTCGTCTGTAATCAGAAAGGTGATCAGCACCCCAAAAGCCCCGGCAGCCATTGGTGCCTACAGGTAACATTTCTTACGGTAGCACTGAAGGACCAGGTGGGTGCGGGATTGCAAGTTTGGAGCTCCAGCCTCTGAAGTCCAAGCAGAAAAGAGTCTCAGAACCTCCCCTAACTCCCTCCCCCGCTAGAACGCGCGAAGAAACTGAGTTCAGAAAGAGGACAGTGCATCCAAATCCCTCAGGGAATGGGGGTGCCCTGGTGTGACCAGTAGCTTGCACTCCTGGGATCTTGTCCCCTTCTGGAGCTGCACTGCCCTGAAGGCGAGCTTGCCGCACGCTTTCTCTGAGTAGAAGTGGCATCACTCTAACCCTTGGTGGCTTCTGGTTTTAGTTTTCGTAGCAACTTTATTAAGATAGAATAAACAACCCATCGAATTCTCATTCCGTTTGTGGGTTCAATTCAGTGGCTTTTACCATGTCCACTTTCTACTCTCAAAAAAAAAAAAAAAAAAAATTACATCCACCCTGAAATAAGGTTTATGCCATTAGCTTTTATTCCACATGACCTCTTCCCCTAGCTCCGTACAACTATTTATTAACTCTCCATCACTATAGGGTTTATCTGTTAAAGACATTTGCTGTAAAAAGTATAATACACTTTTTGATCCTCTGTGACAAGCTTCTTTTACTAGCATGAAGTTCGATCTAACCTTAATTTACAAGATATGCTTGTCTCATTTGGACAATACTCAGCAAATACCTGTATGTCTAGCCGAGTCCCTGGTTTCTACAACATGTAGGAATGCTATAATGCGGATGAATGGTTTACCCATGCCTATCTACCACTAATATTAAATGCAAGTAACATCAAAGGTGGTCTTCTGAGTTTACCCTATACACTAGAGCTAATCATTTATGTACTGGACAAAAAGTCTACCCTTTGGCATTTATCTCCGCTTACCAGAAATGCTTTTAAATAGAAATTGTGCTTGCTTTTCCCTTCCTTCTGTGGAAGCCGTGAAGCACAGGCCCTCACTCTGTAGCTCAGACTAACCTAGAACCTGCCATTCACCTGTTTGAGAATTCTTAGTGCTGACATGAGGACCAGCACAGCTAGCTTAAAACCTTATTCCTCAAAATGCCTCAGCTTTAAAAAAAATCACTGGATTGTATCTTATATTACCTTCTCCTCTCTAATTTCTAAGTCTTCACTAAAATGTATCTAGAGCCAATTCCTTTTGGAAAAGTAGTTTCTGACATAGTGTCTCTTTGCTGTCAATCAAAATTGAAGATTTTCTACAGCTCCAACATTAGTACCGTAGAAGACAAGTAGTACATGCCAGGTATTTAACTGACACAAAAATGGGTAAGAAGTAGAAGCATTAGTTGAGCAAATGTTACATGACAGGCATTATGACAACCATCTTTAAGTTGTCTCTCCATTTTTCAAAAGGACAAACTCAAGGTCAACCTTCTCAAGGAAATATAGTCTGCAAGTGACATCTTGGCTTGAACTCAAACCCTAGCTCCCTGAATATCAAGAGAAATAATAGTCCCATGTGGCAAAGCAGTAATTGTTGTAATAGGATTGGAAATGAAACTTAATGGGGTGAGAAAACGAATGAAAGGGAGGAAAACTGACTCTGATTTGGAACAGAGAAAGAAAAAAGTTTTGGAGAAGCTCCCTGTAAAAGGTAGTCGGGTTAAACTTTAAATGTTGGGTTTGGTTTGTTTTTTTTTTGTTTTTGGTTTTTGGTTTTTGGTTTTTTTGTTGTTGTTTTTTTTTTTTTTTTTGGTAGTGTTATGAAGTTTGACTCGTCAAAGTTAATTAGTTATGGACTGACATTCCTACCAGAGGAAATAGCTTAAGTGAGGGCACAGAGGTAAAAGAACACAGAATATAGAGATTGGGGGGGGGGGGGGGGGATAGTTTTTCAGTTGAACTACTTTTTTTTCTCCCAAACTGTGTACCTGGTGTTTTCTAACATTTTCTTTAAAATGACTTACTCGATGGGCAGTGGTGGCACACGCCTTTAATCCCAGCACTTGGGAGGCAGAGGCAGGCGGATTTCTGAGCTCGAGGCCAGCCTGGTCTACAGAGTGAGTTCCAGGAGAGCCAGGGCTACACAGAGAAACTCTGTCTTGAAAAACCAAAATAAAATAAAATAAAATAAAATAAAATAAAATAAAATGACTTACTTTCACTTAAATTGATTTTAAAAGAAAACTTTATCAAAATACTCTAAATAGAAAACAATACAAAAGAAATTAACTATTTAAAAAAAAACTTTCAAATAAAAAGTATTAGTAAGTTCCAAAAGTCTATGTACATATTGCAGTTGGCTCCAAACCTTGGGCCTGCTGTCTTTGTTAAAGTGTTTCTGGCTGGGGGTGGAGAGATGACTCCACAGTTAAGAGCACTTTCTGCTCTTCCAGGGAGCCAAGTTTGGTTCCCAGCACCCACATCAGACCGGTCACTACCATCTGTAACTCCAGCTCCAGAGGATCCAGAGGATCTGGCCTCCGTGGGTATGTACACAGGTGGTGTACATATACTCGTGCACATAAATAATCGTGATAATTTCAATGTCTTTCTGGCTGAGGATGGATATAGCTCAGTGAAAGACCATCCCGATCTTTGTAGGAGGCCCTGGGTGTGCACCACCACCGCCCAGCTCCAACTCCATTTTTCAGATGTGAGAGCTGACATATACTACGTTCAATAATTTGCCAAGGTCACTCCACTAGGTAGTTTAACACAATTTGAAAGTGTAATGGACTCAAGGGCTCAATCTGAATAATGTCATTTGTTGTCCCCAGCGTAGAAGAAAAAAACCAAAAAACAAAAAAATGAAGATACGATTCCCTGTCTGTGGGTGACTTCCTGGGGAAAAAAACATTCAAAAGTTGGCATTAAGAGTTGGGCTTTGGATTGGAATTCTTAGTTGGCTTCTTTTTAACCGTGTGACCTTACAGAGAGACTTTGTCTCCTAGTTTGCTTCTTTATCTTCTAAATGAACAGAACTAGTAACACTAGTTCTTAACCTTAAATAAGGAAGGGATCAGTCCAACAAATCCCTTTTAAGGATAGTAATTCTGGTAGAAATTTGGAGCAGAGTAAAAACAGGAGATATTACTATGTAATTAAAAATTAGTGCTAGGTAACAGTGTTGCATGTCTTTAATCTCAGCACTCAAGAAGCAGAGGCAGGTGGCTATCTGTGAGTTTAGGACTGTCTCGGCCGAGCTGCCCCACACTTGGAGGCCAAAATGTCCCAGACTGCTCTGCTGCTCCGGTCCAAGGGTCAGGGTCTAGCAAGAGAGAGAGAGTGGGGAAAGAAGGGGAAGAGACTCGAAGAATGGAGACAAGACAGGGTGTGTAGTCAACTCTCATTTACTGTCCCTTTTATTGTCTCCTTATTGTCTCTTCCTCTCTTATTGTCTTCTCCTATTGCAAGGAAATCCTGGGTATTTATAAGCGCACGCAGGGGAACACAGCTGAAGACTCTTTACCACGTGCACCTTGCAGCTGGGGTCACTAAACAGCAAAACAAAATATGTGGGATAAACAAGATGTTTATCAGAGTGTGCTCAGCTGTTGTAGGCTGTTGAAAAACAAGTCTCTATCAGGGTATATGGCTTGAGATGGCTGCAAAGTTGATAGCTGCTTTCTGCTAGAAGTTGGCTCCCAAGGACAGACTACAGAGTGAGTTCTAGGACAGTGAGGGCTGTTACACAGAAAAACTGTATCTTGAAAAACAAGCAGCTGGGCAGTGGTGGCGCATGCCTTTAATCCCAGCACTTGGGAGGCAGAGGCAGGCGGATTTGAGTTCGTTCGAGGCCAGCCTGGTCTACAGGGTGAGTTCCAGGACAGCCAGGACTACACAGAGAAACCCTGTCTGGAAAAACAAAAAAAAAAAAAAAAAAAAAAAAGAAAAAGAAAAGAAAGAAAGAAAAGAAAAACAAACAAAAAAGTAGGAATTTTTTTGTTTATTGGCCCTAATCCAGATCTTTCAACTATTGGTGATAGTTACACAAGAATAACTTCTTTACTCAGAACAAAAGACATCTGTTGCAAAAGAGACACTTTGTCTTGAAAGCCTGGTAACCAAAGTGTGTCTTCTTTTTTTTTTTTTTTTTTTTTTTAAGATTTATTTATTTCATGTATGTGAGTACACTGTAGCTGTCACACCAGAAGAGGGCATCAGATCCCACTGCAGATGGTTGTGAGCCACCATGTGGTTGCTGGGACTTGAACTCAGGAGCAGAGTAAAAACAGGAGATATTATTATGTAATTAAAAATTAGAATAAAAATTAAAAACTCAGGACCTCTGGAAGAGCAATTAGTGCTCTTAACTACTGAGCCATCTCTCCAGCCCCAAAGTGTGTCTTCTAACAGACAGCTATTGAGCTTGTTAATGTGTGAGCTCCTCTCAGGTTACACAGAACCATTAGTTAACACTGTTAACAGCCCCTGGTAGAATTAGTCCCTCATCTTGTTTAGAACTGCCTTGCATGGAGACCAGAGTCTGATCCCTACCAAGCACCTACATAAACAGTATGTGGTAGCCCTCCTGTGATAACAGTATGTGAGAGGCAGAAACTCCCCAGAGCAAGCTGACTAGATAGACTAGTCAAATTAACAAGTTCTGGGTTCATGTGAGAGACCCTGCCTCAATATATTATATAAAGTAGAGAGGGATTGAAGAAGGCACTTGATGTCCACTTCTGGCCTCCATATGCACATATGCTTTTTTTTTTTTTTCCCAAAAATAAAGTCTTTAGTGTATGAAGTTTGTGCTGAGTACACTTTTTGAAATTCTAGCTTTTTTTTTTTTTTTTTATGGTTTTTCAAGACAGGGTTTCTCTGTGTATCTCTGGCTGGCCTGGAACTTACTCTGTAGACCAGGCTGACTTCAAACTCAGAAAGCCTCTGCCTCCCAAAGGCTGGGATTAAAGGCGTGCCCCACCACTGCCTGGCAGTAATTCTAGCTTCTTTCGAGAGAATTCTAATGTGCTGGGCTTTTTAGTCCTCAGTATTGGGATGAATGGAGTGTTGTTACTGATTAGCTAAGGACAACTCAGCACATTTTAGGATATTGAGGACAGACCTGGAGGAATTGCAACATCAGTGCTATTGAGTGGCTTTTCTGTTTCATTAGCACTGCCATAATGTGGCACAGATCATGACTTGAAACTTAATTGGAATGTTTCTGAAAGTTTTACCACCCCT
>JANHMN010000012.1:62978032-63012093 GCA_030674055.1 Rhabdomys pumilio
TTGCGTATCTCTAATGACTAATAAAGTATAGCATCTTTCCTGTGCTCCTTAGTTGTTTGTATCTTACTAACTAGCTAACAAAATAAACTGCCTGTATTTAGGCAGTTTAGTTATTAGTCCTACACATATTCTGGGTACAAGTCCTTTGTTAGATATATGTTGTAAATATTCTCTCCCAACCTGTGACTGTTTTTACATTCTTAAAGATGTCTTGTCAATAAACAAAATTTTAACTTATTAAAAGTCAGATTTATCAGTTTTTTTATTTTACAACTTTTTGTATCTTATTAAATTACTATTTTAGCTTTGGCTTTTATGTATGTTACCTATTTTATGTGTGTGTGTGTGTATGTATGTATGTATATATGTATGTATATATGTATGTATATGTATATTGGCTTTTGTTTATTTCAGCCAAGCTGTGCTAGTGGACAGGACCATTTACGTTTCTGGACAGATAGGCATGGATCCTTCCAGTGGACAGCTTGTGCCAGGAGGAGTAGCAGAAGAAACTAAACAAGTAAGTCATCCCCACATGAAAGGTTCCCATTTCCACCGCCTCGTAATATTGAGCAGTGCAGACAGTCTGTGACCCTGGATAGTGATCAACAGATAAATGTGTTTTCAGCTACTCACTACTCTATTTAAGACTTTAAAAAAAATCCTTTTTAGATGTGTTTCTTTTGTGTGTATAAATATTTTACCTGCATGCATGTATGTTTAGCATATGTGAGCCTGTTGGAGTCCCCGGAACTGGGACTACAAGTGGTCATAAACTACCATGTGGGTGCTGGGAATCCAACCGTGTCCTCTGCAAGAGCAGCCAGTGCTCTTGGGCCACCGCTGCAGCCCCTTTAAGATGGCTTAACAACAGAGAAAACTGTGTTATCCAAATCATCACTTGTGTTATCCAAATCAATCCACATGGATTGGAAAGTTTATTTTCAGGGCCGTTGACCTCCCTCCTTTCCCCAAAGCATGTATATATGCAACTCATTTCTGATGATCTGATTATCTGAGGCTTTACTTTGGGTTGGGGTGAGGGGTTGTTTTAATTTTTGAGACAGGGTCTCATGTAGCCTAGGCAGCTTTGACCTCACTGTGCAGCCGTAGGTGACCTTGGGCTCCCCATCCTTTTGCCTTAACCTCCCAAGTACAACACCATATCCATCCCAGTATTCCTACCAAATAAAAAAAGCCTTTCATTACAGTTCAGAGAGACTTAGTCCACTAATGGAAAGCCAGTACATAATCGACTTGTGTGGAAACGTCAGTTAAAGTACTTACACAACACCATCATCTTTGACCTTTCTTGACTTGATTCACAGGCTCTTAAAAACTTGTCTGAGATTCTGAAAGCTGGAGGCTGTGACTTCACTAATGGTGAGCAACTGGGTCTTTCTTCCTTGTTCATTGGTTGGGTTTTGTTGTCTGTTTGTGTTGTTTGCAGCACTGAGGAACCAACTCAGGACCTCATGAGACCAGGCAAGCGTTCCACCGTTGAGCCACACCCCCAACACTGTTAATGTGTGTTATATCTTTGGTCTTTGTGGAGGACATGTAATATCCAATAATCTGGTTATCATGTCTTTGTTGCTAAAGGTTGTGGGGTTGTTTTTATTATATATACAGTATTCTGCCTGCACATATTCCTGCACACCAGAAGAGGGCGTCAAATCTCCTTATAGATGTTTGTGAGCCACCATGTGATTCCTGGGAATTGAATTCAGGACGTCTAGAAGAGCAGCCAGGTGCTCTTAACCTAAGCTATCTCCAGCCCTAAAGGCTGTGTTTTTAATGGTCTAAGAAACCACACTGTTTCATTTCTTTAGTCTTGGTTCCATCAAGATACTCAAAAAAAATCATACACTGGAATTTTGGTTTTTGTTTTGCTTTGTTTGTTTTGGGGGTGGGAAGTTGGTTTGGCTTTTTTTGTTTGTTTTTGTTTTTGTTTTGAGGCAGGGTGTCTCTGAGTAGTTTCAGATGTCCTAGACCTCACTCTATAGACCAGGCTGGCCTCCAACTCATAAGAGATCTGCCTGCCTCTGCCTCCTGAGTGCTGAAATTAAAGGCATGCACCACTGCACAGATATATACTGTTTTTCTGTCTTGTTTTAAGTCTGATGAAATGGCTAAAACTAATAAAGAAAAAATGATATATATAAAACTGTCTTCTAGTGGTGAAGACAACTGTCTTACTGGCTGACATAAATGACTTTGGCACCGTCAATGAGATCTACAAAACATGTAAGTGATTTGACTTTATTCCCGCTTACTTTCAAAGGGAAATAAATCTGTTGATATGAATGTATCACTGTCAAGTAAGAGTGATAGAGATGTATCTTAAAATGATATTTTGTCCCAAATATCCATCCATCATCCGCTTGGAAACACAGTAGCAGTACGTCCTCATGAGAAAGATGTCGGCTGCTATCGCAGTTCTTAAAAATCATATGCATCTTCCTAAAACTTAACTTTATTCTTTGTTTCTTTGGCTTTTGAAGCCTTCCCTAAATCTTTCTAGACATACAGACTTACTACTATTGCTATGATATAGTCTAGCTGTCATCTTGTGGCTCTCTTGGAATCACTGGGAACTTACTGAACATTTCCATACTAGTTTTTAGTATGTAAAGCGAGGACAGGATTCTGCCACCTTAAGGGGTTGTTGGAATGATGGCGTTAATTATCCTGTACAGTACTTAGAACAGACGCTGGCAGGGTATGCGCTCTGAGCAAATGTTCTTGTTGCTGTCATTGCCGTAGCAGGGAAAGTGAGTCTCTGACTCCTGGTGGGATGAAATTGAGGTGTGGTGTGGACAAAGCTTCGTTCTTATTCCCTGCAGAAGAAATGACCGGAGAAGGTTAAAGTTCACAGTAAAGTCCTCGCTGAAGATAAAGAGCCATCCCGTTTTGATAACTGGTTCATAGCAATCACTTTAAAGACCAAGCCCATGTTCATCATTATAAGACAATGGTGCCACATTATGTGTCTCATTGTTTATGAGATACTTAGAAAATACTAAAGGCCATAAAGTCATGTGACAGAATATCTTTTCTGTCATTTGTCTGTGGGAACAGGTCAGGCCATGAGACAGTTCCCAGATTCCTGCTTCTCTTGCTGAGTAAGGGCCCGTGTCTGGAGATTAACACTATTCTACATTCAGATTTCCAGGGTAGCCTTCCTGCCAGGGCTGCTTACCAAGTCGCTGCTTTACCCAGAGTAAGTACCCGGCACAATGCCAGTGCACACATGGTACATGAGACCTGTCCTTTGAAAGGAAACTTAAAATTAATACAGCTCCTGTTTCTCAGAAATACAGAGTCTAAAAATCAATACTCTGATCATGGCTGTGATCTGGAAAAAGCTAAGAAATCGCACAAAGCAGTGCATAAGCATGACATGATCCATCGGATACAATCCAGTGACTTAAATTATAAGAAAAACCTTAAGAGCAGTTGTGTTGTGATGTTACTGAGGGAAGGAAATTTGTGCTGGGCTTTATCCTTGGAGGAGTGTGGATTGCTGGGTCCCACTGTGTGTCTGCCTGCAGTCTGACTTCATGCCTCAGTGTCTGCCTTTCAGTAAGGACTTCTGAAAATGGAGCACGGTGTAGAATTATGTGGAGACTTCTAGATATCCTTTGTCCTCACTGAAGGAAGCTCTACATACCAGCAAGGTGTGAAACTAACACACTTGCTAGTTCCTACTGTATTCTAGAGATATCGACCAGAGAATTTGGATAGTATTGCCATTTATCTTAATAAAAACACATTCACCTGGCTCTCATATAATGAAGAATCGAGACCATTCACTGGAATGATGCTGTCCATCCTGGTTCTGGCGTTCCCTCACTGGGGTCTCTTTCCTATGCTTCCTGCCCACACTGTACACCTGCAGGGTGTAACTGTACCTCCTAGGAGTATTCATTTGTTCTTGCTTTAGTTTGATGTTCCTGGGAAGGGTCATTGTCAAACGGAAGGTACTGAGTGTATTAGGAAGAGCTTTAAACTTGGAACCAGAAGACATGGGTTTGGTTATGCACTGCTAGTCTTTGTGATATGGGACCACTTTTCTAGCCTTTCTGAGGTCAGTGCCTTATTTTATGACCAAGGCTGCTGTGGAAATCAAGTGAGCTAATGTATGAATTTGCTTAGCACGGTAGCCTGACCTCTTGTTGGGTCTTAGTGAATTCTCTCTTATCCTTGCTTTCTATGAGGAGATTAATGGTAAAAATACATGTTATCATTAGCTTGGTTGCATGTGTTATTTGACCTGGATTTGCATTAAAGGATTGAGACAGTGACTTTTGTTTTCCTTACAGGGAAGTCGAATTGAAATCGAAGCAATCGCTGTCCGGGGGCCGTTCACCACAGTAGGACTATGAGTGGCCATACGGATGTTGACTCTGGAGTGTTTAGAATATCCTTCACTTTAATTTTTACAAATGATGCTAGGAAGTATAAACATGACCAGAGTGGTTGAAGTTATCGTGGAAATGACCATTATGTGGAGATACGACATTAATTGGCGATTATTCAATGTGGTGACTGACACTAATTTCACTTACATTGCTGGGTGTGAGAGAAGAGGGACATAGCTACTGAGATGGGGAACAGAAGGAAAGATGAGCTGTTGTTCATGAGAAATAGTAAAGAGCATGTATAATTAAATCATATTAATTTGCTTATGTGAAATACTTAGTTCTTATGTTAGGTATAAGAAACTAAATTAAAATATTCAAACTTAAACAGTACCATGAGAAAAATGTGGACCAAAATCTTATACAGATAAATATTGCTTTAACGGAAATAAAAATTAGATGTGTAACTTTCCCTTGGTTGGTAATTTTGTTCTCTTAACTTTTTAACAGTTTAGTTATACATTAAAACTACTACCTAATAAAGGGTGAGTAGAAAATGTGAAGTTGGGGGCTGGGGAGATGGCTCGGGGGTTGAGAGCACTGTCTGCTCTTCCAGAGGTTCAATTCCTAACAACCACATGGTGACTGACAACCATCTATAGTGGGATCTTATGCCCTTTTCTGGCATGTAGGTGTACGTACAGATAGAACACTTAGTAGGTGTACATACAGATAGAACACTTAGTAGGTGTACATACAGATAGCACACTTACACATAAAATAAATAAACTATTAAAAAGAAAAATCTCTACCTATTTCATTTCTTAAAGTTTATTTCTGGCTTTCAAATGTTTTCAGTTGTAATTAGATAGCATATTATCATATGTTTATGCTTGGAAGCCTTATTTTTTGGGTATGAGTACTTTTCTTACATGTTTTACTTTTCTTACATCCTTGAGTGGAGATAGAAGGTTGCGAGCCACTATGTAGATGCTAGGAATTGGACTCAAGTCCTCTGGAAAACCCACCAGCATTTTTATCTGTGACACCATCTCTCCATCTCTGCTTTATGGTCCTTGTTTGGTTGGATTTTGAGATATGGATGCTATGGTGGTTTGAATATTCTTGACCCAAGGAGTAGTGCTATTAGGAGGTATGACATTGTTGGAGGAAATGTGTCACTGTGGACACGGGGTTTCAGACCCTCCTTACTGCCTGGAAGCCAATCTTTTCCTGTTTGCCTTCAGAACAAAATGTAGACCTCTCCGCTCCTCCAGCACCATGACTGTCTGCACACTGCCATGTTTCCTGCCATGATGATAATGGACTGAGCTTCTGAACCTGTAAGCCAGCCCCAATTAAATGTTGTCCTTTATGAGTTGGCATGGTCATGGTGTCTGTCCATAGCAGTGAAACCCTAACTGAGACAGAGACCTTGCTGTGTTATGTAGCCTGGGCTTCCTCCCAGGCTCAAGCAGTCCTCTTCCCTCAGTCACTGGGATAGCTAGACTGCTGGTGTGCTGACCCCAAAGCCCTCCAATGTTTTTTCGACAACTGCATGAATAATTTCTCATGGTAGAGTAAATCTTAACACAGAATAACATAAATTAGAACGGAACTTTCTGCCGGGTGGTGGTGGCGCACGCCTTTAATCCCAGCACTTGGGAGGCAGAGGCAGGCGGATTTCTGAGTTCGAGGCCAGCTTGGTCTACAGAGTGAGTTCCAGGACAGCCAGGGCTACACAGAGAAACCATGTCTCGAAAAACCAAGAAAAAAAAAAAAAAAGAACGGAACTTTCTGGGTCACATTCTTTTCTACTTACCTCCCCAAAGAGTGAGCACTGCTGGGTGCTTTCCATGAAACTGCAGATGGCCTTTTACACACTTGATTATCTGCCTTTGTTTTGACAATTTGCATAAATGAACAGTTACCATAGACATTATACTACAACTTGCTTCCGTATACAGGTATAGATTTTAAAAGTATAATTTTTAAAACTACATTTTAAAAACTTTTAAAGTTTTACAACTACAGTAGACTGTTATTTTGTGTGGATAGGTTTTAGGTGATTAACTGCTTATACAAACCCATGTTTTCAAAATTAGTGTTTTACATCAGTGCTACAGTGGTGTGTGTTGGGTGACATTTGCAGAAGATGTGGCAGATGTCTCTTTACCCCAGATAGAATACCAACAACTTGCCAAAGAAATGATTCCACCGAAGGCTGCTTTAGTGAACCCGTGAGTGTATTAGGGTTACCTCTAAGAGTATGAATAACCAAAGAGCCCACCCCGCCATGGGCAGTGAACCATGCAAAGCTAACCTCTGGGGTTCCGTACACATCTTGCAGGCAACTTCCTGGGCAGAGACTCCTCTGCCTCGCAATCATTGCTGCTCATATAATCTTGGGGAGGGGGCTTGTGAAAACTCAAGAGCTTCTAAGAGCTCTCAGTTTCTTTTATGTTCTGTCCAGCAAGGCACTGGAAATGGACAGCTGGGGCACCGAGAGTGTAAAGAAAGGGCATGGGTACATAGGACACACAGAAAGCTGGGATTGACTGGTTTGGGCTGGAGAAAGCCCAGCTCTCTGGAAGTTCAGCGTGTTTATTATATACATACAGTTGAACAGAGGTATTGCTGCAGTCAGCTGAATGAGGAGGTGAGGTTATTATGTACATATAAGCAAGGAGGCAGGGCTTATAGTGTTAGCTGCATCAGGAGGCAGATTTACCTGACCTCAGTAGAAGCGGTCTCTAGTGGGCGACAGCCTTTAGGCCATCAGTATGGGGGTAGGGCTAAGAACAATGTTGGACATTTTTTGCACATACAGTTGTTAGGTTTCAAACCCAGGACAAACAGCTGAGGTGCCTATGTAAAAATAGTCCTCTTCGATATTTTAAATAGGCATGTCAGCACCAGATGAATGAAAAAAGAAAGGGAAGAACATGACCGCTCCTAGGGATGGTGGAGGATATCTCTCTGTCTCTGTCTCTCTCTCCCTCTCTCTCCCTCTCTGTCTACCTCCCCCACCCCCATAATTGTAGATATAAGGGAGAGCAAAGGGTAGGAGGTGGGACATGCCAGCCATACCTAGTAATGGATAGGGACTGAGGGATGCTGGGAGAACCTCTCAGCTGGGTCCACTTTGATATGTAAATAGGTACCTCAGCAGTTCATCCTGGATTTGAGACCTAACAACTGCTCAAACTTGGTCTTCCAGAGAAGGCTTTGCTATCCCTCTGAGCCTGAATCCATGGGGCCCTAGATACAGCTCACTACAGGGGCCAGGGAATGGGATGTGCTAGTTTGAATTAGAATGGCCCCATAGGCTCATATGTTTGAATGCTTAGTCATGAGGGAGGGGCATTACTTGGGAGGGATTAGGAGGTGTGGCCTTGTTGGAGGAAGTCTGTCACTAGGGGTGAGCTTTGAGGTTTCAACCGCCTCAACAGGTCCAGTGCTCTCTCTTCTTACTTCTTGCCTGTCTGGATATAGAACTGTCAGCTCCTCCTCCAGCACCATGTCTGCCTGCCTGCTGCCATGATGATAATGGACTGAACCTCAGAAACTGTAAGCCAGCCCCAATTAAATGTTTTCCTTTATAAGAGTTGCCGTGTTCATGGTGTCTCCTCACAGATATAGAACACTGACTAAAACGGTATCTTTATGGACTTTACAAAGAGTTTTGATGATGCCATGTTTGATCTGTTCTTAGCTGACTTGGTTCCTCAAGGAAATTTACATATGCTTTGTTGTGCATGTGGATTGAGTTAATTATCACCAGTGGCTTTCACCAAATTTTGCTGTGTAGATATGCCTTAAAAAAAAAAAAAAAAAAAAAATTGAGGTCAGACTTCCATTGAGCCAAACTGCCTTCTTGTCTTCCGTGGGCGTGAAGGTCACAGAGACACCCTCACAACTCCCTACATTTAGGTCGTGACTTCCAAACCAGACTCTGGATGAGAGGACTGGAAATACAATGCGATGTGGCACCCGTGGGAGCTGAGCTGCTTTTGACTGGGTCAGGACTTCATGTCTCTTTCCAGAGAAGCACTGCATTTCATAACATGTGAAAAGAATGGCAGTGTTGGCCTCTCACACATGGTACAGTAACACGCACATGCCCAGAATGAGCGCTCAGGAGTGCAGACAGAAAATAGAAGTTCAGGATGATCAGTGCTTACTCACATACGTGGGTTCCAGAACACCAACCTAGGCTACGTGAGGCCCTGTCTTAAACAAATAAATAAAAGGTAAACATATACTAACAACACCTAAAATCAAGTCAGCCATATTTCTTTACTATTATCATATTTTTTTATTGTTATTTTTGAAACAGGGTCTTGCTGTGTAGCCCTGGCTGGCTTGGAACTCACTTTATAGACCAGGCTGGCCTCCAGCACACAGAGACCCACCTGCCCCAACTTTCATATGCTGGAATTAAAGGCAGCACCACTAGGCCCAGCCAGTTGTCATATTCTTTACCTCAGAGTAAATAGAATCTGTTGTTCTTCTGAAGGGAATAATAGATCAAAAGAGATTTGTGACTGTACCGCAGTTCAAACAAATATACCAAAGGAAGTTCTCAAATACTTTATTAGTTGTAATAACATTTGCTTGATCAAAGTTCTAAATGTTGAGCCAATGGTACAAAATAATTCTGTAAAAATGTTTGGCTATAATTTCTCCTACAGCCAATTATTCATAAGGAGCTGCCATGGTTACATGGCTGTAAGGAGCGTTTGTCATAGACAGGTATTCATAGAATGCCAAATTTGTGTTGGCCCTGTGGAGAAAAACAAAGATGAGCCAGATCTCAAAAAGACTTACTGCCTCCCAACTGATGCCATGTGATTGGCAATAGCAACCCTTCGGGCATCTTAGTTACTTTTAAAAAGAATTCCAAGCTGAAGATGTAGCTCATGGTAGAGAACTTGCCTTGCAAGAAAAAGGCCCTGGGTTCAGCCCCTAGCACCACGAGGAGGGAACAGTAATGATAATTTCCAATATTCCATTTCAGGTCACTATTCAACCGCCCTAAGTCATCACTCTGTCAGCCAAGTACAGATGGCTTAGGCACAGTTGCTTCCTCTCTAAGCCTGATTGATAGTTACTGTTGTGGCAAGTATTCTTGGAACCATCTCTAACTGTTCTCTCGAGCAGACTCCAGTGAAGACTCCAGAAGAGTTGTGTTTTCCTTTTGTTCTCAAAACTTGTTATAAGAAGTTAGTCAAAACACAATTCTTATTGGAATATCGAGCCTTCGAGAAGGCTCTCATATACATACATGTTAAAGCCAGTGGTTTTTAGTTGGTTATATCATGAATAACATTTATCTTCTAAAGTTTATACTTTCTTAAGTTTCTATAATGAACATATTCATTTGTTACTAAGAAAAAGTGGTTTTTGGTTTTTTTGTTTGTTTGTTTTTTGTTTGCTTTTTCATGACAGGGTTTCTCTGTGTAGCCTTGGCTGTCCTGGAACTCACTCTGTAGACCAGGCTGGCCTTGAACGCAGAAATCCACCTGCCTCTGCCTCCCAAGTGCTGGGATTAAAGGTGTGTGCCACCACTACCCAGCTAAGAAAAAATGTTTTAATAAAGTTTTCTCTACAATTATTGACTAAGTAATCCACATGTGTCTGGAGAGTACCTAGGTACTCACCTGAAATGATTAACACCTCTGATATTTAGGAAACTTAAATCCATAAAATAATTACTAGTTGAAGCCAACTCCTTGTTCATCCTCCTGTTGAGCTGCTGGGGTGAGCTGACGGTTGGAAAGGTCACCCCTGGGCCTGAGACTCTACTGAGAACTGGAACCCAACTGTCTTTACAGAAGTTGTATACTTGGAGTCTCTAAAAGCACAAGGGAAAACCAACTACAGTTATTTGACCAGGCCAGCCAACATTCTGGTCCTTTAAATGTGAAGAAAGCACTGCCTTTTAAAAGCACCACTTAATTCAAGGCCGAGTTTGTAATAAAACGTGTTAACTGCTTCAAAAGCTATGGACTACACTTGAGCTCTTGCCATATAAAGGCCAATGGAAAAGAACACCATGGGTGTGGTTGTGGTTGGTCACGGAGGTCAGCCACACATGTCTGTCCTGTGCCCTCCCACTTCTGGCCGGCAGTTTTAAGGTCTGGCCTGGTATTTTCTATATTTGAGGCTGGCAAAAAATACAGATTGCCTACTGTGGAAAGCATTTACTCACTACTTCCTTACCAGTTAGATACAGAATATAATAAAGTTCCCTTAAGATTTATCTTTATTTGTATGAGTGTTTTTGCCTGCGTGTGTGTATTTACATCACATGTATGCCTGGTGCCTATGGGGGCAATGGATCCCCCAGAACTAGAATTGCAGACAGTTGTGAGCAGCTTTGTGGCTGCTGGGAACCAAACTCAGGACTTCTGCAAGAGCAGCAGGTGTTCTTAACTGCTGAGCCATCTCAGCAGCTCCTGCAGCTGTGTAAATAGGACATACACTGGGCTACAAAGTGGCCATACGTTTTTCTTTTAATCTAAAAGAACAAACAAGTTTCAGGATAGAGAGATGGATCAGTGGTTCAGAACACTTACTACTTTGTAGAGGACCAGAGTTCAATCCCAAGAACTCAATGTCAGGAGCCACACAACCTCTCTTAACTCCAACACCAGGGCCTCCGATACCCTCTTCTGGCCTCTGTGGGCACCTGTATCCATGTGTTCAGAAACACACACACACACACACACACACACACACACAAACGGCAGGGAGAGAGAGAGGAAGGAAGAGAGGGAGAGAAAGAGGGAAAAATTTAAAAATAAATCCTTGCTGGGCGGTGGTGACACAGAGTCAGGTGGATCTTTGCATGTTCTAGGCTAGTCTGGTCTACATAGTGAGTTCCAGGGCTCCCAGAGCTACACTGGTAAACCCTATGTCAACATCTAAAAATAAGTAAATCCTTAAATTTTTTAAAGGTTTCTAATATCTTAGTAGCCACATTAAAGGTAAAAGTATAGAAAGCACAAAAAATGTATATAAATTTCTAAAGGTAGGAAAATACTTAGGTGGCTAATAGAAAGTAGAGCATTAGGCAATCTGTAAACCTTTTATATTAGAGTTCAATTATACTTTCTGAGAGAGTGTTCCTTCAAAAATGACTTGTATAAACCTGCCATGGTATTACACAGCCGTGATCTCAGCGCTCAGGAAGTGGAGGCAGCAGGATCAGGAGCTCAGGGTAATCCTGCAGGAGATCCTGTCTCAAAACAAAATTTTAAGAAAGAAAGTTTTGAGCTGGGTATGGTGGAAGAGCATTCCAGCATTCAGGAGGCAGAGGCAGGTGGATATCTCTGAGTTCAAAGGCCAGCCTGGTCTACATAGTAAGTTCAAGGTTAGCCTGGACTACACAGTGAGACCCTGTCACATAGACACAAAAAGATAGGCCACCCATTGAAGAATGGACTTTTGTGCCTGTGCATATTAATTACATCTGTCCAACTGAGTGCTTGCTATAAAAGAAGATTCCGCTGTTCAAATAATCTCTTATAGCTGGATCTGGAGGAACACACTTTTAGTCCCAGCACTGAGACCTGAGTCCAGGACAGCCAGAGTTACATGTGAGTTATATTTAACTTTTTTATTTTATTTTATTTTATTCGAGACAGGGTTTCTCTGTGTAGCCCTGGCTGTCCTGGCACTCACTCTGTAGACCAGACTGGCCTCAAACTCAGAAATCCACCTGCCTCTGCCTCCCAAGTGCTGGGATTAAAGGCATGCGCCACCACTGCCCGGCAACTTTTTTATTTTTAATTGTCAACTATTAAGTACAATATGTTACAGTGATGGGAATGTATATATTCTGGAATGGATATGTCAAAAATACACACATGCCTGCTCTGACATTTTCTATTTATTGAATCTCCTAATCAGGAAAAACTAAACAAATATAACTTGAAATGTCCGTTGTATAAAGGCTCTACCAATATGAGTTTCTGACCTAAAAATCTTATTTGAGGAACTACTCTGAATATTGAGCTTGAGCAATTTTAACAGGAAAATGGATTTTCCCACTTATGAGATAGAACTAGGGTAATGCCACACAAATGAATATTTCCAATATATTGTTTTTTGGTATTAATACATTGACTCAATAGAGAGATACAGGATCTATAGCCATCTATTAAAGGAACCAAAGACCTGAATTCAAGGTTACATAAAAGTTCTTGCTCTTATGAGATCAGTCCAGACTCTACTTTGCACTAGGATGATGTCATCTGTTAAGAAACTTCTCTGAATCTGTCTGGGTGTGTTGTCAGTGGCATGAGGAACTGACATCAGAGCACTGATAATACGCTCCCCTCCACAGTGTTCTACTTAGTCTCAGCTCGCCTTAGGAGGTTTTTACTTTAATGTAGACATTAAAGCAAAAGATGCTAGTTGGTTCAGCTAAGTGGTTACCTTAAAACTATGTATTCCCAAAATAGTAAAATTTTCCATAAACCTACCTTGATATTCATAAACACAAAAGCACTTAATAAAGAACAAATTAACTGTCATATTGTAATTCACACACAGTCAGCAGCAGAATCCCTCACCTGCTTTGGAAAAATTCTGGAAAAAAAATGACTTTCTGTGGTACATAGATGTTTTTATTTTTTTTTTTATTTTTATTTTTTTAGTTTTTTTTTTTTAGACAGGGTTTCTCTGTGTAGCCCTGGCTGTCCTGGAACTCACTAGGTAGACCAGACTGGCCTCGAACTCAGAAATCCACCTGCCTCTACCTCCCAAGTGCTGGGATTAAAGGCGTGCGCCACCACTGCCCAGCAATAAATGTTTTTAAAATCTTGAATTCTTAGCTCTTTTTAACAGCTGGAACCTAATGCTAATTTGCAGTCACTTAAAAGAAAGCAGGCCCAGGAAGATTATGTATAAACAATAAAGCCCTCACTTAGAGGGCGTTCTGGGGTTTGTTGTTTTGCAGTTTTTGGTTTTGTTTTACCTTTTTCCCCCATATGTGTGTGCTGTGCATGTACACATGTTCTTATATGTGTGGAAAAATGTGTATACATGTGTGTGCAGAGGAACACGGCTGATTGTTGATATCAGAAACATTCCTGGATCACTGCTTCACCTTGTTCTTTAAGGCAGCATCTCTCAGCAACTCATGGTTTGCTGGTGAGATTAGCCTCCCCAGCCAGCTTGCTTTGAGCATCCCTGGGCTGCCCTCTGGGCAGGATTTACAAGTAGCTTCCACACCCACCCAGAGTTGTTTCTGAGGATCCAACTCGAATTCTTTGCTTGGCAACAAACACTTCAAAAACTGCTAAGCTGTCTCCACAGCCCTAAAGTGAGGACTGACTTAGTCTTTGCTGGTTCTTTTCCATTTTTTTATTGTCTCAGAAATGCATTGAAAGTCAAGTAAGTAAAAATTATTTTACTGAGGGGTGAGGGGAGGGAAAGGGAGAGGGAGAGAGAAATCACCAACTGAAACACCTCCCTGAAGTATAAAATCACCAGCCAATTCAAAATGGCACATGGAAAAATGTGGGCTCTTTAACTGTGAAAAATCCCAAACCTCGCAACAGTGCCCCAGTTTGGAATTTTTGTTAATGTTTAGTATGCCATGGGTCACAGTGATTTGTGGTAGTAGATAGATTTCAGGAGAGAAAGTAATTAGAATGCAGGCTCCCTAAGGTTCCCTTCAGTCTAATTTCTATTACAAGACAGAAACATTAGGTATAGTTCGTCCTGTGTTCTGGGGGTATTTAATTTTGTTCCATCACTATTATAATTGCGTAACTCTCTTATCACGAGTTCCTTAAAATTTGTTACATCCTCTCTCCAGCCACCTACATTTAAAAGTTTATCTTTCCTTTTAGGGTCTGATTTTATCCTGAATGAACCTATGGCTAGGAGGACGAAAATAGCCTTCACGCTCTAAAGTGATCTTACAGTTTTGGTTGGCATGGATACTGTCACTTTGAATTCATAATTACCTTAAGTAACTAAGAAAACTGTGTCTGGCTTAGCAGTTTTATGTCGTAAAAAATTAAGAACAGCATCGTTCTCTAGGTACCTACAGTCACACTAAAGCTACACTCCTTTCCTAAACCACAAGGCCACAGAAAGGTGGTGCCTGCCCTCTGGTGTAACACTGCATACTAAGCCCCTCTGTCGCTGGCCCCTGCTGCTCCAAGATCCACAGCTTCTCCTGTTTCTTTTTCTTTGGTTTCAGCGTCTTCACTTTCTTTCTCATTTTTCATCTCTGCTTCCACCTTTTCTCCTGTCTCACCTGGAAAAAGCAACCAAAAGAGACAATAAGAGATGCTCGATTAGCAGTGTGCCCTGGCTAGGATTTTTTTGTTTTGTTTTGTCAACATGAGCATTGTTTAAAAGGAAGGAGCTTCAATTGAGAAAATGCTTCCATAAGATCCAACTGCAATACATTTTCTTAATTAGTGATCGATGGGGGAGGGCCCAACCCATTGTGGGTGATATCATCCCTGGGTTGGTGGTCTTGGGCTCTATAGGAAAGCAAGCTGAGCAAGCCATGCTGAACAAGCCAGTAAGCAGTACCCTCCATGGCCTCTGCATCAGTTCTTGCCTCCAGGTTCCTGTCCTGCTGGAGTTCCTGTCCTGACTTCCTTCGGTGGTGGGCTATGGTATAGAAATGTAAGCCAAATAAACTTTTCTCCCCAACTTGCTTTTGGTCCAGGTGTTTCATCACATCAGCAGTGACCCTCACTAAGTCACACTGAAAATGTGTAACCTCACTGGGGACCATTTTTGCCTTCTAGTAAACACAGTAGGTTTCTTCTGCACTGTCATGCCAGCATTCACATTACCCAGAGCCTCTGAGAGGCCAGTGTCGTGTCACTTAGCATCCCTGGGTCCTGGCCTGCTTGTAAAGCCAAGATGCAAAATTCCCTAAGAAACAGAAGTTTTTGAAGAGTTTTGTTTGGGGATGAAGAGATGCCTTGGTGGATAGGAGTGCTCACAACACAAACGTGAGGGTTCAGACCGTGCTGAGTTCAGACCCCAGCACCTGTGTAAGAAACTGGTTACAATAGAGCACTTATGTAATGCAGCAAAACCAGGCAGATCCTAGCGCTCATGAGCCAGACAGATTCGTCATTTAGTTAGTTAAAACTAAAGCAATATGCTACAGACTGAGAGACTACCTCCAACAGAAGCAGGAGAGAGAGCAATCAAGGAAGACACCTGATGTCAACCTCTGGCTTGGACGCATGTGCACACCTGTACACACCCACATGGACATGGGCATCCAGGCAGATACTAATAATAAAGTAAATTTTTAAAATTTTGACACAGCTTGTATTTTAGAAATGATTTGCTGGGAGCTGAACTGAGCCAGGATAGACTGTTCCCCAAATAAACAGAAGTCTTCTGTGTTTGGGTCGATTGCACTTCAACCACCCAACAGAGGCATCAGCAGCTCTATGCCAGCACCCCTGGCCCCACAGCTGGCCTCCATCCCCTTGGAGCCTACAGGCAGTCAGGCCCTGGCTAGCCTCCATTACCTTCAATGTGTTGCTCCTCTTTCTCAGGGTGGCTTTCTCTGGCCATTGCCACCTTTGCTGCTGTGTCTGAAGTCTCAGCTGGCTGCACCTCGTTCCCATCTCTTACTTGAGGCTGAGATTCATGGGCATTTCTGCTACCATCGGGAGCTTCACAGAGTGACTTGTTCGTCACAGGTGTTGGCACGAGCTGGCTTCTGTCTGGCATCTGTGGTGTTTCATTCTCTTTGAGAACTGTTTCTAGAACTTGGGGCTGCTCAGCTTCACCTGGTGCTTCTGAAAGTTGCTGCTTTTCACGGCTTTCTGCAGATTGGTTCCCTTCCGCTATTTCTGGAGAACTGTTCTCTTTGGGAATTGTTTCCAGAAGTTGGAACTCCATGTCCTTTCTCGGGATCTCTTGAAGTTCCTTTTGCTCAACTTTTCCCACCAACTGATACCCTTCCAATATTTCTGGAGAGCTGTTCTCTTTGGGAACTGCTTCTAGAATCTGAGGCTGGGCGTTCTTTCTCATTGCTTCTTCAGCAAGCAATAGCTCCTGAGCTATTTCCAGAGGCGGAATGCTCTCAGCTGTTTGTAGAAACTTCATCGTTCCAGCCTGTGGAAGCTTGGTGTCTTCCCCTGCTCCAGGGGAGTCCCTCTCTGCTGATATCCTCAGAGGCTCAATCTCAGCATTTCCTGTTAAAGACTGGATCTCTGTCCTTGCTTCCACATCTTTCTTCACATCCTCAGTTCCCAGCATGTCGTCTTTTCCTCCTGGCTGAGGTAGTTCACATTCACCCCCTTGCACTAAAGGCTCAATCTTCGTCAGGGGTCTTGAGTGATCTGTGGCTTCCTTTGCAGGGGTCTCATTGTTTGCCAGAGATTGTTGGTGGTAGGATTTAACACCATTGGCTGTAGGCACCACTGAAGCCTTGGGTCTCTCTAGTGGAGGACGGCTTTCCCTTTGTGTGTTGCCACGAAAGGTAGCTTCTCCTGGTGTACATGGTTTGGGTTGGGCTACACAGAACTTGTTTTGTTCTGCAGTGGAAGAATTCTCATTCGAAGGTACTTTTGACCATTTAGTTGAAAAATGGGTAGAAAAGAAAGAACAGAATTGTTATTTAGCTATCTTGGGAAAGTTAATTGGTATCAAGTAGATTTAATGGTTCAATCGAACTACAGTCTTCACTCCAGATCAAAGCCCTTTAATACAGTCAGCCCAAACTTCTCACCTTAAGCACTAGAGTCCTCTAACCTGGCTTTCTCCCACACATGCCGTCAAGGCATCTGTTCCATATACTAATTTATCACAATTGCATGCATCTCTTGCCCTCACCCTCTCAGCCTCTACCTTTCCATGTGTGGTCCTTGGGCTGGTACCCATTCCCATTACACATTGGTATCATCATTCAGTTTAGTAATTGTGTACTGGTGACCACGTAAAGTAGTCACTTGTCATAATATAGAGAACACAAAATGAAGGCCATGTTCTCAGACTGACCTCATCTCAACAGACACTCTAATGAGTGGAAAAGAACTGTTTCTAATGAAACACCTAAGTGATGTATGAAGGCAGTTTCTGAGCAAACACGAAAACCCATACCCTCTGGTAAGACAGAATCACGTGAAGCACTGTGAGCCTTCATATACGCAGTGGGGAGAGGTCTGGCAAGCACTGAACTGTATGGAACAGCTCTTTTGCAGTTCTCAAAGAATGCACAAGGACGTCTGGTGGCTTCAGGGAAGGATCGCTGGAGTTCAGGACTGGAATAAGATCGTGGAGTGGAAGAGCCTGTAGGTGGCGCTGATGAGCTCAGAATGAAGCATGAGCAACAAGAATTGTGAACAAGCCTTTAGTAAAAGGTTGAATATAGAGTCGAGTACAGCTCAGAAGTATTGCCTTTGCTTACAGTACACAAGACCCTGGGCTCAATTCTCAGCGCCAAAGTCAATATAGAACAGCTATTTCTCTCTATTTTGCCAGGAGAAAACAGTTGTTTCTTTATAGGGAGATGTTTACATAAATGTTAAATTTTCATCAGATTAATGGGCATATTGAGGTACAGTCACATAACAGAATGTTACACCAAACATAGTGGCACACGTGCGGAATTTCAGCAATCAGGAGACAGAGGCAGGAGGACCACAAGTTGGGGCCAGCCTGCTCTACATAGTGAGTTCCAGGCTAGCCAGGGCTACACAGTGGGACCTGATTCAAACAAATAAAAATAGCAATTGATAAGTACAACAACCTGATAATTCACTAATTTTAAAAATTAAATTTAAAAAAATTCAAAAAAGGCTTCATAAAAAAGGCAGAATATATACTGTATGATCACATTTTTTTTTAAAATATAAACTAGAAACTATTCCAACCTGCTCATCCATGACAGATGCAGAGCAATGTTTGACGCCTAGGACTGGGACAGGATAGGACCGGAGATTTCCAAGAGACATGAGGAAACATTTGGAAAAACAGAAACAGTCTCAATCTAGATTGCTGATTGCTATGGGTGCATTTGTGGGTGCACACAAGTGCAAAGTTTGCTGAAATGTCACAGTAAATGTGCAGGATATGTCATCAACATATCAACAATACTCCCCCAATCTGCTAATTTTAACATAATAAAATAATGTGAAAAAAAACCCTGTAAACATGGGAGTGGGTAGATGAGATATGGACTGTGAAAAGCCTCCTTCTTAGAGGTAGGGGCTTAGTTCAGTGCTCCAGGGCCCAGAAAGGAGGGATGAAAGCTGGGTGTAATGACGGTATGAGGGACAGTCTTGGCTACCACTGAGTAACCATGTGGATCCTGAAGACAGAGCGTATGAGTAAAGGATCTGGGATGAGAGAGAAAGAGACCTGCATAGTTTTGCCTGACTCATGTGGTAGAGGCAGATATAGGTTGTGAATAGACAGGCAATGTCTGGGAGCAGCCAGATCTTGACCAGAAATGCAGGTTGCCTGTGTCTGGAAAAGGAAAGTTTTGGCATAAAGGCAAAAAGAGAGTGCAGAGATGGGGTGGGGTGGGGTGGGGGTGCACAGAGAGACAGAGAGGTTGTATGTCTCTCCATCTTGCTCTACAGACTGTGATTCTCACAGGAAGGTCCAGAGATGAAAAAGTACATTAACAATTTTCTGAGCAGTCAGGTACTTCACAGGCTGTCAGTGTGAAGGGCTTATGACCAAACTGAGAGAGGTCTCTCTTCTCCCTCCCCTACCTCATTCAGCATGAATGAAACTTTCAAAACAACAGCAAGAGAGACAGCATAATGGTGGTGCTTTCTCAGAACCACAGAGAAACCCAGCATGATAAAACAACTCACTTTGCTTCCACACAAGGCTGTCCTGGCAGGAACTGCCTTCGGGAGTGAGCACAGAAGAGCATTACTGTATTAATCACAGATGTTTGCCCAGTGTTATTTCCTGATGAAATAGTTACCATGGTGATTAGTACTGTCGGTGAAATGAGGCAAGCCATGGTCACCCACCTCTGGCAGCTGGTTGTGTTCCCAAGGTGCCACCCTTCTAGAGAAAGTGCAGGCACACCCAAAACAGGCACAGGTTTTTATGTAGAATTTTTAACAGCAAATACACTTCACAAAAAGTTAAATGTGTAGACTTCACTCAGTTTGCTAAGTAAAATTAATAGAAGTACATGATAACCCATAGCACAAGATGAGGGATAAGAAATCTAGACAATATCTGCATTAACTCAGAATTCATCTCCTAGTAAGCTTAAAATACAATTGTTAGTCTTTATTAGTTAAATCTATTATTTGACCATTGCAACAGAAAGAGTGAACTGCAGCTTTGTACACAGTCCCCTGAACACTATGAGTTGTCAATACTGGCCTATCAAAGTGTAGCATTCTCATGGTGGGCTTGGAAGCATGATCAAGGATGGAGAATGGAGCCATAGTCACAGGCAGCAACAATTTGATCAGACTTGACTGACCTCAAAATGAGCTACTGGTAACTTGCACACAAAAACAACAGCAACAACCCCCCAAAACACACACGCGCGCGCGCGTGCGCGCGCGCGCACACACACACACACACACACACACACAACAGAGATGGTGCAGAGGTTAAGAGCATGTTGTCACTCTTCAGGAGGTCCCTAGCACTCACATCAGGTGGCTCACAAACTACCTGTAACTCTAGCTCCAAAGCCAGACACCCCTGGCCTCTACAGATACCTACACTCATGTGCCCATTCCCACACACTCACACATCCATATATAAAATTGAAAAGAACAAAAATGATTTTAGAATTACACGTACAAAGTGTTTCATTCCACTTGTGGTTTTGATTTCATTTTCTATCAAGTCTTCTTCATCGTCTGTCACAGGCAGGCTCCCTACTGGGCGCGGGGATTAAAGCAGGCTACAAGGAAGGGCTCTTCCCTGCGATCTTAGGGCTTACTGTCTGTAGGAAAATTCAAACAGTACCTACTTCCTCAGCAACCACAACTCGGTACTTGTACAGTACCTGGTACCCAAGCATCTCCATACACTCCACATGAACCCCGTCCTTAAGGGAGATCAAGCAGTGCATGTCCTCTGGAGCCCTAACTTGAAGGCAGTGAGCTATTTTTATTTTGGTACCTAGTCTACATCATTCTGAAATAAGTGTTGAGGACAGATGCATTGATTCCATACCCAGAACTGGTTAAAGATGTGTCTAGTTTCTGAACCCTCTGTTTCATCAAATCTTACCCTGCTCTGGGCCTAATCCCCTGATGCTCATTATCTCTGACTGATCGAAATCGGCCCATGCACAAATGTGTTGTGACAGCTGAACCAACAGAACCCTTGTTGCAAAAAGCATTGTGATAGGCACACAAAGAAACTGAATACCAGGTCACATTACTGGAAGGATTAGAACCACATCTAACATACCTGAAATTCACATTATGGTAGAAGCTTTTCAATCCAGGTCATTGCCCTGATTAGAAATGACAACTTTCTACCCAGCAAGGAGAAACACTTGAGGTCAATATTCCCTAGACTAAGCCACACAGGACCCCCAAAGGCCTCAGCCAATCTTCATAGATTTCTACAGTATCCCAAGGAGATGCTCTCGGTGTGTTCTGTGCTGCTACTGTGGAAGCTCTAGGTTCTGAGAATTTTTACTTTAACTCTTCTGTGGAGAAGCCCTCCCTCTCAGGTCACGGTGCCTTCCATCTCTTCTCATAAGTATAGTCACAAAAATCTACTATTAGGCAACTTTGGAAACTAATGGTACAGTATGAGTCTGCCCAGCAGAGCGGTCCATTGTACTCATTCTTTCCTGGCATTCTTCCCCGTATTATTCTGGGAAGAATCTTCCCATCCCAGCAACACCAGGGAGCTATTCTGGATGGTTGTACCCCTTCCCTGCCCTCCTACAGCACAATGTGTGAATGTGCTGTCCTGCTACCATGACTCCAATTCTACCCCAAAGTGCGATGCGCTCTAATTACCAGTAGATATTAACAGGGTCCTCATTCTGAGTAGACGTAAACTTAAGCAATATTTCATGTAATTGAGCAACATATTAACTAAAAACTATACAGGTTAAATTTAAAAACCAGTGTTTTCTGGGGGAGGAATTATGTAAAGGGGGCAGGGGGTAGTGATTGGGATATAAAGTGAATAAATTAATTAATTAATGGGGAAAAAAATCAATGTTTCTAACTACCTGTTAGACAGTTTAGTACAGGATTTTTCATCTTGCTGTACTGAGAAAGCAGCCATAGGCAATGCATAATAAATGTTTAGGTATGTGTTCCAGCGAAACATGACTTACAAATCAAGCAGCAGGCTGCATTTTGCTGTCAGCCCAGTTTGCCAGTCCTGCCTTGGGCAGTATTTAATCTCTGTCTCGATGCACTAAATATGTTAACTGGTTGACTTCTCAGAACAACTCCAGGAAATAGACATCACTATTAACCATGAGGCAAAAAAAAAAAAAAAAAGAGTGACTGGTTCACATAACACAGTTAGTAAGTCGTCCTGCTCCAGGACAGCCCCTCCATAGACGCGCATCCTTTCTTTTCTTTCCCTTGTATAGTAACTAAACCTGTATGTAAACTAAACCTATATGTTTTTTAGTTAATATGTTGCTCAATTACATGAAATGTTGAAAACAGGGACTGTTGGGATGGAGACATGGTTCAGTGGTCAATAGCACTACCTGCTCTTTCAGAGGTCCTGAGTTCAATTCCCAGCAATCACATGGTGGCTTACAACCATCTGTAATGAGATCTGATGCCTTCTTTGGGTGTGTCTGAAGACACCTACAGTGTACTTATATAAATAAAATAAATTGATTAATCTTTAAAAAGAAAACAAAACAAGGACTATTAGTCTTCTGCTTACATCTTCCTAGCGTTGGGATTACAAGTATGTATCTGCTGCCACATCTGCAGAACCTACATTCTTGACTTGTTTTGTTTTGAGACAGGGTCTCTCTGTGTAGTCCTGGCTAGCCTGAAACTCATTATATAGATCAGGCTGGCCTCGAACTCAGAGACTCATCTACCTCTGCCTCCAGAGTGCTGGAGTTAAATGTGTGCACCACTATACCCAGCTCACCTACATTCTTTTTTAGATAGATAGATAGATAGATAGATAGATAGATAGATAGATTCATTTTTTTGTTTTTTTTTAATTATTATTATTATTATTATTATTATTATTATTATTATTAAGGTTTTTTCGAGACAGGGTTTCTCTGTGTAGCCCTGCCTGTCCTGGAACTCACTCTGTAGACCAGGCTGGCCTCGAACTCAGAAATCCACCTGCCTCTGCCTCCCAAGAGCTGGGATTAAAGGCATGTGCCACCACTGCCTGGCTTTTTTTTTTTTTAAGATTTATTTATTTGATATATGTGATTACATTTTTGATGTCTTCAGACACACCAGAAGAGGGCATCGGATCCGATTAAGATGGTTGTGAGCCACGGTGTGGTTGCTGGGAGTTGAACTCAGGACCTCTGGGAAAGTAGTCAGTGTTCTTAACTGCTGAGCCATCTCTCCTATTATTTTTATTATGTGTGTGTCTGTGTGGGGAGGGCGAAGGTATGCGCACATGACTGCAATGCCTTTAGAGGCCAGAAGAAGCCATTGGATCCCTGGAACTGAATTACAATTGTGAGCCACCAGATGGATGCTTCAAACTGAATTTGGGTGATCTTGAAGAAGAGTCGGTGCTAAGCCGTCTCTCCAGCCCCTAATTTAAAAATTGTGTATATATAATGGGTGGGATGGGGGCTGTGTTCATGAGTGCAGTGCCCAAGGCGACTAGAAAAGGGTATCAGATGCTCTGGGGCTGGAGTTACAGGTGTGAGCCTCCCCACAGAGGTTCTGCGAGAGCAGTAGATGCAGGGCTAGACTGCAGGTGAACAGCTAAGTGGGAGCTTTGGGGATCACACATGAGCTTAAGCTGTAGCTTAATAATCCAGTAGTCTGGCAAGTTACTCCTCCCAACATAGCTTTAGTTTCCAGGTACAGTTGGTACCCGTGTTTGTTCTAAGACCTCTACAGGCACTAAAAGCACAAAACAAAGCTGTAATCAAGCACTTGGTCTCTCTCCTGCATCCTGCCCTCTCTTGCGTTGCTGTGGCTGTGTAGGTGTCTCTATAAGGTTTCTGTTGAGAGACAGACTCAGTGTTGAGGTTGTAAACTTACGCTACTGTCATAGGGGTAGTTAGGACATTTTCTGTCAAAATTATGAACCTGTACCCGCTTCGACCTAGTACCGCCACTCCTGAGAACCGTCTGCAGATTCGCTGGCACACATTCGAAATGATGTATGCACAAAGGAATTCACCACAACCTTGTTCACAAAAGGAAAGACTGGAGAGAGATCAAATGTCTCCCAGCAGGGGACTAGCCAAATAAGTCACACAACAGATTATTTTGCAGGTATAAAAGGGATAACAGTGCTTTCATCTTGTTAGACTTGAAAAACAGTGGGTAGATACACTACGCTTTACAAACAAAGGCGAGATCTGCAATGCAAAAACAAAACAAAACAAAACAAAAAAAAACCTCTCAGTTGTGGGTGGTGGTATACATTTACAACCCAGAATCCATGATGCTGAGTCAGGGGGATCACCAACCTGGCCTGCATAGTGGGATCCTGTCTCAAAACCAGGGCCTGCACAGCTCTACACAGATAGGGTCCTAGAACTGAGAGAGGTGGACACATGCCCCACCCCTCACCCAGAAGCTGTCTCCAATTGATAACCACTTGCAAATAAAAATTCAGTGTTCTCCAAGGGAGACTTACACAGAAACAAACTACTCTTAAGGTAGGCTACATATGCCCAGCAGTAGATGCTAACGGAAAATGATTTCAAGGGTATCTTTGGAGTTCCTTGTCTCATGTCTTGTCAGAACTTTTCCCCCTTTTAAAAAAATAATCGCCGGGCGGTGGTGGCGAACACCTTTAATCCCAGCACTTGGGAGGCAGAGGCAGGTGGATTTCTGAGTTCGAGGCCAGCCTGGTCTACAGAGTGAGTTCCAGGACAGCCAGGACTACACAGAGAAACCCTGTCTCGAAAAACCAAAAAAAAAAAAAAAAAATCTTGTTTATTTTTATTTTACTTATAATTTTCTTCTGTCTTTTTACGCTGCAGATTTTTTGCAAAGTTGTTACGGCTTCCGGTTCTTTTTTTTTTTAGGATTCCTGAGTGTGTGAATGAGTGGCTTTCTACCTCTGTGTCTGTTTCTTGTGTCTTTTCTTGGGTTCTTTTCTTCTGTATATTTTTTTCCTACTCTGATTTGTGAAGATTTGTTTTATCTTACTTTATTATTATCCCTTAGAAGCGTGTTTGTTTTCTAATGAGAGGCAGAAAGGGATGGAACCAGGTGGGAGGGAGGTTCTCGAGGGGAAAATATACAAAAACAAGCAATTGAAAAACAAATGAACAAAAAAACCAAACTCCGCCTTTGTAGGGATGGCATGCCTGTAATCTCAGCTCTTAGAGAACTGAGGCAGGAAGCCTCCTGGCACGAAGGCAGTATATGGTGAATTCAAGGCTAGCTTTAGCTACAGAGTGAGAGTTTAAAACAAAACAAAACATATCACCAACAAAACACCCAATAACAGGACAACAGAGGTGGTACTGGTGGGAAAGGGTAATATTCTCCTTACATGCCTTTCTCAAAAACTTCCCATTGTGAGCCATACATCTGCACTCCCTATATCTTATCCAAAGTAGCAGTGTCTAATACCTAGGTCCATGCCAAAAGCATTTTGAGCATTCAAAACTTAATCCAGAGACTTTTAGCACATGGGAAAAAAATCCCATTCATATAGTATCTGTGTGGAAGAAAAAAAACCTATATGAGTTAATGTTAATTTTACTGATGCCCTTCAGTTATGATTCAATGACAATCTGAGTAAGATTGAAGTGTCACTGTGTAAAACTATTAGCTGAAGGCTGGTCAAAGACCTTTCCAAAGACCATTCTCTTACCATGTGAAATTCAAACCTCCCTGATTGCCTAGGGAACAGACTCCAAGCAGCCAGTGAATGTTCCAGTTAGAACAAACAGATGATTATAGCTGTCAGTGGAAATGTACACATTAACCCAGCAATGGATTTATCAATAATTACCCTGTATTTATTTTGTCCACATTGGTGTTTAAAATGTAAACCGTAGGGGTGGAGAGTCCTGGCAGAAAGGGGTGGCATTTATATCAGGAACAAATGATGAAACAGTCAAGTGCCAGCAAGGAGCTGGCGGAATGGGGAAGAGGCTGGCGAGACCACTGGAGACATTAAAGCCTGTGAAGTGGATACAGCCTCATGCTGTATCTGTATCTGTTCCATTAGACCAGAATTGGCTGTAATGCTTAGAATTTACTCCAACAAACTTAGGAAACTCGAACCTGTGCCTATTTATCCTTTCTTCCCCAAACAAAAGCCTCTCTTCTCACAGTTTTCTAAATAAAATGCAAATGGTACTGTAGAAATCTGGGTCTGTTCTAAGCCTGGAACAGCTGGAGGCCATTCTCCTCCAATCCCAAGGCACATGCTTGTGCACTGGCTTTGGGGGTGACGGACAGACCTACAGTGTGCACTGGCTTGGGGGAGGGGTGATGGACAGGTAGGCAGGGAACTGAGTCCCAGCAAATATCCACCCACCATAATGTGTAGACCACTTTATTCTGGTGCCTCCCATTAGCTATCTAACCAGTATCAGCTGGCTGATTAACATTTGAGTCTAGAAAATAGGGTCTTCTGGGTCCAGGAAAATAGGTCACTTTGTAAAGTACTAGGCAAGCACAAGGACCTGAGTTCAGATCCCCAAAACCACCCAGAGATAGTACCTATAATTTCAGATCTGAAGGGCCAGACACAGACAGATCTCTGAAGCTCACTGGCCAGCCAGCCTTGTCCAGTGATCTTTAGATTCAGCTATAGAATTATCTCAAAAGAGAAAGGTGGGAAGTCGGAGAGACGGCTCAGGGTAAAGAGCCCATCTTGAGAGTTCTATTTCCAGCACTCACAGCAGTGGTTCACAACGACCTGATCCAGTGACACAGTGACACATATAGCTTTTAAAAAGTATTTAAAATTAAAAATGTCCACCAAATATTTCTACTTCCCAGAGTCTTAGGAATTATAATAGGTGTTTTACTTATAATATATTTATGTTGTATGCATTAAATCACTCTAAATCCCCATTAAATATATAGTCACTTGCTATGGAAACAATCAAAGCAATAAGGTACTAATGTATTATACAATATTATATATATATGTATTATATAATGAATATATAATAGTAATATAGGTAAATATGACATGTATACAACAGTGTGACATACCATATCTTTATGTAATACGTTACATATTTATAAATAATATATATTATATAATATTTGCATAACACCTAGGTATGAGAATAAGTATTTTTTAGTGTATTTCTTTTGTTGTTTCCAGGACCAAATACCTAATGGGGTCCAGAGTGATCTGATAAAAAAACACTTAATTATAGTTAGCACAAACCGGCTCAAAAACCTGTGTCTGAAGCCCAACTTGAAGCCTTGGCATCTCTGACTTGTGGTAAATTATTTGTATCTCTCTGAAAAGTAGAAATAAGCATAATTCTTAGTTACAGCATTGTTGTCCGGATTAAATGAAGTGACCCATTCAACAGATAATTATCAACAGCAACTTTAAAGAGTGTTTTAATTATCTATATTTAAATATACAACAGGCTTTCCTTCCTTCCTTCCTTCCTTCCTTCCTTCCTTCCTTCCTTCCTTCCCTTCTTTCTTTTTCTCTCTTTCTGTTTTTAAATACAGGGTTTCTCTGTGTAGCCCTGGCTGTCCTGGAACTCTGTCTGTAGACTAGGCTAGCCCCAAACTCAGAGATCTGCCTACCTCTGCTGGGATTAAAGGCATGTACCACCACACCTGCCTCCTGATGTGGACTTCACTGTACATCATACATGTATAGGGGTCAGAGGACAACATTGTGGCTCAGGTCTCTCTTTCTACCTTTACATGGGCTCTGGGGATGGGACACAGGACTGTCAGGCAGTTGCTCTACCCACTGAGCCATCTTACCAGCAGCACGATGTTTTAAAATACTCATCTCGACCCTCCATCTTCTTTTTTATGTATGACATCACCTAGATCAACTCTTGTCATTATGATGTTTGTATCTCTGGACTTAATTGTCTTTCATAACTGCAGTTCCAAACTCTTTGGCTGACATTTTCCCATCCCTCCATCTACCCCTGCTACTCACAACCAACAGTCTACTCCTGTGTCTCTGTGAGACAAGCGTTTCATTCTCCAAGGTAGTATGAATAAAATGTATCATTTACTGTGTTCAATGAAAACTAAAATATTAGAGGCGAAACCAGGCTTAAGGGTTCCTAGTATGGTGTACTGCTTGCAAGTTGAGCACTTAGGAAGTCTTGGTCAGAATTTGATGTCATTTCCCTATATTGTCAAATGTGGCTTCTTTAAAACACTTCCCTGGGAGGCTGGAGAATAGTTCAGCAATTTAGAGCACTTGTTACTCTTACAGAAGACATTCAGTTCCTAGCACCAACATGGTGGCTCATAACTATTTGTAACTCCACTTCGGGATCAAGTGCTATCTCTTGACATCCTTGGGTGCTATATGTACATGGTCCACATACATACATGCAGATGACATAAGCATATAAAAACAAAATAAAACTTACCTCATTTTAAAAACATTAGACCGCTCCCAAATAGTCCGCTGATAAAAGTCTGTTGAATTTTGCTGTTGTTTAGCTGCAGTAAGGGAAAAATGCTGCCCTGGCGGTTTGCTCTTAGCAGTTGTCCTGGGTAGGTTTGGTTGGTTTGTTTGTTTGTTTGTTTGTTTGTTTTACAACTTGACACAAACTAGAGTCATTTGGGATGAAGAAACCTCAACTGAGAAGATGTCCCTAACTGATTAGCCTGCAGATGTGTGTAGGTTCAGTTCACTGTGGGCAGTGCCATCCCTGGGCAGATGATATATTAAAAATCAGGCCCATAGCAGCATTCTCTGTGGCTTTGTTTCAGTTCTTGCGGAGAGTTCTACCCTAACTTCCCTCAGTGAAGTGTGATCTGAAATAAACCCTTTCCTCTCCAAGTTGCTTTTTGTCATGACTCTTATCACAGCAACAGGGACCTTAATTAAGGCTACTGTCACAATGGAACTGAAAGGGACTGTATTTATAAAATTTGGGAGAACTGAAGCTGGGCGTGGTGAGAGCCAGCACTCTCTGAGTTCCAGGCCAGCCAGGGCTATACAATAAGACCTTGTCTTAAAAAAAAAAAAAAAGCCACCCCCAAATAATAAGATTTGGAAGACCTGTTTATTTTTGTGTTTTTTGTATTCCCAAGACAAGTTTCCTTTGTGTAGCCCTGGCTGGCTTGGAACTCACTCTGTAGATCAAACTGGCCTCCAATTCACAGAGATCCACCTGTCTCTGACTCTCAAATGCTAGGATTAAAGGCCTGTACCACCATTGTCATTTGGTGGAGGGGCGTGCAGGTGTATCTGAGTTAAGAGTAGTCTCACAATGGAACCTGATTGTGATCTGGCAAAGTTTCTGACATAATAGTTTGGTAATGGTAACATAATAGTTTGGTAATAGTTTGGTAACTCAGAAGTGAGAGTGTGGGAGTCTTTCACAATCCCCTGCCATTTTAGACTAACTGCTATTCCCTTTACGATCTTGCACTTCTGCCGACTAGAACAGTTCACCAGTGTAAAGTTTCCATTTTTCACCGAGAACCTATTACATACTAAACAGTGTTAGGTGAGCTGGGCAGTGGTGGCGCATGCCTTTAATCCCAGCACTTGGGAGGCAGAGGCAGGCGGATTTCTGAGTTCGAGGCCAGCCTGGACTACAGAGTGAGTTCCAGAACAGCCAGGGCTACATAGAGAAACCCTGTCTCAAAACAAAACAAAACAAAACAAAATAAAACAAACAGTGTTAGGCACTGGAGTGTGCCGTGAATGGATGCATATTACAGGCACTTAATAAATGGGGACTGTTTTTAATCTAAAAGCACACATGCACAGGTTTAAGTTATATCTAGAATTTAAAGAAATCTTAAGCTGTACAGAGAGTACTGAATTATTTATCAGGCCTCTAGGATCACAAAGTTGAAATGCTAAGCAGACAATAGTATTCAATTACCAGAGTATTATCCATGGAGGCTCAGAGGCAAGACACCTGTTGGTTGACTCAGTTTCAAGCAATTTATGGTGCATGCAAATCAATTTCCTATATCCTCAAACTTGTTGACAAATATTTAACATTTCTTTCAAGAACAACATTTATGCAAACTTACAAAAGAAATCAAGGATCAACAAAATGATGGTGTAACTCATGTGAATTGTTAATATGGTGACCAAACGCCTTCTAAATGAGAGAATTAAAGCCCCCCCCCCATTGTATTGATTAGATACATTTGCCACTCCTGGAGTTGTATTCCCTGGGATGTGCGTGCGTGAGTGTGCATGTGCCAGTGTGTGTGTGAGCAGGTGTGCTGAACCTTGGGTATACTGCTTTCCTGTTCTACCACTGAGCTACACTCACTCTAACCAAGGGTTCTGCTGTTTAAGCCAGGACACCACTGAGAGGAGATAAGAGAAGATATGGTGATATTATCCCCTGAAAACATCGCTTTTTCTTATATTTCTCATAAATTCTTATGAATTATCATGGACAAAGGCAAACATTCATCTGATTTTATGAGACATGAAACATGAAGCCGGGCGGTGGTGGCGCACGCCTTTAATCCCAGCACTTGGGAGGCAGAGGCAGGCGGATTTCTGAGTTCAAGGCCAGCCTGGTCTACCGAGTGAGTGCCAGGACAGCCAAGGCTATACAGAGAAACCCTGTCTCGAAAAACCAAACCAAACCAAACCAAACAAAAAAAGAAACATGACAAAGGGCTTGAATCATTTGCACATAGGGCTTTGATTTTTGTCTACTTTCTCACTTTCTGCTTATCCACAGAAGGTAGAAATCTCGATGCTCACAGCACATAATATCAGCAACACATTTCTCAGGAGGACATATTGGCTAAGTTCTGAAATATCTTGAGGGACAATTTTGTGTTCTCTGCCTCAAAAAACCAAAAACCTCTGCTTCTGCAGAATACTGGTGAAAACGTATTAAAAAAAAAAAAAAGTAAAATTCCCCCTAAAACATAGTGCCTTGATGAAGACTCTTAAGCTGCTTGGAGGAAAGCACTCAATGTCATGCCAACATCCAAACTTTATAATCTAAGAACTACCATAAGCTACTGACTGTAAAACCCAGTCAGTCTCTAGTTCATTCATCTGCCTCTACTCGTTCTGCAGTATTTATCACTGTCAGAATGATTATACATGCTTATGTTACTCTCCAGCACCTGTGTACAGCAAGTCGATTATCAAAATGTGCTGGCTGAATTTCTTAACAATAATCAGTGATGGTCACCTTTCATTACACACAATATGCCTCAAGAATATATAAATTGAGGCCAGGGGAAAGTGTTTGTGGTCTTTTAAAACCTCGGGAGGAACCTATTATACGGAATGCACACGGGTGTTCCCCGCATTTGGCCATCTGGCGATGCAGGACAGTCCACAGGAGAGCAAAATGGGACTTTCAATGGGACATTGCTCACCTGCATGGTGAAGGGTGACGTCGGAGCAAGTTTAGTTAGTAATTTAGTATCAAGAACCCTCGCTCCCACCGGGCAAGGCAGCAGTCAGCTCTTGGTGGGCACACGGGGATGGGCACACCTCAATCTCAACAGACGATGCAGCTCTAGGTAGTCTGGGACACCCTCCCAGTTGCTCTCTCCTCCTGCGGGAAGGAGCTCTCCCCCTGATGGCGAGGCTGGGCAAGGGCCGCACCCTCTGGATCTGGGGGCAGCCAGCACACAGAATCCCCCTGCGTTGGTGCGGTGTAGGTCCCTTGCTCACCTCCGCTGCCGAACCTGCTGCTGTCGCCCGCCTTGTTGAGGGCGCTACTGGAGCAGCCCATCTCCCAAAGGGCAGTCACCTGGCCCAACCCCACACAGGTGTCGGTCGCGGGGCGTGGATGCGATGCTCACCGCAAACCTAGCGGCTGAAGTTTCTCCAACTATGGGATCTTGTTTCTCCAAGAGCTCAAGGCGCACGGGTAGCGGAGCTCTGGCTACTGGGTGCGCACCTAGAGGGGCGAAGCGAGAGACTCACAGGTGGATAAAGCCTGAGAGGGCAGAGTGCCAGATAGCTGGAGGACCAGCAGGCAAGAGAGAGGAGGGACAATTAAAACCGAGGGACCAGTTGTATAGGAGGCGGAGGGCGCTGGGAAGGGAAACGGGGGAAAAGCTCGGGAGACGAGATGGGGGACAAGGGCGAAGCGCTGGGAGGGATAGTGTGAGCAATCGTCCCTAAATAGTTAGGAAGGGGAGGCGGTGACTGCAGCCAGAGGCAATTGATTGGTAGACTAGATGTGCGGTGACAGCCTTATCCTCTTACATAACTCCAACAGAGTTATCACAAGGAAGTTCAACAACGAATACCAAACTGCTAGACCTGCCTCCACAGTCAGCTCCAAACTCTCGGTGCACCCAGAGCTACACCTAACACTCTGGTATCCTGCAGCTCCCCTAATCATGCTTTGTCTTTTTAATTAATTTTTTAAAATTACTATTTTTATTTTTTTCTTATTTGAGAAGGGGTCCATACATAGTCCTGACTGCCCTGGAGTCCATTATGTGACCAGTCTGGCCTCGAATTCAAAGAGGGCCACCTGCCTCTGCCTCTTGAGTGCTGAGATTAAAGGTGAGCACTATCATGCCAGGCCATTACATGTTATGTGTTTGGGTGGTCTGGTATCACGTGTGTACATAGTGCCCACAGAGACCAGAAGAGGGCGTTTCAGATGGTCGTGAGCCTCTGTGTGGGTGCTGGAAGTCTAACCTGGGTGCTGAGCCACTTTCCAGCCCTTGCTTTGTCTTCAATGGCGTGAACGTTCAGAACAGGCTATTTGTCTTATCGAACATGTTTTGCTTTGGTTCTGTTTGATTTGTTCAAGATTGTTTTCACGTGATGCAGTTTGACCACAGTGATTCACACTCGTTCCTAAGGAGTCGCCCGAACCAGAGCGCCCTGATACTAGGAAGTTAAGGTAGTGTTACTGGGTTTCTCTCCTGCAGAGTCATTACTGTATGCTTTGTAGATTAAGGGGTGAGACTGTTAGGCTAAGTAATGTCCTGTTTCCTACCATCTCTAACTTGGATCGATTGATACTGTTATGAATGGTGGCCTTCTACGTTAATTGGCATTTTACTTTAAGGAAGCATTTTCCTTTTCCTGCCCTTGGTGATTACATCAGTAGATACTCACAAACTCTTAATTATTCAGTGTGCTTCATTATCATCTGTATTAGTTTGTTGGGCGTGCTACAACAAAACACCATAGACTGAGTTCCTTGAACAACAGAAATTTAATTGCTCACAGTTGCTGCTGCTGCTTCTTCTTCTTCATTTATTTATGTATTTATCTTTCTGTCTGCTTGTATGCCTGCAGGCCAGAAAAGAGGGCACCAGCTCTCATTATAGATGCTTAGGAGTCACCATGTGGTTGCTGGGAATTGAACTCAGGACCTCTAGAAGAGCAGTCAGTGCTCTTAACCTCTGCGCCATCTCTCCAGCTCTCAGGATGGCTTCTTCTGAGGCCCTCTCCTTGACTGATAGCTGGTTCTCCTTTCCATATGTCTTCTGTATGTCTCTGTCTTAATACTCCTTTCTACAAAACTATTGGCTTGGGGACCCATCATTCTGACTTCATTTAACATTAAATCCTGTTTACAGAAACAGGAAGTCCATCTTTATAATATCCATTTGAGTGCAGAGACATGGCATAGACAACTCCATTCCCAAGGTTTTAAAAATAAAAGTCAATTTCTGAAAAAGATTTACTTTTATGTTATTGTTATTTTATTTTTATGTGCACGGTCACCTTCTTCAGACACACCAGAAGAAGGTGTCAGATCCCAATACAGATGGTGGTGAGCCACCATGTGGTTGCTGGGAATTGAACTCCAGGCCTCTGGAAGAACAGCCAGTGCTCTTAACCTCTGAGCCATCTCTCCAGCCTCATAAAAGCCATTTTTAATTTAGCTAGTGAAGGCTTTTAAAATTTTTTTACAGTAAGATATAATTTACATATTAACTAAAAGGAAATATGTGACTTTGAATTTCCTAAACTGTACATTTTATGCTAAACTAGGATTCAGTTGAGTTCTCCATTTTCATGATCAATCAGTTTTAGGATTTGCCTGAAGTTCCCTCAGGAATAATTTGTTGACTAGGCCTTGGTGACTTGTATCATCTTCAGAGGAGGCTCCTGGCAATCAGACAAACAATAACAACCAGATACTTAATGAGTACTAGTGCTTTTCAGGAATCATCCCATTGCTTCATCAATCAGCGCAGGAATAAAATAGATATAGGAACAGGGGTAGAAGCCAGACGAGGGCTCAACAACTTGTTCTTCCATTTTCCAGAGTTTACCTGGCCAAGTGCACAACGGTGATGACAAACGTAAAGTCTCTGAAATGATACTCCAATGAGATTTAGCAGCCTTCTTGAGAAAGATAAAATAGATTGCTTTTAGGACATCAGTGTGTGTGTGTGTGTGTGTGTGTGTGTGTGTGTGTGTGTGTGTGTG
>JANHMN010000012.1:63012103-63032571 GCA_030674055.1 Rhabdomys pumilio
GTGTGTGTGTGTGTGTGTGTGTGTGTGTGTGTGTGTGTGTGTGTGTGTGTGATATGTGTGCATGTTTGTATGAATGCATGGTGTATATGTGGAGGTTAGATGTTTATTTTTTTGAGACGAGATTTCTGGGTGTAGCCCTGGCTATCCTGGAATTCTATCTATAGACCAGGCTGGCCTGGAATTCACAGAGATCTGTCTGCCTCTGCATTCTGAGTGCTGGGATTAACCCCAGGTCAGGAGTGGCTGGCACAACCTCTAGTGTTGATCCTCACTTTCAACTTTGATTCAGAGACTCTTGTTTGCCACTGTGTTCTCTCACAAGCTTCCAGGGTCCCTCCTATCTCTACCTCCCATCTTGCTGAAGGAGTGCTGGGATCATAAACACTATGGAATCAACTTTATGTGGATTCTAGGGATCTGAATTCAGGTCCTCATGCTTTGAGGCAAGCCGTTTACCCACTGAGCCATCTCTGCATTCCTAGGTGAGCAGATATTTTTGACTGTAATGTTTGCTAGGTCATTCCTAATCACCACATCTTTGCCAGCATCACTCATCAGTGGTCCTGTCATTAAGATGCTAGATATCCTTTGCCAGATGTAAATATACCACCCCACTCCACCCCACATTCCCAGCTACTGAGTGGTGGGGGTCATGCTAAGCAAGGAGAATCACTTGGGCCCAGCATGTTGAGATCACCTTGGGCAGTACAGCAAGATTGCCCCATGTCAAAAAGAGAAAATGAAAACAAGACACCCTACCTACCTGCCTGCCACATTCCATTCCAAATTGTATCTTATCAAAGAACTCACTTTATTATGACATAAGCATAGTAATAGGTTAATTTCTACTTGACTTTCTGGTCTTTCCATGTATCTACCCAGAAGCAGACAAACCTATAGAGTGGTGGAGTTGTAAATGAAGCACCCAATTATGGCACCACCCAAGATAAGATTGTCCTGTCCTGTGTTTTGCAGTTTGCTTTGAACCAGAAACATGCTGTTTTTCCCATGCCTAGTCTGCACAGACTTGGGTCTTGACCTCTGATTATCTTGTCCATTTGTTGAACTGCAAAATAAATTGCTTTTCTACTTAATTGGGCTTCTTTCTGTTGTTTCTTCATAAGCCTGCAAACTACACAACGCATGCTTCTGCCTGACTGATCTTAACAGTCACCTGGCCTCCTTTAGTCGTAGTAGATGACTGGCTTAATACTATCTGATCAGAACTGCTACTGTGATTTTTCTTTTTTTATGTTTTTGGTTTTCAGAGACAGGGTTTCTCTGTGTAGCAGCCTTGTCTGTCCTGGAACTCCTTCTGTAGACTAGGCTGGCCTCAAACTTAAGAGATCCATCTGCCTCTGATTCCTGAGTGCTAATACAAAAACCAAGTACACAGACAGCACTTTATCTTCCAAAAAGATTACTCCCCACAATAAACACAGGAGAGAAGCATTCTTACATGGTTCTTTGTATCAATGGGTATAAAAATTTATACTACTTTAGATAGAAAATGGCAAAATAAAACAGAATCAGATGAGGGGAAGCATTACTCTGGCTGGCTTTCAACTCAGAGTTGTAGTCTGTTGAATGGGAGTGGTCTGGGTAGCTGCCATTCTCCCTTACCCCCTTAGGATGCTCGGACTAGTGCACACTGGTCACTCACCAAGTTTTCAGAGACTGTTTCCTTGGGTTCATCGTTCCTCCTTACCAACATATATATCAGCATGGTTAATGTGCAGGTGGGGTGGCAAGAATATTTAAGGCCGAGTTCCACAGGCACCGAGGCATGCCTTACTACAGACATCAAGTAACTGTTAATTAATATGATCCTTTTAGCTGCTGGGCAGCAAGGGCCAATGCCCTGAAGCAACAGTTATCAGATGAGATTGTTAGAACTGTTTGTGCTCTAACAAGGGATACAGCTTGTCACTTTTAATTCTCATAGCAAGGAAAAAACAAAACAAAACAAAACAAAACAAAAAAACCCCAAAACCCAGGAAACACCATGTATGTAGGTGCCTGTGTTTGTTTTGGTTTTTCAGAAGCTTAGAATGGCAATTTTGGTGAAAGAAAAACAATGAAGAGTCTTGTGTTAATTTCCTTCTCTTGTAATTATGTTATTCTTTTTAAAATCACAGTGAAATGCTAGACAGGAAGATGCATTCAGGAGTAATGACCTCTGGATGGTAAAATCCTCTTAAAGCACACACATTTCATGGGTTTTAGTATGGAGATTTGTTTTTTCAAGATAGGGTTTCTCTGTGCATCTTGGCTGTCCTAGAACTTACAACAGATAGTCACTGCCCCTGCCTCCGGAGTGGTGGGGTTAAAGGCTTGTGCTGCCACCACCTGGCAGCACAAAAAAATTTAAAAATGGATATTTTTAAAGTAACAGAATGCTGACTCACAATGAATGCCTGTATATACTCCACCTGAATTCAGAAGCTGGTGATACCTTTTTGGATTTGCCCCACTTACCTGTCAGCAGATGTTTTATTGAAATTAATCTGAAAATAAAAGACATGATAGCAGTAATTTTCCATCAAAGGCCAAATCTGGCCAGCTGAGTTTTCTAAAAATGTTTCACTGGGTTTCACCATACTATAGTTAAGATATCTGCAGAAAAAGTGATTCTCTCTTTATAGTGAGTACAGGAAATGAGGTTTCAGGAAAGTTACTTAAAGAACTTCGATTTTCTATAATGGAAATCTAGTAATTCTGATTATTTTGAAGGAAAAAATATATACACCAGTGGTTTTATGGACAAAAGTGATCTTAGAATTTTTTTTCTATGATAAAACACCATGACTAAACACAACTTGGAAGGATTTATTTTAACTTAAGAGTTCCATATCATAGTCCATCACTGATGGAAGTCAAAGTGGGAAACTGAGGCAGGAGTTGATACAAAGGCCATGGAGGAATGTTCCCTTACTGGTTTGTTTGCTTTCCAAGGGTTGCTCAGCTTGATTTCTTTTTTTATAATTTTTTTGTTTTTTTAAAGACAGGGTTCCTGTGTGTAATAGCCTAGGCTGGTCTCGAACTCAGAGCTCTGCCTTCCTCTGCTTGCCAAGTGCTGGGATTAAAGAAAGGGTTGGTTGGGCACACAATCATCTGTAATGGGATCCAATACCCTCTTCTGGCATGTCTAAGAGAGTGACAGTGTGCTGTCATAAAATAAATAAATCTTTAAAAAAAGACAAAAAAGGGTTTGTCACCCCACTTCCCCATTTCCTCTAGTTTTATTATCTATAAAAAAAGGTTAATATATGGTCTATGACATTTTCACGACCATAAGTTGTTTACCAAAAGTATATTAAAGTCTGCTCATTTGTAAACAGACATATTCTTTATTTTTTTGAAGACAAGGTCTCTGGAGGGGCTTTAACTTGATTTTCAATGGAAGATAACCTAGAACTAGAGCTTCCGTCCTAGCTTCTTCCCCCTTCTCCCCCCCCCCCCATCCAGCCCCAAGTGCTGGGGTTACACAGCATGCATTACTACTCCCAGTTTTTTGTGGTACTGGGGTTAAATCCAGGACTTTGTGCATGGCAAACAAGTGTCTACCAGCTGAAACACATCACCAGCACTTCTGAAAGCACCTTACAGGACCAGCAAAACAAAGGGCCTGTGGCACCACTTTGAATACTTATGTCCATAAAAATTTCTTCACACAGCAGTTAGACTTACACTGTATTTTGGCATGACATTAGTTCTGAGGGTGGATTATGGTTCATTTTACGTATCTACTAAGAATATTTAAGAATGGGGAAAGGTGGGAGGAAGATTCATACCTGAATGTCTAATGTCAACAGGAGGCCCTCAACATTCCCAAACTGGACCTGAAGAGAACTGTACTGCAAAGTGCTCTTAAGCAGACATTCCATTTCATAATCAGACCACAAACAAAACAGGTCAGCAAAGAAAAGCACAGGATTAAAAAAAATGGGGAAAAAAAAAAGTTTGCCTGGCGGTGGTGGCGGACGCCTTTAATACCAGCACTTGGGAGGCAGAGGCAGGTGGATTTCTGAGTTCGAGGCCAGCCTGGTCTACAGAGTGAGTTCCAGGACAGCCAGGGCTACACAGAGAAACCCTGTCTCGAAAAACCAAAAAAACAAAAAACAAAAAACAAAAAACAACAACAACAACAAAAAAACGGGGATGGGTCGGGTAGGGTGGCATTTTAAACAGTAATGCCTCAACTCCAATCTAGGCTGATTTCTTTGAATTTAAATCACACAAGCTATTTGTTAAAGTTCATTTAAAGATTAGTATGTTTACAAAACTGGACTAATAGAAAAAAAAAATCTGGATTTGTACCATCTTAAGTACTTTATGCCTAAATGTTAAATAGTTGGTAATGGAACACTACTGTTTGGTCAAATTCACATTAAAACGGGCCCCAACAGTTGAATATACTTTAATTGTAAAAAAAAATACCTAATTTACAGGCCTGGTTCTATTCATACTTCTGTAATACATTAACTGTAAAAATTTGAGAATAACAAGGTTACTATCTCATAGGGTGTGTGTGTTGGCTAAGTAATATGTTTTAGTTTATGGCTTTTTTTTTTAATCAAAGATCAACTCACACAGATAGCCTGCCTCAGATGGGATTATAGGCATAGGCCCCCCACGACCATGGATGTTTTAAAAATTAATTTTACTAAGGGGAGGCAGGGTTGTTCCTCCGTCTCCTAACCTCCAGGGCAAAGTGACACACCACACAGCTTACTTACTAACCTGGTTTTACTTTTTTATGCTTATATAATTTGGTGGCACAGGTGCTCGTGCAGTTGGGCAGAGGTCACAGGTCAATTTCTGGTGTGCTTACTCGGTGGTCGTCCACCTTATTTTTCACAGGATCTCTCACTGAGAACTGGAGCTGACAGGTTGTCTAGCTAGCTAGCTAGCCTTGGGGATCTGTTCCAGAAATGGAATTACAAGCATTCACAACCATGCCAGAACTTTTTTGGGGGCGGCGGCGTTTAGGCACAGTACTCCAGATCCTCAGCTTTGCAAGGCAAGCACTGAACAATCTCAACAGCCCTGGGGTTTTGTTGGAGTTAGTGCGTAAATAGTAGAGGCTTCCAGTCATTTTTTTTCTTGAATGCTACATTTATATAACGTTCCAAGTTTCGCCGCAAAATGAATTTAAAAGTACTCGTATTGTGACATTTCCTGACTTCTGTATACGTATGTGTGTATCCATGCGCAGGTCAGAGAACCCGCTGGAAATAGGTGCACCCCTTCCACTACGTGGGTTTGGAACTCATTCGTCTGCTTAGCGGCAAGCGCATTTACCCGCTCAGCCACCTCCCCGAGTCTAGATTTTTTTTTTTTCCGAGACAGGGTTTCTCTGTATCTCTGTATAGCCATGTATCCTGGAACTCACTCTGTAGCGCCACCACTGCCCGGCAGATTTTTTTTTTTTTTTTTTTTTAATTGCGGTCCCTATGCAAAGGCGGCTCCCAAGTATAAAACCACCACAAGAGGTGTGTGTGTGTGTCCGTCCCACGGAGCGGCAAGCAGGAAGATCAGAGGCTGGACAGAGATGCTTCCGCTCGTGGTGAGCAGTCGCAGGTAAAGCGACGTCCTGGGTCCGCCCAGAGCATGCCCGAAGCAACATCAGGAGGAGAGCAGCCCCGCAGAGGCCAGACCCTGCTCGCTGCCGCCTCACACATGGCGCCCTCGGCTGTCGTCGCCAGCTCCTATCGGGCTCCCGTTCTCCGCGGTCTCAGCCAGCAGCAGGAGAACACAAAGCCGAAAACCGTAGGCCGCAGCCCAGGCCACACAGCAGCCCAGCCTCCGTTTTAACCCGGTCCCCATAGCAACCAACTGCTGCAGTCCGCTCCCGCAACTTCCGCTTGCGACTGGACTCGGTTTCTGCTTCCGCTTCCGGTCCCATAATCCTCTGTCGGCCTAGAAGAGCTTTGCCTTGTGGGAACTCCTTCCTTTCTCGCTCCCCGGCCATCTTGGCGGCTGATCTTGGTGAGTGAGCTCTGCTGGTTAGGCGATTAGGCGGTTCGGGGAGCTCTGCTAGTTGGTGTTTGACGCTCCGGATCGTAATCCTGTCTTCTGTCCTTTGTGTATGCTAGGTTGGGGGCTGTCTCGCACCTAAGGCAGGAAGATGGTGGCCGCAAAGAAGACGGTGAGTGAAGCGGACCCGGCCCGGAAGCCGATTCACGTGGAGAGTTGGGTCTGGGCCGGGGCAGATAGATCTGAGCACACTGGGTGGACAGCATGCCGCTGACGTTTCGGGTCCTCAAAGTAAATCCAAGAGGCTCTTTGTGACTTCGCAGGCATCATTAAAGGGTTCAATTCCAGAAATCTGGAACTGGAGTTGGTTTTGAGATGACTACAAGTGGTTTTCAAGTCTCAAATGTTTGCATTGTAGAAAAAGTCTCTGGAGTCGATCAACTCTAGGCTCCAGCTTGTTATGAAAAGTGGAAAGTACGTGCTGGGGTACAAACAGACTCTGAAGATGATCAGACAAGGCAAAGCGAAGTTGGTTATCCTCGCCAACAACTGCCCAGCTTTGAGGTAATGAAGGGACCCCGAATGTGTGTAGCCTATTGTAAATTCTTTGTGCACTATCCAGCATTGGGAAGAATAGTGGTGGTTGCTCTCTGATGTTTGGACCTTGCTTTGTGTGTACCTTTGAAGCACTGTGTGTGACAGAAGGCATTCACATGACACAGGCAGGTTCAGGGAAGCACGGAGGCTTTTCCCATGAATCTTGTGCATCCCTATTTTTGATGGTCTTTGTAGGTTTGAAGTGTTAACGCTCCATTGCACGTGCCTGTTTTAGTTTAGAAAAGTTACGGAGGTGAAGGTATCATAAAATCACCTATTTAGCAGGGCCCAATTTTCTAAACATATATTTATTCTTGACTAGCTATTTTAACTTGAACCTAATAAGTATTTTAAGTAAGCTACAGAAGCTTGTATAGTACAAGCCCCTTGATTTTTCTGTGGCAGTTGTACACCTTCAGTCTTTTATGTAGGGTGTCTATACTTAGTGGCAGAGTTTGGAATGTTTGGTTTTATTTTAAACCTTTTCAGTTGAGGGGCATTGGTTTGTATTTTTCAATTTATAGTAGCAGTGTATTCATTCATTATTAAATTAGAAGCTCAGACTCAGTGATTCCAGGCTCGGCTTCAAGTTCATTTCTCATAAGCACTTTGGATCTCTGTTGATAATCTTAAGCGTTTGTATCCCTTAACCTGACACTTAAGTGTTCGAGTAATAGTTCCCCAGTCCTTGTGTAGTATTCAGTATGTAGTGGGTGGCTTAAGATGACTTAACTTTTTTTAGGATTCTGACCCTCCACTCCAATTCCTGTTCCACTCTACCTTCCTATTATTTGCCTTACTGTCTTCATTAAAATGGAGTACATAATTCCTGTTACTGACATGAGAGGTAGATTGTCCTGTAACTGGAGTTGTGAAGCGGCTGGTGTCAATGCTGGGGACTGAACTTCTTAGTAGCAGTGCCAGCTCTCTGTGGGCTCCGTCTCCAGGCCACACTCTTATGTCTATTAGACCCGTTTCTAGTACAGTTTTCCTTTCATTTTTAAGTAACTCACACATTTTACATTTAGTAAATTGAAACATGAATACAGTGTATTTAGTAGATAAGTGCAGGATCTATGATAATCAGGACAGCTGGAAAGGATCTTGTTAAGAGGTGGAAGTGATTTAGTTACTGGTGAACAAGCCTGTGGGTGCCTTGGATGGGATTTTATCTGACTTTTTGTTGTTGTTCCCCAAGGAAATCTGAAATAGAATACTATGCCATGTTGGCTAAAACTGGTGTCCATCACTACAGTGGCAATAATATTGAATTGGGCACAGCATGTGGAAAATACTACAGAGTCTGCACACTGGCTATCATTGACCCAGGTATGCTTTTAAAGTTATGTATTTTTCTAATGTAAGTGCTTCTTATTGGACAGTGGCTTTGGTCCGAGTTGAGACCATTAGAACTTTAACATTGAAGGAGATAGGCCATAATCTTATTTTGCAGAAAATTGGTAATGCATGTCAGTACATTGTAATTGGATTTCCTGTAAATAAAATATCTTTAAACTTTGATGCGATAAATTTTGTTTAGTGAAATGAGGCTAGTCCAGCTTACAGAGTGAATTCCAGGACAACTGGGGCAACACAGTGAGGTTCTTTGTCCCTCTTCCCTCTCTCAACCTCTTACCACACCCCACCCCTGTGGGAAGAAAAGTTTGGTAGAAAGTGAACACACCAGGCGAGATCAGAAGTGATCTCTTTGTTGCTTTGGAACAAATGGTTTGTTATGAATGCCTGCAAATACACATTGTCTTGTGTTTTGAACGTAGAAATTCTAGTTGCCGTATAGAACATTGCGAATATTCTCGCTGTTCTGATTCTGTGATAATCAGGACAGGCTAGACATTCGCTATAGTAAGACCATGCATGTGTCCCCAGACCTAGTTCTTTACCTTGGTCTGGTTTTCTAAATGCTGGTGACAAGCCAAGTCTGATTCAGTATGTGTAAGCTGTGTGATCATGGGATGGCTGAGGTTTTAAGGTGTTTTTAATTGGTTTGAAGAGTGACAACAACAATTTGCACATAGTGCTAACCTGCCTTGTTACCTAGAGAGCATGTAGGGGATTCTGTAATTTCAGTTGCCATTAAATGACTTGTAACTCTTATTTATTTTCCAGGTGACTCTGATATTATTAGAAGCATGCCAGAGCAGACTGGTGAGAAGTGAACAAGAAAGTTTTCCTTTAATAAAACTTTGCCAGAGCTTCTTTTGAAAAAACATAGTGTCTCTTTGGGTTTTCTTCCTATTGACTGGCTTTCTTAAAACCATAGGCAAGACTTGGGGGGAAAGTTATACTACTGGTTTCCATTTTGCTGGGGTTTTGTTTTTTATGCACTATGTCACTATGCAAAATGCATGAAACGGGTGTTTTTGAGTGTGTATTTTCAATATTGTGTTGATATAATATCTAATATTTAATCAAAAGGACATTTGGTGTTTTTATTACTTTTACATATGGAGACAAGGTCTCTCACTTAAACCTCTAGTTTGGCAATGCTAGCTAGTCTAGCCATCTTATTCTGTGGAATCCCCAGACACCCTGAGTGATATGATAGAATTGCAGGCTGGCATCCACCATTTGTTTTACATGGGTGCTGGAGGTTTAACTTCAGTCTTCAAGCTTGCCTCTAAGCCCCAGCTCCTTGTAAAGAAAGGCTCGTCTCAGGGTGTTTGCATTGTATTTTTGGGTGTGTTTAAGAGGCATTGGTGTACCAAGATTTGTGAGGGACAAAAGCTGTGGACTTCGCATGTTATTTTGAGTGGTTTTCCTTTTCAAATTAGCTATTTCCTACTTATTGTCTTAAGATATAAGGAGTTTCTGTGTTGTGACTTGGCTATAGGCATTTAGATATTTTTTGTAGGTAGTGATAATATGGTATAAGATTTTTTTTTTAAATTTATGCATACTTTTTGTGTAGTCATTGTGTTTGCAAGAAGGGCTTAAAATGTGGAGGGAAGTTTAAAGCTAGATCATAGGAAACATACCTTACTCTGCTGTGTTTCATGGAGTATCTGTAAGAAGTGCCATTATGCTGTTACTGAAAGGAAAAGGTCACTGTCCCAAATCCGGGATGGTAAAAAGTAGCTTTTCAATGTGCAGGGGACTCTAGCTTGAATTGACAGCTCTACTGGCTGGCTGTGGAATGTTAACTGCAAGCAACACTCTGTGGCAGATGAACAAAACTGTCTGACACAATTTGAGCTTGCTATAGCAAGAAAGTCTAACCTATTCCGGTGTTCTCTTTCTCATGAGACAAGCCGTTACATAGGCTCAAACAATGTTTAAGAAAAAAGAATTGGCTAGTATGAATGGAGTTAGTTGTGTAATGTGGAAGACAGTCGCATCTCGTGGAAAGGCTTTCTCTGGTTCATCTTTGGAACTTTGCTGTGCTTTTGCTCACAATGACAAAGGTTTCCTGCCCCAATTCTGGGCTTCCCTGTATTTGATCTAGGTGCCACCTAGTTAAAATTGACCTTTTTTTTTTTTAAAAAAAAAAAACATTAGTCACATCTGTATGTCACTAAACTATGGTTTTAAAGAACTAAGGATTCAGCGTTTTCAACTTTATGTCACATAAAAAATTTGAATGTTTTCCAGTTCTTAAACACTTCCTCATTAGACTTGTGACTATCTAGTTCAGAACTTTTACATTTTGCCTTGTTAATAGTGATTTTTTTTGATGTTGGGTTTATCATCTAATTTGCTATTCCATCTTTCAGAGTCAAAGCAAAAAAAATGATCTTCATCACTCAGTATAAACCTCCCTAAGCCCCATCTTGTGGGGAAGAATAAAATGTCACAACTAAACTGAGCATTTAAGATGTTGGGGGGGGGTTGCTGTACACTCTTTTATACTCTAGGCACTTACATACATATGTGTGCATGCCTAAACATTTTTTTGAAGATTACATGCATGAGTGTTGTGTTTGGTTCCTGTTGAGGCCAGTAGAGGGCATTGAATTCCCTTGATCCTGGGTCATCTGCAAAAACAAGTGCACTTAATTGCTGAGCCATCCCTCCAGCACAGATTTATTTATCTGTGTTTTGCCTACGTGCATTTAAGTGCACCATGTATGTCTAGTGCCCAAAGAGGCCAGGTGCTGCTCTTGGGTCCCCAGGAGCCAAGTCACAAATGGTTGATAACAGCAAGTGCACTTAACCCCCACCCCCCAGAAAAAATTATACATAAAAAATGTTTTGAGATTTTCTAGATGTGTATGTGCTCAATATTATGCCAAGAGTACTGTGACATTACAGGGACATACAGGATTAAGGAATGTCAACCTATGCCAAGAGTACTGTGACATTACAGGGACATACAGGATTACAGAATGTCAACCTGAGGCCTCTGGAAGAGCAGCCAGTGCTCTTAGCTGCTGAGCCATCTCGCCTCCCCAGCCCTGTGAGGTTTTTTTGTTTTTGTGTTTGTTTTTGTTTCGAGACAGGGTTTCTCTGTGTATCCCTGGCTGTCCTGGAACTCACTCTGTAGACCAGGCTGGCCTCGAACTCAGAAATCCACCTGCCTCTGCCTCACAAGTGCTGGGATTAAAGGTGTGCACCACCACTGCCCGGCCTCTTTTTTTTTAAAGACAAACTTTACTTACCCATGTCTGTGTGTGAGCATGCATGCCTGGTGGGGACCCAGGTCAGCAGCAGGCACTCTTATCAGGTCCCTAATCTATAACGTGGATTGGCTGCAGGCTTGTGTATTGCATGTGATACCAAGGAGATGGGTGGGGGTGGTTTTGTGCAGCTAGGGGGAGGTTGAAAAAGAGCTAGCTTGAAGCCCTGTGCCTTAACCTGTGTCTTTGTGCCATCCAAATCAATGCTCTGCAATGAAAACGTCTGTTTTGAGTCACAACATTGACCTGTAGAAATAATTATCCAGTTGAGCGTGAAGCCTGGTAAATGTTCTTCCACCCAGCTACCCTTTGGGAGAACATTCCAGTCAAAGCACTTGAAGTATCAGTATAGACTTAATTACAGTATTTTGAGTATAAAAGGTTCATATTCTAAAATCCAGCGGCTTGTCTGTCCTCTGTAAAGCTGCTACTTCTTGCTAAGTGCATTATTGAAGTGATATTGTAAGTTCCTCTTGACTTGTCTCATTTCCTGCACTTAATGTGCATATTAATATGTCGTTGCATAGCTAATTATGTTAGTTCATAGAATTACCAGAATGCTAGATGTCAGGGTCTCAGTATATAGATCAGGCTGGCTTTGAACTCAAGGAGAGATGTCTGCTTGTTTCCCAAATTGTCATTGATCTGAGAGCTGGAATGTGGCTTGGTTATTGAGTGCTTTCCTGACCCACACGAATCCCTAGGTTCAATCCTCAGCACCAGGTAAACCAGGCATGGTGGTGCGTGACTGCAATCCTCAACACGCAGGAGGTAAAGCAGCAAGAGGATCGACAGTTAAGGTTATCCTCAGTTACATAGTGAGTTTGAGGCCGGCTGAGGATACGTGAAATCCTACTTCTAAAAAAGTTATCTTAGTTTTTATCCATTGGGCTTCGGACATTTTGGTAAATGTATAGTATTTCTGTGATACAGACTACATGGTGAATCAGTTCTGATGGTTAGGCTATTCCGCACTAGTGACATTTCTCTGCTGGTCTCCCTTGTACATGTTAAGACCATTTGTTTTGATCTCCAATGGCAGCTGCTATAGTCTGTTTCCACAGCCTGCCAGTTTGTACTGTATAGCAGCATGCAAGGACCTGTATTTCCACATTAATAACCATCACACGTCAGTGGCTTTGCTGAGCTGATGAGCTTTAAAAAAAAAAAAAAAGAAAAACACACACAAAATGTAACCCTGCTTTTCCCTGATTGGCTTTTTTATGTATACAGAGTTTGTACTTCCAGTAAGTCATGCTTGGCGGCATGTGCCTGGTTTGCAGTACTATGAAGGTAGTAGCAACAGGAGGATTGGGAGTTTGAGGCAGCCTGAGTCACAACCAGCAAATAGCATGAGCCCATCTCAAAGTAGGAAGTTTACTCAATACTTTTCTGGAGTGGTGAATTTTAATATTGTATAGAAATTAAACTTATTACAGAACATAGGTCCTTAAGGCTTACGCACATGTCCATATACACATCAAGGTAAATTCCAGTACAAAAAAAATAGTAATTTGTGGAGTCAGTTTTCTGCTGAATTAGATATTTCAGTTGTCAAATGAACAGTTTCAGTGTTGAGGCAGAAGTCATGTCCACAGTACATCATGGGACACTGCATGGCTTATTCTCATGGGAAACTTGGAATTCAGGATTTCTTTTCCCACCCCTCTTGAATTTAGACACCTCGATGTCTCCATTTTCTCTTGTCCAGCAGCCAAGCGATCCAGTGTCTTCTGTACTGGTTGTATTTTGCTTTACAACTGATCTACTTACGGTGTGAGCGTTCAGGCTCCACTACCTTTGTCAAAATCCTTTTTACGACTGTATAAATATACATAAAAGCACTTCTAGTCTTCATCTGTATCTTAGGCGATTTTCCAAGGCTTCCATTCTTTGAGTCATTTCTTCTAGTAAATCTCAAATTAAGGAAGAGTCCGAATTACCTGTTTTAGTTTACAACCAAGTACAATTTAACTAATAAAAGTTGCCCAAACAAACAAAAACCTTTAGGATTGGAACCAAACTGTCCAGTATTTAAAAACCCTTGTACATTTATATTAGTTAACATACCTTTAAGACTATAGTTCATGTTAAGCTCATTTTCAAAACATCAAAGCCAGATAATTTGAGTTTAGTTTTCTTTTCTTTCTTTCTTTTTTTTTTTTTTGGTTTTTCGAGACAGGATTTCTCTGTGTAGCCTTGGCTGTCCTGGAACTCACTCTGTAGACCAGGCTGGCCTTGAACTCAGAAATCCGCCTGCCTCTGCCTCCCAAGTGCTGGGATTAAAGGCGTGCGCCACCACTGCCCGGCTTACTTTTCTTTATGATTAAAAAAAAGCCTTATCCACACCAGTGTTGTTTATAACTAGTTAACCAGTGATGTGAAGTGTGACATCAGAGGACTGGCATGGGGGTGAGTTCCTAAGTGATGGTGAGGCCAAAAGCTAGGGAGTGGAGGAAGGGGACAGGAAGAGGCTGCAGTTAATGCTTGTCTTCCCTCTAAGCCACTTAATCTTCATCTGCCCATGACAAGTGAGTCCAGCTTTATCTGTGTATCTACCATCAGGAAGACAGTCCACATGGAGGACCAGTGTTCCCTCACCCCCTTACATGGAGAATTGCAGTGTTCTTATATAAGCCTGTTGGTACAGGAGTAGTTCAGAATTAAGCATTTCCCTATTGACCTTCCCTATGGACTAGCTGACACTGAGGTGTGTATCTGCCCAGTTCTAGTGCTGATGGAGGCTCACAATGTGTTTTTTATCCAGTAACTGAATGATCAAAGGCAGGGCAAAACCACACCTATTGAGATTACATATTTTCAACAACAGAGCATTTGACTGAAAAAGGATATAGCGTTGGGTTAATTTTCTCACTTCTTCATTTGCAAGATTCTGGAACAGTATAAGGTTTTCACATTTGCATTGGTCCTGATTTTCTTCCAAAGGGTTTCCTGAGAAAACAGATGAAAAGAGTTCGCCTCGGAGGTCTTTCACCACACTTCCCAGACAATAATAGGGCTGATCAGTACACAGGAAACCATAAAGTCTTTTCCATGCATCCAAATCCAGGGAAGTGAATGCTGGGAAAGGCTTCATTGGCTTCAAACACTGGAAGAGGCAGTGTGCTCAAGGGTCAGGGCTACTGCTTTGCTTTAGTTTTTAGGCACTGCACTTGTTAATTTCCTCTTTCCCAGTTTTAAAATCTAAGTCTACTAGCAAACTCAAAGGCATCTTATCTAGTAGTGATCGTCCACTTGGAATTACCTGAAGATTTCATTGAGTGGAAAAGCTTTTGTGTAGACCGTGGAAGATTGTCTTCTTCAAACAGGTACCTATGGTGCACTGCAAAATTAGAACAGGAAAGTAGGTCTCTGATACTTATAGTGACTGGCTCAGATCCTGTGAAGAGAGAGAAGTGTATTCAAATCTGCTTCACATTATTGTCTAAAGCAGCCACCAGCTACGGCGAGGTGTTTGATATTCCCTCAACTTTGGTGTGGAGCTTTGCTTTGAGACATCCTGTGACAAAAAGACTTGGCAGAGATGGTAGCTACCAACTGTGGCTTAAGGGACAGAGTGAAGTTTTCTTGTCTGTCAGAGGAAAAGAGCCCTAGGTGACATTTAAATCTTAACTATCACTTTACAGGGGAACTGAGAAGCCCCAAGTAAGACTGACCACAGTATCTTAAGGCTCACCTGTTGACTGGTGAACCTGCCTTGGCAGATCCCCGGCTGGTGAGTCCTGTCTTCCATCAGAGTCTTCTAGAGCTGAATGGAAAGAGATGGCCAAAGGGAGTGATAGTTTCACACATGCTCTTAAGGACTCAAAAAAGCAGTTGGCGATTGTGATGATCTTTGACTGTTAGAGCAGTTCTCTCCAGACCAGAACGTAAATTACATCTAAAGAATGCCATGCCACTTCAAAACGATGATGTTTAAAAAAGCTGAAGTTGTTAAAAGACCCAGTATAATCACTGCAGCCCTACCTACCTGAGACACTTCACTAGGGAAGCTGCAAAGCATGCTCTACCCTTGGGAATCTGGAAGGCTTTCCTCCTTGGGTCCCCTCTTTACTCCAGAGTTCTTTGCTTTAGAGGAAGAAGGCATCATTTAATTGGATCTTAAAGGAGTCTGAACCCAAAATGTGACTAAGAGGCAAAATGGGTACTGTGTGTAAACATAACTGGGTTAGTTAGTGAACTGGAGAAAAGAATATTAAATATCTAACATCTAAAGGACAGTCATTTTAGAAATAGAAGTCCCTGCAGGAAGGTGGGTACCCTTTAGGTGTCTAACAGTGAGCCCTCAGAACAGTTATCTCTTCCTATAAATTTCCTGGAGTAGTACTTAGGTTTTGGTTTCTTTAGTGATGGCTCCTTGCTTAAACTTCTCTAGGGTTTGGTGAGAATTAAGACTTTATTATTAAAACATTTAGAATGGGGGCTGGAGAAATGGCTCAGTGGTTAAGAGCACTGGCTGCTCTTCCAGAGGTCCTGAGTTCAATTCTCAGCAACACATGATTCACAACCATCTATAATGAGATCGGATGCCCTCTTCTGGCATGTAGTAGTACATGCAGATAGGGCACTCATACAAAAACATCTTTAAAATGTTTAGTATGCTGTTTGGCACAGCAAAACATGGTAGCTCTCACGCTTGTCTCCCCTCTCCATTCAGTGTCTTTAGGTATCACTTGGTCAGCAGGAAGGCATTTTTCTGAGCACTGAAGAAACAGCTTGAGGATTTTGCTCCAGGGTCCATGCTGCCCAGAGGCTAAGGTCTACCCGAGGCACATTCTACAATACCTTCACAGATGCCTTGCTTCAGCTTTTCACTGATTTCACCCATTGTGCTGAAGTCTTCTGCATAGAAGAGATGCTTGTCAGTGGGCTCAGAGGCAATCTCCTGGAGTTCTTCCTCAATGGCTTTTCCTACCCCAACAGCATACATAGTGATACCTAAGCGACAGAAATTAGAATAATATACCATTGCCTTTCCACGGTCTGGACATTGTGCTGTGCCCAAAGTAGGTTAGGTATTAAGTTGTGGATTTGAAGCATCAATACCAACAACCCCTTTATAGTTTGTAGAGGGGGGTAGACAGTTAAGGCACAGATTCATTGATTAGCTCTGGAGAGAGTCAGGTATCAAGTGTGCAGCTTTCTCCTCAATTGGCCTCTGGACAATAGGAAAAGTCTCACAGCTTGGTAAATGGAGTTCTCTGGGGAAATTCTAAGCAGGTTAATTTATAATATTAGTTTACAAACAAAATAGGACCTTAACATATAGCTAAGGCTGGGCTGGAACCTTGGCTGTTATCCCCCTGCCTCAGCCTTCTGAGTGCTTGGGTAGTTTAACCTCAAAAGGAAATGAGAAGAATCCTAACTTTTGGGATTAAGTGGAGCTGCCTTCTGCTCACCTCTCTTGATGGCTTGGGGCATTGTCTTGAACAGAAATGAAAAGTGAAAGGTGAGTCTGCAGACCACTGGAATTCCCAGTTAGGATGAAGCAGAAACTTAAATATCTTCCTGAGATTTCAAAGAGGTATATGAGGTTAAAACCTAAATTTCTAATAAACTAATTAATCTAAATTTAGTCTGTAGACTTCATTCCCTCATTTGAAAGGGAAGTAAGCAGTTGTGCTCTGCTCGGCTTCCTGCAATTTTCAACACTGGTATCTTACTCTGGGTAAAGCATTAGACTAGAGTTTAAGAGTGCACTACAGAGTGGCCCTTAAAGCCAGTGGGCGGGGTGACACCTTGTTCTGAGTCTGTTGACAACAGTTGAGCTCAGCATATTTGGGAGCCAGTAACTTTGTAGTTTCCTCCAAGAGGGAAACTGCTAGTTCAAGGTCACATTAGCCATATCCAGAGAAACTGAATTCATTAAGAGAATGTCATTTTGGATAAGCCTGGATGATTCAAGAACTAAACATCTGCTTCCACTAGCTGCCTTTGGGTAATCTGAAGCAGTTTGCATGTGGAGGTGTAAGGTGGGCTAGTTTCAATGAGTCTCATAAAAGGCTAATAATCACTGTTTTGGGAGGAAGAGAGTCTTCCCTAGTGCTTTTTAAGAATGCAGGCTACCAGGGCTTATGGGTTATACTTGAGCTCTAGCAAGCTAGTCTAGAGTGAACAACCAGTTTTACAAATGACTCAGATGACCCCAGGGATAGACACCTCTAATGGTTCCCTCACTCTTGGACAGGGAAAGGTTGAACACTGAGGTTAAAAAAAAAAAAAAAGTCTAAATTGGACTCCTTCATTAAAAAATTGTTTGGAAACCATCAGCTATTCTGTGAGGGAGGATGGAGTTTGCCAATAGAACTCAGGGTACACTCCTGTTTTTATAGACTGAGCAGATGTCAATCATCTGTGCGCCTGGCCCATTTAGGCACAAATTCTAGAGAATCTCAAGTGGGACTGCGTGCATTCTTTTTTCTTAGCAGTGTGCCTTCCGCACTTGAAGGAGTTTGGCTGGAAGCAGACTGCTTTATGACCGTGTCTCTTCTTATCCCACCAGAGGAAACCCATATATAATCATCAGGAACTGGTTCCAATATCCATCAAAGGCCATACTCTTCCACATTTATGCAAATAAAGTCACCCTGCAGAATACACAAAAGTCAGGAGAACCCCAGAGAATGGGTTGAGCTTTATGGAACATTAGGAACTTGAACCCATCCAACTTTGTTCTTTTCAAAAGCCAGGATTCTGCCAACACAGGTCTTTATCCAAACACTTCACATCTTCGGAGTATTCTCTTACAGGCTTGACCAAAAATCTATTCATGTGTTGGCTTGTAGTCCAAGTACTAGGGAGGCTGAGGCAACAGGTTTGAAGACATTCTGTGCTAAATAGTGTGTTTCAGGCCAGCCTGAGCTAGAAAGAGTATCTTGCCCCCTGCTCCTTCCCTCCCTCCTTCTCTCTCCTTCTTCCTTCTCCATTTTTTTTTTTTAAAGTGTCTTGGGGTGGGGGTGATGTCTCAGTGGTTAGGAGCACTGGCTGCTTTTCCAGAAGACCTGGGTTCAATTCCAAACCCACATGGCAGATCACAGCTGTCCCTGACTCCAGTTCTAGGGGACCTGATACCCTTATATAGACACACATGTAGGCAAGACATCAATGTACATGAAAATAAAAATAAATAAAATTTAAAAGTGTACTTGTGTCAGTAAAGTTGCCAACAGAAATTCATCTTTAAAAAAAAAAATTCTTCAGGTGACTCTGGAGGAAACATACCAGGGCGTTGAAACACCTGCTGAGGTGTTTCTACTGAAGGTCACATACTAGGTGGTAAATCCTATTACCCGGGCTGTGAAGAGCATTTTATTTAGCATCTCCAGGGTCCCATTATGGCCTCTAGGTGGCAGTATTGCCAAGGTGTATTTTTAATGGCTTAGCCGGCAATTACTGATTGCTCACTTTGATTCCTAAGACTAGCTGTGAATTTAAGAGATCCAAACTTTGAGTAATATAAACCACAACTCCATCCCATTTTACCATTGGCCTTGGCTTTACTGGCCCACTCGGAGACATCATCCTGAGCTCGTCCGTCGGTGAACACGATGGCTACTCTGGGCACCCGTGTGGAGAGGGGCCTGGCCCCTTCTACTTGGGTAAAACTTCTCTCAAACATGTGTTTGAGGGCCAGCCCAGTCATAGAGCCTTTGCCCATGTATTTCATGTGGGCCACAGCTTTCTTCATGTCCTTGGCTGAGTTGAAGCCCCTCAGGGTAAACTCTGTGCGGACCTGTGTGGAATACTGCAGCAGCCCCACACGAGCAGCTTTGGGGGAAACTGCCAAGGAATCTATGATCCCAGTGACAAAATGCTTCACAATCTCAAAATTCTCTTCTCCAAGGCTCTTGGATCCATCAATCACAAAGACTAGGTCAATTGGGCCTTCAGTGCATCCTGTAGGAATGAAAGGAAGGGTAACATGGTTAAAGTTAGAGATTATGTGTATACAAAGTATAAAAAAAGCATGCTTCAGTAGGAGGCATAGGCGAATTTAGAGAGCTGTGTGTTTGTTTTTCAGCTAGCACACAGGATAGAGGAGTAGGGGATAGCACAAATACTAGCTTTTCCAGATAGCCATTTATGTTTGAGTTATCAATTCTTAACAACAGTAATTACTAAGTAAGCTACACAATCTACACGCATTGTAAAGGAAATCACACACTGATGACTGGCAGCAGGGCCTTTAGTGTACACAGAGTGCGGTAAAGGATTAGATCAGTGGTTCTCACCCTTCCTAATGTGACCCTTTAATACAGTTCCTCAGGTTGTGGTGACCCCCAACCATAAAATTCTTTTCATAACTGTAATTCTGCTACTGCTATGAACTGTAAGGCTCTGCCAGCCCCACTGGAGCCGTGACCCACAGGTTGAGAAACACTGAGGCTAGACCACGCTGTGCCTTTGGCTTTGCTGTGGGAGGCTGAGACACCGTGCTAATGTTCTGACTGACAGTAGAAGAGGTTTACTTTCTCCTTAGCCATTACCTCTTCCAAGAAGCTTACACAGTAACCCAGTTGTGTCAGCTACTCTCTGCAAACCCTAACACATTAATTTATTCAACCGAAATCAATGTATTGAGTATCTGTTTTGTGCAAGGCAGTGGACACAGCAGGATTATGATAATGACTAACACAAAGTGTCTAATACCACTTTGCTTAAATCCAATGTGCCCTATGCTGTACCCATGTGATAATTATTTAACAACTGTCTTTCGCCTCTTAGTCTGAATTCTCCTTCAGTAGATACTAAGTGGTTTTTACTTTTGGGCCCATAATGTTTGGCACACAATAGGTGTTCTATATATTATTACTGACAGAATAAAGAACCCAGTAGTATCTATTTGGTAGCACATGTATAAGTATCCTGCTGACCGATTAAGACTTAAAAATGTAACTTAAAAAACTTTTTGGGAAACTTAGATGGTTAATGATAAAAAGAAAAACTTTATATAAATACACAGGCAATTCAGATGTTAAGAGACTTTGTATGTAGGGTTGCATAAGAGAATTGTACCAATTCCAAATGGATGAGCTCATCTCAAACAGTCTACAGTATGTTATTATAATATTCTCTTTTATATAGATCAAGCGGCTGTGTAATCTTTCAAAGTGAAGTACAATAATAAAGCAAGTAAAGACATACATATGCAAAAATACATCTATGCCTGGCCAGCAGGAAACGTAATGCGAGTGCTCGTGTGTGTGTGTGTGTGTGTGTGTGTGTGTGTGTGTGTGT
>JANHMN010000012.1:63037263-63059636 GCA_030674055.1 Rhabdomys pumilio
TTTTTTTTTTTTTTTTTTTTTTTGGTTTTTCGATACAGGGTTTCTCTGTGTGGTCCTGGCAGTCCTGGAACTCACTCTGTAGACCAGGCTGGCCTCGAACTCAGAAATCCACCTGTCTGCCTCCCAAGTGCTGGGATTAAAGGCGTGCACCACCACTGCCTGGCTCAGCCAGTATTCTTAACTGACCAGCCATCTCTCCAGCCCTATGGGGGGCAGTAAGATTTTATGAGAACCATACAGTTAACTGAAAACTAACCCAGCCTTTTAGAAAATGAACAGGATTTCACCAAGGGGTGTGCACCAAAGCGGGAAAGGGCCTGGCAGGGGTTACGGCAGGAAGAGCCCATCAACTTTGTTTTTGTCACGCATCATCGCAGCATTTTTCAGAGAATGGGAGTCCTCAGAACTACATCCTGTAGGCTAGTTAAGAGATCCAATATTATTTACCAGCAAGACAAATTAAAGTTGAGGAAGGCTTGTTATAGCTTGCCAAGACCACTTGCTAATAAACAGAGGAACCAGATTAAAAATGTTATTTTTTTTATAATGAAGCCCATGACTTTTCCAAACTACACAGCATTACCATCTGCTAAGCTTTCAGACACAAAGGGAACTTTGCCTTTCTCTGGGCAGGAACACTGCCAGAATGTTTGAACAACGGGGAAATGACGCAGGCTGGAATTATAACTGCAAGGAGATTCTAAGCAGAGTTAGGTGCTCCTGTTTAGCTCTGGGTGTGACTTACTTCTCTGGGCACATTCTGGACTCATTATTAATGCAGAACATTCCCCTGTGGCTGGGTAGTTCCTCACAGAGTTGGAAGTACCACTAAGTTGTGGGAAGCCAATCACGCTGGCACCTGAAGCGCGTAAAACCGCGCATGCGCAGTAGCAAAGGACCACCTAGTCACCACCCAGCTCGGGACATCACATCCGCCACTGGACTAGTAAAACTGCGCATGTACAGTGGCAGGGGAACATGGGAATTTGAGCAAGCAGCCAATCAGATATGTCCACCCCAAGGGGTATATAAGGCGGCGCCATGTTCAATTCCCTCTCTCCTCCTCCATGCTTGGGAATAAAACACGTGCTGCGGAAGGATCCTGTGTGCCTGCGTGCGTTCTTGCCTGCGAGACTATTGCGCGGGCTACACTAAGTGACACACAGCATAGACAGCTGTCTTGCACAGAGGGGAGAATTTTTCCTCTTTCATTATGCATTTATAAGAATACTCTATTTTCCAAGGTATAACATAGCAAAAGCTCTCTGAGACCAATATTGCCAAGCCCCAATCTAGAGTACACTTTCTGATCACAGTCTCTGCCTGAGACTTCCTAAACCCAGCCCTGCTCTACCATCTACAGCTCAAGCTTTCCAAGCCAGAGTAACCCAAGCCCATGTCGGTCAGATGGTACTTCTTTTCTTTATCAGAGGTCAGGGCAGCCAGGGAGAAGCCCTGTGCCCACAGAGTCAGGTCCTTATCCTTGGCTATAAGCCAGCAGCTCCCAGCCCAGCTCCTCAGTTCTCTTGGAACTGTTACTGTATGCATACTTTAAGCTTATCTTTTCCTCTGTTCATCTCATCCAGAGCAGGATGGGTAACTCTCAGTCAGTCATAGGAGACTTATATAGATGACTACTAAAGGGAAAACAGATAGTTTCCAAAGTCAACTAGACTAAAGGGCATGCTTGTCTATGGAGGGGTGTCTGGCAGTGTCTATGGAAGTTACAGAATGCACCTTTCACTCAGAAACTTCGTGTTGGGACTCCCTTCTGCAGCTACCCTTGTACTATGTAAAGGAATGTGCTTTCAAGTTATTGACTGTATCACTGTCTGTAAAGGTGAACAGTGAGAGTCAACCAAAGTGTCCAGAAATGGGACTGGCCAAATGCAATGGCCACAACTCCACAACTGTTAAGAGAATGAGGAACTTGCCTATGTAATTGTGGTGGTTTGAATAAGAATGTCCCTTACAGGCTCACAGATTTGAATGCTAGGGCACCAGGAGTGGCACTGTTTGAAAGGATAGTGTGGCTTTGTTGGAGGATCCAACAAAAGTCCAAGGTAAGCCCAGAGTGCATATCTCTCTCTCTCTCTCTCTCTCTCTTTCTCTCTCTCTTTCTGGGTCAGTATGTCGCTCTCAGCTACTGTTCCAGCATCTATGTGCATGCTGTCATGTTCTCTGCCATGATGATAACAATAGACTAAACCTTTGAGAGTGTAAGCTAGCCCCAAATTAAATGTTTTCTTTTATAAGAGCTGCCTTGGTCATGTTGTCCCTTCATAGCAATACAACAGTGACTAAAACAGACATTGGGGTAACTGCTGTAAGCAGCCTGACCAAGCTGCTTCCTGGCAGAATGTAGACTTTGGGATTCTGGATTAGGAAAGCAGTTGAATGTTTAAGCAGGGCCTAATGGGCCACACTAGTGGTATTACAGAAGACAGTGGTGCTGAGAGCAATGGAGATTATGACAGCTGGGATTATGAAGGTTTGTAGGGAAGGAGAGTAGTAAGTAGGCTAGAGACATTCTTGTGATATTGTGGTAAGAAGTGTGGCCGCTTGTCCCCTCATCCTAAACATCTACCTGAGGATAAACTGAAGAGTTTTGTTACTGGTGCTGGCAGAGGAGGTTTCAAGACAGCCTGGTATTGACTGTGACATGTGGTTATTAGTAACCACTCTTATGTAAATCTATGTGAAAAAGAGCAAGCTAGGTAGAGAAAAATGCAAAATGTACAGTTTGACGATAAAGGAGTACCAGAAAATATGATGGAGTTCATTGCACAAGGAGATAAAATGGTTAAAGAAGAGCTGGAGGCTAAATGGGAGTGGTGACCTCAGGGCAAGACCCTGCTCACTACTTCCCAATTTGTGAAAAGTAATGAAGGAAAGATTCTGCAGTGATGGAAGCTGCCAACTGCAGAAAGCTGATGCAGATGTAACCGAAGGAGGGGGCGAGGCCCAGCCTTAATAAGCAGCAGAATTGGCAGCTTTAGCTATAGTGGCAAGGATACATGAAAGGGGTTGTGGACACTCCCTTCTCAGCAAAGAAAAGTCTCTACTCGAGACCCAGAGAGGTCATTGTGTAAAGCTGTAATCCAGCTGGACTGTGTTAGAGACTCCAGGATGTTGGAGAAGCCAGAGTTGTGGGATACCTGCCAAGGAAAGCTGCAGATCAGATGTGGTACCAGGCCAAGACAGAGAAACATGCTACAGTCAACAAAACGGAAAGGAGTTGGGGATCTTAGATATTAGACATGGCGATGCAGAGGAGTTTGCCCTACTGATTTTCAGTCTTGTATTGGTCCCATATTTCCTCACTGTGCTTCCTTTACTCCTTTTTGGGATGGTAATGTACATTCTCTATCATGGTATGTTGGAAGTATGTGATCTGTTTTTTATTTTGATTTTATGGGAGTTACAGTTAACTGTAACTCTTAAGAGAGTGCTTTTGGTCTCAGAAGAAATTCTGAACATGGACTTTAAAACAATGTTGAAACTGTGATAGACTATGGGAACTTTTGAAGTTGAACTGAATGCATTTTGTATAAGGAGAGGTTCTGATACAAATGTCTTGTTTCCCAGTTGATTCTTGATTAGCCAGTAAAGAAAGCCTGGCAGGGGTATGGGGGCAATTGCTGGGCAGAAGGTATAGGTGGGAGTTCTGGGTCCTAAGGGGAAAAAGCAAGGAAGGAGAGAGGGCTTTTCTGTCATGCTTTTGAGGAAGAAGAATGCTGTAACCATGTCAGGTCTTGGGGAGAGTTGGGGCTGTGGCCTCTGTTCCAGGCAGGTGACCAGGGATGTTTGACAGGGACTAAGTGGGACGAGCCACTAAGTTTAGGGCAGGTGGAGAGACAGAGGTGAATAAATTGGTAAGGCCTTGCTTTTCCAGGCAGGAGATATCCGCGCCCAGCAATTGTGCCAAGAAGGCAGATTGTAAAATAACAAACTGTGTATGTGTGTCTTTTATCCGAAGATTCAGGGAAGCTAGAAAAGAGCTGGTAGCATGGTCACCTCCTGGAACCAAAGGCAGGTAAAGCAAAAGAGAGAACGTGAGGGGCCGGTAGCTCTGCCAATACCGGGCAAAGGAGGTAGTGAATTTAAAACTACACACAACAGTTTACATTATGATATGGCTATAGGCCTATGGGGGCCAGGAAGTGGAATCTGGTGGCTTGAATACGAATATCCCTCATAGGCTCATATATGTGAATGCTTAGTCACCAAGGAGTGATACTATTTGAAAGGATTAGAAGGATTGGGATGTGTGGTCTTGTTAGAAGAAGTGTGTCACTGGTGCTAAGGTTTGAAGTTTCAAGGTCCCATGGTAAGCAAGCTTAGAGTTCCTTTCTCTGCCTATGGGTCAGCATGTATCTCTCAGCTACTGCTCCAGTGTCTGTCTGCATGCCACCATGCTTTCTGACCCGATGATAATTGCATTAAACCTCTGAAACTGTAAGCAACCCCCCAATTAAATGCTTTCTTTTAACAGTTGCCTTGGTCATGGTGTCTCTTCACAGCAATAGAACAGTGATGAAGACAGTAATGATACAAAGAGATATTCAGGAAATAGTATTGAGTGAAAAAATAGAATAGACTATATTGAATATTATCTTGTGTGTGAGGAAGAAAGCAAAGAACAAAATATGTATTTTATTTGCATTTATTTAAATAAAGGAGCACTGAAAAATTAGGCATGATAGTATATTTCTTTAATCCCAGGACTTGGAAGACTAAAGTAGATCTTGAATTCAAGACTAGCCTGGGCTATGATAGAAAGCCCTTTCTCAGAAGACTAGCCTGGGCTACATTACTAAGCCTTTCTCAAAAGCAATGAAGAACTGAAAGATTTTTTAAATTACATTTTTAAAATTACATTTATTTGTGTGTGTCTGTGTATGTACGCATGTGTGTGTGTGTGTGTGTGTGTGTGTACTCATGAACATATGCCATAGCTTGCAAATGAAGGTCATAGGTCAACTTGTAGGAAGTTGTTTTTCTCCTTCCACCATGTGGGTTCTACAGGCCAAACTCAGGTGAGTTCAAGTCTGATCAACTTTATGAGACTTCATCTCAAAATAAAAGTAAAAGCAGGGCTATGAATATAGCTGAGAGGTAGAGTGCTGGCCTATCATGATCTTAGGGCAGTGTCTCTAAAGCACCAAACACTGGACCAAGAGCTTCTTCTTTAACGGTCTGACTATGTATGTGGGCGTTTTGCCTGCCCGTGTGTTTGCACCATGTGTGAGCAGTGCCTCGGAGGCCATGAGAGGGTGTGGGATCCTCTGAAACTGGGGTGCAGATGATTTGGAGTTGTCATGTGGGTGCTGAGAACTGAACCCCAGTTCAGTAGATGAGCAGCCAAGTTCTCTTAGCTGCTGAGCTATGTCTTCAGTCCTCTGCACTTCCTGATGATGCTAGGACAGGAAATCTTTAAGTAAGATTGGCATACCTGCCCTCCAGTCTCATCACCACACTTTTCCTTCCTCTCCCTTCTCCCAGCAGTCTCCTCCCTGCCCCAGGGTCTCCTCCTCTGAGCCCTTCCCTCCTTTTCCTCATGAACTTCTTAGGAAGTCTTCCTAATAGCACAGATCTCAAAGCCTCATGTGTCTCATGTTTCGGGCTGTATATATCAACCTGTATATATCATTTTGAGAGGAATCTATGTCCACATCCTGTGTCTGGGTCTAAAAGGGCCATGACAGGCAAGAGCCCGTGGACCATACCTACCATTTTCTTCTATCACCAGTACCTTCCTGCCTGCCACATAACTGCCCCCAGGAAAGGCCTGTTGCATAAGAGGAAACATTTTCTCAATGTTCTACTCTAAAACCTGTGGTCATTAAATCCACATCATAGCATCTGGTGGATGTTCTCAATGAAAATTCTGGGTGGAGAGTGCTGGGTGTCAGCCGGGCTCCCCATTCCCAGGCTCCCCACTCTTCTCATTTCCTGCCCAGGGACTCCAGTCCTACCTACGTACACAATCTGGAAAACACCTCGGCCTCAGCTTCTCCCAGGGCCGATGATACTTTGCTACAGGAATGCACTTCACTACGGCCTCTCAGTTACCATGTCTAACTTGCATCAGCCTAGGGAAAGGATGTGCACCCAGGTAAGGACTGTACTGTGTAGCAAGCATTGAACAATGACCTGTGCCTACTACTATCCATATTTATAGGCTAAAACAGGCCTTGGAAGTATGCTGGTCCAACTCTACTTTAGAGATGAGGAAACTGATGGCCAGTGAGCAGAAGTGACTGTCTCAAGGCTCCTTAACCTGAAGAGGTGACTTGTCTTAGCTGTACTGACCCCAGTAGGTCACATATCCATTCCCTCCGTGTTTCCCTCCTAGCTCAATCTGGTAAGGCTCTTGGAAGACAAACTAATAGTTGGCTTAAGGTAAGCTCCAGAAAGTTTCCTGTCACTCTCTGTGCTATAGGTGACAGGTCCCACTGGCTCCTGTGGCTCCCTCTGGCCCATCTGGATCATGTACCTGCACTGCTGCTGTCCATGTCAGGGAAGCTCATGGGCTGTACCTGTGGCTGGCCCCCTTGATTGAGAAGCATCAAATTTAACATCTTTCCTGAGACTTGGGACTTCCTACTCCATGCTCTTGTGGATATTCTGCCCACATACCAGTGGCCACCACAAAGATTGGCTGACACATCTTAAATATCTCTTCCAGAAGAACCTTAACCACTGCTGGGGCAGAAATTGAATTAGGTCAGTCCCAGGGACCACCAGTACCTGGTATACCACAGGCAAACACGTGAGAGGAGATGGACAAATGAACAAGTGCTGAAGCAGATATTAAGATTCCCACCCAGGGAAGGAGATGAGTCAGACTCAGTCAGTGCTGAAGTAGAACAGGGTAGAAGGCTTGAGAAGTCTTGAGAAGTGGGACAAAACCATCTCCCATTCAAAGACATGCTTTTCCCTTTTCTGTTCCCAGGTGTCTTAGTGAAGGTTTTACTGGTGTGAACAGACACCATGACCAATGCAAATCTTATAAAGGACAACATTCAATTGTGGCTGGCTTACAGATTCAGAGGTTCAGTCTATTATCATCAAGGTGGGAACATGGCAGCATCCAGGCAGGCACAGTGTAGGAGGAGCTAAGAATTCTACATCTTTATCTGAAGGCTGCTAGCAGAATAATGGCTTCCATGCAGCTAGGAATAGAGTCTTAAAGCCCATGCCCACATTGACACACCTACTCCAACAAGGCCACATCTCCAAATAGTGCCACTTCCTGGGCCAAGCATATACAAACCATCACACCAGGTCACACATTCAATTAAGGCCTTATTGTGAATGGGGTCTGCTCTCTGTGACCAAGATGGCTAGAGATTGTACAGCATAGCTAGGTTTTTGGGGTGCTTGTACGCTGACACAAACTGTGCTTCCCACATGTAAGTTATAAGCCAGGCAGTGCATGTAGGCTGGGGGTTGTAGGAATTGTGGGGTAATGTGTCCAGTGTACCCTGACTGTCAACAATGACAATGCAACTTCCATCTGGTTCTGAACTCCATATACAATGTAATTGAAAGGCACCTGACCCCAGGAGGAGATGGTCATAGGGGTAGTCTGCCAAAAAGGTGACTGACTTAAGGTCAACAGCTAGCATGATGGTGGCAGCTGACCCTTTGGTGCCCCTGTAGAAGCTTTTTGTTAAACTGAGAAGCATTCACATATCACCACCATGGTGATCACTATCACCATCATCACCATTATCACCACCATGGTCATCACCATTACCACCATCACCACCATCACCATCACCATCCACATCATCATCATCCTCATCATCAAGTGTACTTGGTGTGATGGGAGTTCAGGTGCCATGGTGGAGTCTGGAGGTCAGAGGAAACTTTCTGGAGACAGTTCTGTTCTCTGACCTTTATGTGCGTTCTTAACAGTTTAAACAGCTCAGCAGGCTGGCAGGGCAGGCGCTTCACTGAGTCATCTTGTCAGCCAAGGACCAGTGTTTTATTTTAAAAGACACCAAAGCGCTCATTCAGTCACTTCCTGTCTCCATCTCTCTCCCTTCATGAGAGGACACAGCCATTGGTGGGGGAAGCCCTAGCCAGAGCATTCCCATGCTGGCCCTGTGTTTTTCTGGCCTCCAGGACTAGGAGAAAGACATTTCTGTGGTTAGAAAACAATACACTGTCTGTGGTATTTTGTCATGGCTTTCAGTGCAGACTTAAGACGATTAGGGGTGGGGTGGGGCAGGGGCAGGGGCAGGGGCAGGGGCAGGGGCAGGGGCAGGACATTGAGGCTGAAGGTTTTTCATGTTCGCCTGTGGTGGATGGCATACAGACAGTGTCCTCCATGGGTAGAAAGAAGGGCTTCTTCTAGGACAGTGTGTGGACTCCTGAGCTTACTAACTTCTGGAGCTGGGTATCTCTGAGCCCTGCAAGAACCGCATGCCGGGGCTGTCCCTGCAAGAACCGCATGCCGGGGCTGTCCCTAAGAGACAGGTCTCCAGACAGCAATACAGGGTGCCCCCTTTGGGCCTCTCTGTGAAGAACACAAGCTAAAGCTGAGTGAGACCAAGAGGCCTCCTCATCCCTCCCCAGCTCACTCCCAAACCATACAACTGGAAGCTGGCACCAGAAGACTGAAAGGAAGAGAGGATAGGCCTCATGCCAACCCGTGCCTGCTTTGACCCAGGAACTTGGACTTAGCTCTATACTTCAGTACCTTCCAGAATGAGTGATGGCTAGATTTTACTAAAATGGTACAGTCATGTATCTGGCTCTGTGTCATCTGGCATGGGGCTGGGGCAGATTCATCCCAACCCTATTAGCTGTGACCGTAGTGAAAACCGAGGCTTCGATTACAGGAGGAAGCAGCTGCAATGAGTCACTTGAGAGCGGAGAGAAAGTCTTCAATTAGGAGAACAGCTCTGGCATGTGTATTCTGAGGTACACTGTCAGGCTACCTCACATGTCTCAGAGCCACAACCAGTACTTGCTTGTTGGCTCTTTATTTAGACCCTTGGACTTAAACTCACATAGACGATGGCACCATCCCTTAGTTACAAACACGTGTTAACTGAGAAAACGGGCAACGTTTAAGGGCAGTGGAAGGGCGGATGAAGGAAGAGTCTGCCTGTGCTTCAGGAAGTCCTGCAATCATCTCATTCCCTTGCTTATCAGAGCAAGGAAAACAAAGGAGGGAAATAACCCTAGATGCTGGAGAATCATACCCATAATCCCCTCGCATCTGGCTTTGGCAGGCAGGCAAGTATAGATGGTACTTTTACGTACCCACCCTTTTTCCACACCCCGTGTCTGGGCTCTACTAGAGTTGGCTGCAGCAGCAGTCTGCGAGGCAGCTGGGCAGAGATCAACAAGCAAGCAGCAACATGGACAACCTACTTGCCAAGATCCAAGAATCCATCCCAAACCGGGAAAGTCTTTTCTCACAGGAAGCACGGCACAGCTGTGCAGGCAGCTCATCTGCCCGTGTGAACTGACAACACAGAGGGAGGAGGCCTTCTGTGTACCTCAGTTGTGCCAGTGGCCAAGGAACTTGGTCCTATAACCAGAAAGGCAGGAGCCAGGGAAAGCAAAGTATGGTCTTTGCTTCCCTTTTGACCCTTTCTCTCAGACTGCTCCTCGTCCTTCATCTCAGTCTATGTGGAAATAGGAGCACTGGGCAGAAAGCACATTATTGAGCAGAAGAGATGAGGAAGCCTGGAATGATTTTTGTTTGTTTGCTTGCTTGTTTTTTGTTGGTTGTTTTGCTTTTGTTTTTTTTTTTTTGCCTTTCTTTGTGTTTCTTTGTGTTGCCCTGGCTGTCCTGGAACTGGCTCTGTAGACCCAGCTGGCCTCGAACTCATGGAGATCCTTCTGCCTCTGCCTCCCGATGCTGGGATAAAGCATGCACACCACTGCCCAGTGAAGGAGCCCGGAATCTTATCGTTTGGTTGTTTAAATGGAGAAAGGAGTTAAAGCCAGCTACAAGGAAATATATACCTAGGTAATTTCACTGCCAACCTGGCCTGCTAAGGTGACAGGGCTCGGGGGAAGGCAAAGGATTTCTCAGAGCTTTCAGAGCTCATTGAGCTCCCACACAGATTGAGACCTTACTTAGTAGAGGGCCTTCTAGGTCTCCTCCCTGAGTCTGAGCTGGCGCTAATCCGTCTGTCCCTGGAGTGTGACAGCATGTACTCAGCGCCTGGCATGCAGCCAGCTGGCAGGCAGCAAGTCTCTGTACTGTGGGTCCCAGGTGTGACTGGCAAGGGGTGGAGCTGAGAGTCTTAGTCTGTGCTCTGGAGAGAGTGACGAGGAAGTTAGGGCTTTATCATGCTTCATCTCACCGTGGGAAAGCACACTGAGGACTTATGTACAAAAGAGATGAGGACAGAGGGACTGGTCCCATGCTGTAATTACTCACTCTCCACAATCAGCCCACTCTCACAAGAAAGGCATTAATCCTCCCACCAGCACAACAATCACCCTGGAAAACTTCCGTGTCTTAGACATATCACAATGCCAACTACATTTGAATGTAACTTTGAACAAACCACAACTCAAACCACTGCAGCACGCCAAAAATGAGGGCCTGTTTCCTAATGCTGGTGAAACAGGGCATGGAGCCATTTCCAGGATGTGGAAAGGAAGTTTGGGCAGGAGCACTAATGGCTTTGAGATACAGGCACACACATCACCAGGGGCCCAGGGAAGCATGAGGGAGGGACACTCAGGTACATGCCCGTGTCAACAGCCTGTGTCTATCCCAGGATCACAAATGTAATGAGACTCACTTGCACAGGTCCTCCCATCACTGCGGAGCACATGACCCTGAGGACATTGGCAGGCAAAGGATCTGTCTGTGTTGACACAGGAGTATTCACATCCGTGGTTGCTCAGCAAGCAGTAATCTGCCCCTGTAAGACCAAAGCCAGGTGAGGTCCTTGAGCCTGTCTCAGCAGGTCTTCTGGGCTGTATGGGACTCAAGTAACTGTTCGTTTACTGCCTTTGAAATCATGTGGTCCCCAGCAGATTTCCCCTTAGTCTCCCTAGGGGAGAAAAAAGGGCAGAGGAGAACACGCTGTTCTCTGCACTGTCTATACAAGCCACTTCTGTTGGGAACCCTTCCCTGTAGAGAGGTGAGAGGGAGACTCACTGGAGCAGGTCTTGAGGTCATCATTAATAAGGAAGCCTTCCGAGCACTGGCAGACAAAAGACTCCTCCGTGTTCAGACACAGCTGCTCACAGCCATGGTCCTGCTGTGCACAGTGGTCCACCCCTGCAATGGTCACAAAATACGAAAACATAAAGGGACTGCCAACTTGCCATTGAGCAAGGCTAAGCAAAGCCTTCCTGGCAGCAACAGCAGCCACAGGGAAGGACTATGCTTGCTGAGATACCAGCCTTGCTTCCTGTCAGTGACACAAACCTAGAGTCACTTGGGATGAGAAAATCTCAGCTAAGGAATTGCCTCCCCCAATGTGGCCTGTGGGCATGTGTGGCATGTCCTTGATGTTGACTGACCCACTGTGAATGGTGCCACTCCCGAGAAGGTAGTCATGAGTGGTGTTGAGAATGAACCAGCGTTCCTCTGAGGTCTCTGCCTCAGTTCCTGCCTTGAGTTCCCTCAGTCACAAACTGTTACCTGGAAGCATAAACTGAAACAAGCTGCTTTTGGTCATGGAGTTTATCCCTGCAGCAGAGAAGCAAACTAGGACAGGGCCAATTCCCATGCCCTTGCTGTGGATGTGGGTCACACTTAGCCTCTCTGTGCTGTGACCGCCTGACCCGGGGGTGATGGCAGTCCCTTTTCTTTTTTATGCCTCCCTTGACTCTGTGTGTTCATGTATGGTGCAGTGTATCTGGGGGCTTGTGGAGGCCAGAGGACTTCATCATTCTCAGGAAATGTAGTCTCCTCCCCTAGACCAGCTCTCTCACTAGCTTGGAGCCCAACAATTAGGCTAGACTGGCCGCCTAACAGGAGCCTTTCTGAAGAGGAAATTCCTGGTTTATTTGGAAATTCAGTTGCGTCATGTGATGCTTTTCTGGAAGCTGTCTTATGAGAGGCTGTTTTGCTGAAGCAGATACATGAGAGGACGCTGTGATGTTTGGAAAGAGTCTAAGTAGAACCCAACAGACGCTTGTACTGGTTCACCTTATAACAGGTCTTCACTGATCGTCACAGAGAGGAAAGTGCCAAAGAACTTCTCATGGCATTCCAGCTGCTTCCTGATACTTCAGAGGATTGATTCAGCAGAGCCTTGTGGTTTCTTCTGGATCGAGCTGCTGCTACGGATTTGTGTTTGGAATCACCCCAAAGAACTACTTCTAAACAGGTCCACACCCCATTTCCTATCAACCTTTCTTCTCCCCTGCCTTTGGGTGGTGGGCTAGAAGGGAGGCTGAAGCATTTAAGAACATTTATTAATGTAGGTTTTGAAAAAAATCCAAGCCTGCACTGTTCGGTTTCCACCTGCCCTGTGCTGAGATCACAACGCACGCTGCCACAGCTCCACTCTTACCCAGGTTCTAGATGTAGAACTCAGACCCCTGGCTTGCAAAGCAACCACTTTACTAACGTGTTATCTCCCCTAGACACCTGGAAGTTACTTTCTGGTAATAATGCAAAGTCAGAGGAGATGATCCATCTAAAGCCCTCCAGTGGCTGGCATATGGCAACCACTTAATGAACAGCTATTATTATTACTAAGTGGAGCTCAGAGAGAATTATTGTGTAATTTATTTCTATTTGAAATTTTAAAAGTCAGTTATTTAAAAAACTCTCTTAATCAGGACATCCAGATTCAGAAAATAAACAAAAGCTTCAGCTACCTGTGTGGTCTCTTCTGGCATCTAAACACTGTACAGCTGGTCCTTGGGCAGGGAGAGCAAAAAACCAAGGAACACACAGCTACGGTGGATAGCTCCCACAGAGAGCCTCATGGGCTGCCTCCCAGATTTACTGAATGGAGAAAATGTAACCCCCATCAGCTGGACAGATGCTGAAGACTTCATGACAGCCCACGGAAGTAAGCCTTTTCACTCTGCACAGCTGAGGACTAGTGCTTCTGCAACAGTCCACTGGTTGGCATACCTATTGTAAACTCTTTCAGGGTCTCAGGAGCCATATGCGCATGCTCACATCCTGATCTTCCATTTACCAGAAAGAATTGTTGGGAAGCTTGCGAGAGCTAGGGTGTTGAAGGTGCTCACAACCGTGCCTGCATGGGATGAGAACCTCAGAAGGGCTGGCTGCTGTCATGCCTGGGGCTCTCTAAGAACCCCATGAGTTTCCCTGGGGACTTCTGGGCAGAAATAGCTTGGTTTATACTTTCTAAATGTTGACAAATCTTATAAAGACCCCCATCTCTTCTGGGCTCACATCTGAGCTTCTAGATTCCCCAAGGCATGATGGGAGAGTCAGGGAGTCCAGAACTTTTAGATGCTTAAGGTAAACTCAGTGAAGCTGCAGATTACTACCAGTGTCAGCAGCAAGCCAAACCTACACATGCTGAGAAGGCACGATTTGGCACCTCATTAACCAGGCATCTTCTTGTTGAACGAAGACCTCATCCTGCTCCCCGTCAGCTCAGGACCCAGTGACAGAAGAAAGTTGACAGCACAGTGCTGAGTTTTGCATCAAATTCTTCATTCAAAGCCCCCTTGACTTCTGGGATCACGCTTAGACAGCCAAATCTCCTTCCCTCTGAAGACAGAGGAGAAGGAGGTTTCCCCAGGTTGGCCCCGTATCTCATACTTCGGCTGTGAAACTTCCCTTCCTGGTGGTTGAGGGTTCAAATGTTCAACAGCTGCATGCTTCTCACTCAGTCTCCTGCCTGCAGAGCCAAGCAGACGCACGTGTACCGTGTGCAAAGCATACAGGAATGCTTCTTATGTAGGCCAGTGCCACTAGTCCCCGCTCTCAGTGTGTCATGGTCCTGGTAACCATCACAGCCCCCACATACTCCTAGCTTCTGCTGGCTTGGGACTGTGAAGACTGCACCTTAAAGAAAAATTATGGGTTCACCCAGCTGGTAAGATCTGAAAGTTCTCATATGTTTATGTCACCAAGCTTGTTGTGGGTCCAATACAAGGAAATAAAAGATCAGCTTCACAAAATTTTCATGTTGGCCAGTTTTTCCCTCACATCAGCCTGGGGAGTCCAAAGTTTTCCAAGGTCCATCCCTTCTGGCTTCTTGTCCCAATTTGGTACTGGCCGTTAGTCACTTTTACAGGCTTGGTGATATGGACTATTATCTTTTATCTAGTATTACGTTTATCATAAACCTGGCACTAGGCCAAGAGATTGAAATGGCCTCAATTATTCCTCATAACCACCTGGGGAATTAATGCTATTAATTTTTAAAAACAGGCAATCAAAACTTGGAGAACAGCCTGTCTGAATCACATATATAGAACGTGACAGAGCTTAGATTTAAACTCAGGCCTATCTGACTTAGCAAATGCTTTTGATAGCAAAGACTAATAGCTGCTAGCAGCCCCGTTCTAAGCAGCCTTCTCTCTCTCTCTCTCTCTCTCTCTCTCTCTCTCTCTCTCCTCTCTCTCTCTCTCCTCTCTCTCTCCTTCCCCCTTTCTCCCTGTCCTCTCTCTCTCTCATCTTCTCTCTCTTCTCTCTCCTCTCTTTCTTCTCTCTCTCTCTCTCCCCCCCATGTCCCCCAGCTTTATTCTCGATAGGACCTAACCAACAGCTCTGTGCATGCAAAGTTACCACTCTACTTACTGGCTTAGCTACATCCGCAACCCCTATTTTAGTTTAGATTTCAATTTCTGTGAAGAGACACCATAACCAAGGCAACTTTTATAAAGGACATTTAATTGAAGCTGGCTTATAATTCCATTGTGGCAGAAAACATGACAGGGTGTTGGAGGAGCTGAGTGATCTGTATCTTGATCTGAAGTCAGCCAGGAGAAGACTGGCTTTCAGCCATCTAGGAGGAGAGTTTCAAAGTCCACATCCAAAGTGACACACCTCCAACAAGGGCACACCTACTCCAACAAGGCCACACCTCCAATAGTGCCACTCCCTGAGCCAAGCATATTCAAACCACCACATTCCATGCCTTCGTCCCCATGGGTTTGTTCAACACATGAGTCTATGGGAACCATACGTAGCCATAGCTTAATACAAAATACATTTAGTTCAACTTTAAAAGTCCCCATAGTCTGTAACAGTCTCAACAATGTAAGAAGCCCAAAGTCTCTTCTGAGATTCATCTAATCACTTAACTGTAATCTCCTGTAAAATCCAAATAAAAAAGCAGACCACATACCTCCAACATCATATGATATATGTTACCATTCTAAAACATCATAGTGAGGAAACACTGGGCTGAAATAGGACAAAAAACCAGCTGGGCAAACTCCAAACTCTATGCCTTCATGTCTGAAGTCAAACTACTCTTCAAATCTCCAACTCCTTTCATCTTTGTTGACAGCAACAAACTTCTTTCTCTTGGGCTGGTTCAACTCCCTGTTAGCAGCTTTCCTCAGCAGGCTCTGAAATCTCTAACAACTTGGGGTCTCCACAGCAACTTCAACTTTACACATTCTTGTTCCAATGAATGTCTGGGATCCACACATGTTCTTCTGGGATCCTCCAAAAGGCTTGGGTCACTTCTCCAACTCTGTCCTCTGTAGAACTCTAGGCTCTGGTTGACGCCCGCTCCACTGATGCTGCTGTTCTTGGTGGTCATCCCATGGTACTGGCATCTCCAATATGCTGGGATCTTCTGCTGCAACTAGACTTCACCAATAGCCTCTCATAGGCTCTCTTCATGGTGCCAAGGCTCAACTTCTTTCTGTGACTCCTTCAATTCTGGGCCACCTGAAACTGCATCTTCACCAACGGCCTACCATGGTCTCTCACAGTGCCAATCCTACGCTGCTCTCCATGACCCCTTCATGCTTCCAAAACTGTATCACCTGGGTGATTCTTAAATATTACCAAGTCCAATTGCAACACAGGGTACAACCTTACAACCTTGGCTATCTATCTCTGGAACATAGCTTCTTTGTGCTCTCAGAAAACACTTCTTAGGTGCTAGTCTCTTCTTAATTACCACTAATTTCTTAGCTCCAGCTAACCAGCATCAATTGTCCCAGTAGTCTCTTCTATTCTTGACTCTAAAGCCAGAGCCACATGGCTGAAGCTGCTGATTTCTGCTGCTTGCTGGAGCTAGAACATGCCCCCTCCCCCCACTTATTGTACTGCCAGCTTTCTGTTTTTCAACTCCCTCACTGCCTAAGCTCAGCTGTCCTAAAACTTGCTCTGTAGATTGACCTTGAACTCAGTCTCAGATTCAGTCTTCTGAATGCTGGGATTAAAGGCATGTGTCACCATACCTGGACTTAAGCTTTTCTTTACCTGGAACTTGTTCTGTACTAAGCTGGCTTTGAACTCAGAGATCTGCTTGTCTCTGTCTCCTGGGATTAAAGGTGTATTCCATCATGCCTGAACCTAAGCTTTTCATTATAGATTTTAATCAAGTTGAAAACTGAGAATAGCTATCACAATCTATCTCTTGTCAATTTGATATGCAACCACATCTCCTTATGTCCAAATGAAAACAATAACCAGTAATAATAATACCTAATGAGATATAACCCTCCTTCATACAACTACAAATATATAAGTTTAGCTGGGTGGGATCTTGCCTGGAGGTCACCACTTCCTTAATTCCATTTAATATCCTTGAACACAGGATTTAGCTTCATTCCACTTCCTGGTACCCCTTTACTCTTTGAACCATACATTTTGTATTTTTCCTTTCTAAGCTGGCTATGCTTGATCAAAATGTTCTTCATGAGAATAAACCAGAGGACAATGTCTATACTGGGCTTTTTTTGAGATTTCCTTTGTCAATGCAATAAATATAAATCTCTTTACCTTAGCTTCAGGCAGACTGTTTGGATAAAGCCAAAAAGCAGCAACATTCTTCACCAAAACATCACAAGAACAATCTCCAGAGATCAAGTCACCTCAATACCAATGTCTTCCATAGTCCTACTAGAATGGCCCATTAAGTCATACTTAAAGCATTCTATGGCTTTCCAAATCCAAAGTCCCCAAATCCACATTCCTCCAAAGAAAAACATGGTCAGGCCTATGATAGCGATATCCCAGTCCCTGGTACCAATTTCTGCTCTAGTTTGGATTTCCACTGTTGTGAAGAGACACCATACCAAGGCAACCTTTATAATGGACAACATTTAATTTGGCTGGTTTTACAGTTTTATCATGGCAGGAAGCATGGCAGCATCCAGGCAGACAGGGTGCTGGATGTAGCTGAGAGAGCTACGTGTTAATCTGAAGGCAGACAAGAAAAAACTGGCTTCCAGTCAGGAGGAGGGTCTCAAAGCCCATGTCCAAGGTGACACACTTCCTAATTATGCCACACCATGGACCAAGCATATTTAAACTACCACAAACCCTACACATTTATTTATTTCCATCCTCCATCCCCATCTTGTTCTCTTCCAATTTTTTAAGGTTACATCTTGCTCTAGAGCCCATGCCAGTCTTGAACTCACCATCCTCTGCCTCAGCTTCCTGAGTGCTGAGACCGTTAAGTATGCACTACTGTATTTAGCATACACCAACTCTTTAAATTTCTTTTAGATTTATGTATTTTATGTGTATCAGGACTTTGCCTGTATGTACGTACGTATGTATGTATGTATGTTTATTATATCTATGCCTGGTGTCCATGGAGATCAGAAAAAGGTGTTGAATCCCCTGGAAATGGTGTCATAGTTATGAGCCACTAGGTGGATGCTGGAACAGAATCTGGGTCTGCTACAAGAGCAGCAAGTGCTCTTAATCACCGATCCATCTCTCTAGCCCCCATCTGAATTCTCTTAATCATTACAACTCAACCTTTGAAGACACTCGATTGTTTGTAAATTGCAGGAAACCCAGAAGCTCTGGAAGGGCATGGATGCTAATGTGCCCAACGGACTGTGAATGGACATCACTTCATCAGCACCCAAACCCCTGGGGCACACTCACGGCTGCAGGTCTTGCCATTGGGGTCCAGAGTGTAGCCCTGACGGCAGCGGCAGTAATGACCCTCCTCTGTGTTCACACACTCATGCTCACAGCCTGGTTTGTTCAGTGCACAGTAGTTGATCCCTAAGGAAAGAAAGTGAAGACCCCCTGTTTAGACCGTGTGAGGCTAATAGGGTGGGCTCCAGGGTTCCCATAGCCACCATGGAAAGAAAGAGCTGCTGGATACCGCTTGCTGAGGCTGGTAACTATCATTCAGTCAGTCAGTTACCATCCAAGGGCCAGGCCCTAAGCTAGATGTACCAATCAATGTGAATGTGAACACTGCTGAGGCCCAGCCTTCAAGGATTTGCCCTCTGAAGACACAGTAAAAAAGAATCAGGACCATTAGACACCAAAAATGTAACTGAGTGCCAAGAACTGAGGTAAGGTTATTGATACCTTCTGTGCACTGCCCTGCTGGTTAAACCATAAACTGAGGAGTAGTATAAAGGTAAGGAATGGATGTAACTTCATTTAGTAGGGTCCGGAATGCCAAAGTCACATGCCAGAATTGTCACATAATGTCCTTTATGTATGTCAATTTGTGAAGAGTTCAAGTCGGATCAAGAAGGTCAGACTGAAGGTAGGAATGATGAGCAACCCCCACACATCAAGTCACGATGACAGGTGACATGGGAAAGAAATTCCAGAAAACCCACAAAGGTTAAAAATGTTGAAGCAGAGAGTCTAAACTCCTCACTAAGGAAATCCAGGTCCAGAGAAGTAAAAGTAGCCTGCGACCGAAAGACTCATAGCTCAGACCAACTAACTGGGAAACTCACACTGGCTTTTAAGGACGTTATTCCAGCTATGATGGGCCCCAACCTGAGTACCAGAATCCAGAACCTCACAGCCCACATCCGGGTCACACTGCAATTGCTCAGCCTCAGATCCTGATGACATTCCAGGCTTTGCATCACCACCTTCATGATGAATGTCTGGAACTGACAACAGCATCTCCAGAAGGAGCTGAGGGAGAGGTGGAGGCCTGGCCAACAGCCTTTCCTCCGTTCCCCAGTTTAATGAGATGATACTGAATTCTTTTGAAATGGATTTTTTTTTAAAAAAAATTAGATTTGAAAGTCACCACCAGTCTTCTGTTCCATTTAAATGGTCCAGTGTTCTAAGGCTCTATACATTCTCGAGATCTTGGGCTCCTAAATATAAACCTCAGATTTTAAGCCAATTCCTTTGCTTCCCTCTGCCATGGAGTGCTCTAGAGAGGCCATAAGCACTCCTCCCACTCCAGGTTGCCTGTCACAATCCAGGACTGAATGCAAGCACGAAGGGTAGCCCTGACAGGCAGATCTTAGAGGGCCAGGCCTGGGCTCACAGCAAAGACAACAGAAAATGTAATGAGGAGGAGAAGGAGGAGGAGAGGAGGAGGAGAAGGAGGAAGAAAGGAGAAGGGGGAGGAGGAGGGAGGAGGAGGAAGAGGGGGAAGAGGAGAAGGAGGAAAGGAAAAGGAAGAAGAAGATGAAGAAGAGGGGGAGGGGAAGGAGGAAGAAGGAAAGGAAGAGGAGGAGGGGGAGGGAAAAGAGAAGGAAGATTTGGAGATGGGCCAACAAAGTCACCAGCTCTTAGGGAAAATCTGTCCCCCCTCCACCCCCCAGATATAAAAGCAGGGCTCCTGGCTGCAGAGGAAATGGAGCTGTCACTATCAAACATATATGGATGAGTGTTAGGGACTCTGGCAGGGGCCACAGCCTAGCAAAGGGCCCATTTGGGGTCTTAAAGCAGCTCTCCCACCCTGTTCTCTCAGCACATCTCCTTTGATGATCTGTGCAATGGCTGCCTGAGAGGCTTCTCCTCTTCAGGAACCTCCAGCAGGGAGTAGAGGGAGGGGTATAAGCCAAGGGAATCTAGAGGACTGGCAAGAGATGCAGGATCTCAAGCAAAGTGTCCATCAATGGCTACATGCCTGATTTGTTTCCTTTTTCTACACCATTCGTAGCACAGGAAGCATGCTATCACAATGCCTGTTTGTGCTGAACCAGATCTAATTATCTCCTTAAGAGCCCTCATCCACTAATATGAGTCCACTGGCAACTGATTTCCTACGGTGTAGTCAGCCCCTCACACATTCATCCCTAGGAAAGGTGTCAGCAGCCCAGAAGAGAACAGCTAGGCCATGAAGCCAACATACTGTTACGTGTGTGTGCTCTAATGGAAATACTCCACCTCCTTGTCTTCACAGTTTGAATCTCTTCATTCAAGTTCTCATTTAATACTTGACTGTTTCAAGGGTTTGTATCCAGGCTTGGCAATAGAAATTATCTTTTATAAGAGAGGCCCAGTTTCAAAATATGGGCTCTATAACCACACAAAGTTTAATATTCATTAGAAAGAGTGTGGAACTTAGTCTGTGCCATAAGCAGAATAGGACTTGTCTAGATTCAGGTCCACCTATGACCCATAATGCTTTTCGGAAGACGCACACGGTACAGTCTTGCCATGCAGCACATGATGGCTAGGAAGAAGCAGCAGACACAGTACACAGGGAGACATCCCAGCAGGTATGAGAGTGTATACCTGAGAACCCAGCTTTCAGAGGTTAAAGGACTATAGGTGTAATGTTGAGGCCAGCCTATACCGCATAGCTAGAGTCTGCCTTAAAACATGCCAAACAACAAATAACAGCAAGAGAGGGAAATAAAGAGGGAGGGAGGGAGGGAAGGGAAGGAGGGGAGAAAGGAAAAAGGGAGGGAAGAAGGAAATAAATGCACCACTAATCAGAAGTTCCAGAGAAATCACAAACAAGGATTAGGAAATTCCATTTCTGTCAGGGGCAAGCTTGCTTATACTGAAGGCCTAAAATCAGCAATAGGCCTAAGTCAGCCTGCTAACATAAAGTCTTGGGTCTCTGTGGAAAAACACTGAAATAGGTAGCTATAAGATATTGTAAACAGGCAGCTTTGGTGGAAATTTATCAGCCTGAGTAGTCATAGACCTAGTAAATAGGCAGCTTTGGTGGATAGCACCAACTTAGACAAGGACAAGTGAATCATAGGTGGAGTCATAGTGACCTGTCCCCTGAACCTTCACCCAGCTGATACACTGTTCTGAAGATATCTGTACTCCCCTGAACACCTACGCTCCTGTGTCATCCCCTTCCCCACACCCTGCCTTTTTATGTTTATAACCTCTGTGTGAAAAAGTAAAAATTACAGTTTGATCAGCCTATAGACAAGCCGTCATTCTTTGCATCTGCCTGTTTCCCCATTCTCTCTTTCAGGTGACCTCTCTGGACCCCTGTTCAATGCCCTGCTGGACGGGACACATTTATATTGTAATTTCTCTAGGATAACGGACCTCAGAGTGGCTCCATTGCTCATTCCTTCATACATAATCTATTCTACAAGTCTGCACTCAACCCACACGAGCCAAGCACTCTGAGCTGCTGAGGATTCTGTGATGTAAAAAGGCAAGCACAGCTTCCTGGTAGGACTTCCACTCTGGTGTTCTTCGGAACAGTCTGGTGTGTGTGTGTGTGTGTGTGTGTGTGTGTGTGTTTATGTGTGTGTGTATGTGAGTGTGTATGCATGTGTGTGTGTTTATGTGTGTGTATGTATGTATGTGTGTGTGTATACGTGTGTGTATGTATGTTTATGTGTGTACGTGTGTTTATGTGTGTGTTTATGTGTGTGTATGTATGTGCGTGTGTATGTATGCGTGTATGTTTATGTGTGTGTGTGTGTATGTGTGTATGCGTGTGTGTGTTTATGTGTGTGTGTGTGTGTGTGTGTGTGTGTGTGTGTGTATGTATGTATGTATCTGCAGATACTAGGGATGTAGCCTAGAGGTCTGGTTTGGAGTAGATGCTCCAGTTGCTGGCTACCCCTCAGTATTTCAGGAGACAGGCATCTGAGTCACATGGACTTCCTCACCACCATCCTGCTGATGCTCGGTTGCCTTTGAGAGCTGCTGCAGTGGCTGAGTGCATTACCCTCCTCCTTCCTTCCTATCAAAGAGAACAGAACCTTGATGTCCCCACACTCCGCGGTCATCAAGTGTCCCATCTTGTAAGACTTGAAGAAACCAGATCCTTTGATGTCACATCTCTATGCCCAGCCTTTTTCCTCCTTTTTCCTCCCTTTAGGTTCCATGAACCCTTTGTAGGGGCATGGAACAGGGGTGTGCACCCTCATTTCAAGGACCAGCGTCAGCATAAACTAAGTTGCTAAGCAAATCTCATGACCAGATTCAGTCTATTCAATCTCTAGAAGTGTCCCACAAAAGGTTCTTCTGAGGCTAAAGGAAAATAAGAGCAGAATAATGTAATAAACACAAACAGAATAATGTAATAAACACAAAC
>JANHMN010000012.1:63061199-63096998 GCA_030674055.1 Rhabdomys pumilio
CAAACCAAACAACAATAACAAAACTCCTCCCTCATTAACTTGATAGACTGAATTGATGTGAATTCTATTGCCCCAACACACACACACACACACACACACACACACACACACACACACACAGGCTAGACTGGCTGAACATGCACCACTGTATCTGGCTTTCTATCAGTGAGTGGGTGCTAAGAATGAAATAGGTCTTAATGCTCACATGACAAGCACTTTGCCAACGGAATAATTTCGTTAGCTCCACAAATCTTCCCAAGATTCATTCAGAAAACGTGATCTCTAGGGCGTTTCGGAATAGTCACAAGAAGCGTTCGCTTGGGATTTAATATAAGGAATTTTACTTGCACATGCGTCTTTAAATTTGGAAAGAGACTGTTCTATTAACAGTCTGAATGAAATATTTTGCTGTGGTGGAAACAGCCCATTGGTAAAATTGTCTAAGTAAGTGGTCACTTTTGTTCCATTGAGGATTTTTGTTGTTTTAAGGAATATTTGAATATAATATCCAAAATGAAGAATTTAGTGTAAGGCTTTCTTAGTCCATAATAAAGGAGACAAAACAAGAAGAACGCATGTGATATTCCGGAAAGGAAGAGCAGCAAGAAGCGGCCGCTGCACAGTAAGAAGTGTTGGATGCTTACACACAAAGTAGATGGAGGGATTCAGAAGACCCACGCGCACAACCCATCTGTGGCTACACTCTTGTCTACTAGACTCCCACACCTGAGATCCCATATTACTTTGAAGCAAATCTCAGACATTATTTTGTCTATAAATATATCATATTGCATCTCTAAAGACCAAAATGTTAAAAAATATGTATAAACATATGTCAGTCACATAAGATGCATTTTAAAATATACTTCTTGTATAACCATAGTATAGTTACAAACTTCATAATTCTACATTGATGCAATCATTTTATTTAGGCCATCCATATTCTAATCCCGCACGTTGACTTTTTGTAAAGACAGGGTCTCACTATATCTCAGGCTAGCACAAAGATCCTCCTGACTCATCCTCCTGAATACAGGGATTGCAGGCATAATGATTGTCATTTACAACTGTTTTCACTGTCTAACCTACTGTCCTGGGTCAGAGACAGTATTCAGTTTTCATATTTGCTCAGACCTCATCTAAAAGTGAATATTTAAATTTACAGTGATTAGAATTAAATTAAAAGTTCGATTCCTTGGTTGCGCTGGCTGCACTCACTCCTAGCTGTTGCCTGTTGTATACAGAGTGAGAGTGGTGGTCTATAACACTTCCACAGCCTGCCTTTGGGTTTTATGTCATAATTTTTTGAAAAGTAGTCACCTGATACATTTACAACACAATCCTTACACCTAAGGCTCAGAGAACATCATGGAAGAGGCAGAAGAAAGAATGTAGGAGCCAGATGACCAGGGCAACTCCTATGAGTTAGTCTCCTCTATGCACAACAGGAAGCTACGCTCATGAAATCTCAACCATACAGTCGCCTAAACAAGACCAGTAAAATGCCAACACCAGTTGACATGTATACTGGCTGGTTTTGTGTCAACTTGACACAAGTCATCAGACACGAAAGAACCTCAGTTGAGGTGATACCTCCGTGAGATCCAGCTGTAGGATATTTTCTCAATTAATAATCAAGGGGGGAGGGCCCAGCCCACTGTGGGTCATCTTTGGGTTGGTGGTCCTGGGTTCTATAAGAAAGAATGCTGAACCAGCCATGGGAAGCAAGCCAGTAAACAGTTCCGTGGCTGCTGCATCAGCTCCTGTTTATAGGTTCCTGACTGGTTTGAGTTCCTGTCCTGACTTTCTTGGGAGTTGAACAGCAATATGGAAGTCTGAGCTGAATAAACCCTTTCCTCCCCAGTTTGCTTTTTGGCCATGATGTTTCATTGCAGCAACAGAAACCCTAAGTAAGACAACATGCTAATGTCGAAGGGGAAATCTCACAAGGCCCTACCACTGGATGAAGAGCTACAGGCAATTAATTCTCTCTCTGCTGAGAGAGGGAGAATCAGTCCTCTCCAGGTAAGAGACTCTGATAGGTCATCCAATCCCAAGTAGTCAGCCCTAAACACATGTACAGACAACAGATCTGCAACACCAAATAAACTCAGCAGGTTGTATTTATACATACATACATACATACATACATACATACATACATACATACGCGCACACACACACACACACACACACACACACACACACACACACACACAGTGAGCACGGGAGAACTGGCCTTGCCACTTGTCTGCTGTGTGGTGATGGGGATGAGAGAGATGCTCCTCCTTCACTCTGCCACCTAAGGCAGGCAGGAGACCTGGTCCCCAGGTCACCAGAGTGGGAGAGCTGGCCCTGCCCCTTACCTACTGCAGCATTCCGGAGAGTGGGTCCTCCGCTTTACCTGGGCAGCATAGTAGAGCTGTCCTGGATGTGGGGGTTGTGAGTGAGTCAGCCCGAGAGTATGAGCACAGGAGAGCCCATCCTGTCTCCTTGTCCCCATGCCACGTATGGAGGCCATGAGAGAGGGAGAGTGTCCCTGTCCCTCACCAGCTTCAACACTCTGGAAAGTAGGCCCTGTACATCACCTGGGCAACAGAGTAAAGCTGACAGGGTTGCGGTGTTGCCAGTGAACTAGGGTGTGAGAGTGAGGGAGCTGACCCTGCCCCTTGCTGGCTGTGGAATCAGATAGGTTAGCCAGGGCAGGGCAGGAGAGCTCACCCTGGTGGTGTGGGTGTGAGATAACTAGCTGGCTGAGCAGGCCCAGCTCCAGGGCTTTGAGTTGGTCCATCTCAACATCTACCCTGTTGATGAACTGCTGGAGTACATGAAGGGGCCGGTTTTATAGGTCCAAAACTAGGATCTCCATGACACAGGGCAGCATCAGGATATCTGAGAGGAGTTCAGGTGTGAGGTTCCAGTATTGATAGTGTATCAGAAGCCAGAGGCCTTGAACCAGACCAACAAGTCCTTACAATGAATATTTGCAAGCAAAGAGTGTGGACCAAAGGGTGCACTGTGGACAGACACACTGTGACTCACCACGGCTTCCAAAACAGGGACAGACACACTGTGACTCACCACGGCTTCCAAACAAGTTTTTCCCCTCTGTTATGGGGAGACTGCAAGGGTGGAGGGCAGGTAGGATGAAGGGAGAGATGAGTGGGGCTGGGGTGCATGATGTGAAATTCACAAAGAACCAAAAAAAAAAAAAAACTTTAAAAAAGAAAACTACAGAGCTATGAAAAAATAGTTAAAGAAGACGACTAGTCATGACTGAGGGGAAGTTGGAGGAGGTGGAGGGGTAGAAATATAGTACTCATGCATGAAATTCTTAAAAAAAATTAAAAAGAGCAAGTGGTCCAACCCCAGTACATATTTTAGGTGAATAATTTAATGAGTTTTGATATATGTATTACTCCTATGAACCTGTAATTACAATCAAGATAATGATTGCTTGGGGGCTGGAGAGATGGTTCAGTGGTCAAGAGTGCTTACTGTTCTTTCAGAGGACCTGGATTTGGATCCCAGTATGTATGTAGGGTGGCTCACACATATACTCTAGCTCCAGAGGATCCCAAGGCGCTCTTCAGGTCTCTATAGGTATGCATGCATAAGTGTGGCACACACACACGCACACACACACACACACACACACAAATTAGTAAAAGGATAATAATAAATCTTTTTAAAAAGATAAGTCTTTATTTGTTGATGATATTAACCTTTCCACATTGAAGTACCTTGACAACTTTATTTAGACAAGTCATTTCACAATATATTTATGGCTCAATTTCTGAATGCTATTCTGTCATATTGTTCTGTATGTCTATATTTGAACAGTTCCATGCTCTTTTGATTACTGTTGCTTTGTAATTAGTTTTAAAATCAGGTACTTTAAACTCCCCAAATCTGTTCCATTTTTAAAAACTTTTTTGAATATTTTGGTGTATTTTAGACTCATCCTGTCATTTAAACACAGAAAAGATTGATTATTTTAAATGTACCAGTCAGTTTGAAAAGCCCTGCTATTTAGCAATATAGTCTTCCAATCCATGAACATGATTTTTTATTTAGCTTATTAAGTTGTCTTCAGTTTTTCTTAGCAATACTTTGTAATTTTTGATTGTACAGATATTTCATATCTACTCTCAAATTTGTTCACAAGTATTTTATATTGGTGTTGTTGAACATTTTTAGTTTAAATTTTGATTGTATATTGCAAATTTTTGTATATTCATCTTATACAAACTTAAGTTTGTATAATTTAAGTTTATACTTAAGTAGAACTTAAGAAAACTTAAGTTTAGTTAACAAGTTCTTACAGGTTTTTAAAAAGTTGATTGGATTTTATTTGTAGATGACAATGCTGACAGTTTAAATTCTTCCTGTCAGTGTATGTGTTATCTACTTATTCTATTATTTTCTTTCCTATTTCACTGGCTAGAACTTCCAGGATAATGTCAAATAGAAGTTCTCAGAGCAGACATTCTCTTTGACTTATGATGTCTATCTCTTTGTATGTGTGCATGTGTGCATGCCACGGCAGGCCTATGGAGGTTAGAGGACATTTCTGGGAGTCATTTCTCTTCTTCATCATGGAGACTGAGTTCATGATGAACTAATCTCAGGTCACAGGTCTGGTAACAAGCACTTTCCCTTAATGAGCCATTGTGCTTGCTCTGTTCCTGAGCTTATAGAGACATAATTCAATCTTCCATCATTAAATATAATGATAACTAGTAATGTTTCATTAATGCACCTTTTGTGTATTATGTGTGTATACTGTGTGTGGTTTGTATGTGTGCACTTGTGTGGGAGTGTATGTGTACATGTGTGTGGAGGTCAGAGGTCAATCTCAGATGCCTTCCTTAATTACTCCCAACTTTATTTTTGAGATAAGAGTCTCTCACTGAACCTGAAGCTCACTGATTCATCTAGATTGGCTGTCCGGCAAGATCTCAGTTCATGCTGTCCCTGCTTTCTAACTTAGGCACTGATGCAGTTACCTTTGCTTCTAGTTTACAGGAAGCCTTTTATTAATCACAACTGAGTATCATATATTATCTGTCCTTCTTTCTGCATCCAACGAAATGGCTAATATGTTTTCTTTTAGTTGTTAATATTGTACATCAGGCTGATCAAATTTTGAATATTACCCCAGCCTTGAATTCCTGGGCTAACTTGTACATGGTTATGATGTATTGCTCTAAAAGTGACTTATTCCCCTGAAGAAATTGTCTCTGTCTCTGAGGCTGACTACTTCTGTCTGCTAACCTAAAGCCTAGTCCTAGAAGCTTCTAGCCTCCATAATCCAATCTAGGCCTAGAATGTTTCTAGCCTTTCAGAGTTGCTGATGAACAAGGTCACCCTTTCCAGTTCTTTCTGATCTCTGGCTGGCTAGTTCAACTCAGCTGTTCTGGCTCCAACTCCTTTCCAGGCTGGCTGATTCAATCTGGCTTCTCCTGAATTGCTCTGTTTGACCTCATGCTAACTTTGGCAACATATTCTAATCTTCTTGCTCCTTCTCATTTCCTGGTTCATTCCGTCTCCACCTGTGTCCAGCTTGTTCTCTCTGAAACCTGTCTCTGAACAACTGTCTCAGGGAAACTACCCTCTCGCTCTGCACTGCTCTCTCTCAAGTCATTTTTCTTCCCTCTCTGTTCTCTTGACAGTTGGACATATCCTATCCTGTCAAATCTTTCTCTGATCCATCACTTTGTCTGCCACTCAATTAGACATCACTTTCAAACATGGTGCTTCCTTATACAAACTAACTTTACCTTCATTGTTTGAGATTAAAGGTGTGTACTAAGGGCTGAGCCACTAGTGTAGCAAAATACCATCCCACTACATTTGTATAAATCTCTGTGATTGAGCTGTATAAGAGGTAGGCCGAGTGAGGAGAGGAAGAGGAGAAGGAAGAGGAGGACCTGGGGGCAGAGATATATGAGCCATGGAGAGCTACGCATGTATCGAGAGTAGTCCTGGGTAACAACTTATATCTAGGTTAGTTAATTGGTTAACATTCCCAATTGTGTGGTCATCTTGTTAATTTGAGCATTACCAAGCATATAAAGCCTTTGGATAATCTTTAAGCATTAAAGTCTCATTTCTACTGGGTACTGTGTGGATGGCAGGATGGTCTGGGCTTAGCCCAACCTTGTGGAGACAGCGTGGTAGATAGGCAGAGCCAGCTCCCATGCTGGTATCTTGTGGGTGGCAGGACTGGTGTCTCTTGCTGCTTGAGTGGCCAGAACACACTGCAGCTCATGGCCTCAGGCCTAGCCTAGTCGGGCACATAGCAGCTCTGTAGCTACAAGCCAGATCTAAAGCCGCACTTTAAATATTACTAGTAACAACTAGAAACAGGTCTTTCCAGTAAACAACATAATCTTGGGGTTCACAGTGTGATCAAACATTCTGCAACACATTTCTCTTTTTTGTGTATTATTAATTTGTTGCAACTAGCTAAAGAACTTTTACATATATTTTATGAGAAATATTTGTGTGTACATTTTTCTTATAGCTTATTCTGGATTGAGCATCTGAGTAATGCTGGCTTGAGAAGAGCTGAAATATATTTACTTATCATTAATTTTGAGGGATCACTTGTAGAAAATGAGCATTAGTTATTATTCAAATAAAGATAGATATCAGTAGTTTTGTCAACTAGCTCTAAAATTTTCCTTGTGTAAAGGTTTAAGGCATAAATTAAAAGTTACGAGACACAGTTTAAGAGACATGAAGTTTAAGAGACACAGGATTACCTATTCAGATTACCTATCTCTTCTTCAGTAAACTGTAGTAGTTTGTCTCCTTCAAGGGATTTGTCCGTATCATATAACTTATTGTCATACATTTGGGTGCTATTTCTCCTTTAATGGATCAGTAGTGATATCTGCAGAGGCCTGGGTAACTGCTGCCTGTCTAGCCAGCCGTTTTAAGCTCTTACTAATGTGAGTAGGAAACGTTCTCCTTCCTGAGTTGATTACATATTCTGTTATGTCCTGTGCTTTGATGTTCTTGGAAACCAATCACAACAGAGGTCAGTTAGAGCTGCTTTGTATAGTTAGCCACAAGCTTGGACCCAAACAAGCTGCCTGGGCAGCGCTTCCTGCACCTGTGTATGATAAGTTGCCCCTGGGATGGACCCCAACATAAGAGAGACGCCTGCGCCAATATGAGAAGCCACTTGGAATAAGACTTCCATTTTAAGTAGGGGGTCAAGTTTTCAGTTTTAAGTTCCCAAGACTTGTGAACTGACACTCTACTTGACAGAGGGAGCCATGTACCTGGGTATCTGACATGCTGGTTTGCAAGTTAAGACATGAATGTCAGGCAGAGCAAGTCCCCTGCCACAGTTGAACACCCCAACCAATGGGAACAGGATAAATGTACAACACAGACATGTTCCTATGGAAACCCCCCCCACGCCTAAATTGTGATTGGTGAAATAACTTGGCAGCGATGTTTGTAGATTTCAGGCTTAAAAGTTATGTAGGATTTTGGCTGGAGGTGACATCAACTCCCGAGTCTGGTTTGTGGCCCTGATTAGCCAGTCCTGGGGCAAGAGCTCAATAAACTATCCCCGTCTGACTGAGATCGATGTTTTTGTGCTTTGTGAGGCAACTCCTGGACCTCAAGAGAATCCACATTTCTAATATTGGGAATTTCTATCTGCTCGCTCCTTTTTCTCCTAGCTAGTTTGGCAAGAAATTTGTTGATTTCCTTCCTTGTTTCCTTTTTGTCTCCTTTCCTTCCTCCCCTCCTCTCTTTCTTCTTTTCTTTCTTTTATTTTTTATTTTTATTTTTTGAGACAGGTCTCACTATGTAGTTCTGGCTGTCATAGAACTCACTATGTAGACCATGGTGTTGAGACCTGCCCCCTGCCCCCTGCGCCCTGCGCCCTGCCCCCTGCCCCCTGCCCCCTGCGCCCTGCCCCCTGCCCACTCCAGCATAGCTGTAGACATTGTGTTCCATGCTGCCAGCTACTTCATGTTGTTGCTGTAATATGCCTGCCAGTCACTGCCACAGAAAAATGACTTGACTCAGAGCAGGGTCATGCTGATCACATACCCTGTTATGTTCTGTATAAGGTTTATTAATCTTACAAATCCCACAAAGCTTTATGTAGGACCTATCAAACTAAAGGTCAATGTGAACTGTGCTATCTAAAATGGCTTGGATCAGAGCTGACCACTGGGCAGCACTTCCTGCACCTGCGTATGAGCATACTGTGGTTTTTCTCTCTTTTTTTTTTGTTGTTGTTTTGTTTTGTTTTCTGTTATAAACCAGCCCTGAGAAATGTTCAGGTTGTAGTCTCAGGCCCGAAGTCTGAGTTACAGCCCTGATTGATCAGTCTTTAGAGTGTGCATTCAATAAACCACCCCTGTCTGACTGAGATCAGTGTTCATGTGATTTATGGATGACTCCGTGCCTCTGGAGTGCTGAGATTTTCTGTTTCTAATTTTAAAAATTAAAATATAATTACATCACCTCGTCTTTTCTTCCTCCTTCCAACCCTTCTCACCTCCTCTTCCCTCCTTTCAAATTCAAATTCATGACTTCTTTTTCTTTAACATGTACACACATACACACACACACACACACACACACACACACACACACTTGCTGAGACCATTTAGTGTGGCCAGTACGTGGATGACTTCAGGGCTGCCCATGACCATTTGGTATTAGAACCAACTAGGGCTCTTCCCTAGGGAAGACTTATCCTCCCACCCTTGGCTTTCCTGAGTTACCTGTGGTTCTTTTTCTATGAATGAGGCATCCCGAGGTTCGCACATCTTTTGCTGTGGTCTGTTCAGGTCCTTCTTTCTTCTTTTTTTTTAAATTGTAATTTTGCTTTTTTTTTTTTTTTTTTTTTTTTGACAGGGGTTTCTCTGTATAGCCCTGGCTGTCCTAGAACTCACTCTGTAGACCAGGCTGGCCCTGAACTCAGAAATCCAACTGCCTCTGCCTCCCAAGTGCTGGGATTAAAGGTATGTAACACCACTGCCTCCTGCTTGTTCAGGTCTTTCTTAGGTAGTTATTGTCTGTTTAATTCATTTGCTTCCCACTGCCCTTTCTTTTTAACTTTGTTTTTCAGAGACAAGGTTTCTCTGGAACTTACTCTGTAGACCAGATAAACCTTGAACTCACAGAGATCTGCTTGTCTCTGCCTCCTCAATACTGGCCAGCAAAATAAAAGCCTTCTGTTGTTTGTTTGTTTGTTTGTTTAATTTTTGGAGACCTCCTCCAACAAGGCCACACTTCCTAATCCTTCAATCTTTCTCAAATAATTCTACTCTCTAATGACTGAGCATTCAAATATATGAACCTCTGGGGTCCATTCATTTTCAAACTACCAAACATGAGTTCCAGAGCTTTAAGTTCAGATCATCAGGGTTTAGTGCAATCATTGACCCATCTCAACAGTCTCTCTTTTAAAAATATACACATATGGATATGTTTTTGTAGTTTTAAGATTATACAATATAGCATTAAATCAGGAGCATTTTAGCATATCATCTGCATGTGTAAAACATTTTAATGTCTATATAATATTCTGTATATTACATGGTATAATCTGGTAAACAGGTTATCTGTAATAGGTTTTTCAAATACATATGCATAAATTCTTGTGTTTTTATGTTCTTAGATTTGAAAAAAAAATGGCCCCCAGAGGTTCATATAATTGAATGCTTAGTCGTTAGGGAGTGGAACTGTTTGAGAAGGATTAGAAAGATTTAGAGGTATGGCCTTGTTGGAGAAGGTGTGGCCTTGTTGGAGGAGGTGTGGCCTTGGAGGAGGTGTGACCTTGTTAGAGGAGGTGTGTCACTGTGAAATGGGCATTGCCTTGTCTCACAGTTCCTGCTCCAAGGTATTAGGACTGAGAGGTAAGGCCTGTGTCTACAACCATATCTAGCACACAGTAGCTACTCAACAAATATGGTTGAATGACTAAATGATTATCATTACTACACTTAGTAGAGTGATACCTAGTGGCTATTTTGTGTGTCTGCTTGTCTGTGCACCACAAGCATGCCTGATGCTCTTGGGGTCCAGAAGAGAGTATTAGATGCCCTAGAACTAGAGTTACAGATGGTTGTGAACCACCATGTGGGTGCTGGTAATCAAACTGGGACCTCTGGAAAAACAGGCAGTGCTTCCAATAGCTGAGCCATCTCTCCAGCCCACAGTGGCAAATTTGATGATATATATATATATATATATATATATATTGTTAAAGCAATAAAAAATGAAAAATTCTAGCCAATGTATTTGCAAACCAGTGTTATCTGAGTGCTTTCCTCTTCCACTGGGATGTGTTCAGCTGATTTGTTCTAAATGGGAGGGCTTTGTTTTTATAGTTGAACTTAGCTAGGTGGTGGTGGCACACGCCTTTAATCCCAGCACTTGGGAGGCAGAGGCAGGCAGATTTCTGAGTTCGAGGCCAGCCTGGTCTATAGAGTGAGTTCCAGGACAGCCAAGGCTACACAGAGAAACCCTGTCTTGAAAAAACAAAACAAAACAAAACAAAACAAAACAAAACAAAACAAAACAGAACTTAGCTAAAAGACAAAAGTGTTTATCTGTTTTAGTTTTTTTGTTTTGTTTTGTTTTGTTTTGTTTTGTTGTGTTTGTTTTTGAGATCAGGTCTTTCTACAGGGCCTGGCTAGCTTCAAATTCACTATACAGACCAGGTTGACCTCCACATGCAGGGATGCCTCTTCCTCTGCCTCCCCAGTGCTGGGGTTACAGGTGTATGCACTGCCATATAGTGGGCATACTTTTTGGATACCATTAATCTCTGTTGAGAACATATAATCTCATATATATAAGTTATCAGGAACATAGCACATTTTGGCGCAGTCACACATTAGTCACACTTGGTGCATTACCTTGACTACTAAACCATCTACAGACAGTACTGCACAGCTACTTTAAGTGTATTTTAGAGAGATAACTTAGCAGTTAAGAACACATACAGCTCTTGCAGGGGACCCAAGTTGGTTCACAGCACCTGTATCCAGTGATTCACAAACCCCTAAAATTCCAGCCTTACATGTGCATAAGTTATCCCCCACAAAATATTTTTAAAAAATACATTTTTTAAGACTAAATTTTTAAAAAAGATTTATTTATTTTATGTATGTGGGTACACTGTCAGTGTCTTCAGACACACCAGAAGAGAGTGTTGGATCCCATTACAGATGGTTGTGAGCCAAACTACCATGTGGTTGCTGGGAATTGAAGTCAGGCCCTCTGGAAGAGCAGTCAGTGCTCTTAACTGCTAGCCCAGAAAGATAAATCTTTAAATAGATCTACAGAGATTGAAATGTAAAAAAATTGATTTTTAAAAAAATTTTACTAATTTTTTGGAAGTGTGTGAGAACTGGAATTTTTTTCCCAGCATGAGAGCAGTGACCAGGTAGTCTGGTTTTGTGACACCTCAAAGCTACTAACAAGGTGGCTGCCTGGCTGCTGTTGGATTTGCCCCTTTTGTCACAATCCTTGTCACTGGCTGTTTCTCAGCTGTTTCTTGTCATGCTGGAGACAGGGACACCCCAGCATAGCATCTGTACGAGCCGGCTTGTTCTTTACTTCCGGCACCGTTTTCTAAATACTTGAAGCATCTCTTCTCTTGCCAGGCTTTTCCATCTGGCTCCGGCCTAGCTCCAGGGAGGGTGGGAAGGTGGCCTTCCTAGGGGGCAGTTCACCCTAGTGCTGTTGGCCTGGACCCCACAGCTTTCCCAGCATGCCTCTCGGCCCACGCACTGGGCTGGCCAGCTTCAAGGTTTGCCTTTGACATGGCCTGAAGATAGCTGAGCTGCTGGCTCTAAGCATAGCTGGTGAGACCTCCCAGCTGGAAGAACCCTTCGCTCACTCCCAGCCAAACCTCTCCCAGGCAGCTTCTACTTCCAGATGTGACCGCGAAGCTCAGACCTTGTCTCCACTCTCAGGTTTGGAATAGGATTTAGTAACAGGGAATGTGCTGAGAGGCGGTGTGAAGGCTGAAGCTGTTCTGGAACTAGGGTGGGGATGTGATCGGGACTCCTCTCGTGAGGAAGTTTGGAGATCAGACAGACGTGTTTTCCTCCATTCCTCTGACCATGGGGCCATGCTCCCACCTCCTCTAGTCCAGCTTATCTCCATCACACCACGGGCCTGGGTCACATGTGTCCTGGTGCTGTGACTGAACTTCTCTATGTGGTAGGCCTTGTGTTCCCACCAACTTTTAACAGAAGTCTTGAGTTTTTATGTACCTTTCTGCTTAGTCAAGGCATATGGTACATGCTCATTTATACTAAAATCTTTGTGGCCAGTGTTATCTTTTTGTTAGTGTGTATGTGTTCATGTGTGCACAAACCCGTACACATGTATGGAGATCAGAGGTCAATGTTGGGTATCTTCTTCAATTGTTCTCTATCTGATTCTTTTGAGACCTGTATCTCTCTGAACATGGAGTTTACCTAGTTGTCTAGACTGTTAGCCAAAGGCCCCCAGGAGTTTCCTGTTTCTACCTCCTCAGTGTGTGCCCCTTTTCACAGGGGTGCCAAAGATTCAACTCTCCTTGCTGGCACAGCAGTCACTTTACCAGCTGAGCCATAACCCCAGATCCCAGCATCATCTTTCGTGAAAATGTAATTAGTACTTGGCAATTTGATAAATCATTTTTATAAATGATCTCATTTAGTGTTTAAGATAACAGACTGAATTATCTTCGGGTGTTATTATCTCTTGTTGCAGCTGAAGTCATTGCAGCATAAGGTTTGCCCAAGATCGCCCAAAGAAAAGGCACAAAGGCTGAGCTTTGAACAGGGTCGCCCTTTGATAGGGAACGCTGATTCATCAGTCAATCGACCACAGCTCCCGGCCACAGTGACAGCCTGCCTGTTGTTTCCTAGTTCGGAGTGTAGTTTCTTGAGGGTGTATTGGAACTAAGTAGAAAGCATCTTGATGAGAACTGCTCAGGTTTTGTACAGAAAGGAGGGGAGACTGGGAGCAGAGCAGCCTAGTAAACCACTCATTCCTTCCAAAATCAAACAGTTAGCTGTACACGAGCTGTGCACTGGGCATGGAGGTCTAAATGCCCTATCTTAGTTCGGCTCTGGACTAAGCTGCTCCTATCTTAGCACTTCCTTTCTCCCCGCCCCCTCTGCTTTGTGTGGTAAATGATAGCTCACTTTAAAATCCAGCCAAAATCTATCCTCATCCAAAGACTTTGCCTCCTTTGGCTTGAGGTTGGGCCAGTAGAAACATATAACATATGTTTTCAATGTAATATGCCCTGCCTCCAGCACTGGGGTTTTAAGCTGTTAATAATAAGAAACTGAGAATAAGAAATAGAAAGGATGCTTTTGAAAACACACCCAGCAGTATATATGGACATACCTTTGAAAGGTGGAAGGTACATCAACTTTTTATCACTTAAAATCCTATTTTCTTGTTGACATACATTGCAGAGATGCCTTATTTTATTTTTAATTGTTATGAAATCTCATTAAAATATCACTGGGCCTCAATATTTCAGAAGTAGGCATTCCTCAAGTGACTCTCCCACTGTATCACAGGATAATAATCTAACCACAGAAGCCCCAGAGTGTTCCCCTGCATCTTTATATTTGAAAGAATACTGGCATCTTTTATAAAACTGGTGATCAACTTTAGTTTATAGATTTTTTTCTGTTCCAACGTTAGGAGTTTAAATTAAGCTCACTATATATGCACATAGCTAAAATCAAACAGAAGTAAGTAGTTTTCAGAAAACTTGAACAGTTCTCAGCAAGATGCTTGCTGTCCACCTCAAGAAACCACATTCAGTTCCTTTTGGCTCAGCGATTTTTCTGGCCCTCATGTGGAGTCAGAGCTGGAGCCCACAAGCCACAGAGCTTCAGTGAGAATGTTCTTCAGGCCCTGTTATGACGATAGGCATAGCCACACTGGGGCAGCATGTGCGACACTGGTTTGATTGTTAGCATGTTTGTCTCTAACAAAAGATGCTGTCACTAAAATCTTTGACTGGGGATAGTGAGAGCAAGTAAGCCATAATCTTAGAATTATATAGAAAGGCTGACACAGGAGGGATAGGAGCAAATCCCCAGGACTTAACAGGAGCTAATCCATGCTTGGGATAGGTCTATGTCCACAGTGCGCACCACAATAGCACTGTGTGTGCGTATAACTTACTTGAGCATGTTTTCTTATCTGTGTTAAGAGCAAATCCCTCGTGGCACCGGCACAGGTAGGAACTTTCAGCATTTACACACTCATGTTCACATCCATGGTTTTCTGAGGCACAGTAGTCAACAGCTGAAAACAACACATATTTAGACTTTAATTAGGAATACAAAGATGGCAGCACTAGAATGTCAAAATACCTATAACAAAAATAATTGGAGCTAATATTGTCCCATCCTCCACCACCCTCAAACAATATGGATAAATAAACATGAATCCAAAATCCCCCTAGAACCGTCAAGAATCTAGATCAGGCTTTCATTCTAGAAGATGAAGAATATATGGACAAGTATATTTAAAAGTCAAAGAAAGGCAAATCAAAATTATTACAAGGCACACCTATTGAACTGGGGGAAATGAAGATCAGATAAAACCCAGTGGCAGCAGTGAGTGTAGCTCAGTGTGAGATTCCAGAGGCTCGAAGACAATCCCAGCACCGTAAAACAACAAAGCACTGAAAACTCAAGGCAGCAAGTCAGCACAAACAACACACTATTATATATTGTGAATAGCAGTAATAATCATTATGGAAGCAATTTGATAATTCTAATTTGCAAATCTAATTCAAGAAAATAACTGGAGTGGGAAAATTATTTATATGCAATATTTATAGTAGCATTATCTACGGTGACCAAATATGTTTGAAAATAAGAACACATAAAAAGGGTAAATTATTTAATAGTTCATGAGAAAACATACTAGATTATACTCCATTAGTTCCATATATATTCACCAAGTATTTAGTATGTTTTAGAAACAGAGTGAATAACAAATGAGACCCACATAGCCTCAGGGTGTTAACACTGGTGATGGTAACATACCAAAGTCATTTAATAACATAATTCACTAGAAGATGGAGAATGTTCTAGAGGAAAACAAGTTGAGTAAGACCTGTCAGGGAAGGATGCTTCTACCAAGAACTAAGATGGAGATGGTTGGAAGATTGTGGCAGGAGACCCGGACCTCCATCTGGAGCATCAAGGAGGCATTGACATCACAGTTGTGATGGCTTCATTGTTCACAGACATACAAAGTCTGGTGAAAACAATTAGATCTCAGGCAGGCAAGATGGCTCAGAGTAAAGAGGCTTGCTGTGCAATCCCAATGAACTGAGTCAGAGTCCTAAGAACCCACAGAAGGGTGGAAGGAGAGAACCAGTTACACAGATGTCCTGTGGCTCCCCACATGTGCTGTGGCACATGCATTGCCCCACCCCAGAAATAATCAATGGTAAAGTTTTAAAAACCAGATCTCAAAACTATATATATATATATATATATATATATATATATATATATATATATATATATATGTAGTGATTATATCCTTTTTCTCAAGCAGAGCCGCCAAATGGGAAGTAGAAGTAAGAATTATTGTTACATTCAGGTGGTAGGACTAAATAGATAAATAGATGACAGACCTATTTCTGTAAGTTTCTGTCCATAGAATTTTAGGATATACAAATGTTGAAAGTTTTCAAATAAGAAAAAGGAAACGGAATCTGAAACTTGATCCATGCATACCTTTTTGTTGTGGTTTCTGTACTAGAGGCAGAACCCAGAGCCCGTGCACGTTAGGTGAGGGCTCTATCACTGCACTGCCCACTGTGTCAGCATTCACAGTTCCTTATAGGCAAAATCACGCATGCAGGAGACAGTAGTGCATCGAACACAGTAACTGAAGGATGCAGAAGGAACCCTAAGACCTTAAAGAGCGGCAGCCTGTGTTGTGTGCTTCTTTTGCTTTCTGGGTTAATCAAACTTCAGTTGGAAGCAGAGTTTTTAAAACGTCACCTCTGTAAGTAGTTCTAATAGCACCTAGGACCTGTGAGTTCAGTACATAGCACCTGACTTCCAAGTCCTATGATACTTCTGGTGCGACAATGACAAGAGTTGAATCACTACATCACAAAGAACTCAGACTTTTCACTTCTTTTGAACTTCTCATAAGGTATAACCCCTTGTTTGGAGGCTATGGAAGAAGCTATATAAAATAACACTGTACATAAGTAGCTATTAAAGCTGAACACCATTCTTGATAAATCGGTGCTCTCCCCTCCTCTAAGGCCTCTGGGGTTTTATGTGACTGAGGCAGTTGGAGTCCCTGCATACTAGGCTATCTGTGCGTGTCTCACCTTGGCTGGGATGTGTGCTGATACAGCAGCTATGGTGGGACACCTGTGCTCTGAACACCCCTGTTCTCCTGCTGCCCACATGGTGTGTCTGTAAGGCATAGGTCCTCAAGGTATGGTCTGTGAACTGTCCACATCAACAATCATTTGAAAACTTACTCATAATATCAATTCTCTGGTCCTGTCCTAGACAAGTGGAATCAGAATTTCTGGGTATGGGAACCTGGAATCTGTGTCAACAAGTCCATAGGGGATTCTGATGCATGCTAAATTTTGATAGTTTCTGTTTAATTGTAACAACATTCTATACATGAAATTTGCACATGATATTGTAGCTAACTATAATAACAAGTAAATATAAGCACTCAAATTTTTTCTTAAAAATAAAAATTAAGTCAATAGCTTTGGAGAAACTTGAGGCTTGGTACCAATTAAAGTTTCTCTGAGAAAAATAATTTTTATGGTATTATAAATATAAAAGATGGAACATTTTTTATTAATATCAACAAGAATTCTTACACTAGATTATTTTACAGAATTTTTCATATCCTCTGCTAACTTAAAGACTTCTGAACTGGAAAAATCCCAGATATGTCATGGGAATGATTTATATAATAAAGGTGTTAAATAACATATTTTTAAAATAAGTCTATTTAATGTTTTACTACTATTAAATATAACTTTTATTAAACATACACTTGTGGGTTTTTTTGTTTGTTTGTTTGTTTTGTTTTGTTTTTTGAGACAGGGTTTCTCTGTGTAGCCCTGGCTGTCCTGGAACTCACTCGGTAGACCAGGCTGACCTCGAACTCAGAAATCTGCCTGCCTCTGCCTCCCAAGTGCTGGGATTAAAGGCGTGCGCCACCACCACCCGGCCATACACTTGTTTTTAATGAAAACAATTAAGATATGTTTGTGTACATAGGTGAGATGTTTAGGAGTGGGGCTGTCTGTTTTGAGGTTTATGGCAGGGACAGAGTCTTAGTGTATAGTCCCAGCTGGCCTGGAATTTGTAGCAATGTCTCTTGGGTGCTTGGATTACAATTGTATACCACCATGCCACTCCAGCTGAATTCACAGTTTTTAGGACATCCCTTTTTGTATGGTATTTTCCATTCCTCAGCCAGCCACAGGCCACTGTCGTAGGATGAGATTCTCTCAGGCTGATTCTCAGGCTGCTTTGTCCTCTGTGTGCACACCTATCCAAACTAAGGAAAGGCTGGATTCAGTGATAGTAAATTTCTGAGGCCCTGGTTAATAAAATCTCAATGTTTCAATGCTGTCATTGACTCAGTATCAGGTCACTTAGGGGTGATGGTCCAGGCCACCATTCAGCAGTCGAACATGAGGAAACCCATTTCCAGTCATGTGAACATCAGAATTTTAGGATCCAGAGAGTTCTAGTCCACTCAGCTTGGGATTTCTTCACCAAGGATTTTGATTTGTTGCATAACTTTCTAAGTTGCAGAGCGTTACTTTTGAAAAGGAAGACCAAGGCTATGGGCAGATGTGTGGCGCTGACCACTCTCCTTACCCACTCCACCAAAATCCCTTCGGTTATCTCTTCCTAGAGTTTCTATGTGCATCTTCATAGATGGGAAGAATACTGTAACTCTCTGGCCTCATTCCTTATCCAGGCATATAGATCATAGAGGGCTAATGTCCTAGAGTCTGAAATGAGCCTTGCTGAATCCAGTTTCTGTCCAGTGTGTGAGGAACCACTCAGCTGTCTTCAGACATAAATAGTATTTAGTGCACTGACAAAGACTAAGATGGGTTTGTTATGATACTTTATCACAGCAACAGAGAATAACTAGAGACATCGCTAAATTTAGTCATCCATAGAAAGCAGTCATAAAGGAAATACAAGCATCTAATTGAGATCAAGTGCCTAATCACTAGACATTATAATGGTGGTAGATTATCTGACTCCAATAGAGTCACACGTTAAACAGACCTGTAAGTTACTTGTTATTATTTTTAATTTACAGACTGTGGTGATTGAGCCATAAAGAAATCCAGAGACTAATAAGAGCAAGAACAATGGTGCTTTCCACACAGGATGGCTGTCCTACATGTAAAATACTTCAGAGAGGTACCAGGACTGGTAACAGTCAATAATGCAAGTACATCTTTATCACCAGCACTCTAAGAACATAAGGCTGGGCTGAGCGACACAGGGACACCTACGCCATTTATTTAGTTCAGGAGCACTTAATTCAGTGATTACTGAATCAGGCGATGTGTTAGCATTGCCTTGGATAGCAATGACAAGCCAGTACCAGATGGGACATTAAGCAAGTAGTGTAATGATTTGAATTCACAAGCCTTTCCAAAATTCATGTTCAAATTTAATTTCTAATGCACGAGTACTGGGGAGTGCAGCCTTTAGGAAGTGACCAGGCCACAAGGGCTCTGCCTTTATTGATGAGCTGGAGAAATAGCTCAGTGCTTGAGAGAGTGGACTGCTCTTTTAGAGGGCCCAAGTTCTGCTCCCAGCACCCATGTATGGCAGATTTCAGCCACGTGTAACTCCAGCTCCAGGAGATCCAACTTCCTCTTTTGGCCTCCATGGGCCACAACACTCACATATGTGTCCCCATATAGATACACACACACACACACACACACACACACACACACACACATACACACACACACACACACATACACACACACATACACACACACATACACACACACATACACACACACACACACACACACACACACACACACACACACATACACACTCACACACACACACAACTAAAAATAAAATCCTAGAAAGGTCTCCATAGTATTCAGCCCCTTCTGCCCGTCCACCTTCCATAACAAGATGACGCAGAGTTCACGGTGCCACCTTGGAAACAGAGAGCAACCCTCATCAGGCAGCCCATACTATTTAGAATACATTTCTATTTATGAATTACCCAGTTTCAGGTATTTTGTTGGGAGAGCATGAATGAATAAAAAACAAAAAAGGAAAAACTGAATTTGCAATTTAAAAACTAATTGATGGAGAGGCCATTTAAAAGACAGAAACGGCAATGTAAGTTCAATCTGACAAGGGAAAAGTACAGCTTGCTTCTGCCTGGACAGTTTATACTCAGATAGATAGAAGGAAAATAGAACCAAGGCTACCTCCATTTACAAAGCCACTGGTAAACATCAGGTAAACAAGTTCATCAGAAAACGCACACCCAGGGTATAGAAGCAGAGTCCATGAGAGATGTACAGGGTGGGATGACAATTAATACAGCTTCAGTAGCAGCTAATGCATTTCAAAGTCAGGAGTGCCACTAAACCACATAGGGCATCTCAATGGGTAATCCACCACTAACAGCTGCATGTGAAAGTAAACTCAGTAGTGTCTACAGTGAAATGGTAGCAAGGGAGATGGGGCCTTGCTCCTCAAATGTGGTGTTCACTAACTCAGATGGGTGGAAACGTTTAACTTGAATTCATGAGTCGGCACCTAAGAGATGGATCCTCATGCAGGGCACAGTGACAGTTCTGGGAGAGTCAGTATAGTCAGTGTAAGATGGCCACTGCCTAGGACATTCTGGGAACTTTACTCAGTAGCTTATCCTCTCAAATCCTATGCAGTAGGTAGTACGACTCCTCATTGTGAAGCTCAGAGATTACGTGACATAAAAACATGCTTCACTGGGAACTGGGACATAAGGCTTGGAGGTCCAGATGCCCTGAAAACAAGTAAAGACACATAGACATTTACAGTGAAACAACCTAAATGGACATGGAAAGGAACAAGGGGGAAAGCATGTTGTTTCCTGCTTGCATGTTGGCTGTCTAAGCATCCTCTTCTACACTGGGGCTCTGTTCCCCGCCATGTCTCTGACATGTCCTTGCCTTGTCTCGTAGTTCTGACCTTCCTTTATCTAAAGCTTCTGTCTTTCCTTGTATCCATTCTCTCTCTTCGCTCACCGCCACACCATTCTCAGAGTCTGAGAAGCTAGACGTCATGGGATTCCAGGTGTGTCCCACCCCGGATAGCCATGAAGTGGCCCAATACAAAACTGTGATCTTACTTAAAATATTACAGTGTTTTGTTTTGTGACATTTTGTAGCCCCTGGAGTCTCTGTGTTTGAGAATTGTGCCCTTGTTAGGCTGCTTGTATAGCTTCTGATACTTCACTATGGTATCTCCCTTTTGAAAGCATTTCGACCTCCACACCATCTCTGCCCATAACAATGGCTCCTGCTTGCACATTTGTGCAATGGCTACCCTTCCTTCTATATGCAGATCTTCCAACCTAGCTCTCCAGATGTCTCTCTTCTATACCTCAGTCCTTCCTGGGCTCTCGACACAGCTCAATGGAATAGCAACTGGCTTTTGAGAAATTTGATTCCCTAACTGAGGCTACTGTCACTGAGATCTACCTGGTCATCTCACACCTAGCTCCCCAAAAAGCTTGGTCAGTGGCTGTGAAGGGCAGTGGTAAAGATGGCAGTGTCAGGATCACCAGGGGGATGAGACCTGGGTCACCTTAGGAGACATAGTTCTCTTGGCCTTCCATTTTTCTGCTTGATGGCCTAATACAGGCACGACATTCTTGGCATTTTGGCTGTGAGCCTAGCCTTTAATGGCTGAACTATCTCTCCAGTCCAAGATACTCTCATATGCTTATAAGCATTGGCAAGAAAAGCGCCCTTCTTGGATGAATACAATGCAGGGCTGCTCCCTGGCAGCCACAGCATGGACTCACTCTTCAGCAAATGTCAAATTCCAAACTTACATCAGAATCCTGAAAGACACAAAGATTCTCTACTACACTGGGATAATTAGACAGTTATTTGGTAACAGAGAGGCCTGGGTTCCCCACCACCCTCCAGTCTCCCAAGGGCCAAGAGTTGACCTCGTGTTTGTTTGTCCTCTGTGACTCACACTCTTAATTCATTCTGTTTCTCCCCTCACTCAGTTAGAGCTTTTCTCCTGGCTCCTTGACATGATCTCCAACCTTCCTCATAAATGCCCGTCCCCACTTTTTTTTCTTTTCTTTTTTTTCAGTTCACAAAGTTTCTACTCATTTAACAATAGGAAGGGGCAAAAAATGTTTTGTAGTGTGTATTTTAATGGGAAAAATTATGGTGGAAAATACAATGAATTATTAGCAGTGATTTTCTCAATCTTTAAATATTAGTTGTACAATAAAGAATTGATGAATCAAAATAATAATTGGGGTGTTTGTGTTGGCTTCTGTTTTGGCGGTGTGTTAACAGAATACCCTGCCACTCTGTCATAGTCACCACCAGGAAATTAACACGCCATCCCCAATAAATAGCTCCAAGCTTAGGAAACTGATTCCATTTGCTGATCTCAGATGAGGGTAGTTTTCAAACATACCAGTGTATGAAAGCAAAGCCACAGTACTCTCCTTACTCCCATGCAAACAGCAAATGACCACTTTTTGTTGTCGTTGTCTTTTTCCTCTTTCACACATCTAACAATTGGGGTGTGCTGGAAAATACACATTTGAAATACAAAAAAATAAACATATACCCTGGAAGGAAACAGGGCATGAAGAGATACAACATGGCCTGTGAAAGCAGTGGGCTATAGATCAGAAAAGCAAGATTTGGTCAGGAATCTACATTCACTTCAGCTCAGCTTACTGAACACCTGTTATTTACCTACTATCTCTTGCTCTAATGATGAGATCAGGCAAGGGTACTATAGCCAATCAGGAAGGTCCTGCATAAATATTAGGGGTTTGCTGGCCTGCTCTCCAAGGGCTAAGGAAAACTACAACCCATCAGTGAAGAAATCAGAGGCTAGCCCAACCCCTGACCCGCTCAGTGTGGCGTCCCCAAGTTGGGAGGCTGTTCAACTGTGAGTCTGTGCTTGCAGCTTACACTTGCTGGAGACCCCCTCCCTGGCTTTATGTTTGAGGCTGTTTATTTTCTGTGACCATGATGCCAATGCAGAGAGTTGAGCCTTTCACTGAACTGCAGGTCCAAATTGGGAGAGAACACTGCCAGTGTCTTTGAGGTACTGCATAGAATACCTGCCCATCACCAAGTAAATTTATATATATGAGCTACACAGTTACATCCCCTAGCTCTGCCCTTTTCAAGCAGTGAAGTAGAAAACAATTACATTTATATAGATTATCATCAAGTATGCTTCACATGGACGATCTAGAATGAATAAATACTAACTCCAAACAAAAACAAAGTCTTTAACGTTCAAAATCTCCCTAAAATCTAGACTGCAAAACCAAGAACTTCATTAAAATCCAAAGGACAATTTGGGCCTCGTGATGTTGTGTTCTACCCGCGGTCCTTCCTATTCTTAATGTGCCCTTCCTCAGCACACAGGAATGAGAGATACTCACCTGTGCATCTCTTCCCGTCCTCAGCCAGGGTATAGCCACTGTAGCACTGGCAGACGAAGGAACCCAGCATGTTCACGCACAGCTGCTCACAGCCATGGTCCTCTGTGGCACACAGATCCTGGACTGAGGCAAAGTTACACCATTAGCTTGTAGGTCTGGACGACAAGAGTTCCTGGCCCATGACAATTCAACTCTATAGCACTTACTACAGTAATCTTAAGTAACATTACACATTTTAATATATTATTATTGTAGAAAACTGAGGGACAAAATACATAAAAGGAAAATCCACCTATAGTCTACTGCCCAGACAACCACTGCTAACATTTTATGCATTTTAGTGTAGATAAAAACATTTTCAAAGTCAGAATTATATGGAAAATAAAAAATTTAATTAATATCAATTTTGTCTTTTCCTGCGGCAATAAAAACCACTTTGAACATATTTTTGAGGGCTCATATGAGTTGAGTTGTGAGCGAGAGCTTCTACTTGCTCCCAGAAAGTATCATTCCTAGCCATTGGGCATGTGTAGCATCGTCAGTGTGTGCTGGGTTGTCTTTTTGAGCTGCCTTTCACGCTGTGCAGATAAGGTAGCCAAGGAAGTTACTGACTTACCAGTCTGCCAGAAACAAGGTTCGGTGGTTTGAGTAAGAATGGCCCCCATAGGCTGTCACCAAGGGATGGCACTATTAGTAGGTGTGGCCTTGTTGGAGTGGGTGTGGCCTTGTTGGAGTATGTGAGGCTTATTAGAGGAAGTATGTTACTCAGGAAAGGCTTTGGGGTTTCAATCCTCAAGCTAAGCCCAAGTATTCGTCTCTCTGCTGCCTGCCAATCATGATGTAGAACACTCAGCTACCTTTCCAACACTGTGTCCACCTACATACCACCAGGACAATAATGGTCTGTGAGTGTAAGCTAGCCTTAGTTAAACATTTAAGAGTTGTCATGGCCATCGTGCCTCTTCACAGCAATAGAACACTGATGAGGACCCGAGGCAAGTCCAAGCACAACACTGATCCCCAGATTCCTATCAGCCTTTCCTCTTCCCACCTGACTACAGGAAAGGTCTTTGAAAGCTCTCTGCGCTCTACTCGTCCATTCACAGATGCCATGAGAGGAGCTAACACAGATTACAGGGAGTGACGGAGGAGTGACTATTCATGGTCTGATTTGAGTCAATTAGTCATCACATATCCACAAAGTGCTGAGCTGGCTAGTCACACACAGTGCAGGAATGTGTGCATGGGGATTCGTCTCAGCCATGGGCTTAGGAGTACACTAGATGAAGAAGAGGTTAAAGGCACCTTCAATCCACCACTGACTCAGCCTCTCCTTGGCACAGATGGGCAGACATGATGGTGCTGTTTCCTGGCAAGGAGATTGCTTGGATGCCATGAAATAGCTCTAGTCATGATCCTGCCATTAAAACGAGTTAAAGCCAGAGAGCATAAAGGGGACTGAAAACATTAAAGAGACATTCCTTTGGTTAAAAAGCATCACTACATCAAGTGTGATGAAAACTCAGTTAGTTACCCAGAAAGCTGTCAGTCTATAGCATTTTTAAAAAGATTGATTTTATCTTAACTGTGTGTCTGTTTGTATGTGCCCACCAGCATAGCTGCCCACAGAGGCAAGCACAGGGTTTAGATCCTCTGGAGCTGGCGACATAGGCTCTTGAAAGCCACCTGACATGGTACTGAGAACTGAATTCAGGTCCTCTGCAGGACACTCTTAGTGGCTCGGCCACCTCTCCAGCCTCATCATCCTTCCCTGTTATTAAATTATCCTTTATTAGTTTCTGACAATTTTGTACAAATAATGCTTTCTGGCTCTCTCGCTCTTCTCCCTCCCTATCAGTCTCCTTCCCATATTCATGCCCTTTCCTTCTGTGACCTACTGAGTTTACCCAGGGCTTTCTGTGAAACCTTGAGTTTGAAACTATTCAGTGCATCCTGGGGGTGGAGTTACCAATGGGTATACAACTAAAGATAAGGACTGTCGCTCCCCAGGAATCCACTGTAGGTAATAGCTCAGCAAGGAAGGGTCGGGTCCATACGTCCCTATGGATCTATGATTAACTCTGCCCAGTCTTATGAAGGCTTAGTGCAGGCAGCCAGGGCTGCTGGAACAGCGGGATTGCAATGGCTGCTCTGCCTAGACAGAGCGTTCTGAAGCCCTTTCCCCATATCCCAGCTCTTACATTCTGTCTGCTCCCTGTTCTGTGATTTCTCCTTGGCCTCAGAGGGGTTGTCATAAGCCCCACCCACCTTTACAATTTTTAAAATTTATTTTATTTATATGAGTATACTATCACTGTCTTCAGACACACCAGAAGAGGGCATCAGATCCAATTACAAATGGTTGTGAGCCATCATGTGGTTGCTGTGAATTGAACTTTGGAAGAGCAGTCAGTGTTCTTAACCTCTGAGCCATCTCTCTAGCCCCATAAGCCCTCCCTTTTAGGGAAAAGCCCTCAACTGTCATGTATTCTCAGCACTGTGAATATCCATGGGTCTGTATTTGTGTCACACTATGAAAAGCAGTTTCTCTAACTGTCCCCTCTTGGGAATGATGGTTCAGTATGCAAAGTTCTTGTCTTGGCAACATGAGGACCTGAGTTTGATCCCCAGACCCCACATAAAAAGCCAAGCATGCTAGCAGGTACCTGTAATCCTGGCAGTGAGACGGGAGGCAGAACAGAGTCGCTGGTGCTACCTGTTGGCTCTCCTCACCCACTTGGAGAAGACATAGACCAGTGATAGACTCTCAAGTAAAAAGCGCACAGTGCCTGAGGAATAACAACTGAGGCTGTCCTCTGACCTCCACAGACATGCACACATGTGCACACACACAAGAACATACACAAATATATCATCTACTTGGTCTTGGAATTTTGTATTGTGCTTTCAGATAAACATATTAAATTGACAAAAAGATAAAATCTGATCTGACTCAGCATCTCTATTAAGTAAATTGGGCACTTGTTTTTTTTTTTTACTTTTTATTTTTATGTGTATGGATGTTTGCCTGCGTATGTGTCTGTGTACCACATTTTTGCATATAGTTCCCAAGCAGGCAGGAAGAGGGCATCATGTCCCCTAGAACTGGAGTTACAACAGTCGTGAGCTGTTGTATGGTACGAAGAAGTCAAACCCAAATGCTCTGGAAGAGCAGCCCGTGTTCTTTTCTATGGAGCCATCTCTCTCCAGCTTGAGATGAGCCCTTAAAAAAGAAATTAAGATTTACACTCTCACATATTAAAATGCTCAGATCTAAGAAGGAGAATGGAGATTGAGGGAATGTGCTGGTACTGAGGAGACCAGGATAGGCTTGGAATTTGGAGTCTGCTCTGAATCCCTGGAAAGTGGCAGGAGAGCCTGGGAAGGACTGTTAACACCAGATGGCTGAAAGCCTTCTAGCAGGCTGAGGAATCTGAAGTCTGTTCAACAGACAAAAGGGCCATCCTCAGGGAGAGACCAGGATTCCGTCCAAACTGTGTTTTGTGCTCTAGTGTGTCTGACAGCATCCGTCACAGATATTCTCAGCTCTGGGGACGTTTGCAGACTTCCAGCACAGCTCAATGAAAACTATTTATTTGTATGAGAACAGTATCAGGGTCTGCAGTCCCAGGCTTCAGTGTGCCCATCGGGTGACAGCCAGTTTGCCTCATGAGGAGGGTTTGGCCTCACGCTGGCTGGCTGTGCACCCTGCTCACTCCCTCCTCAGCATGCATCATGATCTTAATGGTGCATGTGTGCTTATGTGGTGATGCAGTCACTGCCGTCCTTGCAAGACTCTAAGTACCTTTGCAGGTGGCCAGCACAAAGTCCTGCTGCTGAGGAAATATGGACCCAGCTCATGGCAACAGCAGTTCCTAGCCATCTCTACAGGAGGCAAGAGCTTCTGCCTCTACTCCAAGTGTCACCTGGCCCCTTTGGGTCACTAGACGACCCCCCCCCCCACACACACACACATACACACGTACTAACCAGAAAGAGCAAGGCGAGGTGGGAATAAGGGCTTTTAGTCATTTACTTACAGTTGCCTGGCTTCAAAATTCTGAGGAAGACCTTTTGTAATAACAGGAGAAAATTCGTGTATTACCTTTTTAAAGAATCATTTCAAAACAAATGAACAAGGTCCTTGAGATACTATGTGGTTTTGTTTTTGTACCAGAAGACTTCCCCTATAGAACAGACAGAGCAGATGGCAAGGAAACGCTGATTATTTTCTGGACAGGCTAGGGCTCTGCCAAGGAATAACTGTGTGGCCCCATCTATTGAAACAGAATGCTATTAGACATTCTGGAGTCCTTTAAAAAACACTTATGTTAGGACTGGAAGATGCTCAGATAGTGACGTGCCTGTTGGGCAAGCATGAGGACCTGAGTTCAATCCCAAGGCAAAGTAAAAAGCCAGGCCTGGGTGCTTGTAACCCAGCACTGGGGAGGCAGAGACGGGTGGATCCTTCAGTTCACCAGTGAGCCAGCCTAGCTTGACTGGCAAGCTCCAGAAACCAGTGAGAGACTTTGTTGGCCTGGAGGAAAAGAGGGGGAAAAAAGAAAGAAAAAGAAAGGGAGGAAGAGGAAAGAAAAGAAAAAGGGAAGACCTCCGCTTCCCATCCCCCATTCCACCACACCATGAAATTCACTTACTTACAGTTACACACACACACACACACACACACACACACACCATCTCCCAATGCCAAGATACATCCCTTCTGTTAAACTAGACTGGCTAAGGGGTAGGATTTCAGCAGCAGTGTTTGCTAAATATCCTTAAAATCCCTAGAGTGAGGTAATAGAGAATCACCAAATCCCATGAAAAAAAAAAATCCCCATTATCCTCTGAGGGGAAAGTATTCAGACTTCTCTTGTGACCTAGGATGCCAAGGCTCAACCTTTTCTCTCCAGACACACATGAGAACACAGTGTTGTAGGACCAGGAAAGATTACAGCTCCCAGTCCCAAAGATTTGGCCCATGAATACTGAGCTTGCCAGTTGGCTCTATGTGGCTGTTCTTTCATTCTGTTTTTAGAATGTTGGGATTTATGACCATGAGTGATTTGTACTGACCCAAGGGAGACTGTTGAGGGATTAATCTTATTAAACAAAGACAAAGGAATAAACGGAGACTGGGCTCTAACCAAATGCCTTGTTTTCCTAGCACTGATCACTTCCATTTGAGAAAAACAGTACACATGTTTTTGGACAATCCCTTATACTTTTGAAAAACAACTATTTTGTCTCCCTCACAGCCTGGAAGGACTTCACTGAAGAATGATAAACCCACTTTAGGGCATGGAAGAGACCTTGGCTTCAGAGTTCCTGTTACCCTGGCACAGCCTTCTGCCTTGTCTGCCTGGTGACTCAAGTATGGCTTGCGACATCCTTCAAGCATTCTCTTTCAGAAGCTGTTCAAAGACTTCCTCCCCAGGGTTCTGCAGCTATTACCATTTCCCCCAGTATGGAAAGGCTGCTGTGTGTCTGCCTGGCCCAGAGGGCATAACTGGTCTGTTCTACTGGATTGCTCAGAGTCTCCTGCACTGCCTCTTTGCACATGTTTCATAATTGTTCATGGCTGAAGAGACAGTGACTGTTGGATCTATGTGGCAGGATCCATAAAGTCACACCATGGGACAGGTCTCACGTGGGAGGTTTATCCAGTGGAAAGAAGGGTGTGGGGTACAGAAGCTGCCTCTGGGTGGAGGAAAGAAAAAAGGAGAGAGGGGAGGAAGAATGGGGCCTCTTATCAGGAATGTGGTACATGTGTGGGAGGAGGACATGCAACACTAGGTAGCAACGGGAATTGCCTTTCAGCAGCTAGTGATGACATGTCCTGCTGTAGCTAGGCTCCTCGGGCTGGCCATGGAGGTACCTGACTGCCAACAATGACTGAGGTCCATATCCCCTGCCTTCCAGCAAAGATGTTCCTAACTCCCCAAAGCCCTTTCCCCCAACAGAAATGGGATCCAGGAAAGATGAGAGAGATGAAAGCAAACTTCTGCACATCTTCATGCCCCTCCTCATCCTTAGCAAAATGTACTCCTGTCTGAGGACAGGAGCATGGAGGCACCTCTAGTTACCAGATAAGAAACCAGAAAAGCTGTCGTGATGGGTAGAGAATCTGCTTGCTATCTGCTAATGCCTCGTACCAATTACAGTACCTAACACATTGGAGTTGCACAACAGGTCATTGTTGGCTACATAAACAAATCCACATCTCTGTCACACAAACACAGGCTTGTTGGATGTCTCTAATTTATTCTTACATGGACTACAAGCTCAGTGAAGGACTGGGCCAACACCCAGAAGTGTGAGCATTCCTGTGTCGTTGGGATGGATCAAATTGTGAGTTACTGCTGTTCTGACCTGACAGCCTCCTCCCTGCCCACCCCAGAGCTCTGCCACCTGGTAGGTGCTCCTGGGAAGGAATGGGAGACCTGGAAAAGAGCCTTACTATTCTTTAATTTCCCTTCATCAAAGGTAAATTTTTCTGACTGGCAGATTTTTGCCTTGGAGTTGAAGACAGTCACAGAATTTGGGTGTCTTCCCACTTCTGTGTTCTTCAAACCCAGTCAACTCTTTGATACTTTTTGCTACTGTTCTTAACCTTCCCTGCCAAGAGGAGCCAGGATCAGCTCAGCCAATCGTGGTAAAATGCCACCTAGTCTTCTGGTGTCTGCTTCAGCCTAGCACAGCAATCCGCTCTGGTCTCTCCTTTGCATAACTCTTAGTGGCTTCCCACTGCTCTAGAATGATATCCCAACTATGCAGTGTGAGGCAGAGAATGCCGTACAATTGCCCGGTTACTCTTTAGTTCCAGCTAATGCTACTCCATTTCTCCTCTTTGTCCTTCAAGATTCTTCATGCTCCATGACTTCTGCACATGCTGTTCTTTTTTACCTCAAATGTTCATACCCCTCCCTTGCCTGCTTTTCACCTACCTAATTTTTATGTATCCTTTAGGATACATCTTAAAGTGTATTTTATGAGGGCTGGAGAGATGGCTCAGCAGTAAAGAGCACTGGCTGCTCTATCAGAGGTCCTGAGTTCAATTCCCAGCACTCATATGTGGCTCACAGCCATCTGTAATGGGCTCTGAGTCCCTCTTCTGGTATGTGTGAAGACAGAGCATATATATATATATATATATATAAAACAACAACTATAATTTAATGCTGAATTTGTAAACAACATGAACTCCCACCTGTCATACAGAAGCAGCCAAGTCCTTATGCCTGTTTGACTCAGCAAACTCAACTACCCAGCCTGTTGCCTGGCATGTGGTCAGTGAATGACCGAATTGTTCTACTTCTTCATTCAAGAAAATTCTCAGTTGTATAAGGAAAACCATAGTGAATCATAGGGACCCAAAAAGATGTAAGGAAAAAAATTCCACTGAGATTCTAGTAAGGAATTCTTTGGTATGCTGGAGTCAGCTCATCCAAAACTGTTGACTGACATTTCTTCTGCATAGGTAGCTTGCCGTGGCCATGGTAGTAGTGTTTACACCAGGGAGACTGGTAAACACTGCAAACTGGAGCCTTTTTTCCTAGAAAGATGGTTAAACACCGACCAGCACATCATTAATGAGGGACCAGCAATACTGTCTTGTAAACATGGAGTAAGGCATGTTTAAGGACTACCGCTTGTGATGGTTTGTACATGCTTGGCCCAGGGAGTGGCACTTTTAGGAGGTGTGGCCTTGTTGGAGTAGGTGTGTCACTGTGAGCACAAGCTTTAATACTCTTGTCCTACCTGCCTGGGAGCCAGTCTTCTGCTAGCAGCCTTCAGATGAAGATGTAGAACTCTCAGCTGCTACTGCACCACTCCTACCTGGATGCTGCCATGCTCCCACCTTGAGAATAATGAGCTGAACCTCTGAGCCTGTAAGCCAGCTCCAAAGAGTTGCCTTGGTTATGGTATCTACTCACAGTAGTTAAATCCTGACTAAGACACACTTAACACAATGATGAAAAAGTGGCTTTGCTGAGGTGATTCTGCACAAAGATGTGAAGAGGTGACGTAGAAACAGAGTCTTGCAGGGAGTCACCACTGGAGGACAGCAGTATGTCTCTTCTAAAAAGCAAGAGGGGAGGCAGATAGGTAGAATATCATCTTTGGAGGCAAACTTGCCCTTCGATGGGAGACTTCAGCAAATGACCTTCAAGAAATAATTTTTTTTCTTTTGGTTTTGAATTTTTGTTTGTTTGTTTGTGTGTGTGTGTTTTGTTTTGTTTTTGAGACAAGGTTTCTCAGTGTAACAGAGCCCTGGCTGTCTTAGAACTCACTTTGTAGACCAGGCTAGGATTAAAAGAGCATTCCACCACATCCAGCAGGAAACAGTTCTCATAAATAATTAAATGTAGAAAGTGCCCTGTTTACAGAGTTACAGGGAACACAATAGATGGAGAAGCGTGGGCCCGGAGCAGGCTTAACAAACACACACTCCTCACTTCTTAAGTCTTGAGACAGGATGGAGAAAGGTCTACATGACACAGGCATGACCCTAGAGACAAGGTCTGCCCAAGTCACAATTCCATAAAGACGGTTTCACTTTATTGGGTACTTAGGGAAGCTTCAGACATGGAATGACACTTACAAAATATTTTAAAAGTATCTTTGGCTATGTTTGGTTTGTTAAATTGATCTAATACAGCAAAATTGGCATTTGAAGCTTATAACAAATGGTCAGGCCAAATTCAGGCTACATCTTGCCAGGGGCAACTATTAGTACACAGTCAGCAAAATGTGCCTGTTTGCCTTTGGTCCTGGAGAATTTTGCTAGAGTGATGGACTACAAGGACAGGTGAAATCAATTAGTAAGGGCGCCCTAGCTCCGAGCCTCAAGGCGGTGTTGCAATCCATCCATGGGGTCCCCCCCCCAGGGGCGCGTGAACCCTGTATTTAAGCATTTCCCTTCACTCATAATCTGATCTTAGTGCTGGGTCTCAGTCCAGAGAACTTGGGATGTGCATCTCGCTAACATTGGGGGAGGGGAGCATGAGGCAGAGGCTGTGGCTGCTTGAATAACATCACCCAGGGCTTAATCAAAGGGCTTTTATAGATGCTTCAGACGTTAGACAAGCCGCAGCGCATGCTCTTGACAGCTTAATTTCTTCTTTGGAGTCAAAGCAAATGAACACCTTCCTAAGGCACTGAATTTTTTTTTTTAATAGTTCCTCTAGTATTTAACCCAAAATGGAGAGATGAGAAATTGTTTATCAGACAGACAGAGAGAGAGAGAGAGACAGAGAGAGAGAGAGAGACAGAGAGAGAGAGAGAGAGAGAGAGAGAGCTGCGATTTCACTTTACCGGGTCTCTGCCTGTCCCAACCCAAAAGCTCACTCTTGGTTTAGACATCTACAAAGGCAAGTCAAACCCAAGCCCACATTTTGGGGACCATCCCCCCTTTTTTCATTTTGCCTGAAAGCACTAATCTTATTTTGACAGCTGCAATTTGGATTTTAAGACTCAACAGTAAATGTGAGTCATCGGCCTTGTGCTCCTCTCCCGAAAGAAACAAAATGAACCCAAAGTTCCAGAGAAAACAAAGCTGGCCCTCTCTGGCAGGCTCCAGCTGGCCTGTTCCTCTCTCCCTAGAGCTTTTGGCTGAATTCTCCAATTCACTTGAGAGATGTTGGCTTTCCTTGGGGAAAGGAAAGTGAGGAAAGTAACTGGGCTGGAGACAGCTCAGAGGTAAGAACAGCCTTTTCAGTGGACCCCCAGGGAGGCTCATCCAGGCCCAGGAGATTCCGTGCTCCCTTCTGGCCTCCACAGGTACCACACACACACAAAATGATGCACAGACACACACATAGGCAACACCCATATACATATACATTTTAAAAAGACCCTGACTGAATTGAAGTAATCAGTGAAATAATACTTCATTGTGAGAATGGACATTAGAATCCACAGGTGCCTTGTGAGCCCTGGGGGGAGGTCCTGATTTGTCAGGTGGAGACTGGAATACATAGAGGTAGCACAAGGTTTAGGCTTGCTTCCCCATGTGTGGAATTCTTTCAAAACTATTATTGCTTCGTGTTTAGTCAGTTCAGCTCTCCCACAGGGCTTTTCTCTCTCCAGATTCCTTTTGTTTTTAACTCTGTTCCCTGACACAGGTAGAGAGTGAGCGAATGATACACCATGATCTCTAAACTCTAGTCTCAGCAGCCAGGATTAGGAAGAAGCTGGGTGGCAGGAGTTACCGATCAGCAAGGCCTCTGCGCATGCGCAGGTGATCTTCGCCGCAGCTGGGTTAGCAGCTGGCTTGAGCCCTAGATGCTCATCCTCCCTGCCCCAACTGTCTCTTTTTCTCTCTCTCTGTCTCTCTCTCTCTCTGTCTCTCTCTCTGTCTCTGTCTCTCTCTCTCCCGCCCCCCGCCCCCCCCGTGTGTCTCCTTTCTCTCTGCCTCTCTATTTCTCCCCAGACCCCTCTCTCAACCACTAACAAGCATGTCCTGACCAGGCTTTCTCTTCATTGATAATCTTCCTTCTCTAGGCACTTGCGTGGCATAGCTAGCTCTTGGACTCTGTAGTTTGCTCTCAAAACCATGTTTCTCTGTGAAGAACTATGTCAGTCTCATTACTACTACCCACCCACCGACCCTACTTTATGTCATAAAGTCATCCTTAGGACAAATCATTGCTATGGTCTTGATAATTCTGTAGGCATAAAGAATACACACTGAATTGAAACTGTACAGAATTATAAACTGATTGTAGCCTTCACATCCTGCACTGTATGGGGCATGTAGGGGAAGCTAAAATGTGAGTTTCTTAAGTCTCACATATACAAGAGAAATACCCAGGAAGAGTGCTCACCCACAGAAAGGGTCCTGTGGGGAGTGAATAACTGCATTCATTTGAATCATTATTTGCCTTCTAGTACAGAGCAATCATTAACGTCAGATCCAACTGCGACTTTGATATGCAGGACTAATTGCGACTTCACCCTTGACACACACAGGTTCAGCTCCTTCAGTCACCAAAGACCCAGTCGGAAACCAGCTGGAGTTTCCAACTGCTTTAGCCTGTGTCCTGCTCTAGTTCCAAGTCTCTCTCTACAATCTCCTTTGCTTGCAGCATTTTGAGCACCACTTACCTTCCGAGTCCTCATTCTGATTTATAGATGCTGGCTTTATTGATTTGTAATTGGCAGAAATAAACTGCATTAAATGCAAGGTCAAGCAATTGTGGCAGTGCAGCCTGGTGCTGAGGAGGCTGAGGCCGAGAATCTAGTAGAAGACTAGATTGGGCTACATATGAAAAACACATCTCAATAAAAAATAAATTGTATAAATTGATAAATGGGGCATATCTATACATTATCAACACAGTCAAGAGACCAAATATAACCATCCTTATTCATCCTGTAACTCCTCCACCTTGTCCCTCTTCTTGGTCCCGGAGTAACCACTGATCTGCCTGCCCTCTGCATCATGGATTAAATGACACTGCAAGTGGCTGGGGGTTGGTCTGGTGTTGCTATGTATTCAGATGCTAAACACTGGCCTCCCAGATCTGGTTGCATCCTCCCCCCCCCCCCCCACTCCCATGAGCAGCTCCTCACTCACCAAGTGATATAATGCAAACTTTGCTCCCCAGTTTGCAGCTATTGAGTAAATAAAAGTGGCTGGAGCGATCAGAAGTGGGAGGAGTTCCAGTTATGGGGGTGGGGGTGGGGGAGGGGGGAGTCGGGGTCGGGGTGCAGGTAGGGAACATGAGGAAGAAGGAAAGGACAGAAACTCTCCATCAGACATGATAGAGGAAGAACACAGGGCAGAGTGAAATGCCCTCCCCACCCCACCCCAACAGACTGCTGGAGCAGAAATAGCCCATAGTGGTGAAGTAGCCAGTTTAACCATTAGAAAATTAGATTGGGGGTAACCCCCAGTAGTTGAGCAAAAGCTAAATAGATAAATCATAGTCTGAGTCTCATTCATTTGAAGTTAGATTGGCACAGGATAGGAATACTTTGCTTAATTTACAGCAAGTATTCTATTTTAACATCTAGTCCCTTTCATGTAGAGGTTTACGCTGAGCCACACTGGCTGCTGCCTCTGGAGTCCATTCCTCGCTGCTGGGTAGTATTACAGTGTGTGCCTGAGTGTGCATTCCCCAGATGAGAAGCACGGATGGCTGCCAGGGTAGGATTATTACAAGAAAAGTGGGTGTGAACATTTGTGCTCAAATCATTAGACATAACTCACCTCTTTGGGTAGATATCAAAGTGAATGGTAGGTACACATATTAGGTACACATCCAGGTTTACAAAATATTGCTGAAATAATTTCCAAAAATGGCAGATAGGACATTTCATACTCCCACAAGCAACGTGTGGTGGGTAGAATCAGAATACCTCCCATAGGTTCATATATTTGAGTACTTTGTCCCCAGTTGAGAGAACTGTCTAGGAAGGATTAGGAGATGTGGCTTTGATGGAGGAGGTGTGTCACTGGGAGCAGACTCTGAGGTTTCAAAAGGCTATGCCATTCCCAGTTGCCTCTCTCTCTGCCTCTGGCTTGTGGGTCAAAATATAAGCTGTCAGCTTATATTGCAATGCCATGTCTGTCACACTCCCTAACATGCTGGTCATGGACTCTAACTCACCTTCTGAAACTGTAAATCCTCAACAAACTCTTCTATAAGTTGCCTTAGTCATGTGTTTCTATTGTTCTATCACAGCAATAGAAAAGTAACTAAAATACAGTGTATCAAAGTTTCAGGTTTTGATTGTGTCAGCCACTCTTCAAAAGTATAGAGACAGAGAAACCCTGTCTCAAAAAAAAAAAAAAAAAAAGTATCTATTCTAGAGCTGGAGAAATGGCTGAGCAGTTAGAGCGCTTGCTGTTCTTCCAGAGAACCTGAGCTCAGTTCCCAGTACCCATGCTGGTGGTATACAACTGTCTGTAACTCCAGGTTTAGAATATCCAACAGTATTTCTGGTCTCTGAGGATATACATACACACATGGCACACACTCATTGGTATACACACTCACACACACACAGAGAGAGAGAGAGAGAGAGAGAGAGAGAGAGAGAGAGAGAGAGAGA
>JANHMN010000012.1:63097008-63108541 GCA_030674055.1 Rhabdomys pumilio
AGAGAGAGAGAGAGAGAGAGAGAGAGAGAGAGAGAGAGAGAGAGAGACAGAGAGAGAGACAGAGAAAGAGAGAGACATAGACAGAGAGAGAGACAGAGAGAGAGAGAGACAGAGACAGAGAAAGAAAGACATAGACACAGAGAGAGAGAGAGAGAGAGAGAGAGAGAAGGAAAATCTTTTAAAACTGTATCTAGTCTAGTTAGTGTGCAGCGGTCCCCCAGTGTAGTCTGGGTTTGCATTTTCCTGCTGGCTGGTAATGAACATCCTTTCATGAGCTTCTTTGTTATCCATATGCCTTCTTTGATTTTCAGACCTGGGACTGAACCCAGATCTTACACACACTGTACAAACATCCTGCAAACCCTCAACTACACCTCAGCTCTATGCCATCTTTGGTTTAGTGTCTACTCAAATCTTTTGTCAATTTTACTGGGTTGTTTCATTTTCTTTATAATTCTGAAATCTTTGTTGGATATGTTTTGCAAATTTTTTTTGTTTGTTTTTTTGAGACAGGATTTCTCTGTGTAGTCCTGGCTGTCCTGGAACTCACTCTGTAGACCAGGCTGGCCTTGAACTCAGAAATCCTCCTGCCTCTGCCTCCCAAGTGCTGGGATTAAAGGCATGCGCCACCACCGCCTGGCTTTTGCAAATGTTTTATCCTAGTCTGGTTTATCTTTTCTTTTTAGTAGCAATATAACTCAAAGATCAATGAATTTTAATAAAATGTATTGATTATTTTCTTTTAAGTCTTAAGAAAATTTTTTTTTGCCAAACCTGGCAATATTTCCTTATAGTTTTATCTAGGGTATTTAATAGCATTTATTCTTATGTCAGTCAGTTGAGAGTCAATGCAGTGAGTGCAGTGGAATGGAGTTGGGGAAGATAAAGCTAGAGAATAAAAAGAAGCCAGAAGATTAGAACAGATTGCCAGAATTAGTTTGAGGCCAAGCAGAGCAATTCAGTGAGAAGCCAAGAGAAGTCAGATTGAGTCAGTCAGCTTAGAGAGATGTTTGAGCCACAACAGCTGAGTTGAACCACCAGCCAGAGTTCAGAAAGAAGTAGAAAGGGTGCGGTTACTCAGTAGTAAGCCTCCAAGACAACAATTACTTCAAGCAAATAAAAGTACTTTTACAGTAAATATCTCATATGATGATGCTGGGTAGGGCAAGCTCTTTGAAAGGCAGAAAGAATCAGTAAATATAGACTTCTAGTACATTCCATGAGTGGAACTCAGAAGGTGAGCTCTAATGCATTTGATCTAGTTTTGAATGGAAAGGAACTTTGCAATAATTGGTGTTCACTAAGCTGAGGGTTACTCAGACACTGAAGATGCCCCAAAGCAGGTCACTTAAAATGAATTTATATATTCCCGGAAAAAGAGACATTAGTGGCCATGGGTGGAACAGGTAGGAATAGTCTTTCATACCAGACAGGGTATTTATCTGTCTGGAATATGGCTTCAGAGGGTACAAACAGGATCAAAGGTAGAAATGGCAGAGAATAAGATTTCAGCTCTCTTGATAACATAGGATGTCTAGGATTCAGGTGCTCTGCAGTACATAACCAGCTTCTCTAGAGCCATTTCCCATCTGGACACCACAGAGGATAGAGTTCTACTGTTGCATGGGGAAGAGAACTAGAACTTTGAGACAGATGTCCATGACACTCTGTGAATCTCTGAATCACCTATGCCTGTCCCCTCTCTCCACAAAGGCAGAGTATAAATAGAAAGCAGTGAGGAAAGTACACTTTAATTCATAATGTAGGGAAGGCAGTGACTCAGGGTCCCTCCCACATTTTGTGTACTGACAGTAGCACAGCCAATGGCATGGAGAATTAACAGCCAGTGAGATATTAGTCAATGAATTAGTCTCAAGCCTCCCACAATCAGCAGGCCATGGACCATGTCAAACCTGGGCTTGGGGAATCTCTGTTTGCAGCCCTCTAGGGTCTCTCAAGAAACATGTAATATGCAGTGGCTAAGATCTGGACACAAGACCATTTTGATTGGGGCTTGGCCACATTTCCTAAATTGTCTAATGCTTTTGTCCTTTGTTTTCCTTATCTGTAGAATGACAGTAATAAAATCTACTTAAGATCTCAATGGGACAATCACTCAAGGCAACAAACGTAAAGTTCTTAGGAAGCTCTTGGCACACATCAAACACTTGAAGAGTGTCTGGAATTAGGCTGACCTCATGTTCTGAGCGCTGAGTTGGTTAAGGGCTGCATCAGCTGTCAATTGCTATTACAGTGCTTATTTAGTTTTCTCCCATGTAAGAAAGCAAGCTCAAACCAAAAAACAAAACAAAACAAAAAAACCAAACAAACAACAACAAACCCAACCCCCCCCAAAACAAACAAACAAACAAACAAACTTCTAAGCATTGATTTTTTCCACATTTCTAGGGTTCCACATTTCTAGGGTTCGGCATGTGACCTAGTATATTTCTATGTCCAAACACTTGTGACCAGACCAAAAAAACAGGAGCTTCAGGGAAAGATGTATAATCCACATTCCTTTTCAGCTGGGAGATTATCCAGCTACAGTCAGAACAGGATAATAAATGGAGCATAGCTGTGTCTCATTTCGCCCCAGGCAGGTTGTACGAGTGTCAGCAGGGAGGCAGCATGAAGACAGAGGTCTGTCGGGCTCAGCTCTGCCTTCGTCATCCAGAAACCCGGTACATGGGCTGTCAGGCTTCAATCAGCCCAGTAAGTTCTAACTTGTGACCACAGTTCCCATTTAGTAAGTGAGGGAACGGAGAGTCAAGGAGTTTAAATAAGCAGGTCTGACCGAGGCAGCCACAACCAGAAGATGATAATGTCGGGATCCAAAGAAGTCTAAGGACTACAATGGCCCTGTTAGTCTCACAAGCCCCATTTCAGAAATGCAGTTGAGATGGTATGATTTGCTTCTGAGAAAGGAGCGTACACCTTTACCTCTGGTGCTTGAGATTACAGTAACGGCCTCAGGGTGACTAGGCCTGGGCAGAAGACAAGGCTCAGCCACACTTCAGTGCCTCCCCCTACTTCCTAAGGCTAGACACTTTCCCTAACCCTCACTGCCCAAGGTTATAGGACCTCAAAGGGTAGCATCAATCGGACAGAAGCTCTCTGAAACTCTAAACCTGTAATCCCCAAACTCAGGAGGACAGAGGCTCACATAGTGAAACCATGTGTCAAAAAAAAAAAAAAAAAAGGGACTGGAGAGATAATTTAGAAGCTAAGAACATGTATTGCTCTTGCCAAAAACCTGAGTTCAATTCCCAGCACCCATATTAGGTGGCTCACAACCACCTGTAAGTCCAGATCACCTTTGACTTCTATGACTCAGACACACCTGTAATTACAAATTAATAGTATGTTTTGGGGAGGAAGAGGAATGGGAGAAGGAGAGAGAACAGGAGGAGGAGGAGGAAGAGGAGGAGGAGGAGGAGGAGGAGGAGGAGGAGGAGGAGGAGGGGGAGGAGGAGGAGGAGGAGGAGGAGGAGGAGGTGGTGGTGGTGGTGGTGGCGGCGGCTAGAGATACGGCTCAGCATTAAGAGCGCTTGTTGCTCTTGCAGAAGACCCAAGTTTGGTTCCTAGAACCAACGTGTCAGCGCACACCATCTGTAAATTCAGTTCCAGAGGATCTGACGTCCTCTTCTGGCCTCCACAGGTATGTGGTACATGCAGTGAACAGACACTCATGCACGTAAAATACCCATACACGTAAAGTAAAATAAACAAACCCTTTTCTGAAAAAGAACAAAGGGAGACCCTGGGTTGTTGAGTGGGAGTCTCCAAGGACTCTGGGAGTTGCTCTCTGATTCGTTTGTCACTCTTGAATTTAAGAGCCTCCACCCTGGGCTCCTGTCCTTCTTTCCTTTAGTGAACTTCCCTACTCCCACACCTAATGACCTGTTTAAAGCTCAGGTAGCTTCTGCTTTGAGCTCTTGGATGTCATAGCCCTAGGCACAGCTCTGCTTGGCTCCTTCCTTTTTTTCCCTAAGCCTAGGCACTTCCTTCAGGCTGAGAGGAATCTGAGGACACCAGGCCTGCACTGGGCTAGGCAGGACTGACAAAGGCTGCTTGTGAAACTGAAGGAAGAAAAGCTCTTTAGTTTTATTTATTTATTTATTTGTTGGTGTCAGAATTTGTTGGCATGGAAGCCAGCCCATAGAAAATGGGCACTGGCAACTTCCCAGACCCTAACCAATCATGGGGCATGAGACACAGAGAATATTTTGTGCTCCTCAAAGAAGAGAGGGCAGAAAGGGGGTGGGCATGATGGTTGAACACACCTGAAGAGGACAGGGTGAACAAGAGATGTGTGAGATGATTCTAGATGACCCTTCCCAGGCTCCCTGCCCTTCAGTAAATTCTATTAAACCCACGAGTATTTTTGTGTCTGACTTCTGCTGGGGAACCTGAGGGAGTGTCAAAGGGTTCAGTGAAAGATGAAGATGATTCAGCTAGGGTCCTGGGGTCACAGAGGAGCCCCAGAACAGACAGCCAAGTGGACAGGAAGGACAGACATCCTTCCATCAACTGCTCAGTGCTGAAACTGTGAAGTGAGAAGAAAAGTGGAAACTGTGGTTTGGCTCTCTAAATGCAGTGCTAATTACAGCCATTTGTGCAAACTGCTATCCATTAGCGCTTAATTGCTCTCCGTGTGGGATTGTAATAATTTTGCATTGCCATGAAGTACGTGTCAGGCTCAGCTTTGAGTTCTCTTAGCTTCCTTGCAGCCAGTCTTCCCAGGCCTTGTGTGCTCAGTTGGGTTGTATGTGGTTAAAACAGTGGCTACAGTTCAACTTCCAGAAGAGGAGGAGGAGAAGGGGGAGGAGGAGAAGAGGGAGGAGGGAGAAGAGGAGGAAGAGGAAGAAGAGGAGGAGGAGGAAGAGGAGGGAGAGGAGGAAGAGGAGGAAGAAGACAAGGAGGAGAAAGAGGAAGGGTATACACTCGCTATATGAGTAATTCCAGAAAGGCTGAGGTACTTCCTGCTTAAATATCAGTGTGTTGTCTAGTTTTGGGAGCCGGGCCAGAGAAGAACACTATAAGTTCTAATGCTTTATATCTGTTTGTCCTTTTTTTTTTTTTAAATTAAGAGAACAATAAAATGTCTATCACTAAAGCAGTCAGATCCCTGCATACCTCTAGAATGAGGTGTGCCCAATGACTCACTGCTCAGTCCATGCTTTGGGAAGAAGATAAAAGAGAAAAACAGCTCCTTAAGGCCCAGCTAATAAAGCCAGGTGGAAAAGCTTCCACCAAGAAGCAGTAGAGGTGAGAGGGACTGCTTCTTGGAGACAGCATCTCCACCAACCTTTCACACATTGCCTGGTGACCTACTATGTGCCCGACTTAGGCTAGGCACTGTGATAGGTGAGGGGGGCGGACACCAGAAAATACAAAAGCTGTTTCCAGCTCTGAGGAGGTGGCAAGTAGGTTGGGTGAGGGACTATGGGTGAATAAGAGACACCTAGCTAAAGCACAAGCAACAATGACATATCAGTAAAGCGGCCTTACTTCTGCAAGTCTTCTGATCCGTGTTAAGAATGTACCCTTGCTTGCACCTGCAGATGTACGAGCCAGGCGTGTTGATGCAGAAGTGGGCACAGTTGTGTTCTGAGACGCTGCACATGTGGACAGCTGCAAAGGAAGACAAAGAAGATGAGCAGTGACACCTTCCCTCAGCCTCTGTCTATCCAGCAGGCATGTATTGTGAAGAAGAGGGTTGAGCCCAAAGAGAAACAATCTGAAGTTCCTCTCAGCAGGAAGGTTCTCTGTCTAAAGTTGACCGTCCGATAAAGGACTACGTAAGGTGAAAGAGGAATGTGTTAGGTGAACTATATGAAACTGCTGATTTTGTATGGTTTTTGACCTACAAATCCACAAATTTCAGGTTCAGCTTAACACCATTTTCAGGCAGAGAAATCAGAGAAGTTTCTGATTTCAGAATGTAGCCAGTAAGATGGAGCCTTGAGTAGGCAGAAGTGGAGCTGCGAGGAGAGCTACTGGTTAAGTGAAGACGTTAGAATCCAACAGCCTCCCACACTCAGAAATCCTAAGAACAATGTACTTTCAAGTCTGCATAAAGTATACAAAAATTTGGAATAACACTGTATTCAAATGTTTTATACTGCCAGGATTTTTGTGTCTCAAATTTAAATACTGTTGCATTTAGTTTTTGAAAGTATCTCAGCTTCAGACACGTAAGTTCTTACATAAGTCTATCTGGAGCTCTTGCAATTCTTGTTCTGTTCTGTTTCTCAGATTAGCAGCATGGCTTTATTTTCTTCAGCAACAAACAAGGAAGCACGAGACCAAATAGCTCCTAACGGTCCCTAAGTGCCTGAGGACCAAATCAGGATAAAAAATTAGGCCCCCACATTTATGTAGCAGCTACCATTTCTGGAATCTTTTCCCTGGGGAAAACTGAGATGGAGATAAAGGTCAGACCTGGGTCCCCAGTCAGGCTTAACAGGAAACCGGAGGCCCAAAACGATGCATGGTGTTCACCACTAGGGAAAGCTGGTCAAGAAAGTTCATGATGGAAATTCGGAGGAGGCGAGAATCTTCGGCGATCCAGTGCACCTCCAGTATGCTGCCGCTCACTTTAAGCTCCTTCCCTACCAGTCCGCGGTGTGGTTCCACATCAGGACCTAGGGACCCACAAGCGATTTCTGCCTCCGAAGAGGTCGGGAAAGGCACGAAGAGGGCGAATCTAAGATGTCGGGTCCCAGGCCTTTGGGTTAAAGGCACGCTGCTTTTGCTGGAATTTCGGGAGGCTTCCAGTGCTCTTGCAACAGGGTGAGCTCCACTGGGAATAACTGCCATTATGCCTGCATTGCCAGGACAGCAGCGGCCAGTCGGCCCATCGGCGCCATCTGCAGTGTGGCTTAAACCTGTGTGTGCTGTCTGCGCGCGTCTGCTGTTGCTCCTCCCTCCAACCCAGCCTGCCCCCTCCACCACTGCTGCGGCCCAGAACCTACCTTGCAATTCTTGTTTTTTTAACATCTCAGTTTATGACTTTAATCGATCTAGTACAACTTGAGCATATTTAAAATTAACAGCCATCAGCGTTAACAGAACACATTAGGTAAGTATTCTCATAAACAAAAGATGTCCAAATGAGAAAATAGTTTTCTGAAGCTTATACAATAAAGGAGAAATTTAAGAGCAATCCTGTGTTTAGTCAGTAGGTAGGGAAACTCAACTACCGATGGACTACTTATGCATATATACCTGTCTACATCTAAGTAAGGAATGTTGTGGCCAATTTAAAACACAAGTTAAAGTTACTTGGGAAGAGAGAACCTTAACTAAAAAAATGCCCCCACCAGTTTGGCCTGTGGAGTATTTTCTTATTGCTGATTGACATGAGGACCCATCTCTATGGGTTGTGCTATTCCTTGGCTGGTGGTCTTGGGTGGTATAAGAAGGCAAGCTGTGCCAGCTGTGGTGGCTCTCATCTTTAATCCCAGCATTCAGGAGGCAGAAGCAGGTGGATTTCTGGAAGTTTGAGGCCAGCCTGGTCTACATAGTAAGTTCCAGGACAGCCAGATATATATAGTGAGATCCTGTTTTGAAATAACAACAAAGAAAGGAAGGAAGGAAAGAAGGAAGGAAAAAAGGAAGAAAAGAGTGAAGGAGGGAAGGAGAGAGGGAGGAGGCAAAAGAAAAGAAAGGAAAGAAAGAGAGGAGGGAGGGAAGAAGGGAGAGAGAAAGAGAGAGAGAGAGAGAGAGAGAGAGAGAGAGAGAGAGAGAGAGAGAAGAAAGAAAAGCCATGAGGGACAAGCCAGTAAGCAGTGCTGCTCCATGGCCTCTGCTTCCTCCCTGCCTCCAAGTTCCAGCCTTGACACCCCTCGTGATGATTCTTGACCTGAGAGTTGTAGGCTGTTTTTTGTCATGGTGTTTTATCACAGCAATAGAAACTCTAAGACAGCAATATATGAGATAGGGGAATGAAATTGTTTTATTTTATAACAGCACAATTTAGAGCAAAGTGTTATGAGCTCATAACTGTGTTTTAGCTCCTGTTGGATATAAATCACATAAGGGAAGTTGTAGGTTTAATCCAACCATTTTTTTTTTTTACTACAAGATGAAATAGTTGACCTTTTCATGACCCTGAGAAATTTTAATATCTTTGTATTAAACGAAGCTAAGCATTACACCAACCTCATCAGGGCCTTATGAGACTTAACTAACCTGATAAAGTGGCCAGAACGGTGATCAAGAACGCTTAATACCTACTAACCGTTTCATAGCAAAGGAAAAGTATCATGCTGTTTGATTTTTCTTTTTGATTTTATTTTATGTGTTTCGCCTGCATGTCTGTCTGTGCATCACATGCATGCCTGGTGCCTGAGAAGGTCAGAAGAGGGCATCCAGTCCTCGAGAACAGGAGATACAGATGATTGGGTACTGCCACGGAGTGCTGGGAATTGAACCAAGTTCCTCTGGAAAAACAACCAGTGCTTAACTACTGAACCATCTCTCCATCATAGTATCATTTATTTTACATTTGGGAACACCATCTCTTCCTATACCCTACCATCAATCTGTCTATCAGTCTGTCTGTCTGTCTGTCTGTCTGTCTGTCTATCCATCCACTTGGATTTTCATTCAACATTAATCACAAATTCTATCTGTACTGACTCAAGCACTGTATTTTACAACATCCAAACTGCGCTCTAATTTCAAAGCTATTAAAATGATCCTCATTCTGACAGACTGCATATTTGTGGATTTGCCTGGCCACTGAAGAGTACTTGTAACCTCAGACCTGTACAGCACTTCCCCAGGCTTCACTGAGCTACCGAGAGATAACATAGCATATCTCCTGGTTTTGCTGCCCTTGGGTGGGTTGAACAAGGCAGCATTGCTTCCTTTAACCTTCTACTTCATATAACAGCAAATTGTTGCTTTCATAGTCCACGCAGCACTGTGTTTTTTGTTTTTTTGGTTTCTTTTGTTTGTTTGTTTTTTTACATTTTTGCAGGTTTTGTAGGTAATTTTCCTGTTTGAAATGACCCACTAAGTACAAAAAGCTACGATAAAGCCTTTTTAGGAAAATAAATATGTTCCAACCTAGAATGATTTACGATCTTTAATGGCCATGAACTCAAGGTTAGTGAGTCAACAATTCATATTGAATTTGTTGTCTCTGAATAGATTATATATTGATCAGCTACGAAAATGTCAGGTGACCAGAGGCTCATAGCAACCAATCCTGCCTGTATTTTGTATAAAAGAAATGATTTCATACCCTTTAATTCAGTGTTTACAGTGACTTCAATGGAGCAAAATCTCATTGAACAATGAGAAACAATTCTATCTGGGATTTAATCTCGCATGTGAGCTCCAACTTAATTAACCTTCTTTGATTGAATTAAATTATCTGGCTCTGGATGAAGTCTACTGATGGCTTCATCCATTGGTCCAAAGGCCAGTTCTCAGTCTACTTAGACATTTACCTGTTGGTCAGCATGGAGCTGGTTTCTAATCTTTCACCTTTAGACAGATTTAATGAGCATGCTCAAATATGTTTCCCAGAAGACATACAGTTATTTCTCCAAGATTGGCTCCAGTGTAACTAACCACTGGACCCAAATCAAGTTGAGTTTCCATCACTTTCAACCAAAAGAATCTCAAATATTTTTACAGAACAGAATAAAAACTGTATGTCTCCTGAGTCCCATGGCTGAGAGTGTCTCTGCACACATCTGGGTCTTGTGCCTGCTCAACTTTGCTATGCTGTTAAAGAAGAAGGTTGCAGCATTCTGCCTCCCCCACTGAGCTGAAGAACTGTGTGAGCCAATTAGTGCCATTCCTCAGAAAGTACCATGTTTAAGCGCCACCAAGGATTTTACTCAGAAGAAATAATAAACCACTAGCCTAAATCAGTATAACTGGATTTTTTTAAATTATAAAATTTATTATTTTAAATTTTGTGGTATCTAGAATTGGAATTATTTATTTATTTATTTATTTATTACTTATTCACTTTATATCCCTCTCACTGGCCCACTCCTGGTTGAATTTTTTATTTTTAAGACAATGTCTCATTTAACTCAAGCTGGCCTAAGGGAAGAATGTGTGTGTGTGTGTGTGTGTGTGTGTGTGTGTGTGTGTGTGTGTGCGCGCGCACGAGAGCTCATACCTTTAAGCTCAGCATTTAGAAGGTAGAGGCAGGCAGATCTGTGACTAACAAGCCAGGACTATGTAATGTAATTAGGTCCTATATCAAAGAAAGGAGGAAAGAAAAAAAGAAAGAAAGAAAGAAAGAAAGGAAGAAAGAAAGAGAGAGAGAGAGAAAGGAAGGAAGAAGAGAGGTAGGGAGGAAAGGAAAGAAGAATAAGTAGCTAATTTTTTGAGGTGGGGTTATTTGTTTTGATTTATAAAAGAGTTTTGCTATGTAGCCTGGACTGGCCTAGAGCCTATCATCATCCTCCCTCAACCTCCTGCACGCTGGGACTACAGGTGTACACCACCACACCCAGTTTGCTTATGAAATCTGTTTTTAAAAACATGTGAATCATCAGATGAGCGTTCTGTTCTGTGTAGCTGACTGAGGGTCTCATCAAGAACAATCACTGGATATATATAAGCCAGCATCTATGTAGGTTTGCTTCCCTGTTTCACAAGAGAGCCTCAAAGGGGTGAAATCAATGTAGACTTTGCCCAGATGCAGGGTGTGCCTTGAGAACACTATTAGGGCCTTAAGCTGTGTCTAAGTGGGAAAGGGCTGTTAGGGTAGGAACAGCTTTGCCCTGGGCTCTGAAATGCCATCTAGACTGATAAAACAGACACGAAGGGGTTAAGTAAATGCAGCCATAGCCAAGCTTCACTGAGTCACCAGATTTCAGAAGACAGACTTTTAACCATAAGACTTGCAGTTTTCAAGCTTGAGAGTCAGTGTTTTCTGCTCCTGGGCAACAAAAAACGGATGCCAGGATGTGTGGAGTTTGGTCAGCTTGCACACAGAACCTTGATTCACAGGACTCTGGTCTTTTTGGTGGGCTCCAGGGTGGCCTGAGATTATGACCTCATGATTTCCCCATGCTGTAGCTGTCCTGGGAAGTCACTAACCACAGGCATAAAACTGCTACTGTGCCAGGTTCATGGTCATACAGCTAGCCAGAGCCAAATCCAGTATTCCTTCTTACTCAGGGAAGTCTGGATCCAGAAGAACCAACGTCACTTGCATGACAGTGGCTCCTTGCCTGAGTACATCTGGACATAGCCTGCTGCTCTCAAAGGTCCACCTTACTTTTCAGTCCTGCCTGCCAGGCTCTCCCTTCCACTCCCTTACACCTTATCTTGTCCTTCCACACACACACACATGGTTGCCCTCCCCATGCTGGCCCTTCATTCTTCATCATCACTTTCAAACTGTGAGTCATGACCCCTTAGTGGGGTGTGTGTGTGTGTGTGTGTGTGTGTGTGTGTGTGTGTGTGAAACCAGCTAAAGGGCCAGGACTGGCAGATAGCTGATAGATAGATAGATAGATAGATAGATAGATAGATAGATAGATAGATA
>JANHMN010000012.1:63108551-63124045 GCA_030674055.1 Rhabdomys pumilio
ATAGATAGATAGATAGATAGATAGATAGATAGATAGATAGATAGATAAATGTAGATATAGATTTTAAAATAAAACAGACTTTAAACTATCATCATTCTGTGCCTGGAGCATGGTGATCACCTTCCCTACACAGCCCTGACCAGAGAACTGCTACTCTCCTCCCATCTGAGCAGCACATCATGGTTTGGCAGAACATCTGGCTGCCCTTCACTCTTTCACCTACAGCTGACTGACCCTGGGCAAAGCAATTAAGTCTTTAAGTTTTAATTTCCTCCTGAGTTTCAAGAGTACTTATTTCTCACGTTTGTTGTGTGAATAAAATGATTTACCTACGTTAGGATCCCCAGAGAGCATGTACACACACTTGGGCACACATGCACACTTTTGAGATAGATTTCTCTTTTGTAGCTCAGGTTAGCCAGGGACTTCCTATATAGCCTAGGCTAACTTTAAACTCTAGATCCTCCATCTTCAGCCTCTTTAAAAACATTTATCTTTTTATTTTGCCTCTGTGTATGAGTACTCACTCATTCTCTCTCTCTCTCTCTCTCTCTCTCTCACACACACACACACACACACACACACACACACACGCGCGCGCGCGCGCGCGCGCGTGCGCGCAGAGGTCAGGGTAGCATTTCAGGACTGGATCATCTTTGTCCAGCTCTTCAGTGCTATGCTGTGTGTACCCCAGACTATCTGGCGAGGGAACTTCTTGCCAGTTCTCTAGTCTTAGCTTCACATCTCACCACTGCCTCCAGCTTTTTCTGTAAGTATGAGTTGTGGAGATGGATCTCAGGGTATCAGGCTTCCAAGTCAACGTCTTTACCCTCTGGGCCATCTCCTTGGCCTCTCAGGGATTACTGGAGTGTGCTATCAGTCTTAGCCGCATGGATATATTGATAACAGCCACTGTTAAAGATCAATCTTATTGTTTCACTTTAAAGGCTGTCCTGGAGCCCCCAGGCAGACCCAGGCTCTTTGGAATGAGCTCCTAGTCCAGACAGCTATCTTCGGGCTATGAAGTACACATCGTGTCCACCACTCATTCTTCTATAAAGAGAGCATCTTCCCAACAACCCTGGGGCTCGTGCGTGGAGAGGAAGCACTTAGGCTCTGAATCTCGGGAGCTGGTATTTGAACTGCTTATTTTTCTCTAAGCCTGGTTTCCACTTTTGTACGTGGGCATCACAAGCATACCTGTCTGGTAATACAGTTTTAGTGTTAAATGGAACAATGTACAGAATGTACCTAACATGAGGCATGACTGGCTATGGTCATCAGGGTGCAGTTCAGTATTTCAGGAGCAAATGAGACTTCCAGAACCTGGAGATGTCATTTGCAATTCAGGCTGTGTCTGGATGAGAAGTAAAGCCGCTTGCCTCACATGTGCATCCTGAGAGTATCTGACTGTACTATTGCGTGCACACTGAAAGGGCCCACAGCTTATAACACCTGTCTGCACATCCACCAGCCTGTAAAGGGCTCACCTTACAGATGAGGTAAAGAAGGCTCAAGGAGCCTACCGAACGTACCCTGTCACCCAGCCAGTCACCCAGCCAGTCTATCTCTCACCCAGTTCTACACAGGGGTCATTTTCCAGGTTTACCCACATCAGATGAATGGTACTAGCAGAGCCATTTTCCCTGTGGAGGCTTCCCTTAGCAAATGGTTCACCTTAAGACAGGAATTTATAATTTCTGGCCTGTGAAGGAGAACAGGAACTTTGGAATCAGCAATGTTTGCTAACCTGTAAGGCCAGGGTTGGAGAGATGGCTCAGTGGTTAAGAAGACTGGCTGCTATTCCAGAACCAGGGGTCCAAATCCAAGCATCCACATGGCAGCTCACAACTGTCTGTATTTTAGTCCCGGGGGGGGGGGGGTTTGATACCCTCACATAGACATTCCGGGTGGTACCATGTAGCCTGTCTCCTTGGTTTTCATGAGCATCAAATGCATGGAGGAAAGTGCTTAATGAATGTTAGTTGCTGTGGTATTCAGCGTGTGGTTGATAAAGAGGCTCTGGGGACTCCTCAACCTTTCAGGAGAGTTGATGAGGCTGCTCTGCAGAGCCTGGTGGTACAGAGTACAGAGCTCGCTGGTGCAGGGCCCGGTGGTGCAGGGCCTGGAGCTCAGCTGCATTTCAGCAGAGTGGATGAAAGGAGTCCCAGGGGATTCATTTCTCAGGCTGCACAAAGGAATGAGATAATACCAGTGTTTTCTTAAAGCTTCCAGATTAAACACAGATGGGGGCGTGTCCAAATGGCCTTTTAAATTTGCTGCCTGTCTAAAGCACACAGAGAAAGAAGGCTCTCTGAGCCAAGTCCACATTCAGCCACATGGGGGTCATTCATGTCATATAGTTATTCTGCCTTGTCATACTATCTTTCCATTTGCTGATGGATGCAGAGTGCTTATAAAAGGCACTCCTCCATTAAAACCATCCAATATACATGAAGAAGCTGTCAAGAGCGTTACAGAACCGACTTCTTTTTTTAGTGTTTCCAGGAAAGGGGGAACATAAATTCTGCTGAAGTCATTTAAAGTCATAAACCTTTAAAATGTTTGCAGTGCATACTACTGATTGGAGTTTTCCAGTTGACCTAGGCCATGGCGCACCACAATAACACAGCCTCTCTGTGGCGCCAGGGAAATGGCACCTCTGAATGGTTTCCAACTGACATTGCTCAGAAAAAGGTTATTTTTCTTTCATGGCATTGATTTCTTAAGTAAATCATTTGACTCTGGAGTCAAAAGAAAATGGAGTCTTTGCTTAGGTTAGTTTTTGCAAGGTTTGCAAGGGTTTTTTGTTTGTTTTTGTTTTGTTTTTTGTTTTTGTTATTGTTTTTTTTCGAGACAGGGTTTCTCTGTATAGCCCTGGCTGTCCTGGAACTCACTCTGTAGACCAGGCTGGCCTCGAACTCAGAAATCCACCTGCCTCTGCCTCCCAAATGCTGGGATTAAAGGCGTGTGCCACCACCGCCCGGCTGTTTTGTTTTTAACAATACATCAAAAGTACATCCTGGGATTGGGGATGTAGCCCAGTCAGGAGAGGTGCCTGTCCAGCATGATGAGGCTCTAGACTTCATCCTCATCTTGGTGGAACACGCCTGTAATCCTGGCATGTGGGAGGTAGAAGCAGCAGAATAATAATAATAACAATAATAATAAAACTCAAGGTCATTCTAAGGTCATTCTCCACTACAGAGTTTGAAAACAATGTGGATTATTGAGACTTTGTGTCAAAAGAATTAAACAGATGAAGCTGGGCAGTGGTGGCACACACCTTTGATCCCAGCAACTGGGAGGCAGAGGCAGGCGGATCTCTGTGAGTTGGAGGCCAGCCAGGTCTACAGAGTGAGTTCCAGGATAGCCAAGGCTACACAGAGAAGCCCTGTCTTAAAAAAAAAAACTTAAATGATTTTTAATTTTTTGGGGGGGGGGGTTTCCTCTGAGAGGCTCTACCCAGCAGCTGACTCAGACAGATACAGACACTCACAGCCAAGCAGTGGATGGAGCTTGGGGACACTTAGGGAAGAATAGGAGAAAGGATTTTGGCCTCTAAAGGGATAAGAACTCCACAGGAAGACCAACAGAGTCAACTAACCTGGACCCTTGGGGCTCTCTGAGACTGAACCACCAACCAAAGATCACACACCGGCTGGACCTAGGCCTCCCCACACATATGTAGCAGCTTGATCTTTGTATGGGTCCTGAACAGCTGGAGCCAGGGCTATCCTAAACGCTTGCGTGTATGTGGAAATGTTCTAGCTGGGCTGCCTTGTCTGGCCTCAGTGGGAGAGGATATGCCTAGCCTCAGATGTTCCAGGATGGGAGGGGTATCCAGGAGGGCCCCATGAGCTCAGAGGGAAAGGGGATGGGGATAGGAGTAGGATTGTGGGAGGGGTAACTAGGAGAGAGACAATGAGCAGGATGTAACATGAATTAATAATAATAATAATAATAATAATGATGATGATGATGATAAATTTAAAACTCTTTAAGTGCATCTTGTTTCCCACTCTTAAGCACGATATCACAAGGTTTGCAGTTTGTCGTATTCTAAGAATTGACCTTCAAAGCCCTCACAGTCCCTGCTATGTATTGAGCCTCTTTGTCAGTTAAAAAGCATCCACCGCTCACACTATCGTGCAGCAACAATGCCCTGGTCTCCCACACACATGGGGAAGCGATTATGGTCCCTCCTTCTGCTCCTAGTCCTACCCCAACTTGCAAGTTCCAATTTTGGGAATGACAATTGAACATGTTGGAGGAAACCTTTATTTTGTCCTTACTCATTCTGCTCTTTGGGTTTCAATGCCCTTTAGAGCTGTCAAGTAAAGGGATCTGTCACCAAGCCTGATGATCTGAGTTTAAATTCCCATGACTCATATGGTAGAGAGAATCAACTCCTGCAAATAGTTCTCCAACTTCCATACATAAGCTGTGGCATACATGCACCTATAAACACACACCCCTTTTCCTCTAGGAAAGTCTTTATAAACACCATAGCCTAGAGTAGACCCTGGGCTTTTCTGCTCCACCAGGCCCTGAATTCTTCCTCCATTATGCTAACAATTAAGGCTACCTTTGTATTTGTGTAAGTATATGCTTAATATATGTGTAACCCTCCAAAGAATGGTGCTTTTCTCTTTGCCCATGAACCTGAGCACAGGATGAAGGCTTTAAAGACAAATGAACCACAGAGGCACAGGACTTACTGCACAATTTGTTCTGGAACACTGAGGTCAAGGACTCAATCTGGCTGAAATTGGCCACCAGGAAGACATGGTCCTTGTGGGGCTCACTCCCAATGGCCTTTAGTGTATTCAGGTCCACCTGACCCACACCGATGGCAAAGATTAGGATGCCTGTGTTCCGGGCCTTGGAGGCCACCTCAGCCACTGAGTCCTGAGGCCTCCCATCAGTCACAATCATTATGACCCGTGGCACATTCTCCCGCAAGGGCCGGGCACCCTCTGCTTCTGAGAAGGCAATGTTGAGGGCATATTGGATGGCCAGCCCTGTCATGGTGCCAGTGGATAGATGCCTCATTCTCTTGACAGCCCTCTCCACCTCAGACTTCCTTTTAAAAGTCTTCAGGGAGAACTCGTTCTTGACCGTGCTGCCATATTGGAGCAGACCTACTCGGGTAACATCAGGACCAATATCCAAGAACTGCAGAATATCCAGGATGAACTCCTTGACCTTTGCATAGTCGTGGGTGTTGACACTTCGGGAGCTATCAATGATGAACACCAGATCTGCCCGCTTATTCTCACAGGAACTCTCTGGGGAAAGAACAGAGGTCACAAGTGTCAGAGGAAGGGGTGTTCAGATTTGCTCTTCTGTTGCTGTAATAAAATACTGGCCCCAGTCAAGTGGTGGCGGTGGATGACTTTAATACCAGCCGAGAGAGGCAGATCTCTGTGAGTTCAAGGCCAGTTTGGTCTACTGAGCTAGTTCCAGAACTAGCCAAGGCTACACAAAGAAACCCTGATTCAAAATCCCAAACCAAAACAAAAAGACCAAAACAAAAAACTAGCCACCAAACCAAACCAAACCAAACCAAACCAAACCAAAACAAAACAAAACAAAACAAACAAAACAAAAAAACTGGCCCCAATGTAACGTGGGTAAAGCGACAACTGTAGCTAGCTCACGAATGAGGAGAGCGGCAAGCACGGTGAGTGTGGCCAGCGTGACAAGTACAGTGATCAGGCATGGCCAGCACAGTGCTGGAAGGCTTTGCCCTTCTTTCCCACTCCCTCTGCCTTGCTAAAAGCTGCCAGATTACACTCCTAAAGCTAGCTCCCAAGGTTTATTCCTTTATTTGGTCCTCCTCCTGAAGCTGACTACTAAGGTCCAGCTACCAAAGTATTGAAGTCCAGAAATCAAAAGCCTTCTTTGGCTACCTAATTACCATGCTCAATTAAAATTAAATAACTCATCCTAACATGCCCCCCCCCACTTGTTAGGGGAAAACTGCCATTTTCCTAAGTGCCACATCTGTCACTTCTCTATCCAGAAGCAGTCCTTTGTCTCACTTCAGGACAAATGCCCCTTCCCCCTTTCCCTTGCCCTCTTTCTCTCTTCTCCCTTGTTCCCCGCTTTTCTCCCTCATCTCCTGTCTTTGTCTCTTATCCTTGCCCTCTGTCCCTCTAGGGCAAAGAAATCTCCCTTGTCTGAAGAACTTGGTCTTGGAAATCCTGAGCTGATACTTTTTCTTTCAATGGAGAAGGGGTTTATTGGCTTACAGGTTAGAGTTCAACAGCAAGGAAAGTCAAGGCGGAGACATGGAGAAACACTACCTATTGGCTTGCCTCTCCTGCCTTTCTCTCCTACTTTTCTTACACAGTTTGGGCTGCATTGCTCAGGGACTCCCACAGTGGGCTAAGTCCTTCTACATCGTCAGCACTCAAGATCATGTCAAGCATCAAGACATGTCCACAGGCCAGTCTGATGGAGACAACTTAGTTGGGTTTATCTCTCCCAGGTATATGTAAGTTTTTGCCAAGCTGAGCAGAAACAACGATAAGAGGTAAGGATCCAATTCCAACTGTCCCTTGTGAAAAATCCTGAGACCCAGAAACACCTTTAGAACCTCCAAAACTCAGTTTTACTCTTATCCAGGAAAGTTCTCAGGCATGTCTGTGTATACCAGATGATAATGACCCTAGACTACACAGAGCATTTCTTTTTGCAAGATAAATCTACAAAGTCACCAATGCAGTTTCAGTCAAATCCTTTATCAGTCAAATGTATTTTGTTATTTGTGGCATGGTATATAAGTTTGACAAGGCACTGCAGAGAACACAAAAGATGCTTTAGAGGGTGCAATATCATGGCTTGCAATCTATCTTGGAAGATAAAGCTAAGAAGACAGAAAATAAATACCAAGCGTTAAATCAAGTTTTAACAACAGACTTTAAGCAAGGGGGAGCGATGGCTCAGCAGTAAAGAACACTGGCTGTTCTCACACAAGACCTGGGTTTGATTCTCACCACTCACATTGTGGCTAACAACCGTCTGTAATTCCAGTTCTATGGGAAGCTGACAATCTCTCCTGGCCTCCAAGGGCCAATGCATGCACAAGATTCACAGACAAAACATAGAATAAAAATAAATACATCTTTTTTCAAAGAAGGAGGGGGAGGAAAAGGAGGGAGGGAAGGAAGGAAGGAGAAAGAGTAAGGCAGAGTGCACTCAGAGGCTGAGGTCAAAGAGATGAGACATGAGCTGCCTTGTGAATACAGAACATTTGGCTTGAATATTTGGAGAGTGGCTCATGAACATAGTCCTAGACAGGATAAATGTGGTGGGAAACTCAGTAAGGCTCTAGAACACAGAGAACGCTAGCAACTACTGGGTGGGGCTAGCTGAGAATATTCTGAAGCCAACTTTAAAAAAACTTTCAAGTCCGACTCAGAAATCTGTACACAGGTCACAGACGGCATGATGTCTTAGCACCATGTTACATAACATGTCTTGTAGGGAAGGTGCATGGTTGCAGTCAACCGAATCAGAGTTTGCAGATGCATGCAGCTTGGTGGTGGGAGACGTGACATTTATGAGACCCTGAGTTAATCCTCAGCATAGGAGAAAAAAAAAAGACAACTGGATTTGAGCCTTTTGGAGATTCCAGACAGATAACTCAGTCTACTGTTGGAATTTCAGAGAGATGAAAGTGACAACCTGCTACTTCCCCCTTCTCTATGCCCTCCCTGGACTTTGCCACTCAAGCAGGATTTGAAAGGGATTAAAAAGATCCCAAGTCCTTGCCCTAAGTCCCACCCACCACAGCTGTAAGAATGCGACAGAAAGCCAATGATGAACAGTGAAGTCAGTCATCAGCATGGGAAGTGGAAAGGTCTGGGAAGCCATCCTGCCCAGGCCAGCTTGCCAGGCGGTGACTTTTCATGCAGAGCTGGCATAGACACCTCTCCACTGTAGCCATACAAGCCCAACAGGCAGAAGAGGGTAGATTCTCCTCAATAGCCTGGCAGGAAGCCACATATAACATAGCTCCATATAACACCCAGATCCAATACTGGGATCTAGGGACATATAAGGAGAGTTTCTCAAGACAGAGCCCCCCACATTCACAAGATGCTCTAAAAATCTCCTTTTCAGAGTGATTTCATCATAGGTACCTAAGTTCATTCTCAGAACAAGCTACTGAGAAAAGTGCTAAAATTGTGCCCATTTTGTAGATGAGAAAATAGAGGTGCTGAAGAGTTGTTTTTTTTTTTTTAATCTTTCATAATTCAGGAAAAGAAAAAACACACAGAGCTAACACAAATTCCCAACTCTCGGGGCAGCTATGAGCAAGGGGCTCCAGTTAATAGCCACATAAGCAAGCGTGTAGATTCTCCTCAGCCTACCCTCCTCTCCAAGTTCTTTCTCCTTCCTTACCTCTTATACTCAGCTCAAACTGAGGATTTTATTGTGAGTCTTACTCATGGCATCCACATCCCACTGTGCATCATCACAAGTTGAAGAAAACCCTGGAAGGTCCATGCAGAACTGTGTGCTAAACTGAATTAGTTCCCATCAAAACAAATGGATGGTTTCCACAGTGCGTGGGACACAACAAAACCATCACAATGGTTCAAAAATGTGGTTAAGAAGTTCCACAAGAGTCATAGCTCTGAGCTGAAATCAGGTGGTAGCAGTCTACCCTGATTACTCAGCCCAGCTCAGTGTGTCCCTAAGGCTAGCTCAGTGGTTCTCAAACCCAAGCATGCACTCGTTCTCTGCAGCACTTGGGAAAGGTCAAAGCAGTGAGCTGCATCCCGAGAGCTGCGGACGCCGAGTGTGGAGAAGCAGATGAAAACTTGCCTTTCTAACAAGTTGAATGGTGATGTTGACATTCCTGGTCCAGGGAATCACGATTTGAGAATGCTAGAAAGTAAATCTCTGGAAATAAAAAGAACTCTGGTATGTCCTGAGTTCACTGCCTCACAGTGAGTTCCACAAGGTGGGACTCTGGAAGTGTGTGTGCGTGTGTCTGTGTGTACATATTCATGTGTGCATGAGTGTGCATGCATGTGCCTGTGTATGCACATATATGTGTGTGTAGGCATGCATATGTTATGTGTGTGCGTGCATATGTCTCTGAACACGTGTGTGTGTGTGTGTGTGTGTGTGTGTGTGTGTGTGTATGCATATGTGGTGGAAATACAGTGAGCATTCCACCACATCAACATCTGTAGAATTAGGTGAAATTTCAGGTGGTAAAATAAGGCTTCGTGTGAAAGAAACTGAGCCAGGGCAATCAGCCTTAAAGCCAGAGAGTTCACGAGTGCCTCCTGTTGTGTGACATAGCTTCAATTCCTATACTTACACACAGCACCATCAGAGCTGAACTCCAGACTAATGAAATGTAAGCCAAAGGACCCCAGGTAGACGCAAGTCACCCACTTTACAGAACAGCAAGCTGAGGCTTACGAAAACGGCCCTCCCGCTGCAAGGTCTTGAGGCTTACTATAGTCAGGCTAAAATGGTAACTGTAGCTTCTCTATCATTTCAAGGACCTCTTAACACATCCTCAAGGCAGATAACACAGCAATATGAGCTTTGCAAAAGTTTGAGAACACAATGGCCAGTTGAGAGAAGTTTCCAGAAAAATGGACTCTCCTCTGAGTGATCCCCTCATGGTAATTACTGGTGCTGAGGAAGGATGCCCCTTCTCCTCAGCCTTTGGAAAGAACACAATGATCTTCCTCTTGGCCCCTCATGATAGGACTTTCAGCCGCATTTGGATGAGGATTTGTGAGCACATAATAAAATGTCATCCCCCTCGCCATTAAGCAATGATCTGGACTCTGTCAATTGCACTCCCAATCTTGTCATCTGGACTCAAAGTCCTGGCATTGAGAAAATAGTCTCTTGCCCTTCCAAATTAGGAGAATCTGGGCCAGGAGAATTTTAAGAACATTTCTGCCCTGCTGGGTGACAGTGTGCAATCTCACAACTATTTCCTCTCCTTGGGCTGAAGATTTGTCACCGCTGGCACTGGCTAAGGTCAAGCACATGTATGTGGCAGCCTGGTAAACATTTGGTGCCATCTGCCTGGGGAAGTCAGGGCATTTTGGAATGGGGAAGGATGTGAGTCCCTATAATGAGGGTAAAATAATTTCATCTGGAGAGGACTCAGGGATTCTCAGGGAAACAACAATAAAGTCTGACGCTCTCAGTACAAGTCCAACCTCCGTCAGTTTCTGCCTGAATAGTCCTGAGCATCTCTGTAAGTTCTTTGACCCTCAGTCTCTTGTTAGTGTGTGTGTGTGTGTGTGTGTGTGTGTGTGTATGTGTGTGTGTGTGTGTGCATGCATGTCCATGCTTTTATGTGGAACAATCTTGGCTGTTATTTCTCAGCACAGTCTACCTTCATGTTTGTGCTTTGTTTTGAGATGGGGTCTTTCTCACATAGTTAAGCTATACTTGTCAGCCAGTAAGCCCCAAGGATCTACCTACCTCTGCTATCCCAGGACTAGATTAAAAGTGCATGACACTGTGACCAGTTTTTTGTTTGTTTTAAGTTTCTAGGGACAGAGCCCTCTTCCCCAGTCCCATGATCAATCTTTTCTTCTGTAAAATGTGACAAGAAAACCTCAAAAAAACTTGTAAGATTCAAAGAGAATATTGCAGTAAGTTGTAAATCACATTGAACTGCCCAACCTTGCTTGGAATATTTTCCGTATGCTAGCCTATTTATTCCCTAGTCACCTTAGGAACTGAGCAGTTTCTGTTTCCACATTACAGATAAGGACATGGCTTTAGAGAGTCCAAACCTGCTTACAGTCTCCTTCCTGTCTAGGAAGCAGAGACATTGGGTTGAACTCTATGACTGTGCAAGTGTGAGGAACCAAGGCTCACACTCTAACCACCAAGCATGCTCACCCCATCCTCTTCGCCTTCCATTCCCAGAATCCTCAAGAATTCTCTGGTCCTCAAGGTCCACCAGGACTGTCTCTGGGGTCAGTTCTTTCCTTTTCTGGAAGAATGGCTGAGCAACATGGCCCAAACTTGCCTGCACTCCGCCAGGTGCTTTCCCCTTGCTAAATACTTATTTAACTTAACCAAATGATAAAAACAAATCCTGGTCTTCGTCACAACAGGAGCCTGGGACTTTAGGCTGCCAGTTAATTCACATCCACGCTCACTTGACAAGGCTTGTTGAGGGAGGGTTCAGAGGATGTGAGATCTGAGGAGACTGAAGGAGGAGACACTGAGATAGAAGACACTGAGATAGAGATGCTGGTCTTGCCATGACTGTGGGGACTAGGAGGAATGTAGTCAGCACAAGAGACAAACATTAAGAGAATGGATCGCAGAGACCGGAGGCTTCAAATCACCCCCTAGCAAAGCAGATGATTTGTGGGCACTAAGAGAACTGAAGAGTTTAATGATACAAGAGGGAAAAAATAAGATAATAGTTTCTGGAGCTCTGGCTGCATTAAGAACTAGAGAGTAAACTTAAACAGCCCCAAGGCTGTCTTGAAGAAAGAGGATTGTTATGTGTGAGACCAGTGAACACATTAGGGTGTTCCGTTGTAGCTACTCTGGCCTGGAGGAAGTTGGGCAAAAGCTGGATGTAACAGGGTTATCAGGTGAATCAGGAGGGGACGAAGGTTGACAGCATTAAATCTGGAAAGCCAAGCAACCGAGAAAGTGAAGGGTGAAGGAGCCGGCAAGATCAACGGATGCAAAGTCCAGATAAGACTTTAGCATTATCAAAGTGTAGGCGTGAGCTTGGAAGTGCAGTTATGGTAAGCACGGGGTGGAGATAAGAGAAGCTAATAGCTGAGCTCGGAGTAGTGTGTGAATACCGAGCTCATCAACATTGTGGCAGAGTAATGCTGGAGACAGGGATGGTAAGCTATTAGCTACAGCTGCTCTTGTTACTAGGGCTAACCAGTGGGACTTGGACATGATTTAAAATGTGACTAGAACGTTATTGAGAAACAGAGAGCTGGGCAGTGGTGGCTCATGCCTTTAATCCCAGCACTTGGGAGGCAGAGGCAGGTTGATTTCTGAGTTCAAGGCCAGCCTTGTCTACAGAGTGAGTTCCAGGACAGCCAGGGCTACACAGAGAAACCCTGTCTTGAAAAAAACAAAACAAAACAAAACAAAACAAAACAACAACAAAAAAGAAACAGAGAGGAAAAAAGACCTCAAAAGATTTTCTATGGAGCACAGGAGAGGTGGGCAGTGGGTATGGGGAGTGCCTAGAGCAAAGATTATCATGCCAATGATGCTGTGATAATCCCCATTAACGCCATAAGCACATGCCACATGTGATTCTGTCCCTGTGTGTCTCAAGACTGTGATTGACTTGCAGGGCTTACAGATGGTAAAAAGGTTATTTCAGAAATAAGTTGACTCATCTTTGGCTCTTGTCCCCAGTGTCACTTGACCTGTAATTCCCACATATTTAGGCACTTTAATAGAGTCCCTGGACCCTGGCCAGGCCTGGAAGACCTGTAATCAACTCTTGTTTCTCCAACTCCCTTGTTAGTCAGAAGCCAGCTGCTGCATTACCTCACATCAGACACTGTACAAAGCTGATGAGGTCAGCTTTCTCTGAACCTGTCACTTCCATTCAAATCTTCCAGATATACTGCTGGAAAGAGCCTGAACCCCGACTCAGTGTCTCAGGACAACACCCTCCACTGCATCCTGGGACCAGGACATCTCTTGGACTCATTGGCAAAGCCTTCCGTCCTCTGTAATACTTTCCAAGTACTTCTCCAAAGTCGGGGGAAAAACAGCTCTATGGTCTCTCTAGGCACATTGTTGGGTGGAATCATGAATTAATGAAGAAACAGAGTCGAGGTCATGAGGTATTTCTAGAATAATGAGTCAAAACTAATATGATGAAACCTAATAGAAGTTAGTGTTGCACACTTTACATGGGGTTCAAATATCAATTTATGAACCCCGAGGAGAGGGACTTCCAGATTGACATCTGGTTACAGATTAAAATCAGGACCAGAGTGTCAGGTAAACCTATACCACAGCCTCTATTCACAGCCCCAGCTCCTTGGCTTTAACATCAAATTGTAGCTCTTGGATTCCCATCAACACCACACACCAAGATCTCCCAACAGGGGTTTGTGGAAGGACACCAGTGTGCCAGCACGTTATTAGATTCCCCCTAATGTTAGTATTTTAACTACCTTATCAATGGCCCTCCTGGCCTCTCCTAACTCAAGGGACCTCAGTCTTCTTCTCGTCATATATCGTATCTTCTTGTCATACTCATTCATACTCCATGAATGAGTATCTGGGGACATTTTGATCTGAGTCACAACAGTTGGTCTGACAGCTATGAAGTACTCAGGATAATGAGTGGTTACCAAAGCCACCATCCCAAGGTCACTGATGTTTGCAGGAGGCTCTCTGCACACTATTCCATTCTGCTATTGATGCCCTAAGTCATGGGGTCTCTTGTTTTGAACACCTCTCCTAGTGGACATCCATTGACCTAATGAGCATCTCTCATAGCCCATGTTTACCTCTAACTAAAATCCTCTCTCCGTGGTTCACGTATATTTAGCCACATGCACTGTCCTCCATGAATCCTAGGACTCAGCAAAGTGCCATGCAGTTGGATGCTCTTATCTGAATCTTTGCTTATTCCCTTTGGTGTGCACATTTAGGTGTACAGAGTGGAAAGGAAGCAAGAAGAGAAGTGTAAGCAGCTTTCCATGAGCTTGGATGGATGGAAAAGCTGATCTGGAGGTTCAACGAGGGACAGCCATGACAGAGATCCCTAGTGGTCTGGTGATGTAAGAAACACTTGGCAAATGTATTCAAAATGCCGAGTCCTAAAGTTAATGAGTCAGATTCTGTACAGGTGAGGAACAGCACTTGTTCCAGGTGGCTCTTGGACACAAGCCTGAGAACTTCATTTCTAGAAACAAGTGGTCATGAGAGGCTGTCTGCCAAGAGCCTAGAAGAGGAGATAGCAGCAGAGCAAGCATTCCATGCCTGTGTCTCCATTACCAGGAGTGGTCTTAGAACCAGGTGGGTATCCTGGGTTACCCAAGGTCAAAGGCAGAAGCTGAAGCTTTGGGGTTGCCAGGTTTGCTCTGTGTGCACTTTAACTCAGAAGGAAATGTACAGAAGAACAAATGTACAGGGAGAAACCCCAATCAACGAATTCTTCCCAACCTGGAGACACACATAGGCAGCATCCTTGCAAAAATATACTTGTTTCTTTTTCTGTTATTTTACAAAGATTTTAATGGGTGATCATCTTTGCATAGCAAAACGGCTTAATAAGTAGAGTCACAGGCCAGGGGCCCTTGAGGGGTCCCAGTTGACACCAGCTGGAATGTCAGTTGTTACCACTGATTGTCATAAATGCCCTCAGGAACACAGCTCTCTAAGGCCCTCAAGGAGCTTGCACCAAGGAGCCAAAAAAAGGGAAAGGAAAAAAAAATGCCACATCACACTAGTCTCCTCTGGTAAGTATTACAGGAGCTAAAAGGAGGCATCATATGAACTTTAACAACTGCGGCTTCCAGAACCCTGGATGGGTTTCTTCACAAGACAGCCAAAGAAAAGGCTGCCCCAGTTTAGCCCTGGAGAAAAAGTTTCCGATGAATTGAAATTTCCTTGCACGGTAAAGCGGTTTGCTCCAACCTCACTAAGAAATGCTCAACAGGCCCTCTCAGAGTTTGCTGCACAAGCTTTCCTGTAATTGATAAAAAGAGTATAAACAAACATATACATAGTCGGTGGCTTTAGATCCTTAAAAAAAAATAGGAGCTGACAGAATAAAAACAGAAAAACAGCTTAGTATTATTCTCAAACACTTTGGCCATTTTCTTTCTCAAATTGAGAAATAGCACTATCTTCCAGTAGAGTTCACAGATCTGTGTGTGCGCATGCACGTGTAGACACACACACACACACACACACACACACACACACAGTCTCACCAAGATAACTCACAGAGTAGGCATATTTGGAAGGTTTACAAAAAGCATGAAAAATTAGAGCCTAGAACAGAGGACCACGCTAGAGTTGAGGACTGGGAGATTCCTGAACAAGGTTTTTACATCACAGGTTTATGGTATGATAGATGGGGTTAGGCCAGGGATTGAGTAGACACTTTAGGGCAGTATGAGCACAGGCTAAGAGCCAGGCCAGAGTGTAGTACCCAAGTGTTCAAGGAACCAGAAGTGGGTGGTAAGGCTGGATCCTGAAGAGGCAGGGTGACAGGGCTGTTTGGGACTGGATCCTGAAGAGGCAGGGTGACAGGGCTGTCTGGGACTGGATCCTGAAGAGGCAAGGTGACAGAGCTGTCTGGAACTGGATCCTGAAGAAGCAGGGTGACAGGGCTGTCTGGGACTGGATCCTGAAGAGGCAAGGTGACACAGCTGTCTGGGACCACGAATAGTCACTACTAAGGAGCTGATGTGGAGCTATAGAAAAGTTTGTCTGGTGTGTGTGTGTGTGTGTGTGTGTGTGTGTGTGTG
>JANHMN010000012.1:63124055-63140553 GCA_030674055.1 Rhabdomys pumilio
GGAGGCGGAGGCGGAGGCGGAGGCGGAGGCGGAGGCGGAGGCGGAGGTCTGTGAGTTCATGGACAGCCTGGTGAGTTTCAGGAGAGCCAAGGCTACACAAACAAAAACAAAAAACAAAAGAAACGAACAAACAATGAAAGAAAGAAACAAAACCAGTAACAACAACAAAAATGTGCCACCCCACCACCACCCAAAGTAGGGCAAAATAGGTTGCTCAAAAGCAAATGTGGCAAGATCTATGTGGATCTAGAAGTCCTGGGAGAGGGGGGACTGACCAGAAGCTAAGATTCAGTGCTTGTGAGTCTCTAGAAGGGTTTAAAACCTAAGTAAAACAGTACAGGTGGAAAAGACTAAGCTTGTCCCGGGTGGTATCCCCCAGGGTAACTGCATACATTTCTTCCCTGCAAGAAAGGACACTGAGATTGTTCAATCAGCTCTGGGCCCTTTAAGCATCCAGATGTGGCTGGTGGAAAAACAACAGACATGTGCTGGCTCCATCCTGTAAGACTGGAGAGGGCAGCTCAAGCCATGGAAATAATGGCCAGAACACAGCCCCACTCCCTCGTGTCCCTAAGGAGAACCAAACAGCACATGCCAGCCCTGTGTAACCAGTCAGGTTGACAAGGACATAGAGCATCTCCTGGAGAATGGCTGAGGGTTACAGAGCTAGGCGAGCATGTGTAGCACTGCATCCAACACTGCTCTCCTCAGCAGACAACTGAGGTGACGATGGGATCCTTTCATGCTCTTAGCCCTTGTTAACACTTTGTAGTATCCTTCTAGCCATGAATCCCCAACCAATCGGCACTTACTTGGGATGGGCTGTGATGTGCCCTCAGAGACTGCTCACCGTGGTAGAAAGGCTTTTATATACTGTGCAATGTTATCTCTAACTATATGTTAGATAACTATATAATATTTATCTTTAATTACATATTATATAATTATATATAATGTAATGTTAATCCTTGAGTATTTTACAGATGGGTGAAGGCATATGGAAGAACAATAAGAGCAGCAGTGAAGACTTAAACAGACTTTCTGTGGATAGGAATAGAAGAAAGCCCAGAAGCTATAATTTTATTGAATATCCCAGTGCCAAGGTGGGTTAGTTCTCTGTGAGTCATTCTCAGGAAGGCCCAAGGTCCCCACAAACCATAAGGGCTATAGCGGCTGCTGTTGGTTATAAGCTAGAACTAGATGCTAAGACTCTACTTGTTGCCAAAGACACTACTTGCTTTGGTTGTAGGACATAAAACTAAGACTAACACTGAGCTCAAAATCTGCTACTGTTGAATAGCTCCTGCAGTGCCTGGAGGCTGAGGGGAGAGATTCATAAGTCCTGCTTGATAGTGAAGAATGTGTGCTACCATAGCAACACGTCAGGGAAATGTGCCGGCTGGTGAAATAATCACATGGCTGTCAGGGATGCAACCAAAATTATTCCAGATTGAAGTTAAGGTCCACTCCACAGGAGGACCTTGTGTTAAAAATCTTAACCTACTGGGGTTGGAAAGATGGCTCAGCAGTTAAGAGCACTGGCTGCTCTTCCAGAGGTCATGAGTTCAGTTCTCAGCACCCACATGGTGGCTCACAACCATCTGCAATGAGATCCGATGCCCTCTTCTGGTGTGTCAGCACCAGCGTGCTCATATACATAAATAAATAAATGAAAAAAAAAAAAACCTTAACCTAGAATATCGTCTCTTCTAAATAGAATGACGTGATCAAGGAGTGGCTTCTGGTTTCATCTTGGTCCCCAGCTGGTGGAACTGTTTGATAGGTATTAGGAGGTATGGCCTTGTTGAAGGAAGTGTGTCACTGGGGGTGGCTTTGAGATTTCAAAAGACTCCCACCATTCCCAATTAGGTCTCTATGTCTCCTAACTGGGGGATGAATAAGCTCTCAGCTCTTCCTGCCGCCAGGCCTTCAACCCACCATCATGAACTCTAGCCCAATTAAAAGCTTTATCGTCTTGGTAATAGTGTTTTGTCACAGCAATAAAAAGCAATGAAGATAATATCTCAGGTCATGATTTTCTTATCTATAAATTAGGCATCAATATAAAATCTAACTCTCAAGGACTTGATGAGGTCAAGTGAGACAAGACAAGCAATAAGTGCTCTAAATTGTAAAGCCCTCCCATAAATGGCAGGAGTGATCAGAAGAACACAAGAGTCAACAATGGCTTCTCTTCCCAGAGTCACACCCATGCCCCAGGTCACAGTTTCTTCAGATTTGTATGAAAAGAGAACACTGGATTCTTTCTAAAAAAAAAAAAAAAAAAATATGTGTCACCTATTAAAACATAGATTAGAGCCATAAACTGAGATTGTCAGAAAATGCCCTAGCACTCCTGCCTAGACATCACCTGTGTAGTCCCTCCTTTTCCAGAAGGGTGGACCAACCTAAATCAAGGTCTCACAGGGCCAGAGACTCTCTCATACTACAGGGTCTATAGTGTGCCAGGAAACTCAGAGTGTGACTCAAGTAACAACTACAGACAACCCTGCAGGCAGCCCCCAAATGTGGCCCCAAGTAGACTGGACTCTCCACCACTAAAAGACTACTGTCCCAAGTTTGCTATGGAAGACAGATGATCCTCTGCCTCACTAGGGCGTAGGCTCACACTGTGGGCTCAGCAGTGGCCCAGCTGTGGCTCTTCTGAGAAGCTGTGGTCATTAGGTGGGCCAAGGAGTCAAGAGAGTTGTTAGACAAGAAATCATGTTTGTTGAAGCTCTGTCATCAAGGCCAAATCTCACAAGGAAACCAAGAGTTCACCTTGGTTTCCTTATATTATAAAACACAAGCCTATCCTAAGGTCTCAATGTTTCTCCAGAATTTTCTGCTAAGTTTTATGATCTCTGAAGACAAAACAATGGGCACATTTTGTTAAAGGACGTGTGTCACTTAAGCTCTGGCTCGATGTTGGGAAGTCCAGTTTTACACCAGTAAACTTGACCACGTAGATAAGTGGGGCAGCTTTTAAGGAAACCAACTACCAGAGGAGACCACAAAATAAACAACAAAAGCAAAATCAATGAATAGCTTTCAGAGAAATGCAATAAGTTGTCAAGAAAATCTCTGTCCTGGTTGGTATTGTGTGTCAATTTGACACAAGCTAGAGTTATCAGAGAGTAAAAAGCCTCTCTGGGTGGTAGGTGCCACCCTTAGGCTGTAGTGCTGTGTTCTACAAGAAATCAGACTGAACAAGCCCTGGGGAACAAGCCAGTAAGTAGCACTCCTCCACGGCATCAGCCCCTGCCTCCAAGATCTTTGAGTTTCTGTCCTGACTTCCTTTGGTGGTGAATAACAATGAAGAAATATAAACTAAACAAACCCTCTTTTCCCCAACTTGCTTTTTGGGCAAGGTGTTTCATGGCAGCAACAGACATCCTAATCGAGACATTGTTCTCACCAGGTGGTGGTGGTGGACACCTTTAATCCCAGCCCTTGGAAGGCAGAGGCAGACAGATCTCTGAATTCAAGGCCAGCCTGGTCTACAGAGCGAGTTTCAGGACAGCCAGGGGATACGGGGATACATAGAGAAACCTGTCTCCAAAAAAAAAAAAAAAAGTCTTTTACTGATCCTGTGAAAATTTCCCAAAACACTATTCCTTAACTCTTGGCACTCGAGAATTTAGAATTTGACCAAATCATAAAGCAAAACACAGTAATTTGGCTTGACCTGCAGCATTCTCGACATCCAGAACAATGCTTGCACACTATAGGGTCCCAGTATGTTTGTTAAATGAATGAAAAGCCAGATAAATTAAAGAAACAAACAAACAGTGTGTAAGAACTAGGTGATTTACAGTATATCTAATAAGCTATGTAAAATAAATAGACTTCCTCATCTTGAAGACAAAGATCTGATTAAAAGAGTAGAAATACTGCTTCGTTTAGAAGCTAGGACAATCACAGAACAGCAGTGTCTACCAGACATATCCAACACATGGCTCCCAGGTCAAAGATAACTTATGAGTGCAGCTCGATGAAAAATAGCGAGAGTTGCCTAAAACAACATAAGGAGGAGAAAGGGGAGGGAGAGTCAATTGTGTAGTTTTCAAGCCTGAACTTTGGAGATGGCATCATGATACAATGACAAAAGGAAGGTACACCCGATTCTAGATGCATACAGGTGAACAGGACACCACCTCTCATCTCTAAGATGTAAGGATTTTCCATCTCTCATTGGTCCAAACTCAGCCCTGGGATTAAGGGGTCCTGGAAAATATAGTTCTTTACTGAATAAGTCTATTAAATAGAGAGACACCAGCCCTGGAGTCAGCTCCTGGGGAGTGAAGATCTGGAGATGGATGGTGGTTCCCACTGCCTGTGCCAGGTCCAGGCCCCTCAGATGTAGCCCTCATGGTCCAACCCCATTTGAAGGGCCTCTGGACTCGATCCCATGGCCTCTCATGGCCCATTGCCCACACTACATGTAACCCACCATGCCTTTCCATAGGCCCCTCCTGGCTCTGAGCTCAGACTACCCAATGCCAACATTTGTTGTGTTTCCCACAGCCCTTCCCAAGCTTCAGCGCTTTGTACATTTGGTCACCCAGAACTTCCTTTGAAGTTTGGACTTACTTGCTGGCTCTGGGATTTATGAGAAATGTCTCCATCCTCCCTCCCTGGCCCCACCAAACTCTGAGCAGCCAAAATACACACACTGCCGCTCCTTCATATTTCCCTGTCCACTTGCATGTATGGAAGCAAGACTTTCTTAACTTGAGGTTATCATTTTTGGATTTTGAACAAACTCTCTCAAACACCAGGGAGTTTCACCCCCTCGTTACATTGTGCTCAGTTCCCATCTGTAGCCCCAGGATCATGGCTGGACAACTGCATAGAAGGTAGGGTTAATTTAGTGACTCAAAACTGCAAGTGGAAATTAATGAGTATCACTCTGCTGAAGTCTGAATGTGCTTGGGGATGTCAGAAGCCATATGTTACATCAGGTGAGTCAGAAAGAAGAAGTAAGCTATTTAAGAAACAAACCACAAACCAGGAGAGTGGGAAGCTTAGTGAGATTTCTAGGAGATTAACAGAGCCCTCTAAGAATTTACATATGGAAATTCAAACCATATTCCAGTAGCCATGATTGAAAATAAGCTCTTACGTTATTAAGAGCTGGGTGTAGGAGTTACACCTGTAACCGCAGCACTAGAACAGAAAAGAAAGGGTTAAAAATTCAAGGCCATCCTGAGCTACATAGTGAGTTTGAGAACAGCCTGAGATGCATGAAACCCTACCTCAGAAAACAAAATAAACAAGACAAAAAGTTATTAAGAGTTGGGTATGATGGCTCCCACATGTACTCTGGAGGCTGAGGCAAGAGGACTATCCCAAATAGTCTGAAGCCAGTCTAGATTATGTAGTGAGTCCCAGGCTAGCCTGGGATACAAAGTGAGACTTCTTTTAAAATAAGCAAACAATAAAGTTATTAAATTAAAATGAGGTCATAAAGAGGGTAACCTAATATGACTGCTAATGTTTTTCAAGGAAGAAATTTAGATGCACAAAAGTACATGGAAAGAACTCATGTAAAAACACAGGAGTGAGACAAATATCCCAAAGGCCAGGTCAGAGTGCAGAAGAAACCAGACTACCAACACCTTGACATCAGACCTTCAACCTTCAGAATTATGGGACAATATATTTGTGCTGTTTTAAAATCCCCATCCGTGGTCCTCTCTTCTGGAGGCTCTAACAAACTGGCATATCACTCAAGTCTATACTATTTCTTGTAAAGAAAACAGTAAATATTTATAGACCAGTTGTTTGTGTAACATTTAAAACAAGCTCTTTTGCATTTTTCAGTAATACTCATTAAGTATTTAGATATGATCTTAAAAAGTAAATGACAATCTTTATATAAGCATTTAAAAAGAATATACATTATTTATTTTAAGAAATTATGGCATATGAGCAGCATAAGTTGAAGTGCCTCTTCAATAAGCTATTTAAAAAGACAGAACATGAAGTTAGGAAGAGTGGGAAGTGGGAAGCCATACAGAAGAAATTAAGGGAGGAATAGGGGGATACGATCAAAATACATTGTATGAAATTCTCAAAAAGATGAATAAAACATTTGAAAAGACTGAACTTATGACATTCACAGGAAAACAGATAGAAATGGAATTTTAAAAAGAGAAATGACAGATCAATACCACACTTTCCCTTGCATACAAAATCTCGATTCAAATTTATGTATATGTATGTGTTGTGTGCATGAATGTGTGTAGAACATGAAAGTAAAGACCCAGGAAACAGAAGGAAGGGGGGGTGAAAGGGAGGACGGCAGCTACTCATGCCTACTCTAGTGATATGGGCAGGCAGTTGGGGTAGGCATACAGAGACTCCCTCTGTAGGCCCCATCACTGAAGACCTCCAGTGATTAAGCTCCACCCCCAAAATGCTCTGGCACTAGGCCTGACCCCTAGAGACACTTGAGCGGCCAGCCCCCACTCCGCCTCCAGGAGCTCTAACTGCTAGGCCCCACCCTTGAAGAGCTCCAAAGGCAAGGCCCTGCCTCCTTCTCCACACCCGAAGTCTTCTCTAAGGGCCATAATAGCTATTTCCAGCTCCTTGGGATCGGAGAGTGACCAGGCCCTACAGGAAAGAATTCCACCAATCCCTGAGCATGTACCAAGATCAGGTCACATAATCCCTCCAATCCCAGGACACCTTGGAAAACTGCCCCAGTACCACCTCCACTCCATCCCTGCCCGCTCCTGAGTCTTCCTCCTCATACTCACCTCACATACTTGTACTCTCCCAACCCCCAACCCACCAGAAACCCTGTATAAACCCTGTCTTCTGTTCAGTTCTCTGATGCTTCTCTGTCAGTAGAGACAGCCACCCTCCTGGGTTTTTCCCTCCCGGTAATACTCTTGTGTGAGGTTTGCTGAGAGGTGCTCTGTGGTGTTCCTACCTTTCCTACCTAGGCTGTGACACACACAGGGGACATGGGGAGAGTAATGAGAGAGTCCCGTGAGCGCAGGAGGGACTGAGTTGGGAGAGAAAGGAGAGCAACATGAATGGAGGCATCACTGGGGTAAGAACAAACAGAGTGCCACAGATATACAGCGATACCATGGAATAACCCATTTGTAATCTAAACTAAAATTTCATTAAAGACAAAACAAATTTTAACACATTTTGTTTTAATATTTTCAATGAGATTTTAAGATACTGAAGATATCTTGACAAATTTGCAAGTGACCCTCACTTGCTATACCAAGGAGTAAAAGAACTAGGAGGAGGAGGAGAAGGTGGTGGTGATGGAGGAGGAGGAGGGGACAAAAAGGAAAGGAAGGAAGGAAGGAAGGGAGAGAGAGAGAGAGAGAGAGAGAGAGAGAGAGAGAGAGAGAGAGAGAAACAAAAAATAATGTTGCATTTGAGCAAAGACAAACACAGCTGAGCGAGGTGGTGCGCCTGGAGTGTCAGCATTGGAGAGGCTGAGTGAACACTGAAATCCTGTCTCAAAATCAGCAGGATTGCAAAGGACTGCAGAGACGCAAGGTGGGTAAGAGCTTTTGCTGTGCCGTCATGAGGACCTGAATTTGGGCCCCAGCACCAGTGAAACAGCCAAGTGTGGCGGCATGCACATCTGTAACTGTGCTGTGAGAGACCACAGTGATCAGTCAGCACAGCCAAATGAGTGCACTCTGTTTCACACAGAGACCCTGTGCTAGCTAGGTTTGTCAACTTGATATAGGAGCCTCAGTTGAGACTGTGTCTCCATGAGGCTGTAGGCAAGCCTCTTCTTAGTGATTGATTGTGGGTAGTACCATCCTTGGGCAGGTGGTCCTGGGTGCTTTTAGGTCCTGCCCTGACTGCTCTGGATGACAAACTGAAGTAGAAATGTGAGCTAAAATCAACCCTTTGCTTCCTAAGTTGCTTCTGGTCATAGTATTTTATCACTAAAGACACACACACACACACACACACACACACACACCCATGGACTGAAAGAAAATGTGAGCTTTCACAGAGCACGCCCATTGAGTTTCCAAGCTCCAGATTTGTCAGCTATTTTCTGTATTCCCTGGCTTTGGAAACCTTCATAGGCCCAGTGGCCCCTCTCTAGACATTCTTTGCCCATCTGGGAGGTCATTTACCTCTTCCTAGGGTGTACCTAGGAAGAGTGCCTTTGGTACACCAGACTCACTGCTGAACCACTGATACAGCAAAGAGCCACACAGTTGACAAAGCAGAGATTCACTCTGCCAGCAAAGAAACTGTGGAAATGTAGTCAAAGTTTTAAATCTGAACCCAGATCAGGAATGCTTCCATTGAGACCTAAATGGTAAGCCCAGTTCAGGTTGATGGAATGGAGGGGAATGTCTGAGGGCATAGGTAAGGGTTTAGGCAGAAGAAATGCCTAATTCTACCTCTGGCCACTGGGTAGTTCTTAGGAGTTTGAATGAAACAGCTAACTTCTCAAAGACTAGTTGCCACCTGTAATATGGGAATAACGGCACTGAGCTGAGTGACATGTGACTTATCCTAGCACAGTGCCAGGTAGACAGTAGATGCAAAGGAGAAATAACAAAACTGGTAAAACAAAGGAAGAACCCACATTGGCCATCATTGCCGTCATTGCCATTACTAGTATCAGTTATGAAGACCAGGGACATGAGCGGCCCTGGAGGGAAGTAGGAGACTAGAGAACAAGGGCTTTGTCACCCACGGAGGGGACTCCATCCCACCTCTTCTCCACATGACATCCACCCACTGCAGGCACAAGACTCACTGGGGACACAGCCTGTGGAAACTGAGGAAGGCAACAGAGCAGGCAAGGTAAGAGTCGATAAAAGAAGGCATAAAAAAGAAAAGAGATGAGGAAAGGCTTTAATAGGAAGTACAAGAAAAGAGACATGTTGTATAGGAGGGGAAAAATCAACTCACCCATTAGCTAGGAAAGCTTTTAAATCTGTGGCTTGTTGAAAACCAGATACCACACTTTCTCGAATTCTCCAAGCATTAATCACAAGGTAAGAGAAGGGAATTTATTTTATACAGTTTATTAAAAATGAATAATAACAGAAGTTGGCTTATATATTAATCAGGCATGAAAAATGTATCTGATAAAGAACATCATGCCCATACCAAGAAGCAGCTATGATTCCCTCCGTCGGATCCACAATCCCACTGACTCTGCTGAACACGCATAGTGACTGGGCACTTGAAGAACAGGGGAGGATTTTACTTCAGAAGTCTCTTCTGTGTTTAAAACAATCTCATAAGCTCTATACACCAACCTTCACTTTTAGGATCGGTTCTAATGAGAAGATACTCCCACCAAATGAATGCTGTAGAGATGTCATGTGACCTGCCCCACTGGACAAGACTGGCTTCCCACCCAGGCATGGGCTCAGCATCTGTCAACTCCTCCCTGGGCAGGAAAATAGGAGTAGCTTATTTTGAACTTTCAGAGGGGTGGACCCAGCCTGAAGTTAGTTAACTCTTCAGCTACAATTTTCCCTGCAGATATTATTCATCTTGAATCCTGTTTTTGGCTCACACACCACAGCATCTCCCAAGGACTTCCTCTTGTCCATTTCCACCCCACCTCAAAGACTACTCTTCAGTAATGGTTCTTATACTGGAGTCCCCAGAAATACAGCTATTTAAGTTTGCAAAACCAGCTAAGTGAAACCTTCTGCATGTGGGACTAAATATCCTACGTTCCGGCAAGCCTCTCATGGGCTTCTGATATGCCTGGTCCTGTTGCCCCATCCTCTCTACCTCTGAATTTCTTTCTCAGCCCTTCCAACCTAAAACTTCTCCCTTCTTACCTTCCTTGTCACTCTTACCTGAAGAGAGTGAAACAGAGAGCAGGCATGTGCCTCTGGCATCCCATAGAGGGATTCGGAAAGAAATAGCTATATCACATTGCCTAGATAAAACCTGAGGAATTGATGTCCTTCTCTTCTTTCTGGAGAGCAACAAAGAAAGGTATGTCCTAAACAAAACTTCTCAGAGAAGAAAACTATTTGTCTAAGTAAGATGTAGTCAAATCAAGACTGGAATCCAGGCTGGGAGATGGCTCAGTGGTTAACAACGTGCTTGCTGCGCCGGCATGAAGATCTGCCTCCATCACCATCCATGGAAAACCTGAGTGTGGTGTGCACATGTCTGTAGTCCCAACACCATGGGAGCAGAGACAGAAAGAAAACACACACACACACACACACACACACACACACACACACACACACGGTAGGGGGGAGGCAAAGGGGTTGTGTGGGGGAGGGGAAGGAGAACAGAAAAGACAGAAAAGAAAAAAACCCAAGCTGGAATCTTCCAGTAGGAGGAGAGATACAGCTCCGTGTCTACACAGAACATTGCATGTGTAAAGATCCAGGGTTCGATTCCCCACCACCACTAAAGAAATGAGTGAATAAATTAGCAAACAAGCAAATAAATAAATATTGATCCAAATAACAAAGTTATCAGATATTAATGCACTACTTTGTGGGCAAAACGAAGGCCAAGGCTGGAGGTGAGCAGGGACTCAGCATGAGCAGTGGGGGCTGCACAGGCCAGTGCATACATAAATGTCTCATAGCCTCCATAAAGTCCTTGTGGAGGAGTCAACCCAGGCTGAAATCAGCAGGTCCTACTGTAGAACATGCCTTTCTTTGTTGTCACGCCTTTCTTTGCTCTGAGTACATGCACCACAAAGCCATACATCTTTTCATAAGGCTGGGCCAGGTTTGTGTGAGGTTTGCAGAAGCATTGACAGGTTGATTCATTGTTTCACCTCTCAGAGACTGCTTCCTTATCATTACGAAGCACAAAACAAGACTCACCTTGCAGTGTTTTCCCCACACATGAAATGAAATAATGTCTCTGCTGTCTCAGGGGCTCACAAATCCCCTGTCCTCTGTGTGCCCGTCACATACAGTACTCATCCCTTTCCAAGGGAGTCACTGTCTGGTAAACATTAAGTATAAAAATAGCAAGAATGCCATCTCTCCCGAGTAGGAACCAATGCTTGCCCTTAGAACATGATGCAGACAAGGGTAGCTACCTTGGCAGAGAACCCACAATGTGTGTGGCTTACTGAAGGTGGGTCTTGCCTCATTGGGAGAGGGAGGAATTGGCATTTGACTTCACTCTAGGGGTTGGGGATTTAGCTCAGTGGTAGAGCGCTTGCCTAGCAAGCGCAAGGTCCTGGGTTCAGTCCTCAGCTCTGAAAAAAAAAAAAAAAAAAAAAGACTTCACTCTAGCTGATAATGGTGTCTTGTGTGGGGGGTGTGGTTTTGGTTTTTGGAGACAGGGTTTCTCTGTGTAGCTTTGGCTGTCCTGGAACTCACTTTTTAGACCAGGCTGGCCTTGAACTAAGAGATTTACCTCCCAAGTGCTGTGATTAAAGGTGTGCACCACCACCAGTGATAATGGGTATCTTGGGGTTTCTACTCCTGTCATAAAAAACTGTGACCAAAAAGCAAGTTGGGGAGGAAAGAGTTTATTTAGCTTATACTTCTAGATTGTCGTTCATCATTGAAAGTCAAGATGGGAACTCAAACAGGGCAGAAACTTGGAGGCAGGAGTTTATGCAGAGGCCATGGAGGGTAGTCATTACTGGCTTACTTCAAGTGGCTTGCTCAGCCTGATATCTTATATAGCCTAGGAGCACCAGCCCAGAGATGTGACCCACTATTGGCTGGGCTCTCTCAATAAATCACTAATTAAAAAAATGCTCTACAGACTTATCTGCAGCCTGATCTTTTCTTTGTCTGTTTGCTTGAGACAGAGTTTCACTCTGTTGTTCTGGCTGTCCTGAAATTCACTCTGTAGACCAGGCAGTCCTCAAACTCAGAGATCTGCCTGCCTCTGCCTCCTGAGACTTGGGATAAAATGTGTGCACAATCACTGCCTGGTTCAGCCGGATCTTATGGAGGAATTTTCTTAATTGAGATGCTATCCTCTCAAGTGATTCAAGTTTGTGTCAAACTGACATAAAACTAGCCAGTACAATGGGTCTTGGCTGAAGAAAGGTATTCTGGGTAGAAGGAAGAAAAGAAATACTAGAAATTTTGGGGAAATCTTGAAAATAGAAGTTTTAGCCTCTCAAAATAGCCTCAAAGGATGTAAGATGATTAGTTTTCATGACGTCTCCTCAAGAGCCAAGAAATCTCATGTCTGCTGGCATCTGTTTTCCCTCCCTCACCAGTGGCTCCAGCAAATGACAATCATGGGTACTGTTTGAGAATATGAATATTCTTCCTATTTGACTATTGGACATCGGTGATTAAAAATGTTAGTAATTATCAAGCTCCATGAAACCCTCATTGGTTCCAGAGCCTGCTCTGTTTTCACTCTCCAGAACAATCAATTCCTCCCGTTACACTGATAATTTAGGAAGGGTTTGGTCTTCTAATGTAATGCATAGTAACTTTACATGGCTGTTCACAAGCAGAGGCTGGAGTGCTGGCTGTCCCACCTTACTTCCTAGAAGCTCTCTCTGAACCCGATGTAAGGATGGCAGTCAGTGAGCTCTACTGATCCTCCTGGCTTTGCTGACCCCCAACACTGGGGTTGCAGGGAAATGCATGGCTACACACAGCTTTTTACCTGGGTGCGAGGGATACAAAATAAGGTTCTCACGTTTGAACAGCAAGCACCCTTCCCCACTCAGCCATCTCCTCAGTTATCCATTTGTCTTAATTAGAATTTTCATTGCTGCGAAGAGACACCATGAACAAGGAAACTCTTTGAAAAGACAAAATTTAATTGGGGCTGGCTTATAGTTTCAGAGGTTCAGTCCATTATCATCATGGCAGCAGGCAGGCAGACATGGTGCTGGACGAGCTGAGAGTTCTACGTCTTACTCTGAAGGCAAACAGGAGAAGAATGAATTCCGAAAAGCAGGAGGAAGATCTCAAAGCCTATCCTTTCAGTGACACACTGACTCCAACAAGGCCACACCTCCTAATAAAGCCACTCCCTGGGCCAAGCGTATTCAAACCACCACATAATTCTACTACTATTTTAATGTTAGGCTTAATTACGGGTGTGTGCAGTGTAGTAAATGTTTCATAATGAATTGTGATTTTCAAAGAGCAATGTTTAGAGATGTATAAGGTGAAATAAGATGATTTTGTGTTGGCTTTTCTTAGTTGTTAACTCGACTACTTCTGAAATAAACTAAAATCCAAAAATTTTGTTGACTGTACTGTCGTACACTGCTTTCTCTCCCTGACAATGTGTGCATAGGAAGAAGAGCAGTGCTTCTGCTCCCACGTGCCCAGGTCAGATTAAGGAGCCAGCATCTAATTTAGCCTTTGTCACTCACTTCTTGACTCTCTACCACCATGTTGCCACAAGGACATGTGAGACAAGCATGAACTTTATGTGGGTGGCATTGCTGCAGGGGAGGTAGCCTACAGGGAAAGGAACCAGTCTCAAGATTAGTTGACAGAAACAAAGTGAGGAAGGCTCATGTGGTGGCTTGAATAAAAATGGCTTTCTCTTCGTTGGAGAAGTGGTGTTTCAGGTTTCCCTTGCTCCCTATGGATCTGCATGTAGACCTCTCAGCTCCTTCTCCAGCACCGTGTACCTGTACTCACTCACACTTCCCACCATGACAGCAATGAACTAAACCTCTGAAACTGTAAGCCAGCCCCAATGAAGGTTTTTCTTTTATAAGAGCTGCCATGGTCGTGGTGTCTCTTTACAGCAGTAGGACCTTAACTCAGACAGCTGGCAGTGTAGGAAGGCATAAACCCATCAACAGTAAACGGGAGAGACAAAGCTGCAAACGAGTCAGCAGCAGAACACCCACATGGAAAGACCATGGAGAGGCTTCCCTTCCCACTCTCGGAACAAAGGACATGGAGAATATGAGAGCAATTGGGCAAGAACACTGAGGGGTTCTCAAATGGCTCTGATGCTGTGCTGGTTGCCCTGGAAACAGTACACACACACACACACACACACACACACACACACACACAGACACACTTCTACCGCCCCCATAGAACAGTGATGTGTAAAAGAGAACAAATGTGCACAGATGATGCTGGCAGTATCTGAGGGAAGGACAATGTGTCCTCCATCTGACATCACCATGAGGGGCCTGCGGAGGAGCTGGCAAGGGGGTGTGTGCCATTGGCAAAATGGGAAGAAACCTATTGGGCTCTGGGGATAGCACAAATACTGTTCAGACTCTACCTGCCACCATCATGGAAGAGACTTGGGCTGTAGAGTAGGAACCAGTTGGCCTAAAAGCATTGCTCTGGATGGCCCTTGCAAGTCACATGGCTAGTTAGAGCCTGATTTTTGTCTGTCCAGGAAGGTTGTGGTGGTCTAGAAGGTTCCTCGGGTTCCAGTCAAAGTGGTCAGCATTACTGTCTGCTGAAAGGCTCAGACTTTTCCTAGAAGCCCCCGAAGATTCCAAATCATTAGTTCTTTGCTCTTCTTAGCTTGAATTTTTTTTAGATTCCCTATCTGGCCTGGCCTAGCATCCTCAGGGCAATGTCTGAGGTTGCCTCTGAGCTCCATTCTCATCCCTGTGCTGCCTGCTCTCCATGGTCATGGTCTCCATGACCTTCACAGGTAGTGTTCCCTTAAATCGGCTATCATTGAAGTGGTTTGGGGGCCCCTAGGTTCCCTGAAACTCCTTCAGAAGACCCATGAGGTCAGAAACATATTTCATTCTCTCAGACTTTCATGAGTGTATATAACAAGAAAAGGTTGACTGATGAGGTTTTAGGTTCCACAGTACAACTAATTCCAAGAAACCACTATCGAGTTTCATGTACTGACAAAGGAGACTCAACATGAGAAGACTGTTACAAGATGCGTCTCATTTCTCCAACTACATATGATATGTGTATTTATGTGGCATCTATGTATAGACCAACCAAAACATTCCATGGCTGGAAATATAGCTCTGTGGTAAAGTGATTGTGTGGGGTTTATCTGTGTACCCCTGGCTCTTTCTGGAATTCCCTCTGTAGACCAAGCTGGTCTCAAATTCAGAGATGCCTTCCTCTGCCTCCTGAGTGCTGGGATTAAATGCATGTACCACCATAGTTTACATTAACATGGGAGGTACTGATTGTTGTTTTTTTTTTATTAGTCAGTATTTTTTAAGTTTTATATTTTTTAGCTCCTGGTGAGTGACTCATGGTATTTCTAGCTCACATAAGAAGCTTTTTTAACCTCTCAATTTACTCTTGAGTGTATGAGGAGGATTCCTGAGATCAAAAAGCTAGAGAAAGCATGCTCAGCTGGCAGACTGGCTGGAGATGCCTGCACGGTCACACTGTTCTTTCCGTAAGCCCGTTCCCCGCTACCGCACTACACACTCTTCATGGAGGCCATTGCTCTTAACCCTCCAACGCTGTATTTTATGTCTATCACAATGTAGAAGCCCCAGGTGGATGAAAAAGACAAGATAAGCCCATGTGGATAAAGGAAGGAGTGGCCTAACACACTGGTAGGAGGAATGGGTAGCAAAGTACATTTCTGATGGTGGTGGTGTGTGTGGTGTGTGTGTGTGTGTGTGTGTGTGTGTGTGTGTGTGTGTGTATGAAAGGCAGAAACACAGACTTGGAGTCAAGAGAAGAAAAGAGAAGGCATATGCTTTTCCAGTTAAGCCAGAGATGGCTCATCCCCAAACTAGCTGTATCAAAATTTCATTATGAGGTTGCAGACATGGCGTGGTGATGCCGTGCTTTCCCAGTATAAGAAAGTCCCTGGGTTCCGTCCCTAACATTATTAAAAAATAAAATAAAATAAGCCCAACTATGCAGTCACAGATGGTGATACAGGAAGCATCAAGATGTGTTCAGTTATTTATATATACTTAAATATGTATAATGTTTATCATATAAATATCTTTAAGTTTTTATGTGCTAAACATTTTCCAGTTCTTTTCAAAGTATGTAGAAGACATGCATTTATGGCACTATGAACCAGGGACTCTTAGGAGAATAAAGACAGGCTCAGTATTCGGTCAGTCAGAACAGGTTCTGACCTGTCAGAACATGGTTCTTCAATCCCTAGGTCCCTGAGTGTAATTTTTGGTCCCCAGATACCTGTCAGAAGGGACTGTGTTCTAACAGCTGCCTGCAAGCTATGAAGGTAAAGTGGCTTCAGAGATCATGTGGGCTGCGCTAAGCCAATGCTTGTTATATATTTAGAATTTACAGAAATCGCCTCATTTACATCCCTGAAAATGGTCCAAAGCCAATCTCTCTGTTTCCATTTTACAAACGAGGGAATGGAGCCTCAGAGAAGTCACCCAGTGAGAAACAGCAGCAGGACTTGAATCCAGACCCATTCCAAAATATGTTCTCGCTACATTTAACAGCTAGCCTGTGTGTCAGGCCAGACAATCTGCTGGTATTCTGTATGTTTTGTGACACTTTCTTTCTGGAGAAAACATGTTTACTAAACGGAAATTACTGAGACCTGCCATTTTCATTCCCCATGTCTGGATGCAGGCTCTGCCTGTCTGCATTGCCTGCTT
>JANHMN010000012.1:63145553-63191208 GCA_030674055.1 Rhabdomys pumilio
ACTGTGAGTCACTATGACATGGGTGGTGTGGCACCATCACTGTGAGTGAGTAAGTAAATTGTATCTTTCTGTGTCTGATTCGTTTAGTTTACTGAAATCTCCAGTTCGATCTGCTTTGTTCCATACATAAATATATTATGAACTGAACTCACGTTGTCAGGCTGGGGGACAAACGCCTTCATCCCCTGAGCCGTCCCTCCAGCCGTATATGTTGTACTTCTTATCATTCTGCATTTGAGTCAATTATTTATACATGTTGATTTATGATTTTTAGACTTTATATTTTGAGGTAGCATCTTTGAGAAACTATCTAACTCTGACTGGCCTCTATCTCAGAAGAATATCCTCCTGCCTCTGCCACCCCAGCATTTAACTAAACTGCTCACCACCATGCCAGGTTCTAATCTCTGGTTAAAAATGGGTTAAACACAAAACTTTACTAAACCAGTACAATTTCTAACCATACTCTGAATATTTGTCCTTACACAGTTAAGTATATTTCATACCCCTTAACAAAGAAACTTAGCCTCCTGGTGGTGTCATTAAAGTGTCATGCCTTTAATCCTAACACTCAGGAGGCAGAGACAGGCAAATCTCTGTTTGTGTGAGGCCAGTTAGCCTGGTCTACAGAGCTGGGGCTACACACACACACACACACACACACACACACACACACACACACGAATCCTGTCTCAAAAACAAAAACAAGAACAAAAAAGAAACTTTTCTTTGCAACAAAGACCATTACAGAAAATTACAACTAAGAGATCGAGAGACTGTGTGGTGCCCAATTCCCAGTGACATGCTTACATTACATTTTTTGCATGTAAGGCCAGGAGTCATTGTGAAAGAGAGGCTGGAAAGATAGTAAATGCCAGAGGAGCAGGAGGGTTGCTGTGAGGTTGTAAGTTCTAGAAATGTTAGAGATAAAGAAAAAATAATAAAAATAAAATAAAAAAGAAATGTTAGAGATGCAACACCCATGAAATCTCGTCACGGCTCCTAAACAAGACCTGAATACCATCACCACCAACAGATAACTCTGGAGGGGGAAAGTTCACAGGGCCTAAGGCCTAGATGAAGAATGACAGGCAACTGGGAAATGTGGAGACTGAGACGCGGTCTTCCTCAGGGGAGAGCCCCCTCCATGATAGCATGTTTTCCAATACCACGTGGTCAGTCCCCACATCATACAGACAACATTATACACACTGAGAAGGTTATAGTAAGCATCTTTCTCTCCTGAATCCAGACCCTTCACTGAATCTAGAGCTAGTTGTTAGGCTAGACGGGCTGGCAGCAAGCTGCAGGGTCCTCCTGTGGCTGACTCCCAGCGCTGAGAATGCAGATGTTTATTGCCAGGCCTGGTCTTATAGGTATTCCAGGGATCTGAACTCAGGTCCTCAGGCATGCTCAGTAGAGATTTGACCTATTGAGTCATCTATCTATCTATCTATCTACCTATCTATCTATCTATCTACCTTTTCTTGTCTCCACACTGAAAAAAATAAAAAGTGTTTACTTTTTTAGAATTATTCTGTGAACTTTGAACACTGCCTAACATATCTGCACTTATGCTAAACGTTTAGAAGACGGTGTAATGAACAATTATGATTTCTCCAAAACAGACCGCATTGCATTGTGGTGCTTAACTAGATTTATTTTTAACTTTTTATTGGCATTTTGTGAATTTCACATCATGCACCCCAATCCCGCTCCCCTCCCCCTGCCCTTATACCTGCCTTCCATCCTAGCAACCTCTGCCCCCCAACAGAGAAAACACTCTCCTTGTGGAAGCTGTGGTGTGTCACAGTGTGTCCACAGTGTACACTTTTGTCCACACTTCCTTGCTTGCAATGTTCACTGCAAGGTCAGGGTCAGTTCTACTCTGCTGCCCAGGTGAGGGTGCTTAACTGATTTTAAAGAATGGTTTCATTTTCAAGTCACTATCATCAACAAAAGGTACAGAAAAGAAGGGAGGACTAGAATAGAAAGTTAAAAATAAACAAAGTCAAATATTTCAAGCCATCTAACTGGGTAGGTTACTGGCCTTTCTCTGCCTCAGTCTCCTCGTCTTTAAATTGAGATAACAACAGATACTGTTTGTCTTAGGTTTCTACTGCTGTGATGAGACACCATGACCAAAAACTGAGTTGAGTAGAAAGGGATTTATTTGGCTTACGCTTCTAGATCACAGTCCATCATCAGGGGAAGTCAGGGCAGGAACTCAAGCAGGGCAGGAACATGGAGGCAGGAGCTGATGCAGACATCATGGAGGGGTGATGTTTACTGGCTTGCTCAGTTTGCTTTATTATAGAAACTAGGACCACCAGCCCAGGGATGACACCACCTGTAGTGGGGAAAACTTCCCGAAAGTTGGAAGGAGCTAAGGTGGGAGGAGTAAAGAAAGGAAGAAGAGAAGAAAGAGGAGAAGGAAGAGGAGGAGGTAGAGAGACAGAGAGGTAGGAGCCCTGGATGACCACGCATGTACCGAGAGCAGTCCTGGGTAACAACTTATATCTAGGTTAGTTAATTGGTTAACACTTCCAATTGTTCCGAGTTCAAGGCCAGCCTGGTCTACCGAGTGAGTTCCAGGACAGCCGGGACTACACAGAGAAACCCTGTTTCGAAAAATCAAAACAAAAAACAAAAAACAAAAAACAAAAAAACAAAAAAACAAAAAAACAAAAAACCAAAAAAAACCCACTTCCAATTGTGTGGGCATCTTGTTTATTGAGCATTACCAAATATATAAAGCTATTGGATAGTCTTTAAACATTAGAGTCTCATTTCTACCGGGTACCGCACGGATGGTGGGATGGTCTGGACTCAGCGCAGCCTTGTGGAGACAGGGTGGGAGATTGGCAGAGTCATCTCCCATGCTGTGGGTGATGGGGCTGGTGTCTCTGGCCACCTCAGCCGGGGGCCTGAGCCCGAGGCCTGAGCCGAGCAACTGCAAAAATACTCTGCTGCTGCTGCCGCTGCTGCTGCTCGTGGCCACAGGCCTAGGCTAGTTGGGAAGATGTTTTTGTTACTTTTTTTTACTTTATCTATTTATCGAGGGTGGGGATATGCACATGCCACGTAGGTCAGAGGACAACTTGTGAAAGTCAGTTCTTTCCTTCCACAGTGTGGACTCCAGGAACTGAACTTAGATGTCAGATTCAGGGACAAGGATCTTTACCCTCCGAGCCATCTTGCCAGCCCTATCTGTTATTCTTATCATTCTGTACACAAGCCAATTAGTAGAGAATGTACACTAATTTTGTCATGCTGAGCCATTTCATTAGCATAAAGCAGCTAATACGTTTATTTACAAAACAATACTGAAGTTCATAATTTTAAGTTTTTTACATTTATTTATTTTATGTATCTGTATACACATGTATGATACATGTGTGCTACAGTATACGCATGTATGATGCATGTGTGCTACAGTATACGCATGTATGATGCATGTGTGCTACAGTATACGCATGTATGATGCGTGTGTGCTACAGTACACGCATGTATGATGCGTGTGTGCTACAGTATACGCATGTATGATACGTGTGTGCTACAGTATACGCATGTATGATGCATGTGTGCTACAGTATACGCATGTATGATGCGTGTGTGCTACAGTATACGCATGTATGATGCGTGTGTGCTACAGTATACGCATGTATGATGCGTGTGTGCTACAGTATACGCATGTATGATGTGTGTGTGCTACAGTACACGCATGTATGATGCGTGTGTGCTACAGTATACGCATGTATGATACATGTGTGCTACAGTATACGCATGTATGATGCGTGTGGGCTACAGTATACGCATGTATGATGCATGTGTGCTACAGTATACGCATGTATGATGCGTGTGTGCTACAGTATACGCATGTATGATGCATGTGTGCTACAGTATATGCATGATGCATGTGTGCTACAGTATATGCATGTATGATGCATGTGTGCTACAGTATACGCATGTATGATGCATGTGTGCTACAGTATACGTATGTATGATGCATGTGTGCTACAGTATACACATGTATGATACATGTGTACTACAGTATACACATGAAACTCAGAGTTCAATTTGCAAAACTTGGTTCTTTCCTTCTACCATGTGGATTCCAGGGATGAAATGGAGGTGGTCAGAATTGGCAATGGGCAACTTTATCCACTGAGCCATCTCATCAGCCCCTAATTCACAATTTTTAAATATATGTAAGTATCTGAAAGTATTTAAAGTTTTCTTATTTCAAAAGGAAATGGCATGGTAAGCCACAAACTGGTAGAAAATATTCATAAATATATATGATTAGTGATTTGTATAGTTAGTATAAAAAATGTATACCCTTTTCAATAAAAAACAAGAAAGAAAGAAATGAAGGACCACTTTAAAATATGCAAAGGTTTGAAGAATGTTTTAGTTTGGGTTTCTATTCCTGTGGGAAGACACCATCACCATGGCAACTCATAACGGAAAACATTTCATTGGTGCTGGCTTACAGTTTCAGAGGTTCAGTCCATTATCATCGTGGTGGGAAGCACGGCAGTGTCCAGGCAGACATGGTGCTAGAGAAGGCGTTGAGAGTCAGCAGGCAGCAGGAGACTGTATGACTGAATGTAGCTTGAGAATATAAATGACCTAAAAGCCCGACTTCACAGCAATATTCTTCCTCCTACAAGGCCACAGGTCTCCAGACAATGCCACACTTCCTAATAGTGCCACTCTCTATGGCCAAGCGTTCAAACACAGGATGAGTCTATGGGGGCCATTCCTATTCAAACCACTACCAAAAAGATAACTAGAGGACAAACATGAAAAGATATTCAAATGCTAATTGTTAAGGGAATACAGACGGAGGCACCACAAGACACCCTGATAAACCTGCTGGGGTAGCCACTGTATAGTGAAAAATTATAAAGATCATTTTATAAAATATATACAGGCCTTTCTTTAGGTTTTTCTTTAAAGGGCATGAAAAATATAAGTTTTTATGACCCCTAAATCTGAGCAAAAGAATGCAAGTTCACTAGTTCCAAGAAAATAAAACTAAATGTAAGATTTTGGGCCCTCACTGCTCCGGGATACATTCCACATCCTGGGAGGGGTACATTATCCCTGAGTCAGAGGACACTTGCTAACATTCCTTAGACCTCAGGGAAGAGAACCCACCTGTGGGTGGGGAAGGCCCAAAGGAGGAAGACACATTCCTGACCACAAAGAAAAATGCAAGTGATCTAGGTGGGGCTGAGAAACTAGTAACCACGATGACAGAGCAACAACTGAGAAATAGTTGAGCAAGTGACAGGGCAATGCCACATTTTTTAGAAGAATGAGTATACAGAGTGTTTTCCACATGACCCTGGCTCACTTAGGTTGGGTTCCTCTGGAATTCTCCGCTGTTTTTATGTTATATTTCCTTAGCAACCCCTCACCCCCTCCTCACTCCCCTGGTTTGTGGTTTTCCCCTTCAAAAAGCCCCTCAGCTAGCCGGTCTTTGTCAAATTCAGCTCCTGTGTAAGTAAGTAATTTGACCGTTGGCTGGCCAACTCTCCCTAATAAACCTCTGCTGATTGCATCCAGGTACGGTGTCTTGCGATTTTTGGGTGGCCATGACTTCCCGAGACTTGAGTAAGAGTCTCCCGAGTTTGGGGGTCTTTAGCCACCACAGCGCAATGCCTGCCATGTTGAGAGGATGCAAGGACATTGGAACCCTCACGATTTGTTGGCAAGCATGCAAAGTGGTGTGTCATTCTGGAGCACAGTTGCTAGCTTCTCATAAAGTTATACCAAAAAACACAGCACAAGGTAACCCACTGTCTCTATTCACCATGCTTTTAAGCTCCAAAAGGCCACACCCTGGGAAACCTTTCAACCACAGGAAAATTAAAAGCATTGTCTTCTCTGAACCCTCACCCTACACACTTACTCAGAAGACAAGAACATCCACCCACACAATAATTCTTTCTCAGATGCTTGCAGAGGCTGTGCTTTCCAACTCTGAACATGGAAATGACCCAATGACAATCAGCTGATGAGTGGAAAACAGATTACAGAGCGTCCACACACTGGACACCTACTGAGTAATTAGGAGTGCTCTGCTATCTGAACCCCAGATCCACACCAAATGAAAGCAGCAGACACAAAAGGACTGCACTCTGAATTCTCTGACTAGACAAATTCAATAAAGAGCAAAACTACACAAGAACAGGAAGCAAACCAATGGGCTTGTGGGTAAGAAAAGGGAACCAGACATGAAGCAGCCAAAGAGAAGGCTAGGAGGCTATGGAAACATTTACCTTATGGGTATGATGGAGCAATGCATTTGTTGAAATTTACCAAATCACACTCTTTAAAATTAATGAATTTCATTGTAAGTTAAACTTCAAAAAAGCTATTATAAAATAAAGGAATCGCATCATAGAAGAGCTGGGGGAAGGGTTGGAATATTGTGGGACATTGTCTTCTAAGTGTGGCCTGGCTGTAGTGTGGGTAAGCTTTCAGTAGTTCTGGTTACCTATACAAAACTTGCACAAGGTTGGATGGGCCTGTTAATATCCCCTCCCCCCATGAAGCTCCCAGGCCTTGTCCTTCCCAGAGCATCTCTAGGTAGCTAATGGTTGCTAGGAGAGACATTTTCTTCAGTGGCGGAGCCATTGTAAGTTACCCCTGTTCCTGTAACCAATCTTAAAACACACACACACATGATGGGGTGGGGGGGGCACAGAATCAGAGAGATAGACAAGGACAGAGAGACAGAGACAGAGATGGGGGGAGGCATGCATCACACAGACATGAAGGCCAGTGAGACAGATCAGGAGATAAAGTACTCGCTTCTCAAGGCTGGAGAACTGGTTGGAAAGAACTGACTCTACAAGGTTGTTCTCCATCTTCACCTCCACGTGAACCCCCATTAAAGCTTTAAGGCATGAAAATCATGAGGGCTGAGTTGGGAAGGGGAAGGGAATGAGTGGGAGCAGGAAGGGAACAAGAAAGGGTAATGGGGTCTAAATGCATTGGGCCTGTGTCTGAAAAGTTGTAATGAAACCCATTATTATATTCACTGATATATGCTATTAAAATAGGAAAGATATTCTATAAATACATAATAATGGTGATATTATGTAATATAGTTATATATGATTAATATAATCAGACACTATGGATTTTTCACATAATAGTAAGTTGATGTTTGTCCTCAAGTCAATGGTACTTTCTTGGTTTGGCATTTACAGCTCTCTCTCTTTCTCTCTCTCTCTCTCTCTCTCTGCATCTGAAGGATGTATAACATCCCTGAGAGGAAAATGAAAAGGCTTTTTAAGGACAGTCCTTTCACCTCTGAGCAAATGAGGAGAACTTTTGTGTGAGAAACAGCCTCAGCAAAGCAACAGGGGGCACAGAAAGAATGTTCTGAAATAATACAAGCACTTTGACTTTTGTTTAAGCAATTTGTCTCCTTTCCATGAGACAATGAGTTCTTTCATGAAGGTTTACCAAGATGCTGGGACAGAGAAAGGCTGCTCTAACAGCTGGAGGCCTTCTTAGCTTCACTATCTGACTCACCAGACAAGTAGGATCCCTCCAGAGTCAAGAACAATGCCATTCCTTTGTTCGAGAGATCTGGCTGTTGATACTCATGCAGCCTCACTTGTGTATCATAACTCAAATGTGACCGTCTAAGTTCTATCCCCAAGATCCATGTGGTAGCAGGAAACCAACTTCCACAGGTTGTCCTCTGACCTCCATGTGTGTGCTTACGGACATACATGCACATAAATACATACAATAAAAATGTAAATGTAATTAAGAAAAAAGTAGGAAGAGCATTAATGTTGGCTTAGTGCCTATGACAGGTTAGGCAGGGAACCAAGTACTTTAGAAACTGTCATCTCACTTGATCCCCGCCAAAACAGATAAAATCTTACTTTTGAGGACAGAATGCTAAAGTTTATAGATAGAGACCCTCCAAGGCCTCAGAGCTAGAACTGGCAAAACCATGAAGACTCTCTTGCCTGCCGCCTCACAAGCAGAGAGAGACAGAGAGACATCAGGTTGGCATCTGTGTCCCTCACAGACTTCTTGTCAGCAAGATCAATACATGACTCTAAGCATTTATAGATAACCAGGCCATTCTGAGAATAAATCTCAGAGCTGGGCCCCTCCTGTCTTCCTTCTGCCTATTATCAGAACTGCCATCTCCTGTATGGCCAGCAAACAGGAAGCCAATGTATGCTAGAACATAAAGGTACCCATGGGCAGCTTGAAATTTTACACCCTGGTTATTACCAGGTTGACCTGACATGACTGTCTGTGACTTCCAACCAGAGGTGAAGATTTGCTGCTGACTCAGCTTGTCCAAGCAGGAACTCATCTTCTCTTCCTTGAGTTTTTCCATGGTCAAGGCTACCCCCTGGCTTAGCTGTCTACACCTAGACCAGTAACTGCAAACCAGTTTCCATCTGCCCTCTGCATCCTGACCACATTCAGGCATGCACAAACTTCACTTTCTTCTCTCTGCTTCCTTCTTGTCTCTTAGCTGCTTCTGTAGCTGCAGCCAATTTTGCAGTCTAGGCCTTTTAAATCATCCCTAGCTTAGGAGGTATGAGCACTTGATGTTTTCCCAAAGGACTGAAGTTTACTTCCCAGAACTTGGTTTTGGCAGCTCCCATAACTCCAGCTCCAGGGGATCTGATGTTCTCTTCTGGACTCTGTGGGTACCCAAATACACTCTCATATATACCTCATATTCTCCCTCTCCTTCTCCCTCTCCCTCCAGCATTAAACCTCCATTTGAATGTCTCCAAATGAGGACACATACCTCCACAGAGTATCTTGTCTTGACTTGTGCACACTTATATATGTCAGCATCACAAAAAGTTTCAATATAAAAATTCATCTTTGTTGACAAAAGTACTTCAGAAGATAGGTAGTGATTCACTTGGACTCAATGAGGAGCTTAGGTACAAAGCAGGCAAGTGGTTACATTGTTCCCTGTGCAAAGCTCCGCTGACCTACACTGTGTCTATCTTTTCATACACTTACTCAGTTATGTGTCCTTCAGTGCTAGGAATCAAAGTTGTAGATTAAGCTCAGCTGGTAAAGCATTTGCTTAGCGTGTTGTAAGGTCCAGAGTTCAAACCCTAGCGCCACAAGAAATAAGTGCATGCTGGGAACTGAAACCTGGTCCTTGCAAAGAATGCTAGGCAAGCATTCTCCTATAGAGCTACAACCCCAGATAAGCATTCAGTGCTAAGCAAGACTCGGTCCCCAAATCTCGTTATGAACCAGCCAGAATCGAAGCATATTTTTTTAATTTATATGTATATGAGTACACTGTAGCTGTCTTCAGACACACCAGAAGAAGGCATTTGATCCAATTACAGATGGTTGTAAGCCATCATGTGGTTGCTAGGAATTGAACTCAGGACCTCTGGAAGAGAAGTCAGTGTTCTTAACCGATGAGCCATCTCTCCAGCCCCTCCTACCCCCAGGAATTGAAGCATTTAAAGAATGCTTCATAGAGTCCTCTTTTACACGAGCCATCTAGAGGGGAATGATTAGTGAACAAGACTGTATCCGACTGCTGCCACTCCCCAGAGCACCCTCTCAAGCCCTATGCAGGGAGAGTAATAGTGTTCTAAAGGTGGCTCTGTCCTAAAGGAAATTAATACCACTAATCAAATGATGACAAAAAAACAAAACAAAAAAAACAAAACAAAACAAAAAAACCTCCTTTAAAACAGAGATACCAGGGCTGGAGAGATGGTTCAGTGGTTAATAGCAGTGACTGCTCTTCCAGAGGTCCTGAGTTCAATTCCCAGCAACCACATGGTGGCTCACAACTATCTGTAATGGGATCTGATGCCCTCTAAAGACAGCTACAGTCTAAAGATGAGCTCCAGTGTACTCATATACATAAAACAAATTAATTTAAACAACAACAACAGAGAGATCCCAGATATGGTGGAGCACACTTCAGTGATGTCTGCACTCAGGAGGCTGCACTAGGGTCATGAGCTCAAAGTCAGTGTAAGCGACACGTAATATAATTAACAAAGGGGCTCAGTAACTGCCAGCTCTTGCTGATCCAGGCTCAGTTCTCAGCACCCACACAGAAGTTCAGTTACTCTAACTCCAGCTCCAGAGGATCTGATGCCCTCTTCTGGCCTGTGAGGACACCAGGCATGCAAAACATTTCATACATATAACTGTTCAAAAACCAAAAATGATGAGATAACCCTGAACTAGTCAAGAAATCCAAATATAATCCCAAGAGTCCTCAACAGAAACAAAAGAGAGAACCCAGCAGTTGGCATTGTGATGTTTATAGACTTTTTGAACATCATGGTCAAGACAACAGGCCAAGGATGCAGTAAGCCTCTGGAAGGCGGAAAAAGAAAGAAACTGCAGAAGGCTCCAGTCCTGAGGAAAATGGATTTGTTTGTTTGTTTGTTTTGTTTTGTTTTGTTTTGTTTTGTTCGGAGACAGGGTTTCTCTGTGTAGCCCTGGCTGTCCTGGAACTCACTCTGTAGACCTCAAACTCCGAAATCTGCCTGCCTCTGCCTCCCAAGTGCTGGGATTAAAGGCGTGCGCCACCACTGCCGAGCGAGGACAATTGATTTTACCCAATGAGAATCATTCGGAATTCAGACCTCTGTAGCAATAAGCTAGTACATTTGTATTGGTTTGAGCAATTAAATTTGTAGTGACTTGTTACATGGGAAACTAATACAAACATTCAGTGGAAAAAGAGGAGGGCTGGATGCTAGAAATTTCTAGACTGAAAAAAAAATCACTCCGAAAAGTCTGTTTTCAGAGAAACAGCTTGTGTTAAGGGCCCAGAACCAAAAGCTGTGGTTGGTTCAAGAAATAGAGAAAACACAAAAGGAAAAGAAGTCACAACTTCTGGTCTGAGTTTGAAAAAGCCAATGGTTCAAAAAAGGGCTTAGCTGGTATGGATTAGTCAAGGTTTCGAGATGGTGGAGGGAGCCTTCATCTTCCTAATGGGCTCGATGTAATTATAGGAACCTAAGAGACAGTAGTGGGTGAATGGCAATGAGAAGGTAGGGGCAGACGGGAAGAGGCAGGGAGGGGGATAGACCAGTTAGGGACGAGAGAGAGATACATAGATAGAGTGAGTGGAAAACAGGACAGAGAAGTTGGAAGATGCCGGTCCTCATTTTTGAAACTGAAGACAGGACCAGGGTCAAAAAAAACCAATCAGTTAGAAGTCAGAAAACAGCTGGGCGGTGGTGGCGCACGCCTTTAATCCCAGCACTTGGGAGGCAGAGGCAGGCGGATTTCTGAGTTCGAGGCCAGCCTGGTCTACAGAGTGAGTTCCAGGACAGTCAGGACTACACAGAGAAACCCTGTCTCGAAAAACCAAAAAAAAAAAAAAAGTAGCCAGAAAACATGAGGAGCTACATTTTTCCTAGAGCCGACAGAAACAATGTATCCATTTAGCCCCTTGACACACATTTCAGCTTCTGACCTCCAGGACTGCAAGACAATGGATTGGTGTGAAGCCATTATTTTTGTGGTGATTCGTTGTAGCAGCCACAGGGAACTGTCACAATAACTTGTGAGTGGCTATGAGTATTCCACTGGGTCCATCCACAGGTGGACAGTGGCTTCTCTGTCAGTGCTCCTGGAACTTTGAACCTGCCCAGTCACTGGTTTTTACATGTAGCTATTTTATGAAATTTTGTTTCAACCAAGTACTGGATGGAGTCACATGAGTTCCACTTGACCCTCAGAACCTATCGCAAGACCTTTGACAGTATCTCACCTGATGATCTCACCAGGCCAAGGTAATAAGGATAGACAGTAAGCACCAACCGCTTGCTCAGAGCCAGCCACTGCATTAAGTTGTTGGCATGTGCAATGAGGTCAGTTTCCCCAACAATCCTACTCCTAATTAACAGACGAGGAAACTGAGGCACAGAGAGCACAGGTTACTTTTTAAAGCCCCTACAGGGATGAGGAGATAGGACCAGAACTCTGGTTCTTCAGATGTCAAGCATGGTGCTTTGAGCTGTTCTCTAGCTTTCCCTTTTGTGCCTAGGTCACTGTCATTGTCACTATTGACAATGGTCAAGAGCTCTGAAGTTTGGGCCAGCCCTGCCACTAAGCCGCCTTCAGGCTGGAGTGACTGGCTGCTGAATTGTACTGCAGAGCTCAAAGGTGACCTAATGGGCTGGCATTCCTAGAGCTCTTGGCAGAGCATACCCCCACCCACACTGTTTCCTAGCAACATTGTGTACACCACTCTCTGGGGTATCAGCCATTCCCAGAGCTTTGTACATCATCCTCATGTTCACGTTAGACAGGGAAAGGAATCCCAGTCCCGAGAACTGGGACGCCCAGGAAAAGAGGCTGTGCATGGGATAGAACCAGCAAGCAAATGCCAGAGGAACTCCTGGAAAGGCCCTTGCTGGCCAGGCTGGTGTTACCTCTCCATTGAGCTCTGCCACTCGGCTTCCCCTGAGACAAGGCTTTCCCTCTCTCCTTCCCACCCCCATATCTCTGTGCCTTCTCTTAGTTACCAATAAGAACTGCTTCTAGGCAAACTGGATTTTTTTTTCAGACTCTCCAGTGGCAACATCTCTTTGCCTTCACTAAAATCTTGAACCTCATTCCAATTGTCTTTTTTTTTTCCTTTTGGTTTTTTTGAGAAAGGGTCTCATGTAGTCCAGGTTTGTTTTAGACTTACTATATAATCAAGGATGACCTTGAACTTTGGATTCCCCTGACTCTCTACATTTCAAGTGCTGGGATTATAGACATGCACCACCATGCCCAGTTTTTACCTAGCCTTTTGCAGTAGACATGGATGGTCTTAGCTAAAAGGAGTTTAACCTGCCGGTTGTCCAAAGCTGTCTCAGATCTCAATTATGCTATGATACTCTCAGCAATGAACTTCAGGTCCCAAGCCTCCTGACTGCCTGCGTCCAGACTCTGGAAGCCAGGACCTCCAAAGCCTGGATTTATAGAAAAGATCTGGCTGGTGATGTGGGGGGTCTGAAGCTGAATCCTATCAACTGGAATAAAAGTAGGTACAGAAGGGAGACAGAAGATGAAAACCCGCAGCCTTTGTCTTCTTCATTGGCGTTTCTAAGAGAATAGACTTCAGAGGCTTAAAGGAAACCTTCCAGGCCACAAACTCACCCTGGTATCTTGACTGGCTTTGTGAACTTATCACTTTGAAAGAAGGCAGGGAGAATGTGCTAGAATGGACTTTTGCACAAAACCTCCACTAACACATATAAATTATCTGCCATCTTAGAGCACCCCTCAGAAGGCTTTGCTCTAGAATTAGGGGGGGGGGGTGAATTCGATGTTCACACAGATTCCTTCCCTTTCTGGAAAGGTGGGTGGCAGAGATCACCAGCAGTAGGAGAATTATAGAACTATTCCCTGTACTTCCACCAAAATTCATCTAACCCTGTAGGCGTTACAATCCCCACTAGACGGATGAGAAAACTGAGGCACTGTGTTGCTGGTTATACAAGAACTCCAGCCTGTAAACTTGGCAGCTGGGATTTGAACGAGGCCTACTGATTCCCAAGCCTCTATTCTTTACCCTTATAGCTTCGTTGTCCATTCTTCAAAGGTTAATGGAAATTGCACTCTGTATTGGTAACTAAGAGAAGGCACAGAGATAAGGGGGTGGGAAGGAGAAAGGGAAAGCATGGTCTCAGGGGAAGCCGAGTGAGTGAGTGAGTGGTGACCAAGGAGATGCTGGGATTGGAGACCTTACAAGAGATTGTCTCCATATTTTTCTGTCCACTCCCCAAACTGTCCTCCAGTTTTCCAGCAACACAAAATGCCCTCTTCCTATCCTTCTTCCTAAATATAAGGAAGCCGGAGCTGGACGGAGAAGGCAAAGGAAATCTAGACGACACTAGTCTTGAGTTACCAGTATAGAGGGAACCAAGTTATTTTCTGCCTGGTAGATAGGACTGTCACTGCAAACCCACTCAACAAGTCCCCATTCCCTGGTCAGTATGGAGCGGGTCTGAGTGTCCCTGCAGCGCGGCACAGCGCCCCCACGGGGCACTTGGGGACTACTGCCGTGCCATGTGTCCTGCGCCTGGCCCGGCGTGGCGGGACTTCTCCCGGCCGGGGGAGCCCTGCAGCGCCGCTTTCCTTTCCCACTTTCCCCAGGGAGACAGCGGCTCCCCCGGAGCGGAACAGATTGTGCGTCTGTCGGCCAGTGGGTCATCTGTCTGCGCCCGGGTCAGCGCGCCGCGCTCACCTGCAGCCACCGCCGCCGGCACTAGAGAAGCGAGACAGGGGCGCAGCCGTGAGGGTCCGTCTCCGTCGTCCGCCGCCTCGCCCCGCAGAGGACTGCAGAGCTCCTTGGGCACCGCTCCCGGGACGCGACCAAGAAGCCCGCGCCAACGCCGAGTCCTGAGCCGCCGCCTTCAAGTCTCATCCCAGAGCGCTCTCCGCGCTCGCTGGCTGACTGCGAGGCTCCTTGCAAGGGCGGCGCGAGGAGGCGGTACCGCGGGAGGGTTGGAAGCCGGCGGGCGGAAGGAGGGGTGTCCTCTTTGGGGATGGGGAAGGCGGGGAGAAGCAGCAGCCAGAGCTGCCCCCACTCTGCAGGCAGACCCCCAGCTCGGGACCCTGGTCTCTCTCCCTGCCTGCCGCCAACCTCACTCTCCGGGGGCATCCCCAGCCCCGGTGGGGTGGAGTGGTCTCCAGAGGCTTTAGGGGCTTGTCGGCCTGGGGCGGGATTGAGATGGGCTGAGGGTTTCCTGGTAACAGGAGACATAGCTGGAGTCCTATAACCTGAATTGAAGATCATTTTCTTCAGGAGGTATCCATGGAGCACGATGATGAAGAAAGAAGTGGTGAGACTTAAGATGACTGATGACAGGGCCAGAAGTTGTCTTGGCAGCCTAGGACCGCCCCACCAGAGCCAATTCATATTACTAGTATCCGCTGGCCCTGGACCAATCCCTGGGATGGGAAAGGCCATTAAGATGCCAAGATGAAGAGGTACAGTTCCTCCCCTGAAGGAACAGAATCTAGTTCAGACAAGACTCAAGAAATTATGGGCAAGACTTCTGTAACGTTGTTAAGAGGAAACATTACCTGAGAGAGCAGCCATTTTAGGAGAGACAGAGAAAACAGGGCTGAGCAGTAGCAGGGAACAGAGCTGACTCCTAGACTCAGGGATTACCAAACTAGGAGGACAGGACTCTACAGACATCTCCTAATAAAGGGTCTGGAGAGATGGCTCAGGGGTTAAGAGCACTAGCTGCTCTTCCAGAGGTCCCAAATTCAATCCCAGCAACCACATGGTGGCTCACAACCATCTATAATCTGATGCTCTCTTCTGACATGCAAATGTACATGCAGATAGAGCACTCATATAAATAAAATAAATCTTTAAAAAAACCTAATTCTATCTCCCAATTTGCTAAACCCAAACACATCTGGGTTTTAACAAACCATCAGAGAAAATCAGAACTAGTTTCAAATCTTAGAATACAAACAAATGTCATGTGCAAGACTTATTCCTATAAAGAGCTCCAGGAGTGGGTAATTAAAATCTCAGCCATGGGGCTGGAGAAATCGCTCAATGGTTAAAATCATTGACTGCTTTTCCTGAGTTCAAGTCCCAGCACCTACATGGTAGCTCACAGCTACCTGTAATGGGATCTGGTGCCTTCTGGTGTGTCCGGAGACAGCTACGCTGTCTATACATAAAACAAATGGCTAAATACAACCTCAGTCATGGCCATTGGTGATGGTGTACACCTTTAGTCCCAGCATCCAGGAATCAAGGTGGGTCTCTGAGTTTGAGGGCACTCTGGCCTACATGGTGAGTTCCAGGCCAGCTAGGGTGACATAGAGAGGCAGTTAAAAACAACATACCAACAACAACAATAAAAACAAAACAAAACAAAAAAACATAAAACAAAGGGCTAACACATTCTGGCCTTACTACCAAGAAATAACCAAGGCCTCACAACCCTGTGTTCCTTCCCTAAACCTCGGGCCACATGATGCTGCTGGCCACCTGCACTGGTCAGAAATTTCTTCTTTGGTCTTTGGGAGAAAAAATATGGAGGTCAGAAAACAGAGCAAAGTCTTCAGGAAATGTTTGGTCTTGGATCCCACAGAAGAAAATTCTTCCTGAGTTACAGACAGTGAAAATCCCCCCAAAGTTGGAAAAGCTGAGTTACAAGTTATGAAAACTTATATTTCAAATGTGTGTCTATCCCAAGGTACTCATAGGATTCAGTAATTTACAAAAAAAAAAAAAAAAAAAAAAAAAAAAAAAAAGCTATTTGGAAATCCTTCCAATTTTTAAGAAGACTCTGATTTAATAATGATCCCCATTATTTGATCTGTGCCAGCTAAAGTGAGTGTTTCCCCCTAGGGAGCTTTATGGGGGATTCTTCAGAATAGAAAATCTGTGGGTGGAGCAAGGCTGAGGGCAGGACAAATGGGTCAAACGAGTTGTTCTACTTTATGGGATTTTATGGGATGTTCTTCAGATCTGTAAAACAACAACAACCAAAAAAAAAAAAAATCACCCCAGCAAATCAAATGGAAGCTCAATGTTCTGATATGCACAGTCAGAACAATGATTTACCTCTCTGGCACCTTGTGTGCAGGGCAAGGCTGAGAAGGGCTGCTGGAGGGAAGAGCCAGCTCTGCCTTTTGTGCTTGAGGCTCTACTATAGACTTGAGGAAATCTTGTTCAGAAGAAGCATTGGGCTAAGGTGTCCAGTTGATATGGGGACCGGCAGAAGCACACGAGAATGAAGGCAATACTATCCGAGAGCTCATGAGATAACTGTTTGATCACACATTTGTAACTGCGCTGCGTATTAGCTGGCCATTCTGTCTCTGCTGAGGGTCTGTGCTGGGGTCCATCTTACCAACTTGATACAGGTAGTCCTGAGCTGTATTTAAAAAGAAAGCTGAGCTGGCATAGCAACACACACCTTTTAGTCCCAGCACTTGGGAGGAAGAGGCAGGTCTGAAATCGAAGACAGCCTGGTCTACAGAGTGAGTTCCAGGACGGCCAAGGATACACAGAGAAACCCTGTCTCGAAAAATAAAAACAAACAAACAAAATCAAGCCATGGAGGACTGTAGTGATCAGGGTCTTTGCTTCAGTTTCTGCTTCCAGGTGCCTGTCTTGGCTACCCTCAGTGGACTGAGACCCCAGTTATCTAAACCAAATAAACCCTTTCCTCCTGAAGTTGCTTTTGACTGGTTGTTTATCACAGCAAGAGAAAGCAAGCTAGCACTATTTGGGACTGGGGGAGGGGGCAGTAATTTCACATAGGCCTTAAACATATGAAAGGTCTCAGTATGAATTTTTTTCAAGTTTTTTTAAAATTTGTGTGTTTTGTCTCAATGTCTGTCTGTGCACTATATGCATGCCCAGTGCCCTTGGAAGTCAAAAGAAGCATCATCAGATCCCCTGAGGACTGGAGTTGTAGATGGTCGTCAGCCACCAACAGGATGCTGGGAATCAAACCCAGGTCCTCTGCAAAAGCAGGCAGTGTTCTTAACTGCTGAGCCATCACTACATACACAGACACAGAGACACACACACACACAGAGACACACACACACACACACACACACACACACACACACACACAGAGAGAGAGAGAGAGAGAGAGAGAGAGAGAGAGAGAGAGAGAGAGAGAGAGAGTTATTTACAAAGGGTCTCACTGTGGTTGGCCTGGAACTTACCATGCTAGCATCAAACTCATAGGTCTCGTCCGACCTCTTCTGCTGAGATTAAAGTCCTGCACCACCACACCCAGTGTGAGAGATTTCTAAATAAACACATTTACCCACTTTACAGAAACAAGGTTGTAGTAAAAAATATTTTATAAATCCTGGTGTGGAGTTTCTTCCTGCCTTAGACCATTTATGTTCCAGGATAAAAGATACACACAGCAGGCTTTTTTCTCTTCTTGATCCTTTCTTGTGGTCTCTAGCCTGGGAAACCTGATAAGTGTTTTTAAGTGTACACGAAAAAATAAATAAGGAAGAGAAAAAAGCTGCCATAGAAGGGTAAAAACTTGCAAGGGAGTCACCATGAGATATAGAAGGAAGGAGAGCCGCCATGGCATAGCAAGGAGAGCTGCCGTGGGCTAGGGGCCCAGAGAACATGACCCAAACAGCTAGCTGCCTAATTGGGGCTAAGAGCAGCCTAGGTAAACATCCTAAGTAATAACTTGGGTTATGGATAGGAGGTAGATTCTAACAGCATGGATGGTAAGCAGCTGCCCACAATTGTGCTGCTTAAAGTATATTAAAAATACAAGGCTGTGTGCATCTTTCATCTAGAAACATAAACTGTCTAAGGTGGGAAGAAACCCCAAGCTGGAGTTTATAAAATACTTTTTACTACATGAGGAGGTAATAGAGATCAGGAGCACTAACACAGCAAGTCAAAAATGTGTGGAAGAAACAAAGCACCTTCCAAAGAGAGTTCAGACGTTGTTTTGGTGTGTATGTGGTGGGAGATGCTTAGCACGCATATTGCATGTGGTATGCATGTAGCAGTCAGTGGACAACTTTGGGTGTCATTCCTCAGATGCTGATACCTTGGTTTTTGAGACAGGGTCTTGATTTGGCCTGGAACTCACTGGTTAGGCTAAACTGGCAAGCCTGTGAGGGCCAGGAACTCGTTGTCTCTGCTTCCCCAGTGCTGGGAATACAAGCTCATGTCATGACTTTTTTGCTGTGGGTGATGTAAATGTTAAATGTTGAGGATCAGATTCAATTCTTCATACTTGCAAGGCAAGCACTTTACAACTGAACTATCTCTGAAGCCCATGGATTCCAATGTGTGTTTTATATTTTTTTTAAGGATTGAACTTTAATTTTTAGTTATGTTTATATGTATGTATGTGAGTGTGAATTCATGCATGAGTGCAGTGTCAGGAGGCCAGGAGTGGATACTGGATCTCTGAAGCTGAAACTATGGACAGTTGCAAGTTCCTCAGCACAGATGCTGGAAACTAAACTTTGGTCCTCTGCAAGAGCAGTTAGAATTTTTAAGCTATGAGGCATTGCTCCAGCTCCCATAGATTCAGATGTTGTTATGTAGTATTGTCTGTAAGGTCCTACAGATGAAATCAAGCCTTCTACTTCTTTTATTTATTTTTTTTTATTGGATATTTTATTTACATTTCAGAAGCCAGCCCCTTTCCCCATGTCCCCTCCCTAGAAAACCCCTATCCCATCCCCCTCCTCCTTTTGCTTTTATACAATTTTTTAATTGTTGATCAAAAGCTTTATAAGTTTGGTAATGCTCAATAACAAGATGCCCATACAATCAGAAGTGTAACCCAATACCCAACCTACATATATCAACTATCTTTGACTGGTGGAGACACGAGAACATCCGGCTCCATGTCCCCGACTCCCCATTCTCTCTTGTCTCTTAGCTCCTCCTCGACGTCTCCTCCTCCTTTCCTTACTCCTCTTCTTCCTCTCCTTACTCCTCCCACCTTAGCTTCTCCTACATATCACCCTTCCTGGTAAAATAAAACTTTTCTCTCAAAATATAATTAGAGCATAACTATACCAATTTATTTCAGTAAGATGCAAGATAGACCTAATACCCAGTCTATCATTTTGTTGACTAACCAGAACCTCTGTCATTGCTCCTAACTAAAAGATTTAGTTCTGAACCTGGCTTTTTTTCTTGGCTTTAGAATGAATGTCGTCTGAAAACCATCCTCTCAAATCTTTTCTCTCAAAGTAAATAGCTAGGATTGGCTATGAGACTGTAAGTCTTCAACCCCGTCAGAAATCCAGAATGACTGAGTTAACTGAAATTATGGGAAGCACAAAGCATAGCTTCTAAAACTTAGCCAATTTATAGAGACTGCTGAACACCTGGACAGTCCCTATACTACAAAACGTTGGAGCATCTGATCTTTAGCCCTCTGGCCCAGGATCATCTGACAGACCTAGTGGTGCAGAATTATTAAGGGCTGAATATTCTGTCTTGGCAGATATAATCAGTCAACTATTCCGCAAGTGTGTCCTTTCCTGGACAGTGATTTGTCTGTAGATGGAAAGAGGCAATCCTTGCCTAGTGGCTGTCTCACCACAACTGGAGTGACTCCAAAGATGTTCAATTTCTTCTTAGAATTCAAGGCAGGAAGCTGTCAGGAACAGACAGATCTCTAATCAAAATGAACATTAATACAGAAATGTTTGTAACATCAATTCTGTGGATTTCTGATGTTTTGAAAACCAACTATCCATGTAAGGCAATCTGGACTGTTGTCTGTTAACTCCTCTCAGCTATTTCTAAATAGAATATAGAAAATACCCTAACAATAAACTCAGAGCCATAAATTTGCTATAGGCCCTTAAATCACAGGCTAACCATCTCAAATCAATTAAAAAAAGTTAAAGAAGGACTGGGTCTAAGCCTTATATTCTTAAATGTGTTATATGGGCACAATGCCTATGAGAGTAACAATATTAATCTCACTTTTATATCAATAAGACACTCATACCAATAAAAACCTTAAATTTAAAATCAAAGTAAATTTTGCATAATTTAAGAAATTATAATTTCATCTTAATAACAATTATACATATTTCTACCAATAGGTTATGGCTATGCAAAAAATTCTAGCTATTCCTCCCTGTTCCAACAAAACCACTACTTTTCCCTAGAAAGACATCCCAATACTAACCACCTCAGTCCCCAAGCCCAGGGAATAGGGGTGCCGACTCTTCATTAACTTCTTCAAGCTGATTACGGGTGTTGATATATTAGAAGAGGGACAGGAGAAGAGTACATTGATAAGCCTCTGATGCTGTGTCTTCGCTGCATCCAGCTGGAATTCCAGGACATCAGAGGTTCGAGCAGGTCTGCTCAGTTTGCCTGATGAGTAGATATACCAAGGCTGTGTATTCTGCAATATACAATTCTCAAAACAAATTTTAGTATCAAGATAATTGTTTGTTTGAATTCTGGAATCTAGTCTTCTGGCGGCTTGCCTCTGTCATGTCTAATCCATATAATTCTGGGAGTTTCTATGAAGGTGTGCTCCCACCATCCTCCCATTCCCACCTCCCTGCTCTCAAATTCCCTAACACTAGGGAATCCAAATTTTCAGGCACCAAGGCCCTCCACTTCCACTAATGCCTGGCATGGCCACCCTCAACTACCTATACAGGTGGAACCATGAGTCCCTCTCTTTGTGTTTTCGGGGTCAAAGTTTTAGAATGGCTACTCCAGCTTGTTTCTTAGGATCATTTGCTTGAAAAATTGTTTTTCAGCCTTTTACTCTAAGGTAGAGTCTGTCTTTGTCAATGAGGTGGGTTTTCTGTATGCAGTAAAATACTGGGTCCTGTTTATATATCCAGTCCATTAGCCTATGTCTTTTAATTGGTGAATTGAGTTCATTGATGTTGAGATATTAAGGAACAGTGATTGTTTCTTCCTGTTATTTTTGTTATTAGAGGTGGAATTATCTTTTTGTGGCTATCTTCTTTTGGATTTGTTGGAAGAGGATTATTTCTTGCTCTTTCTAGGGTATAATTTCCCTCCTCGTATTGGAGCTTTTCTGCTATTATCCTTTGTAATGCTGGGTTTGTGGAAAGATATTGTGTAAATTTGGTTTTGTCGTGGAATATCTTGGTTTCTCCATCTATAGTAATTGAGAGTTTTACTGGATATAGTAGCCTGGGCTGGCATTTGTGTTCTCTTAGGATCTGTATGATATCTGTCCAGCATCTTCTAGCTTTTATAATATCTGGTGAGAAGTCTGGTGTAATTCTGATAGGTCTGCCTTTATATGTTACTTGACCTTTTTCCCTTACTGTATTTAATATTCTCTCTTTGTTTTGTGCACTTGGTGTTTTGATTATTATGTGATGGGAGGTATTTCTTTTCTGGTCTAGTCTATTTGGTATTCTATAGGCTTCTTGTATGTTTATGGGCATCTCGTTGTTTAGGTTAGGGAAGTTTTCTTCTATAATTTTGTTGAAGATATTTATTGGCCCTTTAAGTTGGTAATCTTCACTCCCATCTATACCTATTATCTTTAGATTTGGTCTTCTCATTGTGTTCTGGATTTTCTGGATGTTTTGTGTTAAAAACTTTTGCATTTTGCGTTTTCTTGACAGTTGTGTCAATATCTTCTATGGTATCTTCTGCACCTGAGATTCTGTCTTCTATCTCTTGTATTCTGTTGGTGATGCTTGCGTCTATGACTCCTGATTTATTCCCTAGGTTTTTTATCTCCAGGGTAGTCTCCCTTTGTGATTTCTTTATTGTTTCGACTTCAATCTTTATGTCCTGGATGGTTTTGTTCAATTCCTTCACCTGTTTGGTTGTGTTCTCTTAATTCTTTAAGGGATTTTTGTGTTTCTTCTTTAAGGGCTTCTACCTGTTTACCTGTGTTTTCCTCAAATTCTTTGAGAGTGTTTTTATATCCTTCTTAAAGTCCTCTAACGTCCTCATTAGAAGTGATTTTTAAATCTGAATCTTGCTTTCCTAGTGATATGGGGAATTCAGGACTTTCTAGTGTAGGAGAACTAGATTCTAATGATGCCAAGTACACTGGGTTACTGATGCTTATGTTTTTGTGCTTGCCTTTTGCCATCTGGATCTCCTTAGTGCTACCTGCCCTGTCTCTGACTGGAGCCTGTCTTTTCTATTATCTTGGTTGTATCAGAACTGTGTAAGATTACTACTGGGGTTAGAGCTGGGGCCCAAGATCTGCTCAGTGCTCAGGTACAGACATGAAGGAACCAGTGCTCCAGGCCAGGACTGACTTCCTGGGTCTTAGTGGGTCCCAGTTACTCCCTGTTTGGGGCTGGTGATGCTGTCTCCTTACCTAAGATACTGCCCCGATTAGAGCTCCTGGGAAGCCCACTTCCTTTGGTTTCTGTGAGATTGGGGGCAGAGCTGCTGCCCAAGATCTGCTCAGTGTTCGGGCCCAGACCCAAGCCTTTTATTTCTTTATAAAACCTGCACTATGCCATGCTTGTAAGAAGGTGCAGAGTAGTCTTTAAGCATAGGGCCTGGATGTCTGGACGCATCTCTTGGAAGCAGATTGTTGGCTTCTCATCCAAAACCTATGCTGAACTGACAAGTAGTCAACAGTCTCATTGCTGTGACACTCAATTAACTATCATTCCTCAAAGACATTAGTTACTCAGTCTCTATCAGCTCTAGCTGTCTGGTGCTAAGCCAGGTTGGGAGACCCTTGGGCAGTGATCGTATCCATTTGTCCTACAAGATCCCCAGCACTGGCAGAGCTCAGTGTGAGTAGACTCGAGGATCACAAAACAGCGGATGTGAGGACTTTTCCAAATCCTTTGCCATGAAAGCAACTGTAACATGGTTAATACCTGAGCCCAACAGAAGAAGCACTACAAATAGTTAATGGAAAGAGTAATGTGATAGTCTACCGAGAGTCACAATACACAAGATGGAGAAAAACATCTGTAGTGCAATCAGGTGAACAATTTCATAGATAGTGAAGTCTCCAGGAAAGCAATGGAAGATGATGGCTATAACCACTTTTCTGAAGAGTTTGAATGAGTATTGTTTTTTTTTTAAAAGATTTACTTCATGTATATGAATGTCTTGCCTGCATATGTATATGTATGTGTACACACACATACATGGGCTTATATATTTATATATACATACACATGTATAGGTATATGATGTATATATATGTGATGTGTATGTATATGTATATACCACATGCATACCTGGTAACTCCAGGGACCAGAGTAGGGTGCTGGATTTCTTGGAGTTACGGAGGTCATAAGCCACCATGTGGAAGCTGGTAATGGAACTCAGGTTTCATGGAACTGCAAGAGCAGCCAGTGCTGAGTTATCTCTCCTGCCACAATTGAAAGAGTTTTTGTGTTTTTTCTTTGTTTGTTTGTTTGTTTGTTTGTTCTTCTTAGAGCAAAGCTTCTACAAGAGCCGAGCCTTTCTGATGAGGCTCAGTAAGGAGGTACCAAGCAATCCTGCTCCACAGGACGGTGTTGTCAATGGTTGTCAGGACAATGCTTAAATACAATGTAACATGTCAGTGTGCTAAAGGACAAAGCCCACACGTTTTTTTCCCCACAGAAGCAGAAAGCAAAGGCCAAGAGAAAAACATTTCACAAATGTGAAATAGAAAGGGAACCCCTTAACTTAATGAAGGTCATCCACAAAAAGCTATGACCAGCATGGTGTCTGACTCTGTGAGACTGGGATTTTTCAGGGATTGGGAACAATTTACTGTCTCACCACGTTCCCTCAAGAAGGAAAAAAATGAAAGCCAAATCCATTTGCATAGACAAACTGGATGCAGAAACTGGAAGGCACAGACCACGGAACCCTTAGGATGAAGAGTTTAGCAAGTCTTCAGGATGTAAAATCAATGATCCAAAACAGCGCTACGTACAGAACCCAGAGCCTTGCAGACAAGGCAAATGCTCGACTACTGCACTGTAACCCCAGATCATCTGTGGTGGAGAGTTCTGTTAAGAACTTGAGGAATGTGACATGCGGGACTTCTCCTGAGTCTAAAGTGCCAGGAGGTTCGTAAACATGGATTTTGAGCCGCATGTTCTGCTCAGAATTCTCACTGAGCACCTTACATCTCAGGGTTTAGATTTGGTAACTTATTGCTTTAATGATCTAGTGACAGGGAGAGGGAGAAGGCCTCGAAGAGAAGACTCTTCTATCAGTTTTCAGTTCAGAGATGCATGATTTAAGTTCACATGAAAGGAACACGATCACAAGAATATTAAGAGCTGTTGGTTTTGTTTTGTTTTTTTTTAATCTCAAATTTAAGCAGAGTATTAGCTAGGCTCTGATCTTACAGTCTTTTAATCTTTCTTCGCAGATCAATCTTTTTCTTACTGGGTTAAGGTTCTTTCAAAATAACCTTTGAGATTTTCTTCTAAAAGTCAACACACACACTCACACACATGCACACGTGTGCTTGTACACACACTTGCACACATGTTGTAAAGACTTCTCCAGCTGTGACTTTGAGGGTCTGCCTGAGGGACCCTTCCCTTAGAATGCTCTGTGGGAATATGTTTGCCCCCACCAGGCTCCTCGGCGAGAATTTTTCTCTGTAGGATTCAAGCTCCATGGAGCTGTTAAGAATGTGTGGTGATCTCTGGGGGTGGGATTACAGCTGGCTTTAATTTGTCTCATGTGCTTCTTTTCATTCAAGTAAATACTTTCTGGGGCCTTTCTATTTGCCAGATGTGTGCGTGGCACTGACATAAAAATGAGCAATAGATACACAATTAGGGGATCACAGCCAAGTGGAGGGGGCCTGGGAATGTTATGAGAGTCACAAAACAACTGCCTCCCAGGTTAGTGCTTCATAAAACTTCCTTTTTTGTTTTGTTTTTTAATTGGTTTGTTTGTTTGTTCGTTCATTTTTCCCGAGGCAGGGCTTCTTTGCTTAGCCTTAGCTGTCCTGGAACACACTCTGTAGACCAGGCTGGTCTCAAATGCACAGAGATCTGCCTCTACCTCTTGAGTGCTAAGATTAAAGGTGTGTGTCACTACTTCTAGCCCTATATACTCCTCTCCTCTCCTCTCTCCTCTCTCTCTCTCTCTCTCTCTCTCTCTCTCTCTCTCTCTCTCTCTCTCTCCCTCTCTCTCTCTCTTTCTTTCTCCCTTTTCTTCTTTTTCTTCTTTTCTTGTTTGTTTTTCAAGACAGAGTTTCTTTCTGTATGTGGCCCAACTTCCATAAGATTTCTAAATGGAAGTCACTTTTTTTTTTCTTTTTCTATTCTTCTCTCATACATTACATCCCGACCTCAGATTCCTTTCTCTCTACTCCCAGTTACCACTCCTCACCTCCTGTCTCCCCCTCATCCATTCCTCCTCCATTTCCCTTCAAAAAAAAAAAATGAGCAGGTCTTCCAGGAATGTCACCCAAACATGACATAACAAGTTACAATAAGACAAGGCACAAACCCTTGTATCAAGGCTGGATGAGACACCCAGTATAAGGAAAAAGGGTCCCAAGAGCAGGCAAAAGAATCAGAGATAGCCTTCCCCAATTCCTATTGTCAGAAGTCCCACAAGAACAACTCTAACATATATGCAGAGGACCCAGCTCAGACCCATGTAGGATCCAATATATATATCTCAAGTAGAGATTATGGATAAGCACGTTTGGGAGAAAAAATTTCTTAGTTGTACATTTGAAACCATAGATCTTGGTTATGTTGAGAGGAGTCCCAATCTCAGGGCACAGGAAAGGAATCCCAACCTCTGAGGTAGGTAGCAAGGGGGAACTTAGGTTATTGATTGGCAGGTGTACTTATCTGGAGGGAGTCTATTTGGTCCATGAGAAGTAGATCTGAGTGGGTTTCCTGTAGCTTATACATTTACAAAAGAGATAAACCTGTTAACAACATGAACAAACTTTAAGATGAGCTTAGGGAAGACAAAAATCTTTTGTGGAGCTGAAGAAGCAAGAAGACTTTTTCCTTCTGTCTAGGAGACTGAATATACATAAATTTAGAATAAAAAGAAATAATTCTAAATCCATATTTGAGAGCCAAAGGAAACTCAAAACCTTAACCTTGTGAATATTATAGTTGATCATATAGTTTAGCAAGAAAAACAGCTTAAGTCTATAGTTAAAAAAACAACCAAGGGAAACTTACATTTGAGCATGATATCTTATAGTGTAGATTAAACACAAGTAACACTTCAAGACAATCAAAGAGAACTTAAAATTTGAACTTGTGATTATATAGTCGGATCGTATAGTGGAATGATTCATTAGACTAGGCTAACTTATAAGAACTATACTGATTAATGTTAGGACAGCGGCATAGCAAGAAGAGGAAATATGAAGCATTCAGCCACTGGAAACTGAGTTTAGGTGAGGAAGTAACAGGTTACATCTGTGAAAGCTCACATCTGAACTTACGAATTGTTTATCATGAAGTTTATAAGAAATCTGACAGTCTTAGTTAACGAATATATAATGAAAAAATAAGGTGGTAGATTTCCTTAGGGTAAGGAGCTAGGTCTGTTTTCTAACTGTCAAGCTACAGTTACCTTAGCTGTCGATGTAGTCAGAAATCTGGGAAGAATAAATTATAATCTAGGAGTATGTATTAATTAAAATGACAGGTTGATCCATGGTCCACTACCTAAACAGTTCCCAGGTCCCTGTGGTCTCCATGGCAACTTTGGCAGAGTCAGTCTGCCTGTCAAGCCCAGAAGACAAAAAGCTTTTTTTTCCTGTGAAGTAGATATGTGTGAAATGAGAAATGACCCACTCTGAGTTAGTCAATATGAGACATTTGACTCTCGGGGTATGTTGTGTGTCCACAGTGTAGACCAAGCCCTGGCAGTGGACAAGGCAATGGAGAGGTACTTCTCAGTGGTACTCATACCACAGTCTAGGTAGAGTCTTGTCTGTGTCCATTATCTTCTTGGACACTTTTGGGGGTACCTTAGGCATTGTGAGTCTCTGTCATAAGCTTAAACACTGTTACATTTAGCAGATTTCTAACAAGATCAAGAGCAGGTCTATTAAGCATAATCTGAGTTAGACAACCTGTGTTTGTTTAATTACTTGCTTGAGAATGTACCTAGCAAATAGAACACACTATGACTTAATGGCAGTAGCAAAAACAAGGCTAAACATATACATAAGGCAGTGCTCTTTAACCTTTAACTAGGCTTAGAGTTGATATGGACCAGAATGGAAAGAAATCACAGGGTTGACAGTGGTGGCTGGGGCACGGGCCTGAAGCGTCCTGGGGACATCTGTAGGAACGCAGGTGGAGGCAGCAGCAGAATCAAGAGGCAGGACTGTGCCAGGTCCACAGGGCCGAGCTTCCTCTGCAGCTGGACGCCCCAGGGCTCAGCCCATCAGAATCCATGGTGGACAGGGGAAGGGAAGCACCTGAAGTAGCGTTCTGTCTCTTAACAACTCAGCTCAGGCAGGGGCATGAGCACACTCAAGGTGGTGCGAGAAAGCTCACAGTGGAGTTGAGGAAGCAGGAGCAGGGGCACCAGGAAAGTGGGTAGAGTGAGAGAGAGGGGTGAGGTAGGGCAGGTGGCCTCGGGAAGGAGAGACTCCTCAGATCAATGTTCCAGGCAGAAGCATAGGGGGCAGGGTGAGAACTGCTTTTCACTCAGCAGAATCAAGGGGCAACAACGAATTGAGAGCCGAGCAAGAGCAGCGAGAGAATGAGGGGAGGAGAAAAGCCTAAGGATTGCTAGCTAGAGAGCAGTTTTTAAAGTGCCAGTTAAGTGGCCATGTAGAGATATCTTTGCTCGGTACTGTGAATTAGATGTGTGTGTGTGTGGGCGGGTCGTCCCAGTAAGCAGGGGCAAGGTGGTGAAGACCAACCCGTTGGGTGTGGAAGTTATTAAAAATGTTCCTACTGGCGTCCTGAGAACAAAATCAATAACAAACAAGCAAACAAACAAACTGACCAGCCAGGTCTAGATGTACCGGGTCATCACGCGGATGCCAGTGGCTCTATGTGGGTCCTGGACCTACAGGGGGAAAAAAAACCGTGAGTCCTGAACTCACAGGATAGGGGTGGAAGGGGTCATCCGAGGGTTAGAGGTCCTAACAAGGGTCCGTGAAAAGACCAATCATAAAGACTTAATGTTTCTGTCCTCAAGGGCAGCACAGGGGTGGCTTCTGAGTTCAACAACTTTTACACGAAGAGTGGGGGTAAGGAGCTTACCAGTTCTTCAAGGTTTAGGTGGATAGGTTTAGCGAGTGATGGCTTGCCACGTGGCAATGGGGCACATGAACCTTTGAGTTTCTAAATCTGGGTTATGGAAAGAGAGGCCAAGGATACCTTTGGTAGGGGCACTGTATGGTGCTGGGGAAGGAAGTGCCTCTGCTGGCCCATGTTGAGGCACCCCTTCCCCCTGAGATACCAGCCACATGATGGTATAGTATACAATAGAGTTTATTTAGGGCATGAGGGCATGCGGAGGGGAGTTGAGGGAGTAGAGAAAGGAAAGGGGAGAGGGAGAGGGAGAGAGAGAGAGAGAGAGAGAAGCTGGCCATGAGCACGTGGAGAGAGAGTGGGGAGGGGAATGGGGAAGACAGGGGAACAGGAGCAAAAGGAAAGAGCAAGAAAACAAGAGAGAGGAGGGGGCAAGCAGCCTCTTCTATGCTGAGTCAGGCACACCTGGCTATTGCCAGGTAACTGTGGGGCAGAGGCTAGACTAAATGCTAACAGCACTGGCAAAGGCTCTCTAACCTGTTAAAACAAAAACTGGTTACACAACAATCGATTTTAAGCTACATGGCAGCTGCTAGTTCTTAAATCTGCAGGTGGGCTCAGTGTTTTGGACTTCTGTGGAATCCCCAAAACCAACAGGTCAAGGGGACACTCCCATTGGACAAGATATTTCTTCTCTTTTCTGTCATGGACAACTTGTCATCACATAAAAAATTTCCCCAGGTCAGGAAGATATGTGCCCTACTATTTGTTTCGGGAGGAAGTTCTTCAGACAGCGCCATGCATGGCCAATGGTAGTATTTACAGCCCTGACTCATGGACCGGAATAGCGTGACACCCGAAGCAGGGATACCCAAGAAGGAAAAACCCCCTCTTCATGAGTTTTTGCCAATCTTAGCTTCACATAGGACAGAGCATCTAAAACAGGACAGGATGATAACAACACAGCCCGTGAGCCCCTCAATCTGATGAGCCCAAAGATCAAGGTCCTAAAAACCACCCTACTTCAGATCTTACAGCCCTTATCCGATTAATACGGAAAATAAAATCCATATGCCCACCCCTCCCCCCTCATCCCTCAGAGGAAACACTAAACAAGCTATCTGCCCCACCCGCCCTTCCTTCCCTCAACCAAGAACAGGGATCCATTAGAAAAACAAATGAGCTTCCACTGTTCTCTCCTCCCTGCTCCACCTCTTCCCACAAAACCAGAGAAAGGTATTTCTCCTCCCTCTCCCAAGCCACCAGCGCCATAGACCTACTAAAACGCTTTGACAAAGACCCACCAAATTCCATAGTCCCCTACTCTCAACCTTGTACCACACAACAACTTTGTAATTTTCGTGACTCCGTTGCAAAAATAACACAAGGGATGCACCAGAGGAACACGTTTTTATTATCCTTCGGAACTGAGCCAGGGGGTGTGGGAGGAGCGGCCATGAAGCCCCTTTGTGAATGGAACTGGCCTGCTTGCTCGGTGGGGGCTATGCATGTTCTTGTTGAGGTGGTTTGGTCAGTGAGAGCATTTCCCTCAGCTATCTGGCCTGGCAGGGGACTGTGAGATCTGAGTAGATGTAGAAGAGGGAGGCTCTTTCCTGTAAGAGGGTGGAAACTGTAGGAGTAGAGGGGAAAGCTGGTCGGTTTGATAAAGTTTGATAAAGGATCTCCACAGCCAGGGAGCAAATTGACAGCATGTACTGTTAGAATGTATGGCACAATCCTGGACAAATCACACCAGCTGCAGGTTTCACATGGGAGATTTTATTGGCAGAGGTGGCCTCTGTGGAGTGAGAAGGAAGAAGGGGCTGCAGGCTGGGGGATGAGTCTTTTATGCCATGATGCATGTAACGAATGTGCAAAGGGTGCCATGGCAACGGACCCAGGAGCGGAGCTGTCGCCTAGAGATGAAGTATCTCCTTGCTGGGTCCAGGAGATGGCTATCCATAAATGCACCTCATGCTAACGTTCCTCTCTCTCTCTCTCTCTCTCTCTCTCTCTCTCTCTCTCTCTCTCTCTCGTTTTGTTTTTTTGTTTTTTTCGAGACAGTGTTTCTCTGTGTAGCTCTGGCTGTCCTGGAACTCACTCTGTAGACTAGGCTGGCCTTGAACTCCTGCCTCTGGTCCCAAGTGCTGGGATTAAAGGAGTGTGCCACCCACTGCCCGACCAAAGTTCCTCTCTTTCTTATCATAAAGAGAGAGAGAAAAAGGGGAGGGGCTGATGGTGAGGTGGGAATAGGGCATCAGATCTCTTCAACTGCTTCCTGCTGTCTAGGGGTGTTGTCAATTTTGGGGTGTAGGTGAGCCTCATCTTCAAGGCTCATTCAATAGTCGTTCGAGTCAGGTTCCTCTGTGGAGAGTGATTGGTAATCCTGTAAAGGGAACTAATTAATTGGTTAGAAATGTTTTGAATTTGTCATTGGAGGAATGTGGAGACTAGGTTATTAAGGCAGGGAGCAAATGGTAAAGCCAGAAAAATGAGAAGTGGGGTTAGAAAAGGCAGTACCCACTTCCATTTAGGGGTTTTTGAAAACTGGGGAATTAGAGGCCTCACGCTGTTCCCTGCGGGTTTTGGATCTGATTGTAGCTGCTGGCTTTTGTTTCTCACTGGACTGGACTGGTTGACGGTAGGAGCAGCATTCTTCTTGGAGGAAAAGGCAAAGACCACCTTCTTTCACTGTAAGAACATCTGGTCCCCGTTGGTTCTGAAGCCCCACAGCTGTCAGGGGGTTGATCTGTCTCTGGAGGCAGAGCACGGTTTGGGTCACTTCTTGAAGATTATTGTCAAGCTGGGAAGAGAACTGATTGTGTAAGGTTAGGGAGGAAGTCAGCCCTGCTGTTCCAACACCAACACCGTGTTACTCCCGCAGCAACAATATACACTGAATGAAAAGAGGTTGGGGGGGGGGGCTTGATTTCTTTTAGGACTAGAGATAGCTAAAATTCTTTAAATTAGGAGAGAGTGATGGAGCAGCTCTCTAAATGGGAGAATAGGGGGTTCATCCTCGGGGAGTAGTATATTATTGCTGCAGCTCCCCTCTTTCCCTACGTCAGTAAATATTGAGCCCAACTATGGGCTTTTTTGAAAATAGTTTGGGGGCAGTCATTGCAACAGTCTTCTTTATCCATTCTTCCGTTATGGGGCATCTAGATTGTTTCCAGTTTCTGACTACTACAAATAAAGCTGCTATGAACACAGTTGAGTAAATATCCTTGTGGTAGGTATAGCTGCGTCTTGAGGTAAATTGACTCCCAGTTTCCTGAGAACCCACCACACTGGTTTCCATGATGGTTGTATAAGTTTGCACTCCCACCAGCAACGGAGGAGTGTTCCCTTGCTCCACATCCCCAACAACATGAGCTGTCACTTGTGGTTTTGATCTTAGCCACTCTGACAGGTGTAAGATGGATTTGCATTTCCCTGATGGCTAAGGACTTTGAACATTTCTGTAAGTGTCCTCAGCCATTTGAGATGAAAGGAAATCACTTTCAGGGTGAGAAGCCCAACAGATAAATTATTGGCTTTATTTATTTAGTTTTATTAAAAACCCATTACCAACAAGATGGCTCAGTAGGTATAAGTGCTGCCACCAAGACTGATGACAGTCCAACCCCAAGCTCTATATGATCAAAAGAACCGATTCCCAGAAGTTGTCCTCTGACCTCTACCCATGCAGTGTAGCAAGCACTCACGTCGTAAAGATTTAATGTAGGTATGTATGTTTGGATGCCTGAGGAGGCCAGAGGTACAAGATGCCCTAAACTGGAGTTACAGGCAACACAGAGTGCTAGGATTTGAACTCAGATCTGCAAAATCAGTATAGGTTTTTAACCTCTGAGCCATGTCTCCAGGTAGACACACAATAAAAATTTCAAATCCATGTTCCCCGATGCCCAGAACACTTCATTTAAAAAAGAGAATGTTAAAGAAAACTAGTTCCTCATGGAGTCTGGCTGGAAACCTGGCTCACCCTTGAAAGGGGTTGTGCAACTCTAGCCTTTCTCTTTCCCATTTAGATCCTTACAGTGAGGTAAGAGCTCTGACATGCCAGAGTGGTTGCATTGCCACAGGCCCAAATGATACTGTGCTGAAAACCCCAAAATCACGAGCCAAAGTCAACCTTGCAGCAGTTGGTGATCTGTCTTTGTTGTGCTAAGATTGCTAATGACTTTCCTACAAAACAAGTGGAAGTACTGTATAGGATAAAGCAAGTGAGTCCATTATGCTGTTCTTGCTAACTGGAGTCCTCTATTGGTTGAGAGGGCTCCAGGCTCCACTTTGATGCAATATGTTCTGGTGGCACCGCACAACAGTGCAGTGTTTAAGTCAGCTTCCACATTTTAAAAAAATGGAAGGAAATAAATGTTTTTATAGTTTTTATCGCTCATTAAGTGACAGCTTCTCTCTGCTGTCCTGGTACTCTAGTCTGTAGAAGGCAAGCAAGGGCTGCTGGAGGGGCGGGTGCAGACCTGGCTTGCTTCCATACACCATGAGCCGTTTAGAACTTGGCCACTGTGCAGAAACACTTTGAGTGAATTCCATGGGTGTGGAGACATCCCTGCAATACCTCCCCTTTCTTTCCCTTTCAGAACACATAGCTATGAGCTGCCAAGACCCATTTCACACATCCACAGGCACTATTTTTGGTTGTTGTTAGGGCTGGAGGCAGGGAACCCTGCAATGGCTTCGCCTATACTGTCAGTTCTTCTCCGAGGGCTGCTCTTTCGGGACCTTGGCAAAGATATCTGCCTTCTCCCCTCCAAAGCCTGGGCCTGCTTATGGTTCTGCAGCACAGCAGTGCAGTATTTAAGTCAGCTTCCATACTGGCTGCAAAAAAATCACATTTAAAAAAAATGGAAGGAAATAAATGTTTTTATAGTTTCATTAGCTTTCTCCTATCATGAAGCTTGGTCTGCACAGCAAGATTTTTTCCCTTCAAATGATGAATATTTCAAATGCAATCGCTCTCTATGGAGAAAGCTACTTTAATGGCAACAGTCTTGAACATGGTCTACTGAGATTATTATTCCTGAGGGTGGAGGGACAAATTAAATGGGATGTGGTTTGGTTAAGGAGTCAAACTAACCAATACTGGCGACAAGAGCATTTTCTTTGAAAGAAGGTAAAAGAAAAGAAGTGACCATTAAGTGTTTGGTCTCGAGGGCTGCAGAGAGGGGCGAGGACATGAACAGACTGGGGAGACACTGAGGTGCTTGGTAAAGAACAGGAGGTGGCAGGCCCTTTGGCCTTAAGTCTCTCCCTGACTGCCCTCCTAACAGTCTGAGCAGCGGGTTCAAACACAAGCTCAGTTTCTAAGGTTGACAAACTCAGAAGGTTACCTTCCCCGTTGCATAGCAGGGGTCTAAAATTCCCTCTCACACTGCTACAAACGCAGTCCCATTTGTGACATTTGAGGGACCCAGTTTAAAGCTGAGAATTTAATTAAGACTTGAGGGTGAATATGAAAAACCTGGAGGGTTTCCACACAGTAACCACAGGACATAAGCACCCCCATGTGGACTTCCAGTTCCTGGATTATGAAGATGGGGGAGTGGGTCAGGGGAGGCAGGCACATTCCAGTACCAAGAGCTGCACTTACACTCTGAAGGCAAGCACACCTATCCATTTGACTATATGTCATTTGCAAAAGTTAGGCAAAGAGCTTAAAAATCTTGGAAGGGAACAAGCTATAGTTTCCTTATGAGTCCTCCGTGGGGATCGTACATGTAAACTACTTTGATAGAAGCCATTTCAAGGCTCCAAAGACTTTATGTATCCGACTTTGTGAGAATCCTACAGACACACAAAGGTTCAAGACACAAACTTTCTCAGGATTAATTCAGAGTCCTAATGAAAACAAGAAAGTCAGCTAAGGCTGATTCAAGGATAAAATATCACCTCCCAGCTTTCATGTTAACTTCCCTGCATCTTATGGTCTTTTTCTGTTACTATAAAACACCTGCAAAAGCAATGTCAAGAAGGGTCTATTCTAGCTCAGACTTCTGGGTTCACTGCCATCTCAGCAGAAACAGCAGGGCAAGCAGGCAGCTGAGGAAACTTAGTCAAATTGTGTCCACCAGTCAGAAGAAAGCAACATACGGCAGTGTTCCCCATTCTTATGGGGTGGGCTTTGCTGCCCAGAGAATGGCCCTGCCCATAGTAAGCAGGTCTTCCCACTTCAATTAAAGTACTCAACCTCCTTGTCATGCCCACTGGCCAGGTGACTCCAAGTCCTATCAAGGTGACAATTAACAGGAGGCAGAGGCAGGCGGATCTCTGAGTTGAGGCCAACCTGGTCTGCAAAGTTCTAGGACAACCAGGGCTACACAGAGAAACTCTGCCTCAAAAAAAAAAAAAAATCAAAAACAGAGAAAGTGTTTTGTGCTTTAGTGTGGTGAAACATGCCTATAATCCCAACACTGTGGAGATAAAGCAAGACCCCAACTCTCTTAGGACAAAAAAAAAAAAGGTGGGCAGGTATGGGTACCATGGAGACAGCATGATCACACACACCACTGCTGGGCATTGTACAAAGTCAGGTAAGTGACCCGGGACACAGGGTGTTGTTGGACCATCATTCTTCTTGGTCCAACAAAATTCATCAGCATTTAAGTATTAGACCATCTGTGTGAAATGAGCTGAACTATGTGTATCTGTGTAGCCCAAAGAACAAGGAGAGTCACCAGGCAGTCACCAGAGCCCCCTGAGGACAGAGACAGTCACCAGGCAGTCACCAGAGGCACGATTGTTCTCTTGGATGCAGACAAACTTTAATTGCAAAGCCTTCGTGTACAGCACACTGAGCAATGACCAAGCAGAAGAGCTGCTTACATTCAGAGACAAGAACATAAACTTTTTTTGCAATCCAGACAGTCTAGAGCATTCCACATGGGAACAAGCCTCCTTATCTTTCTGAAGACTGCTTGACATTTTAATAAATGATTAGGCATACTTAGAAATTCAAAGTGGGTTATGCCTTGCAAGGAAAGAGTGTGAACACCTCCTCCCAAACATACATGGGCGGTTCTGCTCAACAAAGCAAGAGATTTGCTGAGGCAAGACACTGAGGAAAAGTGAATGTGAGTCTTTCAGGGTCAAGCAAGCTGGTCCCTCTTTCACACAGGGAGACACATCAGCCATAGCCCCAAACAATGGACAGCCCGGGCAGCTTGTGCCCTCACTGTTCCCTATGACCTCAGGGTCTTTTATTTAGCACAAACAAAATCCCTGACTAGCAGATTCAGAATATCACTGAACTTGGGGATAGTAGGGAAATTCTTACATCACATATGTAAGGGCTCCTAACTACCTAATTAAAACGATTAGTATTATTTGTATTAGGGATACTGGAATGATTTAAGTACTATCTAGTTTTGATTTTATATGTTCAAAACAGTCAGAGGAAATGGAGAGGAAAAGGATGACTGACTACCCAGCTTTGGGGCCAGGCAGGTATAAACCAGACTGGGAACGCCATCTATAGTTTTGAGAAAAACTCTGGGAACTCATCACAACCCACTCCTACCAAAATAATCCTACTCGGTGCTGTAGCTACAGGTATACGTCAAACAGCAGAGGCCTCAACCTAACATCTAAATTATAAAACATGGTCGTTTAACAATGAACAGGCTCAAAGAGCTCATCATGGAAGTGAAACCACAGGATTATTCATTCACGCAGCCGTGGGCTCACACTGCTGCCCTCAGCTCCTCCACACCAGGCTCAGGCAGACACGTAAGGTGGCGGTGGCTCCTTGGCAGTGCCGGTCACAGCAGTGGCATCATCGTACGGAGGCAGCAGCACCTGGAGAGGAGAGCCCAAAGTCAGCGTTCAAAAGCAGGCACCCACCCCGCCTCTGAGGCCAGGCTTTAACTGAACACACAGTTAACCCTTCCTATAATGGGTGCTCCAGTCTGTGGCTCACTAAATGGACACATTTCGTATGAGACTTTGAAACCTTAAAGAAGCAACTGGAGCGTGCCTTCTGCCACCTATGCTTTCCTGCCACTTTCTACATGTGCCTGCATAGCCATGTGTAAAGGAATAAGGGAGTGGTCACCAGTCACACTGTTACTAGCGTGTCCTTAGATCGATTATGTAGTCTCAGGTTTTACATCTGTAAAACAGAAAGACCTGAATACCAGCGGCCTATAAAGTGCTCAGCCTTCTGCTTGGCATGAGCCTGAGGTGTTAGTCAGGTGGCTGGAGGGAAACTAACAACACTATATGCTGACTGACAAGACAACATGTCTGTGGTGACATTTCAAACATAAGCCAGGACTGTTTGCAGTTATTCGCTGCGTGGAAAGAGAAATAATAACAGATGAGGAACAGCGAAAACCTGGGTGTCTGTCACCCTACTCACGACACGCCCACGGCTCACTAACTTAACATGTTTCTCCTTTCCATTTGTAACTCCCATAGGCTGCAGCCATTACCTCACCCGAAAGTGGGGCCCTGTGTTCACCTGGTGGTGGGATCCAGTAAGTGCTGCCTCTGAGATTTCCCCAGAGAGAAAATGAAGGTGCCCACTTAAGGCAGAAGTCCTCTGGATTGTTTTGACTCAACCAAAACTCAGAAGCCACAGTAATGGGAACAAGGGAAATTGAATAAATTATTAATGTGGGCCTGGAGGACTGAGGACCTGATTAGGAAGGTGTGCTGGAACTGCTGGGTAGAAAGCAAGTTCTCCTGGTGGAACACAGCAGAAGTCATCTATTCTCAGCATCCTGCTCAGATGTTTCCCCAGGCTATCCACTGGGAGTACCCAGAAGCAGACATGTTAGAAGAAGCCTGACACAGCCAAGTGCTGTGGTACCTACTTCCTACTCAGACTCAGGGACACTGCCAACAAGACCTAGACACCCTGCATGGCACACAGAACCAGGTAACTTTTCTTGCTATAGTGTATTTGACTGTCATGGCTCACAGGCAAGAAGGTGACAGACAACTGACAAGGACTGGCTGCAATCAAATGAACAGGCAATAGTGGAGCAAGGCATCTGACCCCACATTTGTCAGGAGCGATCTTGCTTATACACTGAGGTCAGCTGTGGGTCTAAGTCAGTCATACATGCCTGCTAACACAAAGTCTTGGTCTCTGTGGAAAAACACTGACCCTAGAACAGATAGCTATAAGATCTCGTAAACAGGCAGCCTTGGTGGAAATTCACCAGCTTGGATAAGAACTAGTAGATACAGACCTTGTGGATAGGAAGCCTTGGTGGAGAGTACCAGCTTAGGTAAGAAACAAGTGAATCATAGACAGAGTCATAGTGACCTGTTCCCTGCTTCTTCACCCAGCTGATACTCTGTTCTGGAAGATATCCGTACTCCCCCTGAAAACACCTACACTCCTGCATCATCTCCTTCCCGACATCCTGCCTTTATGTGTATATAACCCCTGAGTAAAAAAATAAAAATAAAAATTACGGTTTGATCAGACTCTAGACAAGGCGTCCTCCTTTGTGTTCCCCTGTCCTCCAGTTCTCTCTTCCAGGTCCCCTGGATCCCAGTTCACTGCCCCAGGGGCTGGGGCACACATCGTACAAGCCGCTGCTCCTGTCAGTTTTTTTTTCCCCGTTGTTTGTCTCCTCAAAGGAACAGATAATGGTGTCCCTCTGTCCTAAATACTTCACAAATCACTCAAGAGACAGGAACACCTGAGATGCACTTGAGTCCAGGAGGCAAGAAGGCATCTGCGGGGCTCTTCTTACAGAGGGACCATCCACTCTGGGGGTACTCACATCAGCAACACAAACGCAGTGACTTACCGTGCTGTCTGCTTAGGAGCATATGGCTTAGGAGGCAGAGCAGGCAAAACACGAAGATGATCAAGAACAGGGGGAAAGGCAGTGTGCTGCAGACCAGTGCAGACCAGAAAAGCCCTCCTCCCCCGAAGGCCAAAGGCAGTGCCTAGACATTAGAGAGAACACTTGTTCTCGATACACATGTGGTAGCGGGAAAGAAGGCGGGCAGTAGAACACTTTCTGGGAAGTTGGAGGGGCCTGGCCACTGTCTACTTACAGGAGGTTGGGGAGATGCAGCAGGGCATTCAGGTAAGGCTCTTTACATGTGCCTGTGGCCTGAGGTGTGTGTATGTATCCAGTAGGGTCACCTACGACCAGTGGAAGCCGGGACCAGCAATAGGAACATTAACTATAGAATGATGGGTTCTGCATTATCCTCGGCAGCCTCACTGAGGAATTAACTGACTGTAACTACCATTATCTTTGGAGAAGTCTTAGAACACAGGGCTGCGGAGGAAATGAAGGCAGCCAGCACATTCAACTTTGTTTCTTTCCACTCTTACAAAACGAAACATTCAGGCCAAATTCCCCCAAATGTTCAGAGACTGAACACATTTTCTTTCAGGGGAGGCATAATTATGTTCTGTCAAAATAGAACTCTCACACTGATACATTCATTATCAAGCAAGCCTGCACCGAATGCTGTTTCACTGCAAATATCAGCACTTCAACACTGATGGTCTTTTCTCGGAAATACTCTCTTGACTTCACCTTGCAATCTGAAGAATCCCTCCCTCCACTGAGCTGACGACACCCTCAGTCACTGTTCTATGTTGGCTGTGAAATATTCTTGACGTGACACCTCTGGCTATCAGAATACTTTTGAAAGTTCTCCAGAGGGAACTAATTTAAATTCTCGGCATCCTCCTATCTAAATGATGCTGAATCTGGTCCTGACTGGAAGACAGGATGGCTGAGTACAGACTGCATTTTTGTTCCTATTGTGTTCTGTCAGCACTGAGGATTCGGCCATCCTCCTTTTCTATAAGAACTTGGACATCGAGAGAAATGACCGTCACATGATTAACAACAAATTTGCCAACTAGGATGCCATGATGTAATAGATGACAGCATGACTATTTTGACATTTTTAATCACTTGGCATTTAGTTGAATTTTTTTAGAAAAAAAAAAAAAAAAAACAAACCTAACCATTCATGGAGCGGGGCCACACTGCGGTCAGGAATAAATGAGAGGTGGGGGAGGGGAACATATCCTGCTTCAGTGTAAAGTTGCTGTGACCAAGCAGAAGCTAATGGCCAAGTGCCAGAATGTTCAAGAACACACACACCTGGGGGCTACTTTATATATGTCCAGCACAAATTCCACCCACACGTAAACTCCATTTTTCTCTCCGTGCATACCCCACTCCCTGCCAGCTCAGTACAGTGCTTGCCTAGAGTGTCAAGGCAGAGGGTACCCAATGACAACTGCCAGCCTGCACATGCACATGTGCACACAAACAGTACCCTACATACAATAAATACAGTCTAGAAAAGAAATTCAGTTAATAAATGATAAATGTCATGGAAGAGCGACAGCCATGCTTCACACAACAGCGGGGCTTTGCTCCAAGAAAGGTACCACTGGGCAACTCCATCTCATTGTGGAAGTTACTTACATAACGAAGATAGCTACACCATCACCCAAACAACACAAAGGCCCTGTCTGGCTCACTGAGCTGGCTCAGTCCGCAGATGATCTTGAATCCAGCTAAAACACATCTGAAGCTTGCCCTCTAACTAACTGCCCCGGAACCAAGCTTGTCCAGCAGGTTAGTTATGACTTTCCTGCAACACTTACAGGCTGAAGACTTGTTAGTGTTTTGGGTTCTGTCTAGTTCCTTGGAGATGAACGGACCAAGACCAACAAAAGATCTTTCTCCCTGTCAACGTGATCACACACCCTCATCTCTCTATGGTTAAAAAGAGGACTCAAGAGCCTGATGAAGAACTTGCCTCTAACCATGTCTAGTTTATACCAAGTGAAGAAAATCAGAATAGTAGCTGAATAAAAAAAAGGGGGGGAGGGGATGGGGGAGTAGGGCTCGGTGAAGAAGGAAGGGGAAGGAAAGAAAACCGAAGGAACTGTGCCATAATTACTGGAAAAGTCACGGAGGCCATCATATATGTCATGCCAACTGCTGAGTTCTTCAGAGCATTTTTACGGCCAAAGGTCAGCCTAACTGACCTTCAATGTGTCAGGAAATCTACGGGGCTATGGCTACTGGGGAGACGGTCTGACCATCTGCTGAAGTTCTTTCTCATAACTGTATTTATAAATATATTATAGAGCAGACTAAGAAAGCCTTATGCAGCAGAATACTGAGAATTCAGAGCAATAAACTTACATTAAGGTAATCTCAATTAGCACCTACAACAAGGCATAGCGAAACAGACTACAGACTCCTTGAAGTTTACATTTTCCCTTTAAAATATTAAGAACCTTTCTATCATATGTAAGGCTATAATGTTTTTATCTGGAATCAGAATTTCAGACACTGTTTTAACTAAGTATTACTTTGACTGATTCTGAAAACCTTGGTCCCACAGACATTGCACTCCACACTTTACATATGGCAGAATATTGCTGGGACCCCAGTCTTAGTGGTGTCGGTGAAACAAAGTTGCACAGATTAAGTTGTCAAAAACTTCAATTTGCAAATGTTTAACTACAAAAAAATTCATAATCTATGTATTTATCACTTGAATGTGCTCCTTCCCCAGAGAGCCCATGTTCATGCATTAGGAAGACAATGTGACATTACATAATGTGTCCACCACATGACTTCTCCAACTGGGGCTTGAAAAGGGAGGGTGTGTCTCCCTAAGGCACCAACAGTGCTGGGGCCAGGCGGCTGCAGAGGCGCAGAGGGGCACCTTGGGATATTTTAAACTCTTAAGAGAAACAAAACAACACTTCCTACATACTGAGCAGGCTGCTGTCAGGCTGTGCACACATGACTGCTTAGTGCAATGAAGAGTTGAGTATTTATTCTTGCTTAGGCTCCAAGGCATAAATTATATTTGGGACCCTCTCCCCAGGCATTCCCACTACGGTCTGGCTAGAAATGGAAGCAAAGTTAAACCTGGCCTGGGAATGAATGTAAAGACTCTTTGCTGTCTTCTCTACGTGCAGAATTTGAGAAAGCGTGAATCTGGATCTCAGCATGTGCACTGTCTTAGAAAAGGAGATGAGGCATGTTTATTTTGTAATAAGAACTCCAGTATCTATCCACAAAGGTCAGCAAGAATTTATTTAGCCTGGGAGAAGAGCCATCTGGTCCAGTATTTAATAGGAAGTGAAAGCCAGGCACGACATGTTATTATGTTGATGTGGATGCCCAGGACTGACACGGGCAAAGGGGAAACGTATGTGGTTATGTGCTATGAAGAACTAGATTACCCCAACCTTCTAGACGGCCTGAGACAGGCATCGGCACACTGTGATTTTTAAATTAGGATGTCAACATTAAGCCTCCTAGTTCTTGCCAAACAATCTTAAAATGCCCCAATTCTCAGGACTACAATTATGGTCACCAGAGATCATTTTCCACCAACAAGAATGGCTCTTTGGAGACATGGCACACCACAGGGGTGGTATAGAAAATATATGAGCCTGTGTTATACTAGAGAGCAAGAACACCTGAGAGCTACTGATGAGGCTCCAACTGGCCAAGGACGGTCTAGCCTGAACACCAGTCCTATGAACTGTGATGCGTTAGTGTTTAGAGAAAGCATCTGCTTTCCCTAATGATACAGAATAGGTACAGAACAAGAAGTTTATACAACTTATCAAAATACAGGAAGTTTTCAGTGGGATGTCCCCAGCTCTTCACTGTTTCGTTGTGTGTATATTTTATATGTATTATATTCGTGTACTAGTGTTTTGGCTGCATGTATGTCTGTGTATCATGTGCATGGCTGGTACCTGTGGAGAGGACAGAGCCAGATCAACTGGAACTATAGTTACAGGTGGTTGTGAGGTGGCATGTGGTGCCAGGAAACAAGCCTGGGACCTCTGAAAGAGCAGTCACTGCTCAGCCGCCTCTCTCTTTAGGCTGGGTTTTTGTTTTGGTTTGCTTTGTTTTCTTTGTTGCTACTGTTTTCCAAGGCCCAATTATTATCTATGGTATGGTTTGGATGTGAAATAACCTGGAACTCCCCTCACTGCTAAGACTCAGTCCCCAGCTAGTGGATCCAACCACTGAAGCATCTGGATAACAAAGGCTCTGGCCTCATCAATGGATTAACCCACTGATGGGTTCCTAATCTGATGGCATTAGTGGGGCTGGCTTAGAGGGAAGTGACAGTCCTTTGGGAGAGTCTCCATTGTCCTCTCTGCTTCTTGGCTGCCCTGATGTGAGCAATCCCTTCCACCACAGGGTCTGCAGCAATGATATTCTTTGTATCTTACCACAAGGCTGTGGTAATAGAACAAGTCCTATCACAAGACAGAAATGTCAAAAAGATAACCAAAGCACCCCTCTCCTTCTAAGTCATTTCTTTCAGGTTTCCGTCACATTGACAAAAAGTCTACAACCTGGTATACTCTGCAGAGCATACAATGACAAATATGTCTTGGCCAGGCAGAGGTGGCACACACTTTTAATCCCAGCACTCAGAGGCAGAGGCAGGTAGATTTCAGTGAGGTTGAGGCCAGCCTGGGCTACAGAGAGAGTGCTAGGACAGCCTGGGCTACATAGAAAAACCCTGTCTCAAAAACCAAAAACAAAAAAATAACATGTCGTAAACACAGCAGGAAACAAATAGCAGACACTAAGACACTGGGCGTCATCATGCAGTAGAGGGAGGGAGGTCTCCTTTGGTGACGTCACACTTACCGTGGTATCGTTGCTGGTCACATAAACCAGAACATCAGAGGAGTTCCTGCCATTGATGTACCTGTAGCAGCTCCAAACACAGCTAATCAAGTAGCCCTGCAAGTAAGCCATCAGATTACTCATTTTCAAAATTAAAAAACAATTTAGAACAATGAGAAGTCACACTATGAAGGCTTTACTGCATACACAGTTAATGTTACCGAACCTCCTATATTTAAAAGGGGTGTACTGCCACAGCCTTGTTCGATCACATACACCACAGTATGGTACTGATACTGGGGGGGGGGTGTTAAGGATGGGGCATTGGTCAAATTTATTAAGCTACTTTACCACTGTACTACGTACTCTTTGGCAAGAGGTGAGAATACTGCGTATTCTTTGATGTTAAGTTGTTCCAGCTTAGCACCCTGACTTCCTGTACGACATGCAGTAAGAATTTTGGTTCCTTAAATAACCCAGTTATGTTATGTGATTATGTTTTTGTTTTCATCCCAGGTGTGGGATGTGGGCTGCTTCAGATTGTCTGTCCACAGCTCCTAACTATGATTTGTCTTGTGCTGTAGGAGGGATGTGACTCTTGCCAGCTGCAGATGGTTTGAAATTTTGGGGACTCTTGAGAGGATAGAGTGTAAATGTGAGAGAGCCCAGAGGACAGTGGCGGCTCCCTCTGCCGCTACTGGTTTTTGCTATTGCACTTGCTGCTTTTGCTACTGCTGGAATTCTGTTTGCTGGTTGGAAATAGTCTAAATAAGACTGAAACTTGAAGCCCTAATTAGCAGGAGGTGGTCTGAAAAGTCTATGTCTCCACTCCCCTCTAAGCTTCTCTCTCCTACCCAGTGTTGGGGATAGGGGTGGGGTGGAGATGGTAGATTTAAGAACCCAATAAAGTAGCCAAAACATAACCTACAGTTCCAGGCATGTACTTTTCCACAGTTTAATTCTACAGGATTATCTGATTGTATTATACCATCGTCAAAATGAAGCCTCTAAGGTCATGTAAGATTAACACCGGGAAGAAGAAAGTGCTAGAAGTGACACATGAGATGCTGGAACTCTCTCTATGCTCTTGCTCCAGCCTTATCTAACTGGATTAGAGCTCAATTATTTTAAAATCCCTCCCCAATTTTAAATTTCTTTGACTAAAAGAAGGTTCAAGAGAGAAAGAAAACAGAAAACTCACACATTTCTGGTAATGATGCGAAACGGTACAGCCCCAAGTTTCAAACAAGTCACCACAGGACCCAGTAATCCTACCCTAGGGACATGTATATCCCTAAACTTTATTGCAGACATGTGAAAAGTAGCATTGTTCGCTGCAGTCAAAGTGGAGGCAACTGAATACCTGTCATGTGATGGAGACATGTCACACAGCAGGACACACCTGTAACTGTCCTGGTGAGAGTCACCAGTCTGACATAGCTACGTCATCTATGAAGTGGAAACCGGGGAAAAATGACTTCATCAGATTGGCCTGGCGGTGAGACTGATGTGGGAGGCTGCCACCCCTGGGACTTAGATGGTGTGGAAAAGGAAGCTGAGCAAGCCCTGAAAAAAGGCAGTGTGCACTGTCTCTGCTACAGTTCCTCCCTCAGCTTCCTTCAACATACTACAACCCTGGAATATAAAGCAAATAAACCCTTTCTTCCTGCAAGTTGCTTCTGGTCATGGTCTTTAGCACAGTAACAGAAAGTAAACCAAGGTAGCAACTTAAGGGGTGTGGGGAACCCCCACAAACACCAACATGAGGCATGACTGTACTGGTAAAAAAAAAAAAATGTTCACAACAGACATAGCAGCATTCACTTTTAGTAGCAGCACTTGAAAGGCAGGCCTGATCTACACAGATCAAGTTCCAGGGTAGCCTGGGCTACACAGAGAAACCTTAACTCAAAAAAAATAAATAAATAAATAAAAAAGAACACAGTATGTATAGGCCTGGAGCCACAGCTGTACATACCTATAAATGCACTAAAAACCACTGACTTACATTTCTTTTAAGAACATTTACTTTGTGTGTGTGTGTGTGTGTGTGTGTGTGTGTGTGTGTATACACAGATATATGCACAAATACCCACACCCATGTGTTCATGTGCTCAGAAATGAACTTCTGGGAGCTCATTCTCTCCCTCCATCTATGTGGATTCCAGGAGCTGAACTCGGATCAGTTTACCAGCCTTTGTGCAAAGACCTTTACCCACTAAGCCATCTCTTCAGCCTATGTGTCACACGGCTGTATTCTGTGACGCGGACTGACCGTGTGTCACACGGCTGTATTCTGTGAC
>JANHMN010000012.1:63191218-63213733 GCA_030674055.1 Rhabdomys pumilio
TGTGTCACACGGCTGTATTCTGTGACGCGGACTGACCGTGTGTCACAGGGCTGTATTCTGTGACGCGGATTGACCGTGTGTCACACGGCTGTATTCTGTGACGCGGACTGAAGCTCTACTGAAACTGCATGTGTTGTGTTTATTGAAATATTTGCATCTAACTTTTGAGATGTTGATACTAAAACAAGATACAGAACACTGTAATGGACATTGCAGTACTGAATACTATATAACCTTAAATCCGTTCCCAAATACATTCTGTTTTTGTTGTTGTTTTTTGTTTTACATACATGGATGTTTTGCCTGTATGTATATCTGTGTACTGTACATGCCTGGTGCCACAGACATCAGAAGAGGGTGTCAGATCCCCTGGAACTGGAGTTATGGATGGTTGTGAGCTACCATGTGGATCCTGGGAACAGAACTTGAGTCCTCTGGAAAAACACACGTACTCTTAACCACTGAGCCACGTCTCCTTGACTGGCCTGTGTTATGCAGATTAATATTTCTCACACAGACAACAGAATAACTGTAACGTTAAGAAATCAAGAGGCGAGCAGGGCAATGGTGGCGCACGCCTTTAGTCCCAGCACTTGGGACCCAGAGGCAGGTGGATTTCTGATTTTGAGGCCAGCCTGGTCTACAGAGTGAGTTCCAGAACAGCCATCGTTACACAGAGAAACCCTGTCTCAAAAAACAAAAACAAAAACAAAAACAAAAACAAAAAAAATCATGAGGCAATGAACTAGTTCTTTTGTTTATCTCTCTTGCAGTCAGTAATACATTTAATATTTAGCCCATAAAGAGAATATTTATGCTTACCTTAAATGTCAAAATAATGCCAATAAACAGAAGAATAATAAGGACCAAACAGGTCGGATTCACGGACATTATGTCATCTCTGTAGGGAAAGCTGGGAGGCTGAAAGGAAAGGGGCCTCATTAGCAAACCTCATTCATCTTTCAAGATGTATCCCACAGGCACAGCCTGGAGACTGGTGATTGTTATTTAGGACAGATGCCTCTACCGATGAGACAGCAACAGTGAGTTAGGGAAAGCCAACACTAACTCAGGCCGTGATTCCAGCGAAGGGAAGGGCAGACAAGGCCGTGATTCCAGCGAAGGGAAGGGCAGACAGACACAGTCAAGTGGGCAGTGCCCTCCGCCCCCACTGCAGCCTGGGGGTCCACCACCAGGGGTTTGTGTCCTCCTGGTGTTTGACTGGGTAGTGTTTTATTTTCTTCAGGTTCTGGAGGAAATTCTAAAGGCTGGGTGCAGGAAAAGGAGGAGAAACTCACTAAAATGAAAATATTTGCTAATGGCACATCTTTCTAGGTAGCAAACTCTTACATATTCGTTTTCTTTTGTAAACAAGGACGATGAATTACTTTGACTGTTCTGCTGGACTCTGGCTTGGGCTCGCCTGAAGCCTTCTCAGATGACGGCTGCCTTTCTAACCCACCAAGTTTCTATTTGTCAGCAGCAGCCATCAGAGGAAAGTAACAGTCCCTTTCATCCTGATAGTGTACACAATTTGCTACCACAGCTCAGACTGATCTGGGGTTTGTTTGTTTTGTGAAAGCAGATTCTAAGTAGCTGGGGCTGACTGTGGACTTTTCCTCAGCCTTCTAGGTGCTGGGGTTACAGGCATGCACCGCCCTGCCCAGCTCGGAATGACCATCCAACGGTACAGAATGTCTTTGGAGGGGGATTGGGAAGTCAAGACAAGGTCACATGTAGCCCAGGCTGGCCTCAAATTCACTATGCAGGTAAGGACGAATTTTAACTCCTGACCCTGACCCTCAGCCTGGTTTCCTAAACTATTTCACTTCTACTACTTGGTTTGTCATTACAAATGAAAGTGAAAGCTGCTTTGTTTTACAGTATTATAATTCCTGTCAGCTCCAACAATATGTCGTTGTACCATGTGATGGTTCCAAAGTGAGTGAATGGAGAACAGCAGACAAGGTAGGCTCAGAATGAAGCGGCTGAACGACCTGTGTGGTCTATGTAAGTCTCTGTTGTCCGTGGAATATATACAGTGCATCCACACCACAGCACAGGGCGGCTGCTGGCCTGTCTTCATGTGTCCTTACCATACCACCAGCCAACACCATGGCTGGGACTGAGTTTCTTCTCTTGCAACATGATTTGAGGAGTCCCGCAAGCAGACCACCATAGAGTTAAACGGAGCCTCAGCACAGAGGCTAATCCTCTATCTGCTCATCACTGATCAGGCCTCTTCTACTACCTCCTAAGAGGCAACTCTCAAAACTGCACATGGCAGTAGCCCATCCAAGTGTGGTCCTGGCTCTTCAAATAGTAACAAAAAGAATGACAATGTAGACATTTTGAGGAGCAAAACCTTGGGTCCTTCTGTGGTGAGACAGGTCAGAGTAGGACCGTCAGCAAGACTACAAGCTTCTCCCCTCCCTCCCTCCTCCCTTCCCGCCCTCAGCCATCCTTTCTACTGGACCATCTAGTTCCCAATGCCATGTGCATCCTGTAGCCTCACCTCTCCCGGTCCTTACCCTGAGTTCAGAGACTACTACAGAGGCTGCATGAAATGAGCACAGTGGCAGTCTGTAACCAAGAGAACAGGAAACAGGCAGAGGGAGGAGGCCAAGTCAGGTAACTCAGTAAGACCTGGTCTCAAAATGAAATTCTAAAATAAGGATGTAGCTCAGCAGTAAAGTGCTTGTCTTGCATGTGGCAGGCCTTGGGTCTAACCCCTAATGCCACATTAAACACACACACACACACACACACACACACACACACACACACACACATTATATAGAGAAAACCTTCAAGAGCAAACATCTGCTGGGCACTAGTGGCACAACCTTTAACCCCAGCACCTGGGAGGCAGAGGCAGGCTGATCTCTGTCAGTTCAAGGCCAGCCTGGTCTACAGGGTGAGCTCCAGGACAGCCAGGGCTACACAGAGAAACCCTGTCTCTCAAGAAGCACAACAACAACAAAACAAAACCCAAAAGAACAATAATCCTCTCCCCAAAAAAGAGTAAACTCTTTGCCATTTAAACAAGGAAATTACATTTTCAGACACATTCATAATTTAAAAATCCAAGGTTAAAAACCCTAAGGGCCCATAATTCCTCCATCTGAGGCTGTTAGAAGCTCCTTAACACCCAGCCACCAATACTACTCAGATGTTTATAAAGGACTTAACAGGAATCAGGAAGAAAGGGATCTCTGGGGAACTAAGTCTGGAAAGAACTCCACGGCAGTTTCCTGTCTTCCACAAGCCAACAGAGGAAAGTCGCCATCCATTACTGACACAGTAAGAAGGCCACCTACCAGCTGTCGGATATATTCCTGAATGGAGTTTGGATAGACCAGCACGGTGATTGCAACCAAAGTGTTCAGGGCAAAATCAAAGATCTGGTAACAGAAGAATGGGATGATCCAGGCGGCGTGTTGCTAAAAATGAGAAAACAGGATGTTAGTGTGTTGGATATAACAAGACACTGGGTTCATCAATATGAAGGGACCTGGAGGAAATGGCAGTCATTAACCAGGCCATGACAACAGCTGGCTGAAGCAGTCAAGCAACAGAAATACTGGAGTGCTGGAGAAATGTCTCAGCAGTTGAGAGCATTGTCTGCTCTTCCAGAGGTCTTGAGTTCAATCCCCAAAAACCACACGGTGGCTCACAACCATCTATAACAGGATCTGATGCCCTCTTCTGGTGTGCAGGCATACATGCAGATAGAGCACTCATACATAAAATAAGTAACTCTTAAAAAAAAGAAAGAAAGGAAAAAAGAAAGAAAAAAGAAAGAAAGAAAAATAGTGAGTGTTCATAATGTCTGTTTTACCAGTTTTTCTAATACCACAAGGTGTTAGTGAGAGATTTTTGAAGACTCTTGTAGAAAACTATGAATCACTCCAGACTCAGCAAAGGTAACCTCAGATCACACTACAGCAGCAGGTCTCAGACCCACGGTTCTCAGGCTGTGGGTCGAGACCCCTTTGGAAGTTGAACAACTGTTTCATAGGGGCTGCTAAGACCATCGGAAAACACAGATATTTGCATTGCGATTCATAATAGTAACAAAATTATAGTTATGAAGTAGCAACGAAAATAAAATAATTTTATGGTGGGGGTCACGGTGACCTGAGGAACTGTATCAAAGGATCCCAGCATTAGGAAGGCTGAGAACCACTGCTCTAGCAGAAGGGCCTGAAGGGCCTGGCCTTCACCCCACCACAGCCACTTACCTTGTATGCACCGTAAGTAGCCATGGCACATATCAGGATCATGAGGAGAGAGATTGCAATAGCAATGCACATATCTAGCAAAAGGTCAAAAAGGGGGTGGGAAGAGACAATTAGATCCATTACCGAACATAATGAGTTTCTCCTCATTTTGTTTATAAACCAATTATAGGTGAAAACTTTACACTCCATCAGCCAGAGCTAACAAGTGCCAGATGATGTCCTCAGTAAATCCTAAGTGACTACATCATTGCAAAGCACAGAGGTGCTGGTTACAGAAACCAAAGGTGGCCTTCTGGTCCTCACTAGCTCGGTCACCTACAGCCACACAGGTGTCTGTCTGCACTTTACACACTCATGCATAAATCACAAATTAACACTCTCTGATCCTTTACTCACTCAAATTTAAAAATGTTTCTATTCAAGACGCTAATGTCCCAATTTAGTCTGAGGCTATCTCTCACCCTACTTCATCACCCTGGCTGTCTACGTAACCTAACCAGGGTCAGACACTAACTACACTAACTGCTAGGTCTTATGTCTGAAGTTTCTTCATTGGTAGTATGATCAAAATTCCGTTTTAATGATGAAGGTGGTCCCAGGTAAAATCACCTTTTGTAAGGCTTCGCTCAGTACTCCAGCTGGTGCAGTTCCCGCCTGCCAGCCACTGTGCCCAGCCCTGTCATGTGGAATTATACCTACAGCACACGTCATTATCAAACTTATTCTAATTGCTACTAGTGATTGCCAGTTTCTCTCCAGATGAAAGGACAGCACACTGTTGGCTAGCACCACCATCTCGGTGAGAAACGCCCCCTCTGGTAGCAGCAGGCAGGTGCTGGGAACCTACACGGAGAAGGTAAGATGAACACACGCTCCAGTCCTCCAGACTCAGTTCAGAGAATATGAAATATCTCATCAATGACATCTATATTAATTTTAATAATTATAATTAATCTGGTTTTTATGTGAAGGTATCATTTCCTACTAACCACATTATGAAAAGCAACAACAGAAAAAAAGCAAGATAAATGAACAATGTTGATTGGGAATGATGCCTGTACATAGAAGGCTCAAGGTGAACAATTATTTTTTCAGGAAGCCTGTGTCTTTTACGTGTAACTAAGCTGCTAACTTCTGATGCTAAGAAGGCAGTGACGTAGCCCTACTCATTGTTTTTCAGAGATGTTTTATTCTTCTTGGATAAGGCAGATGTTCTTTTTGAACAGAAGATAAAATGAGGGTTTGGGGTTGCAGGACACTCTTGAGAGCAAAGGCTAGGCTGTGACTAATTCTGCCACAGTGGTTAAAGTTAATCAACAACCTGACTGGATCAAGATGAACCTGGATTAATCAAGCATATTTCTGTGGTGTCCCTAAGAGTGTTTCTGGAAGCTAAATAAGACGGAAGGCCCTCACGGTGGCTGAGGTCCCTAACACAAAAGTAGGAGAAAGGTCCCTTAGAGCACATAACCATGTCCCAGGAGTGTAGGTGTTTTCAGGGGGAGTACAGATATCTTCCAGAACAGGGTATCAGCTGGGTGAAGAGGCAGGGAACAGGTCACTATGATTCTGTCTATGATTCACTTCTTTCTTATCTAAGCTGGTACTCTCCACCTTATCCACAAAGTCTATGACTACCCGTTCCCATCCAGGCTGTAAATTTCCACCAAGGCTGCCTGTTTACAAAATCTTATAGCTATCTGTTTTAGCGTCAGTGTTTTCCCACAGAGACCAAGACTTTGTGTTAGCAGGCATGTATGTCTGACTTAGACCTATGGCTGATCTTAGGCCTTCAGTGTATAAGCAAGGCTGCTTCTGACAGTATATTTAACAAGAAAAAAACAAATTTATGAAAACCAGGCCATTATAGGCTTTTAACTATCTTAAATTTCTTTAGAGCGATAGATAATAAATATATAGACAGGCAAATAAACTCAAAGGCTTACTTAAGACACGCAAACATTAATATGCACTATGCAAAGTCTTTAAGAACTGTGTGGCACACTCCAGAACTGACTCTGATTAGAGCCATAATTTCAAACGTCATGATTTATATCTTCATCCAAGAACATAAAACCCAAAGAATTAAAAGGTACAAATAAAATCCATAAAATGAAGTACACTGTTGGCACTCATATAAACAGTGAGAGGTGAGGACATTATGGAAATCCTATTTCTGAAAGTACTTCTAACCAGATCTTCTGCACAAACTACTATATCTCAAGCTCAGGAAAGTGATGGTTTGTATATGCTCGGCCCAGGGAGGTGTAGCCTTGTTGGAGTAGGTGTGTCACTGTGGGTGTGGGCTTTAAGACCCTCATCCCAACTGCCTGGAAGCCAGTCTTCTGCTAGCAGCCTTCAGATGAAGATATAGAACTCTCAGCCCCTGCACCATGCCTGCCCGGATGCTGCCATGTTCTCATCTTGATGATAATGAACTGAACTCTGAACTTGTAAGTCAGTCCCAATTAAATGTTGTCCTATGAGAGTTGCCTTGGTCATGGTGTCTGTTCACAGCACTAAAACCCTAACTAAGCCAGGAAGCAGCTTGTGCAGACCCAAACTGTAAACCAGAACACAGAACAGGTAAAATGAAAACAGGCTACCACCTCCAAAACAGCTGCCAACCCCACAGAAGTAACACAGACACAGTAAATAAAGCTTACTCTGAGGAATTAAAGCATATTCCTTCCTAGGATGCTCAGGACAACTCAGCAGTAGAACACGTGTCTAACATGAGCCAGGCCCTGGGTCCAAACCCTAGCATGTCAAGCCCACAGCCAGTTGACACTACAAGTGAGAGGGGACTTGATGACCAACAGCCCTGGCCAATGCTAGGACTATACCTCCCCCACCCCAATATCAGAGCACACTGATATCACATTGGTTCCTGAAATTCCTGCTTTAATACTGCACTTCTATTTTGAAAAGGATCCTAAGAAAAGGTATTAAGGGCCATGATTAGAAAATGTTTCCTGAATCCAATGAGTCACTGAGACAGACAAGGCACATAAAAGCCACCTGAAATGCCTGTGTCCAGTCTTCTAGTTCTGTTCCCCAGCTCTCGGACTGTTTACTCCTCAACAGGCTTGCAGCTAACTCTGTTCACATCTAGACTTCTCTCACTTCTGGCCACATTGCTGGCAGCAGAGCTCATGAAAACAAATAGTATCACAAACTATTTTCAGTTGAACTTCCAACAGTATGTAATTACTCAGAACAAAATGGAAAGCCCTCCAACGCCACAGTGAAGACTAGAAAACCCAGGCTTAAGCTCTGCTTCGGGGCCCCTCCCGAGGCCCCAAGCTCGGGGAAGAATAAGCAATGAGATACTAAGTTTTTACTTCCCTAAAACTGACGAGTCTAATACTCTCAGTTTGTTGAGTATTTATTACGTATTATTGAGGATCCTCAAAGAGGGATTCTATAATTTGCCAACTTCTGGTTGCATAGGTTTAGCTTAGTTTATGATAAACTGCAGAGACTAACTTAGTTCTGAAGCCAATAATTAGCTATTATGGATGGGAAGAGAGGAAGGAGTTCTGGGAACAAATGGAAGGCAACCTGGCAGAGGAGAAGAATTTATCAAAATGCATAACATTTGGATTTTTCTCATAAATTTGAAATGAAATATATATAACTCAATCCCATAAAGTTCAGCCTTCTATTAGCATGTGTAAGCTAATGGCTTTAGTATATTCAAAAAGCTACATACATGACCATCACCATGAGGGCCAAAATATGTCTATTCTTCCAAAATCAATTTCTAACACCCAATAATGGTCATTCCCCACTCTCCACTCTCTCAACCCCTGGTATTCACCTTCCATCTTTCTGGACCTAGGCAGAGAGATGAAACAGAGATACTCTATTTCACACATGTAAACTACAGAGTTCGTGAGACAGAGCCCAGCTCACTTGTACATTTGAAACAAGGTCTTACTATTTAGTCTTAGTTGGCCTGACACTCAGGTCCTGACTACAAGCCTACACCACCACACCAGCTCTGCCTTTCCTCTTGAATTCAAGTCTTTTGAGCCCTTAACAAGTGTCTGGATAACTTCCTTTGGTATAGTAAACTTAAGAAAGCAAATCTACGCCATAAATGTATGCTATATCATGAACAGAAGTCCTTCCGAATTAAACAACAGGCAGATTAGAACAATGAGCATAACACACGGCAAATCTATGAAGAAAGCAAAGAAATGATGAAGGCTAAGGCAGAAGGTTCACCTAAACTCCAGATCAGCCTAGGAGACAAGAATAGAAACCATTCTCAGAAATAAAGCAAAAAGCAAGCAAGCAAAGGGGAAACTCCATTAAGAAGTGTATACTCAACTTTTCTGATAGGTCTGAATCTTTTCAACATTAAGTTCTGGAGGAACACGGGCCTGGTGCTATAGATGAGTGTATAATCCCAGCTACTTTGGAGGCTCAGACAGGAAGATCTCTGCAGTGGGATGCCTGCCTGGGAGACTCACAGAGGGGCTGGGACTATAGAGCTCTGTGATAACGTTTATCTAATATGTGCTACACGGTCCTGGCCCTGGGAACAACTTCTGCCCCAGCATTTTAAACAAACATACAAACAAGGTGAGCAGGTAGGTAGGCAGACAGACAAAAAGATAACAGATGGGGAAAAGGTCAAATGTCCTACCTTGCACTGAATCTGATAATTTTTTAAAAAGTAACATTCAGACTTCAAAAACATTAACATGTGATCAGCAATAACCATAAGGCACGTCAGTGAGGCCTTGGTGTGAAGCCGTGTGGGGCAATGTTAGAAACCCGAGCTATTCTAGAACCTAACTAGCTGCTAGCAAACTCAGAGCTCAGAGCTATCAAGGATTCTGTGGATCTTAAGAGAAACCCTTCTCGAGAGACAGAAAACAGAATGCAAGCCGGGCGGTGGTGGCGCACGCCTTTAATCCCAGCACTTGGGAGGCAGAGGCAGGCGGATTTCTGAGTTCGAGGCCAGCCTGGTCTACAGAATGAGTTCCAGGACAGCCAGGGCTACACAGAGAAACCCTGTCTCGAAAAACAAAACAAAACAACAAAACAAAACAAAAAAACCAAAAAAAAAAAAAGGAAGGAAGGAATAAAGAGTTTAAAAAAAAAAGTAGGGTGGTGGTGGCGTATACACCTTTGAGCCCAGCACTCAAGAAGCAGAGGCAGGAGGATCTCTGTGAGTTTGAAGCCAGCCTGGTCTACATAGTAAAGTTCCAGGATTCCAGGACAGCCAAAGCTATCCAGAAAAAACAAACAAACAAACAAACAAAACAAGAAGTTTATGTTTATGGGTGTTTTGCCTGTGTGTATATATGTGTATTGTGCATACAAAAGGCCACATGTACCCACAGAGGCCAGAAGAGGGCATCAAATCCTCTAAGATTGGAGTTAGATCTCAGGATAAGCTACCACGAATGTTGCTGAGAAACAAATACAGATTCTCAGGAAGCAACGAGTGCTTTTAACTGGCCGTCTCACCCTACCAAATAGCTCTAGTAACCTGCAGACTTTTCAGTCCTAATTATGTAGCTGACTGAACCAATTCTCAAGGACTATTCTCTCTATGCCTGGGTTAAATACTTAAAGGCTTGTCTGGTACAACGACCTCTAACCTACAAACCTATTATCCCATCCCACCTTTGCAGGACTGAGGACCAAAAGCAGAGCCTCGTGTATACTCTGGCAAGCATTCTTCCAGTGAGCTTTGTTCTCAGCCTTGTGTTTGGAAACATGCCTCATTAGGTCGTTGCCAGGGCAAGCTCCCATCTCACAATCTTCTGCTTCTGTGTTCCCAATAGCTATGATGACAGTCGAGCTTCCAGGCCCAGCTGACCTAGCAGCTTAGTTTAAATAGGCGATCAACATACAGAAAACAAACATTAAGAGGAAACAAGTTTTTTTAAAAGATTCAAATCAATACCTACCTTTGTAGCCACATAATATTCAATCATTCCTCTATTTAGTTAGAACTGTTGAGTCTCCTGTCATCCACCCAGCACTTCCCTACCTCCCCAACCCCTGCCTCTTTGAGACAGGGCTTCTCTTGGCTGTCCTGGAACTCAGAGATCTCCCTGCCTCTGCCTCCCAAGTGCCAGGATTAAAGGCATGTGGCAGCTTCACCCTGCTTAAATCATTCTTAATAGCAATTATACACTATTCATTAATCTTCTCAAATGTGCAGTGTGGAACATGTGAGAGACCTCACACATGCTGCAATATGCAGGACTTTACAAAATAATTACTGTTTCAGTCTGAAGCACTAGCAAGCCTCTCTTGGCAGACAGTGCATTTGCCCAGCCTGGCCTTGATAAGTGGAAAGTGTACAGATTACCAAACACCCAAGAGGACTACAGTGTTGCCATTTAAATTTCCCAATTACCTTAGAAAGAGACTCCTATGCCTGGAAACAGTGAAAGAAAACACATCTTTACAGGTCAATCAGACACTGTCAGGCTGGGCGTGGAGACACGTTAGTTAATCTCAGTACTCCACAGGCAAGCAGATCTCTGTGAGCTCTAGGCCAGCCAGAGTGAAACCATCTCAAAGCAGAACAAACCAACAATTAGGGACTGTCAAGAATTTCCATGGGCTGGAGAGATGTCTGATCAAACAATTATTATTTATTTAAAATCCTCTTTAAAATTAGAATCTTTGTGCTAGAGAGATGACTCAGCAGTTAAGAGCACTGATTGCTCTCCCAGAGGTCCTAAGTTCAATTCCCAGCAACCACATGGTAGCTCACAACCATCTGTAATGAGATCTGATGCCCTCTTCTGGTGTGTCTGAAGACAGCTACAGTGTACTCACATATATAAAATAAATAAATAAATCTTTTAAAAAAGGAAAGAAATCCTATTTTTATCTGACAAGGTCTCAGCCTTTAAGATATCCTAACTCTGACTACTTGTTTATTGCTTCTTTGTATGTCAGTTTGTTTGGAGGTACGGTCTTCCACACCTCAAAGCTGGCCTTGAACTTCTTATGTAGCCCAAGAGTAGCTGGGATTTCTGATCCTTCTGCTTCAGCCTCCCACTTGCTAGGATCACAGGCATCCTGAACCTTTTTTTTAAAGATTTATTTATTTTATGTATATGATTACTGCAGCTGTCTTCAGACACACCAGAAGAGGGCATCGGATCCCATTACAGATCACAACTCACCAACAACGATCACTTCCTGGAAGGAAGGCAACTCCTGGAGCTATCAAAATAGCCAGAGAGAGAGAGAGAGGGAGGGGGTACAACCCTTTTCATCTTCTCTCCTGATATTTCTTCATTCTCTGCTGCAAAAAGCCAAAGGCTATGGCAAAGCTGGGTGTGGTAGCATATGTATAAAATCCCAACATCAGGAGCCAGAGACAGAAGGATCAGGATTCCAGGTTAGTTTTTACTACATGTAAAGCTCCAGGTCAGCCTTAACCACATGAAACCCTGCCTCGAAAAGTCTGTTACAACGGATTAGTTTTTACATGTATAAGTTCCAGCGTGGCAGAGTAGCCCATCCATCAACTGAGCCCTTGGGCAGAAAGAGCAGGAGAGTCCGGAGGCTCAAGGTCATCCTTGGGTACACAGTGAATACTGAGACAAACCTGAACCAAATATAATACATGATTCTGCCTCTTAAGAATGCGAAAACGATACTCACATAAGATATGGCAAATTTACTATCTGATACTCGTTAGGAACACAGGGCATGGGCAGCACATAAGTATCTTCTGATTTAATTTGTAACGATGGAAAGAAAGAAAATAAAGTTAAAATAGCAGCTCAAATAGGCCCTTCAATCAATATTTGTAATTTAACAGAAAAGACAGACAGCCAGACTCCTTGTCCAGAGAAATCCCAAAATATCACCAGCTGTTCTTTGACGTACTTACTGGCATCATCCATGAACTCAAATTCACCTCCTAGCTCAGAGCCTGAAAAGTGATACTGATCGGGATCTGCCAGGGCGCTCAGGAGGATCAGCAGGACCACAGCATTGATGATCTGCAGGAGAGAAAAGGGACATAAGACACCCAGGCCAGAGTCTCAGATCACCCAGAGTGCTTCACGTCTGCAGCTGAGGAAGTGTGCAGAGGCTCCCAGGCAGAGGGCTCTGGCCAACTCTGCGCAGCTAAACTGGGGAGATGGCTTGGCAGGAGAAGCACAAAGACCTGAGGTCAGATCTCCTGAGTCTGCTTAAAAAGTGCAAGGGTGGATCAGAGACATGGGTAGAGAGGCACTTGTCATCAAACCTGATAATATCAATATGAGCTCAATCCCCAAAATCCACGTGGAAGAAGCATCACCTCTTCCAGGTTGTACTCTGACCCTCGTATGTGCACCGACACAGACACATAACACACACCTCATCTTTTTAGTGCAGTGTTGTGCACTGGGGAGCAGAAATGAAGCAAGGAGGACAGGCAGGCTCCAGCCAACCTAACACGTGCACGGACCATGCACACGCACAATGCTAGAGGCTTGAGAAGCACTACCCCCCACAGTCCCGTCTCTGACTTCTGCTGAGGACGGTGTCCTTCAAACTCAGCCCACTCACATGGAGATGATCGCAGCCCACCTGCACTCATCCCTTCCTGCCTGTTTCTTAGGAGTGCACCACACAGTGGGATTAAACAGGACAGCGCTCAGACGTGACAGTAAGCACTTAATATGCGGACTCCCGAGCCCTGCAAGCCCTCTAGTTAATTAGAGCAATGCACAATAATCCCCATTGTGAGAAAACCGAGACTCAAAAAGACTCAAAAATCTCACTCAGGCTAGAGTGAGATTTGAACTTCAATCGCAGCCTTCGTGTCTTGTGCTCATGTGTGCAGCTTCATCGTCTGGGCTCAACCCACCCAAGTCAGAAACGTGAGTGTGCTGTCTTACTCTTCTCAGAATGGTGAGAGAAGGCCTTTTTACTAACATTAACTAAAGGCACACCCCTCTATTTGAAAGTACTTACTACAGAACAGATTCAGACAGACCATTTGGTAAACACCCACTGCAGACGTTTTTAATGTGACCATCAACAGATTATTTTAGAATTGTTGTATGACCTGGATTTTGTTTTCCTTCCTCTATTTCCCACATGCAGCCTGATGAGAACGATTAATTCACAGAATACATACACATGCATGACTGATTGAGAAAGGGTCTCACATAGCCCAGGTTGGCCCTGAATTTTACTAACCCCACCTTCGGAGTGCTAGAAGTTCTTAAATTACTGGAGCACAAAACACCATGTCTGGTGTATGGTGCTGGGGACCATACCTGCCCTGTTTCTCACAGGGTGATGCATTTCTGCTCTCCCCTCTTGGCGTCCTCTTGTGGGTTCACAATAGTGCTGTTGGTTCGATTTAACCTCTCTCCCCAGTATTCCCTACTGCTTTACAGCTGCATTTGCCCAACCTTGAGGCCTCTGTATCCCAGGGTCAGTCCAGGAATGTAGTCATGTGACTTTGATTCTACGTGTGTGATGAGGCAGGCCTGGCCCAGAAGTCAAGGCTGAGCAATGGGGACGTTAGATCTGCAATTTTAAAATACCTAGTACTGAGAGGCTGCAGCAGGGAGAAAAAAGCCCAGAATGAATAGGCTTCAATGGCTCACTCCTGGGAGGCTAAGGCAGGAGGAGCTCTATAAATAAGGGCAAGTTTCAGCTACACAGTGGATGGAAGGCTAAGAATCACATACCGTCACTTGTTCTCAAGAGCGGTGAGTTGAGGCTGCCGACAGGGATCCATGCGTGCAGACACACGTTTAGAAGGCAGTTCCACAGGTACACCCCATCCAGCTAAAACCATAAAAGCAGCTTCCCCATCGGACCTGTGACCTCCCCTGGCAAAGGTTTTGTCCTGGCTTACAATACCAGATGTGAACCCCCTCTTGTAGAGCGGGTCTTAGATCAAATGGAAAGGCTGTCGGTCCTACCCATGACAGTGGAGGCCGACTATTCCGCATGCAGGGTCCACAGCCAAACAGGAATGCGGCAGACAGTTCTCCACTGGCACCTATATAGCTCCCTCTAGCACTATGAAAGCCAAACCAGCAGGATGGTAGTTCAGTCAGCTTAAATCCTTTATGTCCTGTAGTCTCATCCTGCATACAGTCTCCTCGGCAATAGGATCGTACTATCTAGTTCTGGCATACAAGCACCAGCCTTTACGTTTTGGGGGGTTTCAAGAGCTTCCCTGGCTGACAACTCATAGGAGGTAGAACAACCCTAGAACTGGGTTTTCATTAAATGAAGTTATGTCCTCTGGGAGCGTCCTTTTCCACCCATATAGGGAAACTTTCAGATTTTTTTTTCCTTTCAATTTACCCATCCACACTTTGGTTGTAGACACATGGAAATACCATTGTGCCTAGTTATCTTCCCAAATCTGCAACACTCAAGGGTTATACGTCACTATTTAACAAAACCTTTTCCAAGGATGGTCAGGACAAGGCACCATCCCAAACCACCATCCCAAAACAAATGGTGGAGTTACAAAGGTAATACTGGTAAAGCACCCTGAATGTCTACTGTCATGTATTCTAAGCAAGTGCCAGGTGACAACTGCCCCAGTCCCATGGGGCACTGAACTGGGGTCAGAAGACCTGGAAGAGAGAACTGGAGGACAGGGAACACAAAGAACAGCGGCTTGTCTAGAGTCTGATCAAACCGTGATTTTAATTTTTTCACACAGGGGTTATATACACATAGAGGCAGGATGTGGGGAGGGGGATGATGCAGGAGCGTAGGTCTTCTCCGGGGGAGTACAGATTATCTTCTAGAACAGGGTTTCGGCTGGGTGAAGAGGCGGGGAACAGGTCACTATGACTCTATGATTCATTTGTTCTTATCTAAGCTGGTACTTTCCACCAAGGCTACCTATCCACAAGACCTATGACTACCTGTTCTTATCCAGGCTGGTAGTTTTCCACCAAGGCTACCAGTCCACAAGGTCTATAGCTATCTGTTTTAGGGTCAGTGTTTTCCCACAGAGACCAAGACTTTGTGTTGGCAGTCATGTATGGTTGACTTAGGCCTACGGCTGATTTAGACCTTCAGTGTACAAGCAAGGCTGCTCCCGACAGACAACTAAGACACTAGAGGGGAACAGAAGCAGGGTTGAGTCCAATAGGAAAGGCTCCATCCACTTGTATCAATTGCTTCCTCTGCAGATCAAGGCTGAGTAGAAAGTCTGAATAGGAGAGGTTTTGACCGCTTTCTGTAATCCACAATTATTCTATTCTCTCTGAACCATTTCCACATTCCTCCATGGGGCCTCCCTGCCTGGCAATCTTCTCAGACCTACTCAGTGACGTAACCCTGTTCTCCCTGGCTGCACCTGCTGGGTTTCTGGGTCAGATAGCCCTAGGTTTACACTATGGCTGTAGCCAGCATTGTTGACTCTCAAGCTACCACACCTTGGCTGGGCAAACCATCTCCAGCCCAGAACATAACCTTTTGCTGGAGGGCAATGTACCCTCCTTAGTCTTAGTCTGAGGGATAATTACGACCCCTGGGCCAGGCTTGATCACGGGTACCTGAATCACCTCTGTCACTGATGCCTTCTGGCTCAATCTTTAAAGTCTCCCAGCAGCTCCTCAGCAGTTTCCCTCAGCAGGTGGCTCTTCATCAGTCGTTCCCTTAGCAACTCCAACCCAATACAAATCCTGGCACACTGTCCTCACAGTAACACAGACAAACTTCTTCCTCTTTGTTTCTCTTACTTCCTCTAGGATGCTCTCTCACTCTATGGACTCTCTTCACATGCTGGTCTAAGTCACTTAGAGCTGTCAAAGCCTTTCCCATCGTGCCCCACTGATTAACTCGGCTAAGCCACTGAAGTTCTATACCAACCTCAAGGTCCCTGCTGGATCAGCCTTTCCCTTAACTCCTCTGTGAACATGGTTCTAACTGGCCCAGTGAACTGGGGTTCAAACACAGCTCCTCTTATTCCTAGTTCCCTCAATAGCATCTTGAGAAGTGTCTTTTATCATTTTTACCATCTCCCTGTCATTCTCTGTCATTGTCAAATCAGAGACAAACACGGAGGAATCGAGCAGCATCTTCCTTTCTCGTTCCAACTGCCCCTTCACATAAACCAAGTTCCTGCCTGGTCATCGTCTCAGCCTCAGATGCATTTCCAACTACACACAGCAATAGCCAAGCAACCTACACTGCTGCTTGCCAGGAGCTGATCATTGTGCACGGAATCTGAAAGACTGCAAATTTTTCTCTAAGCTTTTAAGTGTTATTGGGGTGTTTGTATCCATGTAGTAGACACTGAGAATGCCGCCCCGTTGCACACAGATGAAGACTACCATCTTAGAATTCCTCCCATTGATACTGATCCTGATAGCTTACCTTAGCTGTACATCTCACTACCCATAGCAAGAACCATGCAGCCACTTGGCTCACTAACATGCACCATACAACAGAGGCCACTGCATCACAATTTCCTCTGCTGATGCTCCCCACGCAGACATAGTCAAGATCCTCCCCAACTTACACTGGGTTTTGTTGAATGCCCATCAATTATGTTGGGTAATGTAACATTGTGTAACAGCACACAGGTCTACTCACCCCAGATAGGGAGCCTACAACAGACCAAAGTATGGATACCACTTAAGACCAACTTGGTGAATCCTGAGTTTTATTGAGGTTACTTACAGGAGCAGAAATGACTCAAAAAATAATAGCTGCATCACCAAGGCTTACCCCAGTGTGGGTGATGCTCACAAAAGCGGGAATCGTGGAACATACTGTATAGCCTGCAGGCTCAACAGGCCTGAGAGTAGACTTTCCAAGCGACAATGGTCTAAACTTCTTCCAGGAAGCTCAGCAGTGCAGGTTTCTGCATCTTCCAGATAGCTGGTCTGGTCTCAAGAGTCTTCACAGCTCAGCTTGTCTGGAGAGTCAGTCTTTGCAGCTCAGTTAACTACTCTGAAAGCAACTCTGCCTTTATTGTATACAATGGTGGGGGGTGGAGGGGAAGCGACTAGTGAATCTGGTCAGTTTCAGGGTCTTCCTGAAGCTGTTCTCAGTTGTTTACCTTCCTGTTTAAAGGGATTCCCTGCAGGATGAAATGTTTCCATTTCTGAGAAACCTGTTATACAACAGGGTAACCCTAAGAAACTTAGAAATAAGAATCCCCCTTGGAGAGCAGGAATTGGTTGGCCTAATGGCAGGCCTAGGGACACAGCCCCATGTAGGCGGTTGTGGGAGTATGAGGAGTTTTTCTACAAAATCCTTAGGTAAAGTTGGGATTCTTGACTTCCAGCAGAAAAGAATTTCATGGTGAGCCGGTATCAAGCAGAGTTGGTGTTTATTAAGAAGAGGTTTTAGGAGCCAGTCTTGGTTACACTCAGGTTACATCTCAAAAAGTTACTAGAAAACCATTTTTCTCCTCCTTTCTCCTTGATAAGTGGAGATATCCTGGATGTAATTTGAATCTGAGAAGAGCCCGAAGTAGGAACCACTATAGAGCTGCAAAAGGAGATTCATATACAATATTTCTTATAAACTGGGTTTCTGCAAGAGTCCTAGAAGACTGCAGGTTTGCTGACAGGAAGGGAGAAATGCCTTCAGCCTCTGGATAGGTGCTGAAATTCCTGCTTCTCTGTGGCCGAGAGGCTTCAACTGGAACCAAGGGTAAAGGGCTTTTTCTCTTCTCATGTCCCCCAAATTTTCTCTGCCCCACTTTCCACCTTGCAGCTGGCCAGAGCCAAATATGATGATGGTGAGCAGTCCCCAACCACATACCAAGGTTGTCAGCATTTAGTCTAGGCTCTGCCCCACAGTCACTTTGCAACAGCCAGGTGTGCCTGACTCAGTATAAAAGGGGCTGCTTGCCCCTCCCCCTCCTCTCTGTTCTCTTGCTCCCGCTCCCCATCTCCCCCCCCAAATGCTTATGGCCGGCCTCTACTCCCCCCTCCCCTTCTCTCCCTCCTCCCCTCCCCCCTTTCTCTGTCTCTAGTACACTCTCAACTCCCCTCCCCATGCCCTGAATAAACTCTATTCTATACTATACCGTGTGCTGGTCCCTCAGGGGGAAGGGATGTCTCAGCATGGGCCCTCGGAGGCACACCCTTCCCCCATACCTTACCGCACATCCAAACATATTCCTTCTCTCTTTATTTTCATAAAACACAACAAAGGTGAGCAAAGGGGCTTCTCTAGACTTCAGAAGGGCCCACAGGTTAGGATGGTGGTCCCCCCCCACACACACACACAACTCCAGGAAACAGAAGAACCAGATGGCAGCAGCTTTACTACAGAGGCTCTTCCTCCTTACAGAGGAAAGCAGGACTGGGGCGTTCTGACCTTTTTACCAAGCACAGAAATAAGACAGACTACCCAGAGAATGAGAAACAAAATGGAGAACTTACAAAGGACCACACAGGAGGCAAAGTCATTTTTTACTGTCTGTTTGCATACAATTCCGCTGGCCTACCCTCACTCAGCGACCTGGCACAGGTCTCTACCAGGTAAGAGACATTCTGAGAGGGAACACATTCCCAGAACAGCTGGCTTCGATTGTCATGATAACAGAACTCCCTCTACCTTAATCCCTAGACAGAAAAGTAGCCCAGTGCTGACAAGGATTTCCTGTTGTTCTTTGTCTCCCAGTCCCAGCCCTGGAGAGGGAATTAACTTGGAAATAGCTTTTTTGGGTTGTTCTTACTTTCTGCAGCGCTTTTAGGAAACCGACCTTGGCTCACTATAATGCTCTATTTTACAGAATGAAGCCCTATCTGATTCTGTGCTCACAAGGGTTTATAAACAAGGGCAGCAAGGCTGTTCAGCAGAGAAACAATTGTTGCCAAGCCTACCTGACTGGAAGGAGACAATGTTGTGCTAAAGCTTCTGTGTTTATGGGGGGAGCATATGTTCTTCAAGTAAAATAAGAACCAGTTCTAGCCTTTAATCCCAGCACTGGGGAGGCAGAGGCAGGCAAATCTCTGAGTTTAAGGCCAGCCTGGTCTATAGAGTGAGTTCCAGGAAGGAATACACTAAAAACCCTGTCTTACAAGGTGGGGTGGGGGTAGTGACTTGACTGCTCTTCCAACAATTTCCTAACTTCCAAAAGTTCTAGAAAGCCAAGGAATCAGGAAGAAGAGGAGAAAGTGAGTTAAGCTTCGAAGGGCTCCGGCACCATCAACCCCAGCACCAACTCTTACTAACAATAAAATGGGCCCAGCTGGCATGGTGATGCAGGCCTGTCATGTAACCATTTGGAGGATGGATGCAGAATCAGGTGTTAGGTCATCCTGGGCTACATACAGAGTCCCAAGCTAGCTTGATCCGTGACACCTGTCTCAGAATACAAACTGCTGTGACTGAGGAGATGCCCAGGCAGTTAAAAGAATGGGTTGCTCTTTTAGAAGGCTAACACACATACACACACACACACACACACACACACACACACACACACACATCTTTAAAAGAGAGGGTTGGGGGACGTAATAAAAAAGCTGCCCAAAAGGGGGTAGGGTGGATGGAAAGTGAGAATTCTGGCCTCTTCCTCCTACATGATGGAGATTCAAAGTTGACAAAACAATTTATAAGGATTTTGTTTTGTTTTTCAACATAATATACTTTGCAATATAAAACCCACTTTAATCAAGTTAATACTTGGTATTCTGTTAGATATGCTTAAAGGGGTCATAAAAACTTGATATTAATAAACAGCTTTAATAGCAACCTTCTGTTCTTGTCTAGCTTGTTCTCAAATATCCTTATAAGGGCTGGAGAGATGGCTCAGCAGTTAAGAGCACCGGCTGCTCTTGTAGAGAACCTGGGTTCAACTCCCAGCAACCACATGGCAGCTCACAGCCATCTACAATTCCCATTCCAGAGGACCCGACACCTGGCCTCTGTGGGAATCCGACATTCAGGTGGTGCTCAGACATGCATGCACATAAAATACTCATTCGATAAACTTTTTTTTTTTTTTAAATGTTCTGCCGGGACAGCCAGGGCTACACAGAGAAACCCTGTCTCGAAAAAACTAAAAAAAAAAAAAAAAAAAAAAGTTCTAATAACTAGTTACCACTAGGAAAACTCCTCGTAATGAGGAATAGATAGATTTTATATATAATCATTAAACAACTCTACCAGCTCGTATTTTACAGAGCTGTCTTTGATTTTTAAGAAAGGAGGAGCAGCTAGAGGAGGCTGTATATTTAAAAACACAAAACTATCCAAATTGATTAAAATCAGATAGTTAAAGGCTACATGGCAACAGAGACCTAACATAAATCTCCACCTATATTACACCATCAGCCTGAGATCTGCCTGAAAAGAACCTGCTATGCCTCACAGCTAGAAGCTTAATACACCCTGATTTGATTTGCAGTCATCTGAAACACCCTGCCATTTTAATCTTCCCTAAAAGCCGGCTAGCCAGACATGGTAGCCCATAACTGTACTCTCAGCACTTGGGAGACAGAGGAAGAAGGATCTGATACAAGTTCAAAGACACAAACCATATAATGAGTTCTAGACCAGCCAGGTGAAAGAGGTCTTGGTTTTGATCTAAGCACTGGCTGGAAAGCCCAGAGACCCAACAGGTGTCCATTGCCTGTAAGGGACGGGCAGCTATTCTGCCGTGCTCCCAGAATCCAGGCTCCTAACATGTGGCGTGCCACTCCATTAACCTGCACTGTTCAGTCATGTTCCAGGGAATGCAGCCCCGCCCAAAGAGCACACAGGTAGAGGGTGTGACTACAGGATTCAGGCCCTAGAGAGATTTACACACTAATAAGATGCCTGAAGGCCAAAGGGTGGAGCCAATTAAGCATTCTTCCCCAGCCCCTCCCTCCCTATTTAACTCAGGTCTGCTCTGAGTTTCGTGGTGGGGGATGGGGGTCGGGGGGTGGAGGGTGTGCACATCCAGACTCAACTACCATCCATCATAAAAATAAAGCCTGTAAAACTCACGGACTTTCTCGTGTCATTGGGGCTGCACCGTGGGGAACCATGGAGAAGGTCTAATGAGCCACTGTCTCACAGGATGGCCTTGAACTCATGATCCTCCTGCCTCTGCCTCCTTCAGCAATTCCTACCTTCGATAGGAGCCTGGATTCTGGAAGTGCAGCAGAATAGATGACCGTCCCTTACAGGCAATGAACACCTGTTGAGTCTCGGGGCTTTCCAGCCAGCACTTCAACCAAAACCAAGACCCCTTTCACGGTCCTACAGCCAGGACTACATACACATACAGAGTGAGATTCTACATCAAAACAACAATAAAAAAAAATCCTATATACTATCACCCCTGTTCATAATTCCTCAGTGTTTCCCCCACTGCCTAGAGAATAAAAATCCTGGCTCTCAGCACAGTATTTCAGTCTTTTACAGACTGAACAGTAGACAGTAAGAACTATCAGTACCATGAGTCAATTCACATACTGCCCTGGACTTACTGGCAGTCATATAACCTGGCAGCTGGCAAGAAATATTAATCTTAAATGACTACACTGCCACCTATCAAAGCAGGGTTGCTTTTATGGAACAGGATAGCTGGGTGTAGCCAGGCCTTTTTGATCCCAGCACTTAGGAGGCGGAGGCAGGCAAATCTCCAAGTTTGAGGCCAGCCTGATCTATATAGCACAAGACCTATGATAGCCAGGGATACCCAGAGAAACCCTGTCTCAAAAACAAAAACAAAAACAAAAGCAAAAAAACAAAAACAACAAAAACCCAAAAAAACAACAACAATACAAATAATATACAATGAAAGAAAATAGAATTAAAAGGGGCACATGGAAGCCTGCTAAAAGCAGTGCCAACTTCACAGACCAAAGCCAACAGTTACAACAACTGGGTAGACAAACAGAATGCAGTAGGCGTGACCCAGGGGGCAAAGCCAGTAAGTCCAACTCTTCTGTCTGACCTCTCACAGCCTATAAGCTGATATACTGCCAACTACCCAATGAATATATTCTAGGTGAAAAAAAAGTACAGCTTGCAACTGTCATAGCCATTTGTATTTAAAAGTGTATCCAGGAGGGCTGGAGAGATGGCTCAGCAGTTAAGAGCACTGGCTGCTCTTTCAGAGGTCCTGAGTTCCCAGGATCCAGCAACCACATGGTGGCTCACAACCATCTGTAATGGGATCTGATGTCTTCTTCTGGTGTGTCTAAAGGCAGTGACGGTGTACTCACATACATAAAATAAGTAAATAAATCTTTAACAAACAAACAAATATATCCAGGGCTGAAGTGGTGACTTCCTGCTCTTCCAGTGGACCTGAGCAGGGCTCTCCGCACCCACACTGGTC
>JANHMN010000012.1:63218300-63263507 GCA_030674055.1 Rhabdomys pumilio
ACACACACACACACACACACACACACACACACACACACACACACACAAACACGCTTGGCCCGGCCACTGCGGCCCGGCTCTCCTCGAGAATTAACTTTCTAATAATACAACTTTAGGCGGATGATCGCGGGCGGCCCCCAGGCCGCAGCCGACCTAGAAGCGACTTAGCGGCTCGGGGTGGGCGGCGCACGTGGGGACCCCGGGGGCCCCTCAACACCCAGCCGCGCTCACCAGGTACCAGACGCCCAACAGGATGGTGCCGGTGCGGACATGGCAGCAAAGGCAGCAGCTGTGGGAGTAGAACCGAGTCCAGGGCGCGACCATCTTCATAGCTCCGGCGCTCGCACAAGTTTGCGAGAGCGTCACTCGCTTCGTCCCCGGCTCCGCTCGCAAGGTCCGCAGCTCCTGCCCCTCTCCTTGGCCGCCCAGATGCTCGGACAGCTCGCCCGACCCTTGGCTCGCACTGCACCGAGAGCTCCCAGTGGCCGCAGCGGCGGGACACTGGGCTCGAAGACCAAGGCGACGCGAGGGGGCGGGGGAGGAGAGGCCGTGGGTCACGTGGCCTGCCCGGGCTCGTGATGTCACCGCCGGCTCCAGCCAGCGGCAGGCGCTGGGAGCGCTGCGCCAAATAAATGCATCCCTGCTGGACCCTCAAGGAGGCTCCTTTTCCTCCGGAAATGGGGTGCACCTTTGCTTAGGATTCAGTTTCATTCCAACTGTGTTTGCCTCCCATCTAGCTTACAGAAAACCCGTGGATGCTGTGCAAGAATTGTAGTTATCTTGCAAACTGATGGAAGGAAGGAAAACTGCGTAGTATGATTATTCCAGTCAACTGCGGTACTTTGAACCACTGCGGAACCCGCAGAGAGCAATTTGTCTCAGCTTCCCAGCTCAATTACTCTGGTAGCAATCTTTTCCCAGAAAATAGAATGTGTGTCAAGGGCATCCTCACTGTGCTTCCGTAGCATTTTTAATAATGACTGAAGTTCTAAAAAAACAAATTATCAAACCAATTACTGCCAAGAGGTCTATGCAAGACGCAATACACAACACAGCGTTGAAAGAGCCCAGGCAGAGAGCTGGGGCTTGAGGCCTTGGGAAGCATCCTTCCAGCTGCTGTTTTGTCTTGAAGGACAGGATCCAAGTTTAGCCTTTGATGACCACAGTGATAGCTAGGAATCTCTAATAACTTAAATTAAAAGTCCTTGTGAAGAGACAAAGACAGGGGCTGGAGAGATGGCTCAGTGGTTAAGAGCACTGACTGCTCTTCCAGAGGGTCCTGAGTTCAATTCCCAACAACCACTATGTGGTCAGCCATCTGTAATGGGATCTGATGCCCTCTTGTGTGTCTGAAGACAGCAACTGTACTCACATAAAATAAATAATAATTTAAAAGTCCATGTGTAGCTGAGCGGTGGTGGTTTTTTGAATCCCAGCAGTCGGAAGGCAGAGGCATGCCAGCCTGGCTCTAAAGAGCAAGTTCCAGGACAGCCAGAGCTGCACAGAGAAAATGTTTCAGAAAGGAAGCAAGCAAGCAAAAACAAAAGGCTCTGTGAAAGTTTTATTTCAGGATTGGAACAAGAAATAAAATGGGTTCGATTTAAATTTAAGTACCTGTCAAATGAGATGAAAGATGACGATAATGCTAGGTAGGTTCAAGATTGGTTAGTTTCACAAAGACGAGCATCTACCACATTCTTGTGTAGTTTAAGCATGGCTTCCCAGAGTTACGGAGTGTAGGTTCTGGAGCAGAGGTGCAAACGTGATAACTGTTGTGGGAGGAATTGAAAAGCTCAGTATTTGTTTATTTTCTTCCTGACATTAAAGATAATTTTCTCTCTGGGATTGTCTGTTGTTAGTTATGGGCTGGGGCTTTCCTCTCATGTGGAGTGTTATCTTAGCATGCAGGAGGAGTTCCATCCTCAGAGTTGCAAAAACTTAGTATATAATTATGTCCACAGCCATTAGTGCTCAAAGCCACAAGCATTAGTGTTCAGAAAAGGGATGGTAATATAGACTGAGGAATACTGCATTGAAGACTCTGAAAATTCACATGCTTAGAAAATTACCATAGTTATGACCCTCTCTCTTCCCACCAAGATTTCAGATTTATTAAGCAAATGAAGCATTGATTCAGGTGAATTTTATATTTCAGAAAATGTACTACTCAAGATATGAAGTCAGCCAGGCGGTGGTGGCACATGCCTTTAATCCCAGCACTTGGGAGGCAGAGGCAAGCGGATTTCTGAGTTCGAGGCCATCCTGGTCTACCGAGTGAGTTCCAGGACAGCCAGGGCTACACAGAGAAACCCTGTCTCAAAAAGCCAAAAAAAAAAAAAAAAAAAAAAAAAAAAAAAAAAAAAAAAAAGATATGAAGTCACAGTAACCAAATTACTATAGATTTTAAAATACAGAATAGAAGCTACCTGGAGAAAATGTCTGCAGCTGAAGCTTGGTAGGTAAACCAAACAGCTATAGCATCTTTGGAATGATCTTATTGGAATGCAATAGAGAATTGCAGAAAAACAAGAACTGAGCCAGGCGTGGGGGTTCACATCGTTAATCCCTACCACTCAGGAGGCTGGAGGCAGAGGCAAGTAGATCTCCATAAGTTTGAGTCCAACTTGGTCTTCATGGTGAGTTCCAGGTCAGACAGAGCTAAGTAGAGAGGCCCTGTCTCCAAAACCAAACAACAGTAGAGAGAACTGGGTTTCCCTTTGTGTTTTAGATAGAGGGCCCAGAGCCAGGTTACTTACTATGTAGCCCTGACTCACTCTGCTCTGTAGACCAGAGGGACCTCCAGATCTCCTGCCTCTGCTTCCCAAGGGTTGTGCATGTGCCACTGAGCTTGGCACAACGCCACTATTTGCAGCACTGCCATTATTTGAGAAAGTGACTTTATAGAAGCCTCAGGGCACAACTGTCCCTTCCCTGTTCAGGCTTGCATAGAAGCTTCCCTGACCTCAGCCATTTTGTCCTGCAACTTGGTAGAGTCTACTCTTCCACACCTTGCTGTCTCCATGCTGTCCTCTGTAAACAATTGAGACACTTCTCTTTCTGGGATTTTAGGACTGGCAACTTCTTTGTCTCCTAAACCTTTCCTTTGTATTCCCTTCTCTGATTTTCTTTTCTTTTCTTTTCTTCTTTTTTTTTTTGAGACAGATTCTGGCTAAGTAGCCCAGTCTAGACCTCCTGGTTGATGGGGGTCGGGTGGGGGTGATCTTTTGCTATGAATTGGCAGTCTGGTTGCTCCCTGAGAGGGATGGGAGAATCTGCACATAGACCCAAGTGACTCAGTCTAGGCCTCCTTATTGACCTTTGGTCCTTTGCTATGTATTGTAACACTAAATACCGGCCCCCAAAGGTCTGGTTGCCTTCAGCAATGAGAGAATCTGCATGGAGACCCAAGAACCCCTGTCGGGGTCCGCTCTGCCAAATGTTGGAACCCACACTGCCAAAAGCTTGGGGGTCAAAATTGTTAGAGCCCGCACTGCCCCAAGCTTTGGGGGCTAAATTGTCCCAGCTTGTACTGCTGCTCTGGTCCGAGGGTCAGGGTTCAGCAAGAGAGAGAGTGAGGGCAGACTTGAAGAATGGAGACCAGACAGTGTGATTCAGTCCTGTTTATTCTCAAGTCTCTCTTCTTCTCTCTTTCCAAGTCCCTTGTTCCTAGTCCAAGTCCCAAGTTTCGAGTTCCTAGTCCCTAGTGCCTCCAAGTTTCAAGTTTCCAGTCCCCCCTTTTGTCTGCCTCTTGCCTTTTATAAGTCTTACTTCTTAAGTCATGCCTTTAAGTCACACCTTTAAGTCACACACATACACACCCAAGGGAAAATCCTGGGTATATAAAACAAGATGTTATCAGTGTGCTCAGCTGTTATAGACTGTTGAAAACAAGTCTCTTGTCAGGGTATATGGCTCAAGATGGCTGCAAGGATGATAGCTGCCTTCTGTCGGCTCCCCACAGACTCCTATGTGACCTTGCCCCCCAAGTTATCTGTGATTGGTGAATAAAGATGCCTACTGCCTATAGCTGGGCAGAATTGAGATAGGTAGGGTTGAGAGAGAGAGAGAGAGAGAGAGAGAGAGAGAGAGAGAGACAGAAACAGAGAAAGAGAGAAAAACAGAGACAGACAGAGACAGAGAGTGAGACAGAGGGAGAAAGAGGGAGAAAGAGAGAGAAACAGAGATACAGAGAAAGAGAGAGAGAGAGTAAGAGAGAGAGAGAGAGAGAGAGAGAGAGAGAGAGAGAGAGAGAAGATGCTATGGGTTAAGTGAGTCATAAAATCATGACTTAACCCCATGAGGGCTGGCCAACTGGAATTAAAAGCAGCCTAGATGGAGCATGGCAAGTCATATTGTGGGATTATTGGCAAGGAAATAGACATAATAGCATAGAGGTACATACCTGCCCAGCTCTAGTGCTGATTAAGGCTTGTTATGATAATAAAAGCTGTGTCTTTTATCTGGAACTGAGTGATCAAAGGTGGGGTAGAAAAACCCCATTTGAGATTTAACACCTCCTGCCTCAAACTCTCCAGAGAGCTAAGATTACTAGCACACACCACTACAGAGGATTCAAAGCTTCCTATTATTAATTACTCTCAAAGCACGTATCAGAAATCCAAATGACACAATGTTAATTGTATACCTTCTCTATGAGGCATGAAAATAGAGGCCATAGCAGGGCAGTGGTGCATGCCTTTAATCCCAGCACTTGGGAGTCAGAGGCAAGTGGATTTCTGAGTTCGAGGCCAGCCTGGTCTACAGAGTGATTTCCAGGACAGCCCGGGTCACACAGAGAAACCTTGTCTCAAAACAAACAAACAAACAAACATAGAGGCCATATAGATTTGTAGCACTATCCTGATGCCAGCCCCAGTTGGTCACCTCATGGTACTGCAAGTTGCTGATGCCACTCAGAATGTAGGCATGGGTGAAAATAGTCTCCACTAGGAACAGACTAGCTTAGTTACAATAAACTGCATGGAGATATTGCTTCTATCAGGACTTGTGTGGGGCAAATAGAGCAGGGAAAGTGAAGGAGCTAGACAGAGCCAGACAGTTTTCTGAGCTAGAGAAGGTTTGCAGCATCTCCCATTGACCTAGATCTACCCTAAGAGAAACCTCAGGACCACTCCAAAGGCTGACAATTAAGAAAGCTAACATTTGACTTCTGGTCTGGGCCCGAGCACTGAGCGGGATCACCAGTGGCAGCTCTGCACCCAACCTCACAAAACCTAGATGAAACGGGGCTACCAGGAGCTCTAACCCGGGCAGTATCTAAGGTAAGGACTCAGCAGCTCTCGCCCCAAGCAGGGAGTAACCGGGCCACACAGGGACCCAGGAATTCACTCCTGGCCCGGAGCACTGGTACCTTCTGGTCTGGGCCTGAGTGTTCAGCAGATCCTGGGAGATAGCTCTGCACCCAATTTCAGAGAACCCATAGGAAGCCGGCTCTCAGGAGCTTTAACCCGGGCAGTGTCTTAGGTAAGGAGGCAGCAACACTCACACCAAGTGGAGGGTGGCTGGGGCCCAACAAGACCCAGGGATTCACTCCTTGGCAGGAGTACCGGTTCCTTCCTGTTTGGGCCCGAGCACGCAGCAGATCCTCTGTACCCAACCTCGCAAAACCCAGTGGTGGGAGGGCGGCCAGGAGTTCTAACCTGGGCAGTATCTCAGGTTAGGAGACAGCAATACTCTACCCAAACAGGGAGTAACCAGGACCCGCAGGGACCCAGGAATTCACTCCTGGCCCAGAGCACTGGTTCCTTCCTGTTTCTGCTTGATCACTGCGCAGATCTTGGACCTCAGCTCTAACCCCAGCAGCAACACCCATCCCAAACAGTTCTGACACAACCAAGATAATAGGAAAGACAAGGCTCCAGTCAGAGACAGCTCAGGTAGCACCAAGGAGATCCAAATGGCTAAAGGCAGGCACAAGAACACAAGCATCAACAACCCAGGATACTTGGGTTCATCAGGACCTAGTTTTCCCACCTTAGAAAGTCCTGAATTACCTGTATCACCAGGAAAGCAAGAGTCAGATCTAAAATCACTTCTAATGACGATGATAGAGAACTTTAAGAAGGACATAAATAACACCCTCAAAGAAATTGAGGAGAACACAGATTAAACAGGTGAAAGCCCTTAAAGGGGAAACACAAAAAACCCTTAAAGAATTACAAGAGAACACAACCAAACAGGTGAAGGAATTTAACAAAACCATCCAGGACATAAAATAGAAGTAGAGACGATTAAGAAATGACAAAGGGAGACTACCAGGGATATAGAAAACCTGGGAAAGAAATCAGGAGTTATAGATGCAAGCATCACCAACAGAATACAAGAGATAGAAGAGAGAATCTCAGGTGCAGAAGATAATACAGAAAATATTAACACAACTGTCAAAGAAAACACAAAATGCAAAAAGTTCTTAACACAAAACATCCAGGAAATTCAGGACATAATGAGAAGACCAAACTTAAGGATAATAGGTATAGAAGAAAGTGAGGATTCCCATCTTAAAGGGCCAGTAAATATTTTCAACAAAATTATAGAAGAAAACTTCCCTAATCTAAAGAATGAGATGCCCATAATCATACAAGAAGCCTACAGAACGCCAAATAGACTAGACCAGAAAAGAAATACCTCCCGCCACATAATAATCAAAACACAAAATGCACATAACAAAGAAATAATTTTAAAAGCTGTAAGAGAAAAAGGCCAATTAACATATAAAGGCAGACCTATCAGAATTACACCAGACTTTTCACCAGAGACTCTAAAAGCTAGAAGATCATGGACAGATGTCATACAGACCCTAACAGAACATAAATGCCAGCCCAGGATACTATACCCAGCAAAACTCTCAATTACCATAGATGGAGAAACCAAGATATTTCATGACAAAACCAAATTTACAAAATATCTTTCTACAAACCCAGCACTACAAAGAATAATAGCAGGAAAGCACTAATACAAGGAGGGCAATTATACCCCAGAAAGAGCAAGAAAGTAAGCCTCTTCCAACAAACCCAAAAGAAAATAACCAACACAAACAATGCCTCCACTGTTAACAAAAATAACAGGAAGCAACAATCTCCACTCCTTAATATCTCTTAACATCAATGGTCTTAATTCCCCAATAAAAAGACATAGGCTAACGGGCTGGATACGCAAACAGGACCCAACATTTTGCTGCATACAGGAAACCCACCTCAGTAACAAAGACAGACACTACCTTAGAATAAAAGGCTGGAAAACAATTTTTCAAGCAAATGGGCCTAAGATACAAGCTGGAGTAGCCATTCTAATATCGAATAAAATCAACTTTCAACTTAAAGCCATTAAAAAGGATAAGGAAGGACATTTCATACTCATTGGAAAAGTCAACCAACATAAACTCTCAATACTGAACATTTATGCGCCAAATACAAGAGCACCCACTTTCATAAAAGAAACCTTACTAAAGCTCAAAGTACACATTGCACCTCACACAATAATTGTGGGAGACTTCAATACCCCACTCTCAGCAATGGGTAGATCAACGAAACAGAAACTAAACAGAGATACAGTTAAACTAACAGAAGTTATGAACCAAATGGACTTAACAGACATTTATAGAACATTTCACCCTAAAACAAAAGAATATACCTTTTTTTCAGCACCTCATGGTACCTTCTCCAAAATAGATCATATAATTGGTCACAAAACAGGACTCAACAGATATAAAAAATCGAAATAATCCCCTGCATCCTATCAGATCACCATAGTCTAAGGCTGGTTTTCAATAACGACAAAGACAAGGAAAAGCCCACACTCACATGGAAATTGAATACTACTACTCAATGATAATGTGGTCAGGGAAGAAATAAAGAAAGAAATTAAAGACTTTTTAGAATTTAATGAAAATGAAGACACATCATATCAAAACCTATGGGACACAATGAAAGCGGTGCTAAGAGGAAAACTCATAGCTCTAAGTGCTTACAAAAAGAAACTGGAGAGGGCATACACTAGTAGTTTGACAACACACCTGAAAGCTCTAGAACAAAAAGAAGCAAATGCACCCAAGAGGAGTAGATGGGAGGAAATAATTAAACTCAGGGCTGAAATCAACCAAATAGAAACAAAAAGAACTATACAAAGAATCAATAAAACCAGGAGCTGGTTCTTTGAGAAAATCAACAAGATAGATAAACCATTAGCCAGACTAATCAGAGGGCAGAGAGACAGTATTCAAATTAATAAAATCAGAACTGAAAAGGGGGACATAACAACAGAACCCGAGGAAATCCAAAAAATCATCAGATCCTACTACAAAGGCCTATACTCAACAAAATTGAATAATCTGGATGAAATGGACAATTTTCTAGACAAGTACCAGTTACCAATGTTAAATCAGGACCAGATAAACCATCTAAACAGTCCCATAACCTTGAAAGAAATAGAAGCAGTCATTAAAAGTCTACCCACCAAAAAAAGTCCAGGACCAGATGGCTTCAGTGCAGAACTCTATCAGACCTTCAAAGAAGACCTAATACCAGTTCTTTTCAAACTATTTCACAAAGTAGAAACAGAAGGAACAATACCCAATTCATTCTATGAAGCCACAATCACGCTCATACCTAAACCACACAAAGACCCAACAAAGAAAGAGAACTTCAGACCAAACTCCCTAATGAATATCAACGCAAAAATACTCAATAAAATTCTCGAAAACAGAATCCAAGAACACATCAAAACAATTATCCATCATGATCAAGTAGGCTTTATTCCAGGAATGCAGGGTTGGTTCAATATACGGAAGTCCATCAATGTTATCCACTATATTAATAAACTCAAAGAAAAAAAACCACATGATCATCTCACTAGATGCTAAGAAAGCATTTGACAAAATTCAACACCACTTCATGATAAAAGTTTTGGAAAGATCAGGAATTCAAGGTACATATCTAAACATTGTGAAAGCAATATACAGAAAACCAGTAGCCAACATCAAACTAACTGGAGAGAAACTTGAAGCAATTCCACTAAATTCAGGGACTAGACAAGGCTGCCCACTCTCCCCCTACCTATTCAATATAGCACTGGAAGTCCTAGCCAGAGCAATTAGGCAACAAAAGGAGGTCAAAGGGATACAAATTGGAAAGGAAGAAGTCAAAATTTCACTATTTGCAGATGATATGATAGTATACTTAAGTGACCCCAAAACTTCCACCAGAGAACTCCTAAACCTAATAAACAACTTTAGTAAAGTGGCTGGGTATAAAATTAATTCAAACAAACCAGTAGCCTTCTTCTACTCAAAAGATAAACTGGCTGAGAAAGAAATTATGGAAGCGATGCCCTTTACTATAGTCACAAATAATATAAAATACCTTGGTGTGAATCTAACCAAGCAAGTAAAAGACCTGTATGACAAAAACTTCAAGCCCCTGAAGAAAGAAATCGAAACAGATCTCAGAAGATGGAAAGATTTCCCATGCTCATGGATTGGCAGGACTAATATAGTAAAAATGGCCATCTTGCCGAAAGCAATCTACAGATTTAATGCAATCCCCATCAAAATTCCAACTCAATTCTTCATAGAGATAGAAAGAGCAATTCTAAAATTTATTTGGAAGAACAAAAAACCCAGGATAGTGAAAACTACTCTCAGCGATAAAAGAACTTCTGGGGGAATTACCATCCCTGATTTCAAGCTATACTACAAAGCAATAGTGTTAAAAACTGCATGGTATTAGAACAGAGACAGGCAGGAAGATCAATGGAATAGAACTGAAGACCCAGAAATGAACCCACACAACTATGGTCACTTGATCTTCAACAAAGGAGCTAAAACCATCCAGTGGAAAAAAGACAGCATTTTCAACAAATGGTGCTGGTACAACTGGAGGTCAGCATGTAGAAGAATGCAAATTGGTCCATACTTATCTCCTTGTACAAAGCTCAACTCCAAGTGGATCAAGGATCTCCACATAAAACCAGCTACATTGAAACTAATAGAAGAGAAAATAGGGAAAAGCCTTGAACACATGGGCACAGGGGACAAGTTCCTGAACAGAACACCAATGGCTTGCACTCTTAGATCAGGAATTGACAAATGGGACCTCATAAAACTGCGAAGCTTCTGTAAAGCAAAGGACACGGTCAATAGGACAAAGTGGCAACCAACGGATTGGGAAAAGATCTTTACCAATCCTACAATTGATAGAGGGCTAATATCCAAGGTATACAACGAATTGAAGAAATTAGACTCTAGACTATCAAATAACCCTATTAAAAAATGGGGTACAGAGCTGAACAAAGAATTCTCAACTGAAGAATCTCGAATGGTTGAGAAGCACCTAAAGAAGTGTTCAACATCCCTAGCTAGCAGGGAAATGCAAATGAAAACAACACTGAGATTTCACCTCACACCAGTCAGAATGGCTAAGATTGAAAATACAGGTGACAGCAGATGCTGGCGAGGACGTGGAGAAAGAGGAACATTCCTCCATTGTTGGTGAGATTGTAAGCTGGTACAACCACTATGGAAATCAGTCTGGCGGTACCTCAGAAAATTAAACATAGTATTACCTGAGGATCCAGCTATACCACTCCTGGGCATATACCCAAAAGATGTCTCAACATACAACAGGGACACATGCTCCACTATGTTCATAGCAGCCTTATTTATAATAGCCAGAATTTGGAAAGAACTCAGATGTCCTTCAACAGAGGAATAGATATAGAAAATGTGGTATATTTACACAATGGAGTACTTACTACTCAGCTATTAAAAACAATGAGTTCATGAAATTCTTAGGCAAATGGATGGAGCTTGAGAATATTATCCTGAGTGAGATAACCCAATCACAAAAGAACATACATGGCATGCACTCACTGATAGTGGATATTAGCCCAAAAGCTCACAATACCTAAGACACAATGCATAGACACATGCGGGTGCTTTGGTTTTATTTTAGAAGGAGTAACAAAATATTCAACCAGAGCTCCCAGGGGCTAAAACTCCAGCCTAAGAACATAAAGGGAGGGACTCATGGCTCCACTTGTATAGGTAACTGAGGGTAGCCTCGTTAGGCAACAGTAGAAGTGGAGGGCAATGGTCCCCGAAAGTTTGAATCCCTAGTGTTGGAGAATGTGAGAGCAGGGAAGTGGGATTGGGAAAATGATGGGAGCACATCCTCATAAAAATTGCAAGAGGGGGTATGAGAAAGGGTTTTGGGGGAGAAAGGAAGAGGAGATAATAGTGAAAGGTAAATAAGTAAAATATCCAATAAAAAAGAAATAACAGAAAATTGGTCTGGAAAAAAAAAAGAAAGATAGTTTACTTATTTCAAACGATTTTCAAACGTTTCCAGGAGATGCTTATTGGTTAAGATCTTATTTTAAGCTCTTCACAAAAGAATTTATGTCTCTGTTTAATAATTTTAAGAGAGATGCAAATCTTAATTTCCTTCAACAATTAATTGACAAAAGAGGAGTAATTTTACAAAAAGTAGAAGAAGCTCTCACTAATTGATATATTATATAGATTGATTAATTATTGGCTGTTTTATAATAGTCCTTTGATAAAAGAGATTATTAATAATGAATTATATTTCTTTAAATAGTGTCTTTATGACTCTTTGAGGGTGGAAGGAACATGCCTTGTTTACTCTTAACTTTCTAAAACTGAAAGCTCACAGCAAATCTGCCGCTGATTGCCTCTGGCATCGCTGAGACCAATAAAAACTATGCCACAACTATGTGGAAGGACCTTTTTTCCCTTAAATGGAATGGCCAGGACCCAGTTCCTATATGGGGCCGAGGATTGATATGACTGTTTAATACCACAGAAGGCACAACTAAATGGCCACCAAAAAGATTAATGAATTAAATAGAGACCTCCCCAAAACCAGGCCCAATTATAAATAAGATGAATAACAATTGTCATCCAGGGAAGAGATGTTTCCCTGAGAATTCCTTTCTTTTTTCTCTTTCAGGTAAAAATTAATCACCTGTGATGTCTGCTATTAGGAGTTCTAATCCTGATGCTGGCCTCTGGACTTATACTACTCAGACCTCCAATGGGCCTTTGACAAGGACATCAAACAGCTGTAGATTGACATCACTAATCTGAAGAAATCCTTCGTTTCGCTGTTTGATGCGATCCCCAAGAATTCCAAAGGACTTTATTGGACCTGATTTTCTCTTTTACAATAGAAAAGACTGTAAACAGCTCTAGACTGTGTACAGCCCTTAAAGAAGAATGCTGCTTTTACATAGACAAAACAGGGATGATTAAAGAGAGCATGAAAAAGACCAGAGATGGTCTTGAGAAAAGACAGAGAGAGAAAGAAAAAGGAGAGCTTGTACAAGAATTGGTCTTCAACCTCTCCATGATTGTTAACCCTACTTCCTTCCATCTTGGGATTATTAATTGGGTTATTTTTGCTTATTTCCTTTGGTCCCTGAGCCTTAAATAGGCTGACTAACTTTGTGAAACAACAGACAGATAATCTGATAGCAAAATCTATTCAGATACATTATCATATGTTAGCTTTGGAGGACCATGAGATTCTAGATGAGGTTGTTTCTCTATCCAAGGTGTTCCTAAGTCCCATCTCCACCCATCCTAAAAGAGGGGGCTTCCACCCCTAGACCAAGCAGAGAGGGGCCACCCAGAATCCCCTCTGTCTGGTGATCTAAATTCTTGCTGAGGCTGCGAGGCTAAGCACTGCAAGGGAATATAAATAAAAGTTAAAAATATGTTTCTGGGTTCCCTGAAACAAGCCTGACTGCATAGGGGTAGATGTCAAAAGTATCCCCTCTCCAGGAAAAAGACATCGGTTCGGGTATGGCCCTTATGCCTCACTGGACAACGACAGGAGGACTGTAGCCATTACAATGTCCCCTTTAATTACTGGAGGTCAGGCCTCTATCCCCGCCTTGGCAAGATTAGAATCGCCACAGCCCTTCTATACTTGGAGAAGGGAAAAGATGTCAGGGGCAGCCCTGCTTATACACTGAAGGGCTGCCCTAAGCCTAAAATCAGCAATAGGCCTGACATATGTGCCTGCTAACACAAAGACTTGGGTCTCTATGGAAAAACACTGAAACAGAGGGCTATAAACTATTGTAAACAGGCAGCTTTTGTTGAAATCTACCAGCCTGAGTAGTCATAAACCTTGTAAATAGGCAGCCTTTGGCAGATAGTACCAAATTAGATTATGACAAGGGAATCATAGGAAGAGTCATAGTAACCTGACCCCTGAACCATCACCCAGATGATACCCTGTTCTGAAAGATATCTGTACTCCCCCTGAACATCTATGTTCCTGTGTCATCCTCTTCCCACATTCGGCATTTTTGTGTTTATAACCCCTGTGTTAAAAAGTAAAAATTATGATTTGATAAAAAAACAAACAAACAAAAAAATTAACACACAGTGTACCCCTGGTTCTGCTGACTTAGTTCCTGACAATCTATTTTCTTGTTCTCAGAAATACTTTGAATTATAAAACGTTATTGTGGTTTGTGTTAGTATGCTGGATAAAATAATTTTTATTGATCTTATTTTAAACTTCAAAGTTTGTAGTGAGTTAAAATGTCCTTCAACATAATTATAGGTCATATTTACTTTCATATTGTAAAATGCTAGTTAATCTGTTGAACATTTTAAAAAACTGGATTCCTTTTTGAGAATTTCATATATGAACACTGTATTTACCTAACTTTCTCCTTTCTCTCCTTCCTCCAACTCCTCCCAACTCCCCCATACTTTTAAAATACATTTTATTATCTAATTATCATTTATATATGTATGTATATATGTATATATATGTATAAGTATATATGTTTATACAAATATTGATAAATAAAGTGTTTTAAATTTGAAAAAAAAAAAAAAAAGAAAGCTACATTTTTTTCCCCAGGCATGAGGTGAGAGGCTGAAAAGATGGCTCTGTGGCTAACAGCAGATCCTGCTCCTGCAAAGAGTTTGAGTTCAGTTCCCAGCACCTATCAGGCAGTTTACAAACCCTGGAAACTTCAGCTCCACGGGAATCTAATGCCACACACACACACACACACACACACACACTCAAACAAATAAACATGAATCACTAAAAAAGAGGCATTGCTTCCCCAGTGTGTGTTAGAAAAGAAACCTGTGGCCTGTGCCAGGACTGTGCCTTTGAATGTCTTCTGCACTGTTGAATCCTGTAACGATTGTGTTAGGGCAAACGTGTGAAGTGTAGCAGGCTGGGCTCAGCCCATTATCCTAATAGCTAATTAAAGAGAGGTGAGAGGGAAAAGCAGAGACAAGAGCTACATCAGAGTGACCACACTTGGAGTAGGGACAAATCAAAAAGGTTCAGAGACCCCAAGTCTGTCTGGGCTACTGACATAAGCTTTAGGTTTAGATAGAGGGAAAACCGAAGCTTAGTTAAGCAGTCTTGGTCAAGGTGTGGTCTCCTCATCATCGTCTCAACTCTGCTCCTGGAAGGTGTGTAAAGTTGTGTGAAGATGTCAAGAGTGCTTGCTGTTCTTGCACATGATCTGGGTTCGGTTCCCAGCACCCACATTTGGTGGCTCACTGCCACCTGTAACTGTAGCTCCAGAGGATACACCACCACCTTCTGGTCTCCCTGGGCATGTGCATGCACAAGAACACATACAGACAAGCAGGCAAACACACATACATGGAAAAATAATAGAAAAAAATTAAAGAGAATAAATCATGGCTGATTCCAGGCCTTCATCCTAGCCTCAGTTTCCGACGTGTGCCCTTGAGTCATGCTGCAGCCTCCACTCCTGACTCCTCCTCTCTTTTAGACAAAGTATAAATTCCAGGCTGACCTCACACTCATTACTTTGTCATCTTGAATTCCCGATCCTCCTGTCTCTCAGCCCAAGTGCTGGGATTGCAGGTGGCACACAGTGAGCCTGGGTCTTCTGTGTTCGAGGCATTTTACCAGCTGAGCTATAACCTGGCTCCTGAAAACAACTTCTAAATGCCTGTTCCACTTCTAGGTGAAACAGGAAAATCTTAGAGATCTTCATGCATCCTCCAAATAAACTAGGGACCCATTTTCTGGTCTGATTATCAGGAACTTCTGAGTATGTCCAATGAGACCAGAGCAGGTTGTTCTGAGCTCTCACTCCCTATAGGACAAGCTTTGATTTCTAGTTAGGAATACGTTTCTGTTTCCTAAACCTGATATGCCTTGCAAAACATGTTTTTGAACCTACACTTGTTAATGTCTGAAAATTTGGGAACAATCCACTATTAAGACAAAGTTTGAGGCAGCAAAAGTATCTTTTTTTCAAAAAGCTGATCTGCCGGGCAGTGGTGGCGCACACCTTTGATCCCAGCACTTGGGAAGCAGAGGCAGGCGGATTTCTGAGTTCGAGGCCAGCCTGGTCTACAGAGTGGGTTCCAGGACAGCCAGAACTACACAGAGAAACCCTGTCTCAAAAAACAAAACCAAAAACTAAACTAAAATAATAATAAAAAAAGCTGATCTATCAGAGAGATGTCTGGGTTCAGGATCCAAACCATGTTGTCAGTGGTGGGAATGAAGAACATGACAACTTTTTAAGACAAAAAAAAAAAAAAAAAAAAAAAAAAAACAGATTAGGAGAGATGAGGGGCACCCAATCAAATTTATGTATACATTGGGTACCTCACACCTGGTATTTCACGTGGCTTGCTTTATTGGGGTGGGGAAGGGTTCCTTGACAGGTGTGTTGGAAGCCCCTCCCCCTCCTTTCTGAGAACTACCTATGAAGCTGGGATATTGTGGTCTAAGTTCATCTAGGCCATTGGGGGCCAGAAAGCATTTGAGGGGATTCAACTGTTTCTTAGAATTTAGCTTAGTACAAAATGAAGAAGATATGTAAGATGGGGTCCTTGTATCTAAAAAGGGCCCAGCACACTGAACCATGCTACCAATACCAGAATCAGTGATCCTTATCTTGCAAAACATGTCTTCAAGCATACTTTGATTACACCTGTGACCACCAACCCTATGACATATGACCCCACACCTACATGATGGATATTCTTGATTTTTTTTTTCTTTGTATAGGAATCCTTGGTTTTTCATTGTATTTTTTCCAACCGCCAATCAATTATCTCTCCTGCATAAACACTCTTGAACCTACTTGTGTGGTTTTCTTGTTTGTTTTGTCTTTGTTTTTTTTTTTTTTTTTTTTTTTTTTATTAACCTTGTAGATTCTCTGCATAAAAGGACTTAAAAGCAAGCCAGGGGCTGCTCTCCCAATCACTACAAGATGAGACAGCAGACAGGCTAGTGCCGTGCACCTTTGAAAATAAAAGTTGTTTTGACAGGTCAATGGTGGAAATGGTCTCTCTCTGTGTATCTGTGGGATAAACAGTCCTGCTAATGAAAGAAAATTTTGAAATAGGCCCAAACTGGTAAAAATAACAGGGCCCTGTGATTTCTTTTCTCTAACCTAAATAGTTAAAAGTGCCTGCCAGCAGGTTTGGGCCCAGTTAATTAGTTACAGAGGAGGTAGAGTTACAAGACAAAGGCCTGTTGAAACATCCCAGAAACTGACTGGCCAAGAGAGGAACTGCACCCTGCTCCCATGGACCAGTATAGCCTGCTGATGTTCAAAAAGTAAAACAACCAATCGTGTGCACCCACGCAAAAGTTCCCTCTTTTCCCCACTCCGCCCATATATAAACCCTAGACCCCTGAGCCAAGAGGTCAGTCCCTCCATCCCCTATGTGAGATATGGAGATATGAACTGGCCCAGAGCTCTGATTAAACCGCCTCATGTGCTTGCAACAAGTCGGTCTCTTGTGTGTCTTTGGGTGCGTGCTGTCCTGAGACTCGAATGGGGTTCCCTGGGGTCCCCTTCTGAGGAGTCTTAGACCTTTCACTAGTTGAGTGTGGCTACCATTTCAGAGCAAGAGACAGTCACTAACCACAATTTAGTGAATGAGGAACACAGAGAAACAAACATATGCTCCATGCTTGTGTAGGATCTATGATTTGCCAAAGAATGATACCCTCACTCAAATAGTATGTAAATGAAGAGTGTTTTGATCTGAAGAAGTCTAGCATGCTGGGGGCTCCCATTATCGAGACAGATAGACAACCAAGTGAGCTCGAAGGCCTGATTTAAAGCACATTAGGGGACTCTCAGGTAGGTGACCTATCTCTAGAGACATTCTATTACCAGGAGACTAGAAACTGTTGCTGAGGAAATCTGGAAAGTGTTCCTGGCCCATTGTCCTTGGCCTCAATCCAGGTGGCAGAGCAGCTTCTGAGGGCAGGGTAGTTTCTGAGTAGCTGCCTGAAGCCTGGGGTATTTTTCTAGTAACTGACTTGCTTGGGCTTGCCTGAACTTGCCCAGTTCTTAGGCCTAGTCTCCAAAACTGACAGTTTGAAGCCTGTTGTGGAGTCAGCTTAGCTTTCTCATTTCCCCCTTCAGTTTTAGGACATCTCAAATTCTTGAGATGTTTAATAAATCTGTTTCTTAACAAAACCTAACTAAAGCACTGATTATGCAGGGACCATAAGTCAAAGCTAACATCAGTAGGATCTGTCTTGTAGTCTCTTACTGGCTAAGGCCATGGATTCTTTGACTAACCCTGAGTGGTTAACATAGAAACAACATTCCTCACATAAGACTACATGGAGAACCCCTACTGGAGGAACAGCAAGTCTAGGGCTCTTCCGTAAGTCTACTTCTGCCAGGGAAGATAGGGAATCCTGCAGGGCCATGATGGACTTTTCCATCTTCTGTATGTCTGCATCTATCACCAACCATAGGACCTTGTAGAAGTATTAGGGCTGTTGGTTCTACATTAGCAGCTTTGGCCAGACCTATTAAAAAAGGAGAGAACTGTAGAGTGAAAAATTATAAAAATCATTTTATAAAATATATACAGACTTTTCTTTAGGTTTTTCTTTAATGGACATAGAAAATTTTCTCTGAAGCAAGCTAAAAAATGTGGACAGGCTGGTTTAAGAAACTGGAAGAGAGGAATGCAAGTCATCTAGGTGAGGCTGAGAAACTAGTAACCACGATGACAGGGCAACAACTGAGAAATAGTTGATTAAGTGACAGGCAATGCCACATTTTTGAGAGGAATGGGTGTGCAGAGTGTTTTTCACATGACCCTGAATCATTTAGGTTGAGTTCCTCTGGAATGTTCCTCTATTTTTATGTTATGTATCCTTAACAACCCCTCACCCTCCTCCCCATTCCCCTGGTGTGTGGTTTTCCCCTTTAAAAAGCCCTTCAGCTTGCTGGTCTTTTGTCAATTCAGCTCCTGCGTGAGCAAACGAATTGACCTTGGCTGGCCAACTCTCCCTAATAAAGCCTCTGCTGATTGCATCCAGGTACAGTGTCTTGCGATTTTGGGATGGCCGTGACTTCCCGAGACTTGAATAAGGGTCTCCCAAGTTTGGGGGTCTTCAGAACCTAGGAACACAGAGGAAATGGCCACTCTTAGCCTGACTGTTTGGAGGTGATATCTGGTTGAAGACATCCTCCCCAGAGCAAGAAGTCACTCTGGGTACAAGCTGTAGTACTGCATAAACATCCCTCAGTCATATTTACAACCAGGCCATAAATTTGTGAAGTAAGCCCTGAGTTACAAGCCCACCAAGCATTCTCTGTGGGAATAGGCTAGGGGTACCCAGTCAGGTAACCAACAATTCTGTGTTAAGTCTGGGGACAGAGAAGTTAAGAACAGCAGTCCAATTAACAGTCTTGACAGCCACTGTGAACTTGATGACAGGGTTGTTGCATCTCCCCCTGGAGGTACATAGATAGTAAGGGGGCTAATGGCTGGTGCAGCAAAGTGTAAGCAGGAAGCAGCAGGATCAGGAGCACTGGAGTCGAAGTGTCAGTGACCGTCAACAGGGTGTGGGGTGACCTTCCAACGTTCCTGTGATGGTTCACCTGTGCAGGGAGCCAAACCCAGGAAATTACCTGCTGTTCTGGAAAGCCTAGTCAGTACAAGGTTAAGAAAGGACGTTCGAGGGTCTCAGGTTCCAGGAATTTAAAGAAAGTCTGGTATTTGCTGGGAGCCAGTTACGAGAGTGGGATGGTCCTGGGCAATGAGGATGACAGTGGGATGGTCTTAGACAATGAGGATTCAATGGTGGGATGGCCCTAAGCAATGACCCTTGCCTAAACTTCCCATTTTGCTGTGTCTTTATAACCTGACCCCAAAATTAAAGTTGTAGAGCTTAATCAGAACCCCAGACTTGCTCTCATTCTTTGTGTTTCTTGTCCCTTCATTCTTTTGCCCCCTTCCCTAGGTTCTTGCGGAATCTCCTGTGGGCCAGGGCACACCTGGAAGTCTCCTCCACTGGGACTTCAATTGCTGGATCATTTTGCTCCTGGCAAGCTTAATGTGGGAGTGGTGTATCCACGTCCTGATCCCATCCATCTTAACAGCCGCGGGTGCCATCAGGATCATGGTGTGAGGTCCTTTCCAGTGAGGTTCCAGAGTCTTGTGGTTATGTCTCTTAATCCAGCTTTGTCACCTGGTTCAAAGCAATGGGAGTTGGGGGGAGCAGACTCATGAGCCTGGCAGATGACAGCCAGAGTTGCTTCTAGACCCTATGGAGGGCTTTTAAGGATTTTAAAAACGTATGTTGGTCATATTCAGCTAAAATACCAGACTGGAGGTTAGCCATGGGAGGTGGCCCCCCATATAAGATCTCAAAGGGGATGGGGGGACCTAAAGTATAGTGTTCTTAGCCCTACATGAGGCATAAAGTAGGAAAGATGCCCAGTCACCCTCAGTTTCAGGGTTAATTTGGTCAAGGCCTCCTTCAGGGCCTGATTCATCCTCTCTACTTTCCCTGAACTCTGGTGTCTGTATGCACAACGTAATTTCCAATTGGTCCCCAGAATCTGTGCTAGAGACTGAGTTACCTAAGAGATGATGCTGGTCTATTGTCAGACACAAGCAGGGGAGGCAATTTTTACCTGAGTATGATGTCTTCCAGAAGCTTCTTTGACACTACATTGGTAGTCTCCTTCTTTGAAGGGTAGGTTTCTACCCATCCTGAAAAGATATCTATAAAAACTAGCAAATATTTATATTCATAATTCCTGGTTTTATTTCTGTATAATCTATTTCCTAATTAGGCCATTGATCCCTGATTCTGGTTCCTGGAGTAGCTCCTTGATTGGGGCCTGAGGGGTTCACAACCTGGCACAGTCTGATGTTACCTGATCAACCAAGTGTCCTAAGTCAAATATTTTGTACCTTGCCCCTCACAGCAATGCCTTCAGTTTTCAGTGACTCAGGCATGAAGGTTGATAAATCTGATGGATGAGTTGCTTAGCAAACTCTTTAGGTAGGACGGTGCAGCCTTCTGAGGTCAGCAACCATCAGTCTCTTCTGTAAATTCCTTGGCATTTTGCCTGATGTCATTTACCCTCCAAATCCCAACAGCATATTCAGAGATGGCTGGGAGCACAAGGGTTGCAAAGCTACCAGGATGTTGGCAGTGGAAAGGAAGCAGCCTCCTTTTCAGCTTTATCAGCTAGCCTGTTCCCTTGGGCTGTTTCTGATATCCCTTTCTAATGCCCAGGGCAATGAATTATGGTCACTTTGAGAGGAAGCAGTAATGCTTCCAATAAAGCAAGCATTCCTTCAGTGTTAGCTATGGCTCCTTTTGCCAGTTTTAAAGCCTGGGTTAGAGCCTTTAGTTCAGCTTTCTGGGCTGAAGTTCCCGGCAGCAAAGCAGTTGCCCAAATAACAGAGTACATTGCCACCCCTGCATACCTGATTCCATTCTGGATGAAGCTGCCCCATCCATGAAGTAGATACCTTCCACATGTAGCCAGGGTATGTCAGTCAAGTCAGGCATGATGTTCTTGATGTGCTCCAGAGCTATAGAGCAATCATGCTGCAGGTCTGAGGACAAGGCAGGTAGCAGGATGGCTGAGTTTAGGGTAGATGGTGATTTATCTCTTATGTGAGGGGGATTCAAAAGCAGAGCCTGAAAGTGCATCAGTCTGGCATTGGACAGCCACCAGCTGGGTGGATTCTTCAGGATCCCCTCAATAGCATGGTGGGTGAGGGGAAGGTGTGTGATAACAAGTTCCTGTCCCATGGTTATTTTATCGGCATCCATGCCTAGCAGGGCAGTAGCAGCTATGATTCAGAGGCAGTCTGTCCATCCTTTGACCACCAGGTCCAGCTTCTTAGATAAGTGATCCACAGGTCTTTTCCACGGTCCTAAAGTTTGGGTGAGTACTCCCTTTGCTACCCCCTTTCTTTGATCCCCATACAGGTGGAAAGGTTTGTGAATGTCTGGAAAGGCCAAGGCTGGTGCATCCAGTAAGGCTCTTCTTAGAGTCTTAAAAGCCATATCCATCTCAGGGGTCCATTATATTTTCTCTTTTTGGCCCCTGGTGGCCTCATATTCCAGTTTGCCTATCTCAGTGAGCCCTGGCACCCAAAGTCTACAAAACCCAGTGAAAGGTCTCCAAAGAGAGACCCTCACTCAAATCCAGATTAGCGTGCACCCAAAGACACACGAGAGACCTGCTTGATGCAATAGCAAAAGGTAGTTTAATGCAAGGGCCCTTGGATCGAAACCTGTCTCAAGCAGGAGACAAGGGATTTCGACCCCCAACCCCAGAGGCTTGGGATATTTATGGGTAGGGGTAGGGAAAGGCGGGAAAGTTTGGCGCGGTTACACACAATTGGTTATTTCAAATATCAGCAACTTGCAGAGGCAGCTACATGTGAGCTGGCAGGATGACTAGTTATTTTGACTGTGAAACCCCAGACCTCCCAGAAAGGGAAGGAGAGAGAAGTAAATACTGGATGGCCCATTACTCACTTGGGCTTGTTTGGGGCATATCTTTTTATTTTTCTTTTGGTCACCTTGCCCCTGGAGGGGCTCGATATTTTTATTATGGCTAATTTTAACAAGTTGTTGGTGGTCTTTGCTGACCATGAATTTTTGTTATTATTTCATGTCTGTTTCAAGCTGCTTTCAAATTTTATTCTCATACCAGCAGATCCCAGAAATTCCTGTACTTGCCTTCAGGTTGATGGGACTGGGATCCCACAGCATGTGATGCCTGCTCCCCAACTTGAATATGTACCCTAGATAGGTGACCTCAAGTTGACAAAGCTGGGCCTTCTTAGCAGACACTCAGTAGCCAAGTTGACTCAATTCCTGTAGGAGGTCTCTTGTGGCCTTCTGGCATGTCTCCAAGTTGGGGGCTTGCAATACATAGAGAAGCACAATTATTTGGAGGTGGACCCACCAGTACTCACCTAAGTCTTCAATGTAGTGCCTCCTCAAAGGTGGTGAGTGAGCTCCTGTATCTTTGAGGCAGGCATGTCCAAGTCAGTTGTTCCATAAGCCTCTCTTCAAGTCTTGGCATTTAAAGGCAAACAGAGGCTGGCTTTTGAGTGCCAGAGGCAGGCTGCAAAGCCATTCAGTGGTTGAAACTTCCAAAAACATGTCAGGGGCAGTTGGTTAACAAAAACTTTCTAGAAGACCCTAAAAATGGGGGATTCTGCAACTTCCAAATGTAAAGATGGCAAATGGCACATATGTGCTGAATTGTCTCCCCTGAGCATTTTTTTTTCTAGTAACTGACTTGCCTTGGCTTGCCTAGACTTGACCAGTCCTTAGGCCTAGTCTCCTAAACTGCCAGTTTGAAGCCTGTCATGGAGTCAGCCTAGCCTTCTTACTTGGAAGTCCACATCAACACACTAGGGAGACCATGGAAAGCTTTCTCAGAGGAGCTAAAGTTACCAGGGCTGTTACAGTTAGAACAGTAGCCCGAACAAGCTAGACTTGGACATTAGTCTTCAGTAGGACAATTAAACAGACAAATACTGGTAAAAAGTATAAAAACAAGATTTTTTTCAGTGTGGCTTCATTGGGAAAAGGAATAAAGGGGCTCTGTGGCAGCTTCTAATCTATCTTCAGAGGCCTGACAATAAAGAGTAAAAAATTATAAAGATCATTTTATAAAATATATACAGGCCTTTCTTTAGGTTTTTCTTTAAAGGGCATGAAAAATATAGAAAGTTTTTATGACCCCTAGACCTGAGCAAAAGAATGCAGGTTCACTAGTTCAAGGAAGTGGAACTGCATATAAGATTTTGGGCCTTCACTGCCCCGGGGATACATTCCACATCCTGGGAGGGGTACATTATCCCTGAGTCAGAGGACACTTACTAGATTAACATTCAGGAGAGGAAGGCAGAGCCTGATTAACATGCCTCAGACCTCAGGGAAGAGAACCTACCTGCAGGTAGGGAAGGCCCAAAGGAAGAAGACACGTTCCTGACCACAAAGAAAAATGCAAGTGATCTAGGTGGGGCTGAGAAACTAGTAACCACAATGACAGGGCAACAACTGAGAAGTAGTTGAGCAAGTGACAGGGCAAGGCCACATTTTTGAGAAGAATGAGTATACAGAGTGTTTTCCACATGACCCTGATTCACTTAGGTTGGGTTCCTCTGGAATTCTCCGCTATTTTTATGTTATATTCCCTTAGCAACCCTTCACCCCCTCCTCACTCCCCTGGTTTGTGGTTTTCCCCTTCAAAAAGCCCCTCAGCCAGTCGGTCGTTGTCAAATTCAGCTCCTGTGTAAGTAAGTAATTTGACCGTTGGCTGGCCAACTCTCCCTAATAAACCTCTGCTGATTGCATCCAGGTACGGTGTCTTGGAGTTTGTGGGTGTTCGAGATTTCCCAAGACTTGAGTAAGGGTCTCCCGAATTTGGGAGTCTTCAGAAACAATAAAATTTTGTCAACTTGATCAGACTTCTTGACTTGCTGTCTGTTCTTCGAGTCTCTTGTCTCCCCATTCTCTTCCAGATAGTTCCCCAGTCCCTGTTCACTGCCCTGAGGGCTGGGACGTGGTCTGACAGGTTGTTCTCTCTCAAGAAGACAGGTCTATTCTCTAGCTGGTACCAGTTTCAAACCTCTTCCTGCAGCATGAGATTCCTGGGAAAATTCCAATTTGAAAGTGAGCATTGTCTCAATTAGTCTGACTGCCAAAAGAAGATTCCCAAGGGTCCCTTCACAATGCCTTAATTCCTCCCTGGACAGCTACAGTAACAATGAAATTCTGACCTGTAGGTTAAGTTGCAATTGCCCTGAGGAAGAGGCAAAAGATCTCCTCAGGCAGAAACAGAAATAGAAGGAGGATATGCAAGGATCACAGCTGGTGAGTCTACAACTGGAAAACAAAACAAAATTCCATCTAACACAACCTCTGAGGCTTGGGCTTGAGGGGAGGGGAGGAGGTGCAGGGGCTATGCAGCTAAAAAGGTCAGCAAAGAAACAACCTGAGGGAGGCAAGTATTAAACCTCAAATGTTGGGAGTCTGAGCCCAAGGAGTTTATTTTAGACATATTTATGCACAGTACAATTCGGTGAAAAAATTTCTTTGTGATAATTAACTCAATTCCGTGTGTACAATAAAGCTTAACATGTGACTGCATTGAAACTCTTTGTAAAGTACATGTGACATCTACTACAAAGATGGAGCCTGTGGGTTGTCTGTATGTGAAAGCTTCCACAAACATAGGTTTTATAGATTGACCAGTTCACAATAAGGGCCTAGGCGATGATCTGGGTAGAAAACGGTTTATACATCCCTCTCTTTGAAGGGACACCCCTGTGTTTTTAACAACCCCGGTGCTCCCAGTGCCTATCTGTGAGTATAAGGACTTCTGAGATACCTTTGACAAAGAGAGAGTAACGGTAAAGAAGATGAAACCCTTCTCATGTCATGTTACACTGAGCTGAATTAGTTGTAATATATTTTCTGAGAAAAAGCAAGGATTTAAAAAAAAATCATAGAAATTTCCTAAATACAAAATGTCATGAACTTGAGGTACATAACAAAGAGACAGAGAAGAACAACTATTTAACTTGTGGTGTTCAGCAAAAGAGAAAATTTAGGTCTACCTGGTTAAAAAATAATTAGAGAAGCTTGGTATAATGGTGTATTCTTTTAATCCTAGCACTTTGGCAGGCCTCTATGAGCTGAAGGGCAGCTTGGCCTACGTAGCGAGTTCTAGGACAATATGAGCCAGGGCAACGTAGTGAGACCCTGTCTTGAAACAAACAAGACAAAACAACAACAATAATAATAATTAGAGAGAAAGACATGGGCCTGGGACTTGAGAGGCAGAGGTAGTTGGATCTCTGTGAGTTTAGGGCCAGTTTGTTCTTCGGAGTGAATTCTAGTACAGCCAGGGCTACATGGTGAGATGCTGTCACCAAACAAAATAACAAAAACACTAATATTTTCAAAATGGATGAAGCAGAGCTCAGGACTTTTCTGAGGGAGAATTCTTGTGCACACACCCATCTCATACACACAGGAAGCTGGCCATGGAGATAGACTTGAAATTAAAAATGAAACTAAACAATAGAAGTTTTGAGAGAGCTGTTTCTTATTCCAGTTAAGTAATGTTCCATAGAGGTTGTGACAGAAGCCATTTGTAGGAGCATATGGAAGAAAATAAGGAGTATGCCAGATGACTCATTAAAGAATCTGAGCTTGTCCCAGTCAGGGTCAGGACTGTGAAAGACATAACATAGAGCTGACTGCAGCATTGAACTGCAGCCAAAGCGGAAGGCAACAGTCAGGTTGATGTGCTCTCAGAGGCCCCTGTGATTAATCACAGAGTCGGGGGTTGGTCAGGCCTGAACTGGAGGCCAGGAGATGCATGAGACACAAACCCTGCCTCCAAGAAATAAAAAGCCAACAAGAGAGAGATGAAGATGGCAGATAAGGTCATTAGTGGCAGATAATGTGTCTAACAGTAAAACTACAGATGCTGATTAATAGTGATATTAATATGGTCCTCTGTGCAGTCCATCAGTGTTTAAAGACATGGATTGCAATAAAAAACATTTGGACTGATCAGAGTCCAGCCAGGAAAATGAAAATGACTCTAGGTATTTCAGACAGCCAGAGTGCAATACAGGGACTTGGCTGCCAAGGTGAACAGCTTCACAAAGGTTGTCTCCACTCACATTAGACACCATAACTGGAAATCTTGAAGTCCCTTCCACAATTGTAAGCGCCTTCTCCAACTGCTTTTTCTGTCAGGCTGTTACAGTTCAAGAGTTAACAATGTGAATACACCTACAGCCAGAGATGTTACTCCCATATATAACATCAGGGGATAGTGATCTCTTCTTAGATACAGAGAGTTATCCAAAACTGCCCATCCATAGAAAGCCATGTGTCTTAGTGAGGGTTTCTTTTGCTGTGAAGGGACAAAATGACCAAGGTAACTCTGATAAAGGAAAATACACCTCCTCCAGTAAGGCCACACCTCCTTGATAAGTTATTTCTCTGCCAGTGAAATGAGCCAATTCAAACCAGATAAGATTATATTAAAGGAAAGTTTATTGGGAAGCTGCTCTTGGGTGAGTTCACTGGCTCCAAGAATTTGGGCCAGAGGATTCATCACGGGGAGATGGGGAGGAGAAAAAAAAGAGAGAAAGGACACTTGTACAGAGGCAAAGGAGGGGGGAGAAGGTGAGAGGAGGAAAGGGAGAGAAAAAGGGGGGAAAAGGAGGGAGGAGGAGGGAGAGAGGGAAGAGAGAAGAGAGGGGGAAGGGGGGAAAGAGAGAGAGGGAGAGAGCACAAAATGTCTGGATGATACAGGGAAGAGCCTGTGTGGGAAGGGCAGTCCAGCCCCTGGATGGAAAATCCAAGGTTGGGGGCAGGGTATGCCAGGTAGGGACTGGAGGATGCTGGGAGAACCTGGAGGCCAGCTCTTCTTTGATACATAAAATATACACTTCAGTCCCTTGTTCTGGGGTGCAAAACCAAACACTCCTAATAGTGCCACTTCCCATGGGTGAGCATATTCAAACCACTACACCCTGGAACTTCATTTATTCCCTCAGTTTGCTCTACAGAAGGCACTTCTGCCCTCCAGTACCCTATATTTCATAACTGGGGGCTCTCCTGGTGTTTAGCCACATTGGGATCCCCACCTGACCACTACACAACTACCTTTGGTCCATCAGACGCTAGGCACTCCATCCAACACAACTGGGGAGTTCTCTAATTCATCTTAGATGCTTTTCTGAGTATGACAGTTTCCCTGATGAGACTTCCTTTTTCCAGCATGGTTTTTCTCACCCCCTTGGCTAATCTCGAAATTCCTGGTACCGGATGAGCCCTGTCTGCTCGTGGATTTAGCACTGGCCCCTGTCTGAGTGAATGACGATTTATCAGGATAGCTTGTGCCTTCTCAGATGGGTCTTCCCTGAGTCCCTGGGACACCTCAGACCTAGGCTTGAGACTCCCCTGTACCTCATCCATTGGAACTGTGTCCTGGAACAGCTAGCTTTTAAATTGATCAAATCTATCCTTGATATACCACTCAAGAAACTGGAGAAACATGAAAAAAAATCAACTTTCTTTATTTCTTTTCTTACTCCAAGCTCTGCTTTTTTCTGTCTGGTCCCCCCTCCCCCTTCTCTGCATCACACACATTTGCTTCCTCCAAGGTAAACAAGCTGGTAATCTAGCCACTGCTGAAGTACGAATGGATCATTTGTCTATGAAATTGATTCCAAGTCTAGTGTCCTCCACATGGCTCTGACTCCCACTGCTTGCCCACATGGACCATTCACCCCTAACACCTCCTGGCTTCCTACAGACAGCCTGTGCTCTCTCTCTCTCTTCCTTCATGGACTCAGATTTGTTTCACCTTGGCTTAATGCAATGGTCAGAAATTGGCATATCTGATTTCCAAATTCTCACTGCCAAGGACAAATGATTCCCAAATATCTTATATCTAAACGTGCTCTTCTCTATGCTTAAGGTTCTGTTGGACCTAAAGATCCAAAACTAGGGTACGTGCTCCCCCAGAAACACTCATGGATGGGATTTGCTGTAATGACATGAGGTTTATTGATGGTAAGATGAAAGCCAGTATACTGGGGTTCCCCTATATGCAGACAAGAGGAACCCCAAGCTGAAGCTGAAATCAGCTTTTATACCATTTTTTACAGAGTTCACAAGGACACTTAATTACTTCTTAAACAATAACCATAAAGGCCAAATTCCAACAGCCATTCCCAGGCCTGGTTTCTAAGTAACTCAAATTTGCACCTTATCTTTTACAACAAAGGTCAGCTTAAGTGGCTTCTGTTTACTCAGGTGTACTGTGTTAAGGGCTCATCTCCTTGATAAACTCTTTATCTTGGGCCCCTCTTCTTGGAATGTTTGTTTGAGTCTTTGGAATGTACTCTTCCTGGGATGTGTGTGTGTGGGGGGGGGAGGCTCGGAGCTAATATTTGACTCAAACTTAAGGGTCTTTTAATTTTAAGTTCAAGATGAGACCTGAAATTACATTCTTACAGTTCTACCTCCCCACTCTTAAAAAAATTGTTATCTCTTGATTTTTTTTAAAAAAAGATTTTTTAAAGATTTATTTATGTGAGTACACCGTCACTCTCTTCAGATACACCAGAAAAGGGCATTAGATCTCATTACAGATGGTTGTGAGCCACCATGTGGTTGCTGGGAACTGAACTCAGGACCTCTGAAAGAACAGTCAGTGCTCTTAACTGCTGAGCCATCTCTCCAGCCTCATCTCATGATCTTTTTGTAATCTGTTCTTCAAACAGACAATCAATCAAAAATGTAAAATTATGCTATAAATTCTTATCTAAGGATTTGTAAGTTACTCATTGGAAGTGGCTTAAAATCTATCTATCTATCTATCTATCTATCTATCTATCTATCTATATATCTATCTATCTATCTATCCATCCATGATTCAACTCCTGTTTAGAGCACATGTGTGTGTGTGTGTGTGTGTGTGTGTGTGTGTGTATGTGTGTGTATGTAACTCAAATTCAGCTCCATATATGTGTATGTAACTTAGATTTAATGCTGTGTGAATATGTGCATACAACTTGGATGCAACTTTCATTTAAAATAAATATATCTATCAAGATACAAATATTTTTAAATAGCAATCATGCCAGCTGCATGGCTTTAACCTGACATGTGGTTTCACCATCTTTTTTGTTTTTGTTTTTGGTTTTTTTTTTGTTTTGTTTTGTTTTTTTGTTTTGTTTTGTTTTGTTTTTTTCGAGACAGGGTTTCTCTGTGTAGCCCTGGCTGTCCTGGAACTCACTCGGTAGACCAGGCTGGCCTCGAACTCAGAAATCTGCCTGCCTCTGCCTCCCAAGTGCTGGGATTAAAGGCGTGCACCACCACCGCCCAGCGGTGGTTTCACCATCTTAAGATGACCACATGGTATAAAGTAATAATTGTAAAACTTCTAAAATATTGGTATAGGGTTTTGTATGAAGACAGAGACTCAGTTATATTTGCTACAACATACTGTATATGTGATTCAACACTGGTTTAAAATATACTGTACATGATGATGAAATTTCAAGATTATGAAGATCTATTCAGATTAACAAAAGCTAATTTAAAGTGAATCTCTAATTCCTTATGTCTTTGCTAACTGCTCAACACCAAGATGCCAGATAGTTTAGATAAGTAGCAGCATACGCTTAATGAACAAGGTATATTTTATAATCAAGATCTATAAACTCCTAAGGTCAACCCAAGGTCACAGTAATATCTGTCTAGCTTCTTTTGTCTTTTATACTTTACATATGTTTTATACTTTAGCTGTTTGGATAAACTAAGCCATACAGAAAACTATATTAGCCTATAATGCAGTCAGTGAAGTTGCTAGTCTCTCTATGGACTGTATCTAGGATTAAAAGTTTTATTTGATACTAGTAAAGCTTCAATGCAAAATCATGATTTTTAAAGTTCAAACAGGTATGAAACATAAGGTTCTAGTCTTATGCAAGCTAATAAATTATTGTAAACTGTTAAAAATAATTTCAAGATGCAAGTTAGTAGTTATCTTGTAAATGATCAAATCCTTTAATGAGTTCAGAAATATATTTGTAGTCATACTAAGAACCGATGCAATTAATTACACAACAAACCTTATTAAGCTTCCTGTATGTTTTCAAAGTAAGTAATTAGAAACCAGGAAAGTTTGTCTATTTAGATATACTTTAGACAGGAAGTCTGTATTTTCAAACACTTCAGAGGTCTGCCCTCAAGGCCAAGAATATGTCATTTAAAATGTTTAATACAAGAGCTTTTTATGATAGACATGCCAGCTCCTGATAGCACCGAACCTCCCCCAAAGAAGATGGGCACAAAAGAACCTCTACCTGAAGCTCACTTTAAATGTGGCAAAGCTGGACAGTAGGCCATAAAGTGCCCTTTGCTTCAGCTGCTGACAGCACACTGTCTAAACTGCGCACAGGCAAGGACACTGGGAAACTGAATCCTTATTTTGCCCAGACAAAAGTAAGACAGTCTAACAAAGTTCCTACTTTACAGAAAAAGTCTGACACATCTTCTGGCCTTGGTGGCTGACCATGGAGACATTTGAGTGACTTACTGTAAGCCTCTGTCATTTTAAATAGGCTTGGGAAGCTGCTTGGTCTGTACTTCATGCTTATTCAGGTAAAATTTATCCTTCTCAGGTAGCTGATGGATTTGAGACTAGATTAGTGAAAGATTTGTAGTGGGTTAGCCTAATGCTGCTTGTATTCTAATGCTAACATTGGGCCCTGGGGTGGGCTGCCCCAGAGACAAGAGAGTCAAAGAAGCTGCTAAGTTATTTCTGATTGGTAAAATAGATGCCAACAGTCAATAGCTGGGCAGAAGAGACAAAGATGGGGTTTAGGTTTCCTGGGCTTGGGGTCTGAGCATGACCACCAGGGGACAAAGAGTTCAAGAGGAAGAAGGAGAAGCCACCATGGGTTAGGAGTCAAGAGAACTCGGCCTTGAGGGCTGCCCAATTGGAGTTAAGAGCAGCCCAGATGAATCAGTGGGTAATAACTCAGGGTTATCAATAGGAAAGTAGATTCTAACCTGATAGAGAGTAGTATCTGCTCAGCTCTTGTGTTGTTTAAGGATTATTGTAAATATAAAGGTTGTGTTTGTGTGTGTCTTTCACCCAGGAATTTAAATAGCTCAAGCAGGGTAGAAATCTTGGGCCTGGATTGAATACATTCTGCTACAAAGATTTATCGCAGAAACCAAGGTTTCAGATGCCTTCTAAGACTTCTTCATGTATGACAATCAGGCCACAGCCTCACTCTCCCGGAGCCACTGCTGCTGGGTCTAGGCACAGTCTGCCATGGTACTAGACTCAGAAAACACATTTCAATGTAAACGTTTTACTAATCCTTCATTTAAATGACTGTTCCTAGTAATCAACCACATGTGTCTCAGGATGGATAATTGGAGAAAAAAAGGTATAAAATGTATGTAAGATCTGAGGATACAGAAACTAAAGTTGTGTGTATTTAAGAAGGTGTTTACAGGCTGGGACTGTGTTTTAAGGTTTCAAGTGAAAGCATAAATGATGATAAAGTGATTTAAGGTATATGAAGAATAAAACATGCTTCAGCTTTCTCTCCCCCACTATGCGACTGTTCAATGAAGACTTCAAAAGTTCAGAGTTTTAACATCCATCAATGGAGTTCTGATAAGCAATTAGTCTAACTCTGGTAAAGCCTTCCCTATATGATCCATTAATACCATAGTCACAAGCTCAAGATTTTAAGTTTCCTTTGGTTGTCTTTTAAGTATAGACTTAAAAGTGTTTCTCACTGTGCTAAATCTGTATACATCCAGTCTTCTGGAGAGAGGGAAGAAGCCCTTCTTTCACTGTCTGTAGTCATACTGAAAATCAAGAGCAAGTGAGCTTTTGCCCTTTCTGCTCCATGGAAGGTTTCTGTCTTCCCCGAGCTCACCTTAATAGACTATTCACACTTTTAAACTTATTTCTTTTGTTAAACTTAAAAAGATTCTTGTACGTTTTCGGGAATTAACTTGACTCTACCTCTCATGTGTCAAATGGACTCCAGATAAGGACCCCTGTAAAATCAGTAGCCTAAGTGCCTATGCCAGAAGGTGGAATTTCTTCTTGCCTTGTTCTCAGGACTCCCCTCCATCAATTACCAAGACCATGAGTATAAAAGTCTCAAGTGTTTATCTAAATAAAATGTTTTCTCCCTAAACTCCTTAACTGTATCTATTGCCCCTAATATAAATACACATGTCTCAGCATCCTGCCAAGTCCAGGTGTTTCCTCAAGATCTACATCAAGGACAGTTCCAAAGAGGCTAGCCCCAGGTGCTCCAGTACAGTCTCACAGACTGCTTCAACTGGTCCTGCACTCTCCTAGCCCCAAATAGTCCCACAGAGCCTGCACAGCAAGTGAAGAGCCAGTTGTCCTGGGACATGGCCAGCATCCCAATTTACTTAAGGCCCCCAAAGATGTTGATGCCCCCAGACAGCAGGAAGCAGTCTAAAGGACACAATGCCCTCATTCCTGCTCCACCACCCCTTCCTAGTTCCTTAATTTTAATTAAACCAAAGGGAATGAGTGTTAGCATAGAGTGATTCTGCTGACCGGCCCTCAGGGACCTAGCAATTGCTTAAGTTATCATTTGCCGCCACCACATTTGCCAGGTGTGCTGTGGATAAAAGGGACCAGCATGCCACCCCGGCTCTCCCAGTTCTAGGTGTTCCCTCTTTGAACCACCCTTCTCTCTATCTTCATGGCTTTTTTGCTGCCTATATCCCTTTCCCAGGTACTACTCCTCCCCCCTCCCCCAGAAGCCTCCTTTTACACCAGATCTGTTTCATGGTATAATTTCTCAGTCACACCTTGGCTCAGGCCCGCCAAGGATACTCCCTTGCCACGATATATTTCATAATACATGGTATTATGGGCCTATATTTGCAACACATAGAAATCTGAGACAGGCAACCAGGAGTTTGGGTTTCCTCACTGTCTCTTGAGTAAGCCATGGTATAAAGATTAGCATTTCTTCTAGACTCCACCCCACAGTTACCCAGCAACAGCCAGGTATGCCTGACCCAGTTTAAAAGGGGCTACTCACCCCCTCCACTTCTCTCTTGCCCTCCTGCTTTCTTCCCTTCTTCCCTCTTCTCTTTCTGTCCCTTCTCTCCTCATTCCCCTCCCCCTCTCTCTCCACGTGCTCATGGCTGGCCTCTACTCCTCTCTCTCTTCCTCTTTCCCTCCCTCCCCTTCCCTTCCTCCCCTCTCTCTTACTCCCCCTCCCTTCCTCCTCCCTCCCTTCGTCTCCCCCCAACCCCGCCTTTCTCTACCACCTCCTCAACTCCCTTCAGCATGCCCTAAATAAACTCTATTCCATACTGGCTGGCACCTCAGGGGTAAGGGATGCCTCAGCATGGGCCCACAGAGGCACCCTCTTCCCCGGCACCAAACCGTGCCTCTACCAAACATATCCCTGGCTTCTTTTTGATAAACACAACAGCTACCTACCATGAACTACATAGAGAACTCTACCACAAATAACAATGAAAGAGGAGAGGGAGAAGACAGATGCCAATCTGTAAATTTTATACCATGGCTTACTCAAGAGAAAGTGAGGCAACCCAGGAGAATGACAAAAGCAGAAGGAAATGTAGATGAATAAATAAGCCTACAGTAGGACATTATTCAGCCACTTAAAATGGAGGCCATTTGGACACATGCTACAACATGCCACAGAAATGGAAAGATCAAAAATGTTCTATGTTAGCTGGGCATGGTAGTACACACCTTTAATCCCAGCAAAGGCAAAGGCAGGCGGATCTCTGTGAGTTTGAGCCCAGTCTGGTCCACAAAGAAAGTTCCATGGCTGTTACACAGAGAAACAAGAGGGGTGGGGGAGGGAGGGAGGAAGAGAGGGAAAGAGAGGGGGAGAATTTTATGATTCACTCATGTGAAGTCACTATAGGTGACGGCATACTTCCTTCCCATCTTACATCTGCTCGTCTTTTCTTTCTTTCTTATTCTGTTTTGTTTGGTTGGTTTTGCTGTTGTTTTGAGACAGGTTCCTCTGTGTGGCCCTGGCTGTACTGGAACTTACTCTGTATATCAGGCTGACCTCACAGAGATCCCCCTGCCTCTGCCTCACAAATATTAAAGGTGTGTGCCACCACTGCCCAGTGGAGATTTGCTTTTCTAGTAAACAGAAACATTTAGGCTTATTTACCCAATAACAATCCTTCTTTCTAGCTGGTTAAGCCAATGTCACCAGCACTGCCATTTTGAGGGAGGAGAGGTTTGAACTTGACAAATACATACATAATGCAAACTCACAGAAGAAAGTAGTGGATCCCAGAGCCCTGGGGGGAGGATCCAGGAGAGAGGAAGGGAGAAAGGGATCATGGCAAGATGGAATTTCTTCAACTGAATATTGACTGTTACTGCATAGTATCTCTCAAAAGGTGAAGTTAATTTCAGGTTCTCAGATTCCTCTTCCCAGAAGTAATTATCCATAGCTGACACTGAAAAAATCTCCTAAAAGGCCATGACACTGTGGCTGTTACTTATGCTCTGGTATCACCTCCTCTGTTCACCATCTCTCCACCACCCCTCTTACCTCACATATGCCCGCTCAGCTTAAAGGTTAGCTGATAATACTTTGTCTAATTAGCCAACATGTAGTATTGCCTCTACCCTTGCCTTCTGAACTTCTGAACCTGTTCTTTCCTATAAAATGCCTGCCCTGAGAAAAGACTGGTAGCACAGTTAGGCTCCTGAGTCCTTTTCTTGTGGTCCTGATCAATCAGTCTTGGGGTGTGCATTCAACAAACTATTCATGCTTAACTAGAGCTTGGTGTTTGTATAGTTTATGTGGTGACTGCTGAACCCCAACATCTGGTGCATTGTTTCTGCTTTGGTCTAGACTTTTGGAGACCCAAGAGAGGAGAGCTCCCAGGGTTAGAAGAGGTCAGCAGGCGTCCTGCTTTCTCTCTGATTCCCCCTGAGGGAACACCAGGTTCTGGGACCCTTTGACAGGACATCTAGTTCTCTTCTCTCTTCCTCTTCCCCAAGCTCTATTGGCTGTCCTTGGTGTGCTAGACTGTCCATGTTTGTCAGTTCATGTCTGTAGTTTATTTTTGTTGCTTGAGTGTTCTCTGTGTTTAATATTTGGTGAAAAAAAAATGGCTAAAACGTCATCTGCTGGCCGTTAACTCCTTGACTTAGTTTTAACTCATTTGAAGGATTTTTAGGAAAAGTGACTGAATTGGGAGAGCAAAAAAAACTGATAAACTAGTAGAGCCCTCAGAGCTCTGCACCTGCAGCAGGGAGTCTAGCACTGCTGGAGAAGCCCTGCTTCCTGCCTGGATCAGGTTGGCAGCAAGTCTGGGGTGGCAGTAGTGTCTCAGTTTCTCAGGTAAGAACGCTAATGGCAAATTCTGCTATAAAATCTCTGTGCCCATGAGAATTGGATTCCACAAGTGCTCTTTCCTTGAATTAAAAATTTGTCTGTCTGTTTTAAATGCATAAATACATGTGACCACTACATTTTTATTTCTGACTGGTCTTAAATGTTTAAGTTTACTGTGTTATGCATGTCTTGGTTATAAAATATTGGTTTATAATATATGGTTAAAATTTTGTAACGTCAGACTGGAGAGATGGCTCAGTGGTTAAGAGCACCGAATGCTCTTTCAGAGGTCCCGGGTTCAATTCCCAGCAACCACATGGTGGCTCACAACCATCTGTAATGGGATCTGATGCCCTCTTCTGGTGTGTCTGAAGAGAGCAATGGTGTACTCATATACATAAAATAAAATGAATCTTTGAAGAAAAGAATTAAAAAGAGAGGAAAAAATATTATGTATACTCTACTCTCTGTCCATGTAGCCAGTTAGATAGGGCCGATCTTCAAACCTTATAATATGAGAAAACAAGACACACTACAAAACACTAGTTAAAACTGTTAGTAAGTATGTTTGCTGTCAAGCCTAAGGATCTGAGTTTCAACCTGGTGGAAGGAGAGAAACAGCTCCCACAAATAAAATAAATAAATAGGTGGTAGTAACCACCACCTCCACCACCACCACCACCACCATCACCACCACCACCACCACCACCACCATCACCACCACCACCTCCACCACCACCACCACCACCACCACCACCATCACCACCACCACCATCACCATCACCACCACCACCACCACCACCACCACCACCACCACCACCACCACCACCATCACCACCACCACCACCACCATTATCATATTAGTTGTCGACTGCTGAGATGGCTCAGGAGGTAAAGATATCTGCTGCCAAGTCTGAAGACTCAAATTCGATCCCTGGGACTCACATGGGAGAATGAAATAATTGACTCCTGTAAGATGTTCCTCTGACCTCTACAACTGTGCCATGGCACAGTCATAAACACAACGAGAGAGAGAGAGAGAGAGAGAAAGAGAGAGAGAGAGAGAGAGAGAGAGAATAAATAAACATATATATTAAATGTTAGCTAGATTGTGGATATTGCTTAATTGGTTGAGTGTTTGTTATTTTGTCTTTTTTTTTTTCCCAGAGCTGAGGACCAAACCCAGGGCTTTGTGCTTGGTAGGCAAGTGCTCTACCACTGATCTAAATCCCCAACCCCTGGTCGAGTGTTTGATAGCTAGGTGTAAGTCCTGGGTTCAGTCCTCAGATTCCACAAACTGAGCCTGGTAGCAAATTCCTGTATTCCAGCACTTGTGAAGTGGAGGCAGGACAATCAGAAGTTCAAAGTCACCCTCGGATACATAGTGAGTTTGAGGCATGTTTGGGCTGGGACTATTTTAGAAAACTGAAATGTAAAGCCAAATGTGGCAGTGAACAGTAAAGAGGCTGGGCAGCCAGCCTCCACACTCTCACCACACACAAAGCTTCCCCTCAGCACCCTCTCACCTCCTTGCTCTTTCCTGACCTTTCAAAGGAGGCACAGCCTAGGGCCGAAATTCAGCTATCTCCATTCCAATGGCACTCCCTAATGACAGCCCTCTCAAGGGGCAAATGCCAGCTTGAGAACAGATAAACAGATAAACACCCACAACTCCCAGCCCCCATGTCTCTGGCACCCTCTCTGATGGATAGCTAAGCACTCCCCAGTGCAGGTAGCCCCTGTCCTTGAGAAAAACAAAACAAAACAAAACAAACAAAAACAAACAAACAAACAAAAAACAAAAAAACAAAAAAAAAAAACCCCACATCCTTAGGGTGATAATCGCCATATTTTGGGGCAATCAAGCATTTCCAGACAGCTGTGACCAGTTTGTGAAAACACTAGTCCCTGATAGCTCCATAAAGGCCAAAAGAGCTTCCCTCTCCAATTGTGCGACCCCGCCCACCGCCTAAACAAATGGTGTTGTGTTTGAAAAATGACTTCCCTTATCATTTTCCTTGTCATGTAACCCTGAAACCCCAGAATCTGCTTGTGTATAAATGTCCTGAGCCCCTAGACGCTGCAGCTGCATCACAATGCAGTATGAACACATTGCAATTCAAAGCAGGTTTGCGTTTATTAAAAGACTGTCTCACTACATCAGGTTGGCAATTCTTTGAGCACTTCTGGGGATCCTGAGATCTGGGCATAACAATAGGAAGCAGGGGCATGTGAATCTTGATTTAGAGGCTAGCCTAGTCTATAGAGCAAGTTCCTAGATACCCAGGGCTACATAGAGAAACCCTGTCTTGGAAAACAAAACCTTGGAAAACCTAGGCATGGTGGTGAATGCGTTTAATCCCAGCACTTGAAAGGCAGAGGCAGGAAGATCTTTGTTTAAGGCCAACCTGGTTTACAGAGCAAGTTCCTAGATAGCCAGGACTACACAGAGAAATCCTGTTTCAAAAACAAACAAACAAACAAAACAAATTATTAAACCCAAAAACTAAACTAAAAAAAAAAGTCAGCAAAATATTTATAACTTCTTATGTGCTTTTGGAAATGTACAAGAAATTAGAGTGACTACAAACTGATATAGAGTCCCTAGAACTGGAATTATAGATCATTGTAAGCCACTGCATGGGTGCTGGGAACCAAATCTGGGTCTTCGGCAAGATCAGTGTGATGGTTTGTATATGCTCAGCCCAGGGAGTAGCACTATTAGAAGGTGTGGCCCTGTTGGAGAAGGTGTGCACTGTGGGCATGGGCTTTAAGACCCTCATCCTAGCTGTCTGGAAGCCAGTATTCTGCTAGCAGCCTTCAGATGAACATATAGAACTCTCAGCTCCTCCTGCACTCTGCCTGCCTGGATGCTGACATGTTCCCACCTTGATGATAATGGACTGAACCTCTGAACCTGTAAGCCAGCCCCAATTAAATGTTGTCCTTATAAGAGTTGCATTGGTCATGGTGCCTGTTCACAGCAGTAAAACCCTAAGACAATCAGCAAGTGCCTTTGACTGCTGAGCCATCTCCAACCCCCATTATGTTCTTTTGCCCCAGAGAGTCAAACATCCAATTATGCCTCAATATATAACATTTTTATATCATTATGTTCGTGTGAATGTGTGCATGTGTATAGGCGACAGGACAAGTTTCAGGATGCCAGAGGTTAAGGACATGTGTTACCATTCTCTGCTCGCATACCTTAACTTTCAAGCACAGGCTTCTGTGATAATCGCTGTAGCTTTCCTGTGTAGCTAAGTGACCAGCTCAGAATGCGCCAGAACCTCTGACTGAGATGCTCATGTCTTCTTCACCCAAGGGCTGTGAGTTTAAGAGGTCTGTGGTTCTTGTGACTCACATTAGCACGTTAAAAAGTCTTTAATTTCCAATCATGGTTATAAATTAAGAAGGACTAAAATGCAACAAATATTTGTATGTTCCTTAAGAGGGTAACAGTGCTGAAGCTGGCGGTGTGTGCAGGTGAGTCACAGCATGATTGCCTCTCACATTAGGCAAAAGGAACTTTCCTCACCAGTGTGCGATAGGCTGAGGTGATCTGTTCGTGAGCAAATCTGGTTTTTTCTGCATTGGGCCCTGAAAAGTATTCTGGGTAATAGAATGCCTGTTTCTCATTTATTTATTTATTCATTTATTTATTTATTTATTTATTTATCTAGATATATTTATTTCATTTATATGAGTATACTGCAACTGTCTTCAGACACAGCAGAAGTGGGGATCAGATTCCATTACAGATGGTTGTGAGCCACCTTGTGGCCACTGGGAATTGAACTCAGGACCTCTGGAAGAGCAGGCAGCCTTAACCTCTGAGCCAATACTCCAGCCCTGTTTTCCTTTTATTTGTTTCTGTCTCCCTTCCCTCCCCTCCCCTCTCCCTCCCTGTCTCTGTCTCTGTCTCTGTCTCTGTCTCTGTCTCTGTCTCTGTCTCTCTCTCTCTCTCTCTCTCTCTCTCTCTCTCTCTCTCTGTGTGTGTGTGTGTGTGTGTGTGTGTAGAGGGGGAGTGTCTTTTCAGACAGGGTCTCTCTGTAGCCCTAGCTAACCTGGAACTCACCATGTAGACCAGACTGTCTGTGCTATCACAAAGCCTGCCTGTCTCTGCCTCCCTAGTGCTGGGATTAGAAGTGTGTGCCCTCGTGCCTTGCTATTGTTTTTCATTTTATCACTTAGGTCTCATTAAAAATTCTGCCATTTTTAATCCACTTTTTTCCCTAAGGAAATAGAACATGGCAGAATAAACTATGTCAAGATTGCGTCAGAATCCTCCTTATTTTAGCATCTGAAAGGGTAACTTCTAAAAGGATTACATAGAAAACTCAGCAAATTAACCCTTGAAAAACAAACAAACTAACTAACTAACTAACTAAACTAAGAGTAAAAGTCATCAAGATAAAAATCTTACTTTGAAAAATTATCTTTTTTTTCCCAGGCAAGAATATTCTGAGCCCTTTATTTATTTGTATATCTATTTATTTTAATTAAAAAACTATTTAATTGAATTTGTTCTGTGATAACTTCATATGTGTATAAAGTATGTCCAGCTACTACAACCTTGCCCTCCACTCCTTGTTAACCACCCTATTCCCTACAGTTGCTTTCACGTTCAAATTGTATTTCTTTATTTATGATTTATTTATTTATTTATTATAACCTATAGTTATCAGGCCTATGGCCTGACATTGTCAGTTCTGTTTTCTTTTTTTAAGTGTGAATATTTTATTTTTTGAGAATTCTGTATGTGAGTACTATATTTACATCATTTCCACTCTTCTCTCTCCCGGCTCCAACTCCCCCTGCCTCCATCCCTCTCCACTTCCTCTCAAATTTATGACTTCTTTAATTACTGTTTTGCACACACAGACACACACACACACACACACACACACACACACACACCCCTTACTGAGTCCTTTCAGTGTTGTACATGTGCTTAGGACTGCACACTGGCAATTGATCACCTATCAGGGGGCTTGTCCCTTGAGAAAACTGGTTCTCTGTTTCTCAGAAGCCATTGGCTGCCTATAGCTCTTGGTCTAGCGTGGGACCTTGGAAGAGAGAAGAGGAAGATGCTAAGAGCTGAAGGACAGATGCCTACTGCAAGGTCGTGTCTTCTAGATAAGAACTAGCAACATGGTTGTATAAATAAGACCTGCATGTTGACATCAGTTTACATGCCAAAAATATACCTTTAAATTTTTGTTATTTTCTTAGCATTTCTTTCATTATTAAAAAAGGTAGTTTGTTTGCCTGTTTATTTATTTAATTTATGTGTATGTGCCTGTGGTTCTTTCAGAGGCCAGAGGGTATTGGACCCCCTCGAACTGGAATTATAGGTGGTTGTGATCCAGCTACTGTGGATGCTGTAACCAAACCTAGATTTTCTGGAGAACAGTAAGAGCCCTAACCACTGAGGCATCTCTTCAGCCTCTAAATTTATTTACCTACTTTTAAAATTTGTATGAGAGTTTGTTGACTTGCACTCATGACACTTGTGTGCCTGGTAGCTGAGGAAATCAGAAAGAAATGTCAAAGTACATTCTCTGGAAATGTATTTACAGATGGTTATTAGTCACCATGTAGATGCTGGGAACGGAACCTGGTCCTGGTCCTCTGCAAAGGGACAAGAATTCTTAAGTGTCTAGCCACCGATCCAGGCACTAAAGCATTACTTGTGATGGCGAAATTGAGAAACATTGTTTTCTGGGGAGAACAAGGTCTCATGTAGGCAAGGCTGCTCCTCTCTGTGTTGTTGGAGATTGGTCCCCTGCCTACCTCTTCTATTCAGGGCTGTGTGGCATGCGAGAAACATCTTTTAAAAATGAAACACAATCTATCATGTTTAGATATACATGCTAGACATCATTAAAAGTACAAGTCAGTAATCTTAAGAAGAAAGTAAAACAATATTTAATAACTACACTATTGTTTAATCTACCATTTGTGTTAAGGTCTAGGTAAAATATTAAGGCCTAGGCAACCCTTACCTGACTAGTCTGCCATTTTGTTCTGTTTCTAATATTATAAGGAAACGTTCTCATACGTTGTTTCTACTGTTACTAGGAAACTTTCTCATGCTTGAGTTCATTATATTTTCTGTTGCATTCTGTGTCCTTGGAAACCAATTACAATTGTAATGGTTTGTATATACTTGGCCCGGGGAGTGGCACTGTTAGAGGTGTGGCCTTGTTGGAGTATGTGTGTCACTGTGGGTGGGGGCTTGATCTAGGTGCCTAGAAACTAGCACCCTTCAGATGAAGAGGTAGTACTTTTAGCTCCTCCTGCACCATGTCTGCCTGGATTCTGCCATGCTCCCACCTTGATGATAATGGACTGAATCCCTGAACCTGTAAGCAGCCCCAATTAAATGTTGCCCTTATAGGAGTTGCCTTGGTCATGGTGTCTGTTCACAGCAATAAAACCCTATGACAATGACAGAGGTCAGTAAAGTCAGTAGAACTGCTTTGTATAGTTACCCACAATAAGCTTGGACCTGAACCAACCACCCAGCAGCACTTCCTAAACCTGTGTATGGTGCTGGAGAGGTGGCTCAGAGGTTAAGAGCACCGACTACTCTTCTAGAGGTCCTGAGTTCAATTCCCACAACTACATAGTGGCTCACAATCATCTGTAATGGGATCTGATGCCCTCCTCTGGTGTGTCTGAAGACAGTTACAGTGTGTTCATATAAATAAAATAAATCTTTAAAACCACCACCAACAACAACAAAAACAACAAAATGAACTGTGTTAACATCTGGAGTCCATCCATTCTGATAAAAAAAAATGACTGAAAAAATAAGTGAGACAAATTCTCCGGACAGAACAATTCCAACTAGTTTATGTAGCTACTTTGCCAGAAGGAGGTGGCATACAATCCCCACTCCTTAGGTGTGGCTGTGAACAGTGGTTGCCTTCAGAAGAGCACAGAGTGGGCGAAAGACCACAGTGGAGAAACCAGTCCTGTCAGCTAGCTTTCCCTCACAAGAATGAGGTAGCACAGATAACCAACTGAAAAAGAGGAAAGTTTGCTTTGGCACATAGCTTTAGGGATTCTAGACCAGGATTAACTGGTGGGCCATAGTGGGGAGAACCTCATGGTGGGAGAGCAAAACCACTCCCCTCACAGCCTGGAAGGGAGAGATGGGAGGGAAAGGGTTTAAAGGTTAACACTCCCCTTTGGAAGGAGTGATGATACAACCTAAGCCCACACAAGATTCCAACTTTAAAAAGTCTTGCCACTGTTAGGAACAAGCAAAAGAAACATATTCTAAGTACTACCATTTCTTTTTCAGACTCCATTTAATCATAGGGAAAAACCAAATTCAAGGTCCTAGGCCCTAGGGGAGCTTCCTAATAGCTGAACAGCTTCTATTTTAAGGAAGTTGTTGTCTGAGCACAGCCATCTCAAGGACAACTCCATCTTGCTGGCAGGGTCAAACAAGTTCATGTTCCCAGGCTCAGAAACCTGCCTCCTAACCTGATTGGTGGAAACTCCTTTGCTCAACCCCTTGTGTCAAAATATGATTGGACAAAGCTACAGCTCACCTCCATCCTCCTTGCTTTGTGATCTCATCCTTTAAATATGCTGTGCAGTTTCTCTTCAGGGTTGTAGTTCAGCTTCGGAGTCTTTGGCCCTGAACCATCAGTAGCAGCTTGATTATAATAGATTTTTGTCATCTGCATTGACCTGGTATTTGAGTTATGTTAGGTTGACGTTGGATTTTAAAGAACTCCACAACAGCACGACCTACAATCAAACTTTTACCTCATGGACCTTTGAGGGAACATTCCAGGTTTAAGCCACAGATTCTACTATCTTTTGAAAAAGTCATGTACCATGTAATGTTTTGGCTAATGGTATATGTACCATGTAATGGTGCTCCCTGAACTTGTAATAGAGCTGAAAATTACTAAAGCCAGGTACAATTGTAGCCACTGTAAGATGGTAGATCATGCTGTTTGGATGTTGGGGGGACAGATACTGATGTAAATGAGCCTTCCACACTGCTTCTGGTAGAAAAGTATAGCCCATACTTGTACAACACAATGTCTGATCCTAGCTATGCTACTGGCTCATACCTTTATTATACGTACTATACTGTTTTTCTGGATAGAGGTGAATAAATGTGCATTTACCCCAGATGGAGCACTGATGGCAGAATATAACTTGCTGAGCTAGAGTGGGTGCTTACCAGTAACTATGAAGCCAAGACAGAAGTCACATTGTCATACTTTGCCACATTGTTATACATTGTTACACATTGTTACTAAGTCTCCACACCTTACAAGACTACATTTCTGTTTCCTAAGCCTGATGTATCCTGCAGACCACGATTCCCACCCCTGTGCTGAGCTTGTGACCCCCATGGTGCATGTCCACCTTTTGCCTTGCTAAACTCTTGAACCTGCGGTACATGATTGTCCCTTTGCCTTACAAAATGTGTCTTCCCAGATCCCTTGATAGCTCTCCTTCTACAAGATCCACAAGATATATTCTTGTACTTATCTACCGGAGGCAGCCTTGAGCTGAGTCCCCCACTCTTCTGTCCACATGCCAATTATCTCCACAGGTGTTTTCTACCAATCCCAACCTGGCCCCATAAAAGAGACCTTAAAAGCCACTGAGCTGCTGTTCTCTGAAATCCAGACTTTGGGAGAGGCATCTGTCTGGCCAGTCCCCTGATGTACCTCTAAATACAGCTTGCTTTAACCAGACAGTCATAATTGCCACCCCCCCCGCCACCCAAGGTCTAACAGTGAGGAGTTTTCTCCAGGAGTGTGAGTGACCAACAAGCAGTCTGGCCAGCCCAGGAGCCTACTCTTAGCGTATAAACTGAGAGGGGTTTAGGAATCTTTTAAGTTTCCAAAGTTTACTAAATCTCCTGAATGATGTGTGTCTTCCCTGAAGGATGTTTCAATTCTGATGAAATAGCTCTACGACACTATGCTATAATTTTTTGATTGTTATTTTAGTTAAGAAACAATACTTCTGACCAGATGATGGTGGCACATGCCTTTAATCCCAGAACTCAGAGGAACTCTGTGAGTTCAAGGCCAGCCTGCTCCAGGACAGCCAGGGCTGTTACACAGAAAAACTCTGTTTTGAAAAACAAACAAAAAAACAAAACAAAAAAACAACAACAAAACAAAACAAAAAACTAAAAAAAAAGAAAGGAAGAAGAAACAATACTTCTATTTATAAAGAAAATCAATCTTGCTGTTCATCAAATGCATGCATACAAAAATAAATAAGTACAATTAAAAAATAAAAATTTTTTCTTAAACCTTGATGGTCATGTCCTTCCATCTCCTGAGGCGTGGCAGCCCTGTAGCCACCGAGGCTTGTGGTTGCCCTGTGGGCTACCAGGCCGTGCAGGCAGGCAGCTTCCACTGTAGGGTCTTTCCATACACCTGGCTTTTGTGTTAGCTGAGACTGAGAGTGGTGGTATTGGGGTAGAGTGAGGTATCCCAGAATGCTTCACTTCAATTTTTTTTGGGGGGGGGGGTTCAAGACAGGGTTTCTCTGCATAGCACTGGCTGTCCTAAACTGTAGACCAGGCTGACCTCGAATTCTGCCTGCCTCTGCTTCCCAAGTGTTGGGATTAAAGGTATGGGCCACCACTGCCCAGCTCTTCACTTCAATTCTAAAACAAAGAGCTCCCAGGGGAACTGGGACAAGCTGGCCACCTTCAGCAGCTTTGTCCCTGGTCATTTCTACCTCCACCCAGCCTTGTAGAGTGACCAGAAGAGCCAGACAAATCTAGTCATGCCACTGCCTGGCTAGAAACCCTTGATGGTGCAAACAGTCTGGTGTTCTTCCTTCCCTCCACCCACTCCCTGCTCAATTCCCCTCCCACATTCTCTCTCTCTCTCTCTCTCTCTCTCTCTCTCTCTCTCTCTCTCTCT
>JANHMN010000012.1:63263517-63268517 GCA_030674055.1 Rhabdomys pumilio
TCTCTCTCTCTCTCTCTCTCTCTCTCTCTCTCTCTCTCTCTCTCTCTGCCCCTTACACAAGGACAGGAGCTCATTAGGATCCAGTTCCTGATATCCTTCTTGGCTTTGTTGTTAACCAGGAGTCTTCTCTCTGGCCAGTCTTGGGGTCAGTTGCATTGTGTCATTTATGAACCAAACCCTGCCAAGAAAAGACTGTGTCAAGTCTTTAGGATGCCAGAAAACTCTGCCTGCAGCAGCCTGCTCCTTGATGTGACCTCTGCTGAGGTTTATCTGATCCTCCTGGTTTGAGTTAGGGTATGTAGCTGTTAGGATGATTTCTGGCTACTGAAACAGAGACCCAATGATTCTGGCTTACCAAGAAGGAGATTAAATTTCTTTCCCAAGTGAAATGATGGCGGAGATACAGTGGCAAAGGCAATTTGACAGCTTTCCACTTGTGGGTTGGGGGCAGGGTGGGGTATCCTAATTTTGTTCATCTCTGTCACATTGTGGTTCAATACCGAGTGTACGACAGTCACATGTCACAAGAGGCATCAAATCCCCCAAGTTACTTTCTCTACACTACAGAGTAGAACCATGATTCATCTCTGCTCACATCTGACTCCAGAAAATACTTCTAGAGAATATCATTTGCCCTGACTGAATACCTGTTCAGTTATGGTGAGCTTACCCTGGACTCTACCAACATTCACCCTTTGTCCCAGAATTACACCCTTACTCCCTAAAGACCAGTCCATAAGTGTTGCGGCCTGAGCTGCCCCACGTTGGATGCCAAAAATGTTGCGGGGGGGGGGGGGGGGGGGGGGGGGGGGGGGGGGTGCGAGCTTCCCTACATTTGGGGGCCAAAATGTCTCGGACTGCTCTGTCAGTGTTGGAAATCGCACTGCCAAAAGCCGTGGGGGCTAAATTGTTAGAGCCCACACTGCCCCAGGCTGTTCCGGTTCGTGGGTCAGGGTTCAGCAAGAGAGAGAGTGAGGACAGAATGGAGACCAGACAGTGTGATTCAATCCCATTTATTCTTCAGTCTCTCTTCTTCTCTCCAAGTCCCTAGTTCCAAGTCTCTAGTTACTAGCACCTAATCCTAGTTCCAGTTGCTAGTCTCTTTCCCAGTTCCAAGCTCTTTCTCCAAGTGTCAAGTGCCTAAATCTGTTACAAGTGTCTAACCTAATTCCTAGTTCCAAGTTGTACTGAACTCTTCTGTCTGCCTCTCGACTTTTATATGTCTCACTTCTAAGTCATGCCCTTAAGTCTCAGCTCTAAATCACACCTTTAAGTCTCACACACCCAAGGGAAAATCCTGGGTATCTAATACAAGATGTTATCAGAATGTGCTCAGCTGTTGTAGGCTATTATTATCAAATCTCTTGTCAGGGTATATGGCTCAAGATAGCTGCAAGGATGATAGCCGCCTTTTGTTGGCTCCCCACACGTAAGATGAGGGAAGAAATCACATACCACCTGCTGACTGACAAACACAGTGGTAACCTATATCTAACATATTGATATTTGTTTATAATTGGACATAATGATCATATTTAAGGAGAGTGGGATGTCTTGATACATATATGGTTTGTATAACAACAAAATCATTAAGTATTTAGGATATCTGTTACCTCATACCTTTATCACTTCTTAGTGGTAAGATACTCAATTCTTTTCTTCAAGTTGTTTTGAAATATTGACACCATGATGAACCACAGGGCTCCTTACCATATAATCACACACCAGAGAAATCTTATCCTAAGTGTGGCTCTGCGCTTGCTGATCAGTCTCCCCCACTCTGTACTTGCTGATCAGTCTCCCCCAATTCTGTACTTGCTGATCAGTTCCCCCCAACTCTGTACTTGCTGATCAGTTCCCCCCCAACTCTGTACCTGCTGATCAGCCTCCCTCCACTCTGTACTTGCTGATCAGCCTCCCTCCACTCTGTACTTGCTGATCAGTCTCCCTCCACTCTGTACTTGCTGACCAGCCTCCCCCACTTTGCCCTCTGCACTGTCTTCTCCAGCTTCTGAAAGCCACTAATCTCTTCACTCCAGTTGATAGGCCAAACAGGAACAATGTACTTGGCAGGTTAGCAGCTCTGTTTGTAGTTGAGACAATTAAGAATAAGTTCTTGCCGGGCAGTGGTGGCGCACACCTTTAATCCCAGCACTTGGGAGGCAGAGGCAGGTGGATTTCTGAGTTTGAGGACAGCCTGGTCTACAGAGTGAGTTCCAGGACAGCCAGGGCTACACAGAGAAATTCTGTCTAGAAAAAAGAAAATAAATAAATAAATAAATAAATAAATAAATAAATAAGACTAAGCTCCTGCTTGTCCTGTGTAGGTTATGGTTTCTGTTTGTAGTTAAGAAATAAGTTCTTCTGAGGCCTGAAGCAGATACCCGCCTGGTCTGCTTCTGGGGGCACCAGATCCCTCCTGACCCATCCTTGAGGGTGCAAGGAACCCAGAGCAGTAGAGAATTGTATATTGCAGAATGCACAGCCTTGGTGTATCTACTCATCAAGCAAAATGAGCGGACCTATTCAAACCTCCGGTGTCTGGGAGTTCCATCTGGATGCAGTGAGGACACAACGTCTGAGGCTTATCAATTTACTCTTCCCCCCATCCCTCTTCTGATGTCTCGACCCCCGTAATTAGCTTGAAGAAGTTAAAGAAGAGTCAGCGCCCCTATTTCCTGGGCTTGGGGACTAAGGTGATTAATATGGGGCTGTCTCTCTGGGGAACAGCAGTGATTTTGTTGGAACAGGGAGGATTAACTAGGATTTATGGCATAGCCATAACCTATTGGTAGAAATCTGTATAATTTAGTATCAAGATGAAGTTATAATTTCTTAAATGGTAGAAAATTCACTTGGATTTCAAATTTAAGGTTTTCGTTGGTATAAGCTTCTCATCGATATGAAAGTGAAATGAATATAGATACTCTCATGGGCATTGTGCCTGTATAATACACTTAGAAATACAAGACTTAGACCCAGCCCTTCTTTAACTTTTTTAAACTGACTTGGGATGATTAGCCTGTGAGTTAAGGGACTATAGCAAATTCATGACTTTGAGTTTATTGTTAGGGTGTTTTCTATATTTCATTTAGAAATAGCTGAGAGGAGATAACAGACAGCAGTCCAGGTTACCTTACATGGATAGTTGGATTTCAAAACGTCAGAAATCCATAGAATTGACGTCACAAATATTTCTATATTAATGTTCATTTTGATTAGAGACCTGTCTGCTCCTGACAGCTTCCTGTCTTGGATTCTAAGAAGAAATTGAGCATCATTGGAGTTACTCCTGTTGTGGTGAGACAGCTACCAGGCAAGAATTGCCTCTCTCCATCTACAGAAAAGGACACACTTGCAGAATAGATGATTTGCATCTTTTTTTGTGGTCGGGAATGTGTCTTCCTGCTTTGGGCCTTCCTTACCCACAGGTGGGTTCTTTTCCCTGAGGCTTGAGGAATGTAATCCAGCAAGTGTCCTCTGATTCAGGGATAATGTCCTCCACCCGGAATGAAGGCCTGAAATCTTACATTCAGTACCGCCTTCTGGAGCCTGCATTCTTTTGCTCAGGGTAAAGGAAAAGCCTATATATATTTCATAAAATGGTCTTTATAATTTTTCACTCTGCATAGCTGATACCCAGTTCCTCTGGTATGTTGTCGGCTTTTCCATCTGCACATTTAAGGTCCATCCCATTGGCTGATTTCTTCCTCTGTGTCGATGGCTGCTTCTTTACGTTCTGTATTGATTTTCACATTTTGTTCATCTGTGTGTTTGTGTTCCCTGTGAAGTTATCAATAGCTTTTGTGAGGTTTGGCATCTTCATCTGTGAATTCAGTAGGTGGTTCAACTCTTCCAAAGATATCAGGTTACTTTGCTTTTTCATGTCTTACATCTTTGTGCTGTGACTTGTATATCTGTTGATTTCAGTATCTCTTCTACTTGTATGTAGCCACCAACAGCTACAGAAACCGGGTTCACTTGAGAGGAAGGCTGGGAATGAAAGGGGAATGGAGGGAGAGAGAAGCATGGGGCCAAGACAATGTATTCTGGTCAAGGCCTGAAGTTTAATATTTTGTTTTCACATATATAGGGGAAAGCCCCACCCTGCAGAGTCTCTTTTTTGTTTCAGCCCAGCGGCTGGGTGAGGGGATAGCAGCCCAGAGGGGTCAAGGCAAGCTCAGCAGGCAGCCCATTCTTCTAGCTCCTGTAGCAGACTGCAGGTCTGCAAGAGACAATGCCTCCTAGGTCCTATTGTTTTGGTCTACTGTGGTAAACAGCTAGCAGGCCTGCTCAAGGCTGTGGGGGAGGGCACACTTTTATGGGGGGATTTCCTTTTTTGTTTTGTGTTTTGTTTTGTTTAGCTGCCACATGGATTCTGGGGATCAAAACGGGCCAGTGTTCTTAACTACCATTTCTCCAAGTTCTTAAGTGCTTTTATCAGGTTTGTCTGTGGCCATGTCTTTGATGGATTGTCTTGTTAGTTGATGTAGGAAGAGGTAGGCCCCTGGGTATATTTGCCTCTCTCTACTCTTTAAAAGATACACATTTATTTGGATGGAGGGTGCACACATGCACACATGTTAGAGGACAATTTGTGGAGAAGGCTCTTTCCTACCACGTGGGTCACAACTATTGAACTTTGGTTGTCAGGCTTGATGAGAAATTCCTTTACCCACTGAGCACCTCACTGAGTCTTCTCTGAGCTCTTAACAGTGGAAATGATGGGCTTATCCACTTGACACATGGACACTACCTCAGTGATGGACTGCAACCCGAAACTAAGTCAAAAGAACCCTTCCTTCCTCTAAGTTGCCTTTGACCAGGGTATTTGGGTTGTTTGTTTTGTTTTGTTTTGTTTTGAGACAGGGTCTCTCTGTGTATCCCTGCCTGCCCTGGAACTTGCTCTGTAAATCAGGCTGGCCTCAATTCACAGAAGAATGGAGGGGGAGAGGCAAAAGAACAACAGATTAGAAAAATGGAGAAAGAAAATAGAAAGG
>JANHMN010000012.1:63273517-63275133 GCA_030674055.1 Rhabdomys pumilio
CGCGAAGTTCTGGGATTGTAGCTTGTGTCCCTACAAGTTATACAGAGTGGTGGTGGGGGGACCTAGCATCTCCTGCATGCTAGGTAAGTCTTCTACCAACTGCACTACACCCCAACCACAAAGCCTTGCGGTTCAGGAGTGTAAAATAGTACAGCCACTCTGGAAAATAGTTTAATGACTTTTATTTAGTTGTTTAGTATGTATTATGTGTTATGCATTTTTAACTGCTAAGCCATCTCTCCAGCCCCTTGATTTACACTAAACCATATGAGCAATGACCATACGACACAGTAATTATAATCTAGACATTTGTTTAGATTGATGAAACTTCTGTTTACACAAAAATAGCTACAGGAATGTTCACTGAAGCTTAATTAAAAAAACCAGCTAAAAGTTAGAGATGACAGCAAAGTCTCCCAGGAGATGGTTAAACAGACTGTAGCACATTTGTAACATATTTTAAAAATATATGCTAGTGAACTACCAATTGAGCTTTTTTCACAGGAGTAAGTCAGATTGTATAATTCATGTACAGAACTCATTTGCTTTACATTTTGAAACATTTAATCATTGTGTATGTGTGTGTAAGAGAGAGAGAGAGAGCATTTTTATTTTTCTTTCTTTTCTTTATTTCTCTCTTTCTTTCATCTTTCTTTCTTTCTTTCTTTCTTTCTTTCTTTCTTTCTTTCTTTTTGAGACATGGTTTCTCTGTGTAGTCCTGGCTGTCCTGGAACTCACTCTGTAGACCAGGCTGGCCTCAAACTCAGAAATCCGCCTGCCTCTGCCTCCCTAAAGGTGTGTGTGCCACCACTGCCCGACTGGCGAGCACTTTTCTAAGATCGAAAATGTGTCCTCCAAGTTGCTTCTGTGCCAAAGGATGCTCCTGCTCCTGTGCTCAGGTGGCCCCTGCTTTCTGAAGGTTTGCTTTTTGTTTTTTTTTAAGCTGGAGTATTTTTCTTTTTATTTATTTGTTTATTACCACCTGGTAGGAATTAACTTCTGAAAAGCATCAGCCAGTGCTCATAACCACTGAGCCATCTCTCCAGCAGAAGCTTTCTTAAGTTTTTTTTTTTTTTTTTTTTTTTTTTTTTATGAGCTTTGCTTATCTGCAGTGTTGTTTTAAGTTAAGCAATGACATTAAAATGAGAGCTGAACTATGACTTCACAGAGTGGCCAGACACAGTACTCCTCTGTATTGGGGCCCTCTTCCCCCAGTACTGTGAGAATAAAATTTGAAAGCAGCTTGAAACAAATAACAAAAATTCATGGTCAGCAAAGACCACCAACAGCATGTTGAATATAGTCATAATAAAAATATTAAGTCCCTCCAGGGGCAGGGTGACCAAGAAATGAAAAGGCATGCAAAGACGTGCCCAGACAAGTCCAAACAAGCCCAAGTGAGTAATGGGCTATCTGGTGTTTACTTTTCTCTCCCCCCCTGTCTGGGAGGTCCGAAGTTTCATGGTCAAAAAATAACCAGTCATCCTGCCAGCTCAAATGATTGCTTATGCAAATTGCTGATGTTTAAAATATCCAATCATATGTAACTGTGCCAAATTTTCCCGCTCTCCCCAACCTCTATCTATAAATATCCCATTCTTCTTGGGGTCTTGGTC
>JANHMN010000012.1:63280133-63364709 GCA_030674055.1 Rhabdomys pumilio
TGATGCCCTCTTCTGGTGTGTCTGAAGACAGCTACAGTATACTCACATACATTAAATAAGTAAATAAATGTTTAAAAAAAAATAAAAAGGAAAGAAAAAACATGACTGCTCCTATAGAGGGGAGAGTTTATTACAGATAAGTAGGAGAGCCTAGCCAGAGGTAGACACATCTTGGAGAGTCCAGAGTGGTCATGACCCTGATCTGTCGGGGAAGGGAAGGGAGAAGGAAGAGCCCAGTACAACAGTCAAAGGTGTAGCAGAATTTTAGTAGAACCTTTGTATCTGGCATGAATCTGTTGTGATGGCACCTAAGCTTTGATGAAGCCTTTTGTTAGTATTGTGAGCAGGTCACTGCGAGGTTGAAGTATCCTTAAGGGGATACTTCAGATCCTTACAGGGATACTTCAGATCCTTCTCCACTCAGGGATCATATGCTGGATTGATGGTGAGATTATCAGCTACACAAGAGGGAAGAGAGTACACCAGAGACAGAGGGTTTTACATTCAGTTGCTCTTTAATGATGAACAGCAAACAATATATTATCACCAATGCTAAGGCTATTGCTACAACAAGGTATTGCCGAATTTCTTATTCATTCCACGTATCGTCTCTATCAAACACAAATAATAAATTGCTAATTACCAAAGAAATAAGCATAGCAACAAGTACGTCATTCATTCATGGGTTATACAACCTGAGTCCTTATGATGGTTTCAGGTTCAGGTCCGGAGTCTGGGAAGGTGGTCGAGGGCTGTGGCTTCCAGCTATTTTGACCTCGTAGGGTGCTTGACCACAAAGTATGTGCTTGACCACGAAGGAGGAGGTGTCATGTGTTGAGGAGGCATGGTTGGAGGATCATGTTAGACAGTCATGGCTACCAGTGTGTGATGATGTGATCTGGCTGGGCTACTCTTTTTATGCCCGATTTGATGTCACTGCTGACATGCGAGGCTGATAACCTTTCTCGTCTGGTTATCTCCAGGCTCTGACTCCTTTACAGCTGGTTATCACACTTATTCACAACAACTTGTTTTTGTGCACAAATATTTTGATTCATAAGGTTTCAAAACAATTTCTGGTTATCACAGCACTTCAAAACAACTTCACTTCAAAACTTGTTTTCTTTCCTATTACAAGATGGAGTTGGTCCTGTTAAGGGCTCTGCCCACATTGCAAACGTGGAAGGCATTGGGCTAGTGAATGTAGGTGCAAAAGAGATGCACAAGGAAACACCCTTTCCTATAATCAGGGAAATGGGAACAGGGGCCAGCTCCAGGCCCCGAACCAACACAAGCCAAAACAGGCTTATGGAGCAGTCAGTGTCATATCAGCAAACACCAATCCCTTTCTGAACTTAGTCAAGCAACACCAGGAAGCGCAGGACTGCCACTCACACAGTATTAACCCCAGAAATGGGACCTCAGGCCTTATGGGACTCTAGGACCCACTGGAGTGTTTGGACCACTCTATCCCAAATGTGTTTGGACTGATAGTGGGAAGAAGCAGTACTACTATGCAGGGACTGCAAATTTTTCCTGGAGTTATAGATAATGATTATCAGGGTGAGATTAAGGTAATGGTACAGGCAATTCAGAATATAGTCACCATTCCTACAGGAAAGAGGATAGCTCAACTATTGTTACTTCCATTGTACCCTACTAACCACAAGTATAAGAATCCTAAAAGAGGGGATCAAGGCTTTGGTTCCTCTGATTCATACTGGGTACAGCCCATAGTTAAACAAAAACCTATGATGACAATTTGGCTTGATGGAAAGGCATTCCAAGGCTTGGTTGATACAGGAGTTGATGTGACTATCCTAAAACAAAGCGATTGGCCTGCCACCTGGCCTCTTACCCCAACCTTAACCAACTTAAGGGGTATTGGCCAAAGTCAAAATCCACAGCAAAGCTCTAAGGTGCTGACGTGGAAAGATAAAGAAGGGAATACAAGGAATATACAACCCTATGTCATCCCGGGCCTTCCTATTAATCTCTGGGGCCGAGATCTGTTATCCCAGTTGGGATTGATTATGTGCAGCCCTAAGGAAGTAATTACAGCTCAAATGATAAACTCTGGATTTTCCCCAGGGAAAGGATTAGGAAAAAGTGAAGATGGAATTACTCATTCTATTGAGGTTTATGGTAACAATGAAAGAAGAGGCTTGGGGTATTTTTGATGGGGGCTACTGATTCAGCAGCACCCCAAGGGCGTTGTGCGGATCCCATCATCTGGAAGAGGGACTCACCCATCTGGGTGGATCAGTGGTTCCTAACCACTGAAAAATTACAAGTTGCCCAGTTGCTAGTGCAGGAGCAATTACAGGCAGGACATTTAGAAGAGAGTATTCTGAAGGAAAATCTGCTGCAGATAGATTCTGGCATCCTGATACCAAAAAGAATTTTGCAACAGTCCTCTGGAAAGACCCATTAACTGGAACCTCGAATGGGCCAGATCCAGTGCTTATCTGGGGAAGAGGTTCTGTTTGCATATATTCCCAAACTGCAGATGCTGAATGTTGGCTGCCAGAAAGACTGATTAAACAAATAGACAACAATAACAAATCCAGGGAGGAGAAACCCCCTGAGAAGCGTATTTTTTCTTTGCAGGAAATATGAAGGAAAAATGAAGATGCTTCACAATTGCCTTCAAACTGGAAGAGATCAACAAGCAAACCTGACTTGGGAAGTTCTCGATGCTGAAGGAGACATCACCACCTGAATCTCCAGGGTGGCTCTATTGGACTCTCGATTTCCTGACCTATAATTTAGTGGGGTACATTGTTTAAATCCACTACCACAGTCATTATAGTTGTTTTGGGGGTTTGAGATTGATTGAACAGGGACAGGGAATTTCCTTACTTGTTTTGTTAAGATCAAAGCTATGATCAGTTCTGTATTTCTGTGTGTTGCCCTTTAAAAAGAGTATTGCTGTTAAACTGACTATTTAGGCATTAAGTCTCTTGTCTCTCGGGTTTATACTGTTCAACAGACTGATGGCTTTTGTACAGCAACAGATAGATGCTATTCAAATGAAACACATACAGGTCCATTATTACAGGCTGGAAGTAGGGGACTCTGAAACCTCTGTCATCAAAACTGATGAGGATTAACCCCTAACTTATGCGCTAAGTCGGATAGTCAATGACGGGTAAGAGAACATATCGAGACCCTTGCCTCTAAAAGAAGGGAGGTCTCACCATCCTAAGACAGGAGCTCAATCAATGGCTGTTGAGTATCCAAGGACGGGAAAGGGAGGCTGGGGTCCTTTGTTCCAACCTAAGACAGACACGGTTTCCGTAAGTTTTCCCAGCCTTCCCTTTTGAAAAAATAATTAAAAGGGGGGATCTGTTGGGAGCCGACCTTTAGCAGAGAGTAGCTAGAAAGCAGCTATCCACATGCTAGCCACGCCTCCAAGGCTTACGTCATATCCATGTGCCTACAAGGGGCATGGCAAAAGTGTATAAATACCCCAGATTTCCCTTCAATAAAAGACAAGACTTGAAAAGATTAGACTTGAGACTGGATCAGAACCTCTGTCTTGTCTCCATTCCTAGTGTCTCTTCCCCTTATCCCCATTTCTCTCTCTCTCTGGACCCTGACCCGAAGACTGGAGCAAGCCGCAACATTTTTTGTTAAGTCTTTTGTCTCAAGCCAGGTAGAGGGGAGCCGGTTGCAATAACCACCTGTACAAAGGTCTTTATGGGTGGCTACCCTAAGCAGAGAGTATCTAACTTACTTTTTATTATAAATTTGACCTATTTTTTTTGGCTCTCTGACTCAGGATAGCCTGTAACTTTTTACAGCAGGCGACCTGTCTGACCTACCTGCAAGCAGTTTTGTTGGTTCAGAGTTTCTAAGCTGGAGTCACACGATTTGTCTCAGCACTACTCACTCACGTTTTTGTTTTTGTTTTTTTCCAAATAAAAAAATCTAATTATAACTCTCAGGTGAATAATCTTGCCGGGGTTGTTTTGTCTAGCTGCCATGGATCAAGGAAGATGTCTTTCCCCTCTGCCAGGTTCTTTGTTTTTTTGTTTGTTTGTTTGTTTTTTGTTTTTGTTTTTGTTTTTTGAGACAGGGTTTCTCTGTGTAGTCCTGGCTGTCCTGGAACTCACTCTGTAGACCAGGCTGGCCTCGAACTCAGAAATCCACCTGCCTCTACCTCCCAAGTGCTGGGATTAAAGGCATGCACCACCACTGCCCAGCCTCTGCCAGGTTCTTAATCACCTGGGCCCTACCTATCTTCACAGGCAGCAGGTAGGAGGCCACTGAGTTGCTATAGCAATGACCTCTGAGGTCCCCAGCATAGTCACTCACGCCAAATTAGGCAGCTGTCGCACGCTGTCCCCTCCACAGCCTCCGCTGACAGCAGAGGAACAGCACTTTCTTCTCTTGGTAGCCAACTTGCGTGGCCAGGTGGTTTAAGGGTGCTGTGCTAGGGGAGCCACGAGCTGTCGCCTGCCAGGTATGAGTTGGTCAAGGGCGCCCTCTATGCAGTGCTACCTGGAGAACACCTTACGTGTGGTGTGCGGGCTGCCCGAACCCGAACCGCGGTGCCCACCCATCAAAAAACGTGCCTGCCTTTCTGCTCTGTAGCAGCTCTCTTGTACCAGCAGCGCTATCTCCTTCTCTGCCAGTGGCCATGTTACCTCTTTTTAACTCAGGATGTTTAACACAGTAGATTCAGTCAAAATTGTGTCAGTTAAAGTCCAAGAACACAAAGAACAACAACCAACACACAATTTGTCAAGAAAACAGAGATAAACAACACAGACAGCTCACCTCTATCACGGGCGGCACATAAACCAGGTGATACAGACAGTTTTCGCCCCTGTCACAGGCACAGAGACCAAGTTACACAATCAGGACATAGAAAGACTGTCAGAAATCTGCCTGCCTCTGCCTCCCAAGTAAGACTCTAATAACCAGACAACGTGGACAGTCTTTACTGGACCTAATTTAACAGATTCAGATGACTTGGCCAGTCTATGCTACACCAAGTCTAACAGATTTAACACCACCAGCAATGAACAACACAAACCAAATACAGACACACTGCCATGAGAGCACAACAACTGCTGCCCTAGGTGGTGGTGGCCGTTCCTGATCTTTTCTCTCTGCCCCATTATTAACACACAAAGAGACTAACAAACACCCATCTCAATTGCGAGTGCCAGCTGGGAGGGATTCCACTTCCTCTCCAGCACCAAGATGGGAAATTCCAGGCGTTCCTTGGGTCCCTGTCCTCCTGAGATGTCTCCCAGGGTGCAGCAGCCAGTGACCCCACAGCACGTCTGCCAGTCACCCGTTTGTCTCCTCCTGAGACAAAAAATGATTTACTGTCTCTCCCAAGACAGAAACAACTGCCAGACCAAACCAAAAGTGCACTTTTCAGAAACCAAATAATTCAGACAGACGGGCACATGAGAAACCAAACAATTTAGACAGAACAGCATACGAGAAACCAAACAATTCAGACAAACTGGCACATGAGAAACCAAACAATTCAGACAGACGGCCACACAGCAACCAGACAGAAAAGCACAGGTGAAATTTTACCTCCAAGTGGGTTCTTGGAGATTAGATTTCCCGGCTCATGCACCAAAATGTAAGACCACCCCCGAAGGGAGGACCTCTCTCAAGCCTCAGAAATTTGAGGTCACCCAATAACTCACAAGACACCATTCTAGATGCAACAGCAAGAGGTATATTTCAGGATCAGTTGACTGATGGTCAATTCATAACCCATGCAGGAGCAGAGGAACTGACCCCATCACCTGGGAGTGGAGGGCTTATATAGGGAAGAACCACAAACCAAGGTGGGGTGTGAGGGGGTAACCAAGGAAACATAACATAAAAACAGTAGAAAATCTTTAAAAGTCCCAACCCAAATTTAGTCAGGGTCATGCAGAAAACATCTTATCTTCTGTGCAGTTGAGGGACCCTAAGGGCTTTTTCCAGTCCTACACCCTCCTTATAACTTCCCCCTCCCACCTGTGGTCAAGGCTAGGCCAAGTTCCAATCTCCACTCACAGAATCATTCTTGAGTAAAAAATTTTCAGAATGTACTGATAGTCACCTAACCCTCTGGAAAGAGTTCAAATGTGTGTCATGCTTAGTAGCCAATAGATTTAAAGGTCAATATGCTTAGCCAATAAGTTTGAACTATAACCTTGCTGATGCAACCTATGCCCCTAAAAAGTATAAAAACTGCGTGTAATAGCCAGGGTCATCTTCTCATCACGTGCCTTGAGGGACTGATCGAGGGTTAATCCCAACATGCTGGAAAATAAACCTCTTGCTTTTGCATTGATCTATGTTGCATCTCGGGTGTCTCACTCAGGAGCATCTTGAAGTAAGTACCACTGACCAAAGGTGGGTGGGGGGAGTGTCTTACATTTGGGGGCTTGTCTGGGATTTGAGGAGACCCACCCACCCACCCAAGCGACCACTGACTAGACTTATCAGAGGGAAAAAGACCGAGCTTGGCAACAGGTGCCAACTTACTTGTGTTTGTCTGTGTTTGTCTCTCTGTCTTTTGCTTTCACTTATGGCTCTTGAGCACGGTGTCAGCTGGAAAGCTTCTGGTGTGGTGTGGTCAACTGTGGTGGGCAGACATGCCTTAATGTAGTGACTGTGGGGAGTCTGGAGGATGCTTCAGGACCCCCTGGTGGGAGTCAGGAAGACTCTGCTCCTTTGGGAAATGGCAAGGTATAGTATCAGTGGGAGCTGACAGAGTCTTGTTATAATCTGTTTTCTGTGCCTGTGGGAGGGGCAAAACTGTATAACCTGGGTTTTGCACTTTTGGCAGGGGTGAACTGTCTGTGTGTTGATTGTCTTTCTCTGTGAAATGACTTGGAGTGACATTATTTTTGTTATTTTTGGACACAGGACAGACTGAGTCGACCCCATTAAACATTCTAGTTAACCAGTGGAGGGAAGTTAGGGAAAGAGGAGAAAACTTGTCAGTAGTGGTAAAGAAGGGAAAGTTAGTTACTCTCTGCTTCTCCAAATGGCCCATGGAGTAGGGTGGCCACCCATAGGGACCTTTGACTTGCAGGTGATCAAAGCAGTAGAGGAAAGAGTCTTTAGGCCAGGATCCCTTGGGCACTCAGATCACGTGTCCTATATAGTTACCTGGTAGAATCTAGTGGAGGTCCCCCTCCCCCTCAAGGATAGAAGACTTTCTTTCCCCAAGAGCCACCTTGCAGGTTCTGGCCTTCAGGAAAGAGGAAACACAGGAAGAGGGATCCAGACCTGAGAAGAAGTCAATCCTCCAAGACCCTTCAACACTGGACTTGTTTCTCCAAGACCCTCTTCTTCCATATCCCTGTACCCTTGCCCCCATGGCCCCACCAGTGCCAGTACCAGCCCCAGAGTCCTCAGCCTATACATGACTTGGACTATTGTACCCCTTTTTACCAGAGGGAAAAGAGGGAGGAGACCCTCAACTTCCCAGTTCAGCCACGGGAACCCAAAGTCTGAGAGTCACCTCCCCTACCACAGTGGCTCTCCCGATGAGGTTATATGGGTCTCTAGATAAGGGCACTCAGGCTATGCAATACTGGCCCTTCTCTTTGGCTTACTTTTACTACTGGAAAGCCCAACAGTCCCCCTTTTCAGATAATTCCAAGGGGATGATTAATTTCTTTAAGACTGTTTTATTTACTAATAAGCCCACCTGGGATGATACCTAACAACTCATGAGAGTGCTCTTCATGACCAAAGAGCAAGAGAGGATAAGGCAGGAAGCCAGAAAGTATGTCCCCTCAGACACAGGGGCACCATCAATTGACCAGGCTGTCATCGACAGTGGGTTTCACCTGACTAGACCTGACTGGGACTTTGTTTCAGCCAAAGGTAAGGAGGCTTTGTTGGCAGGTCTCAAGGCAGCTGCCCAGCAGCCCACAAATTTGACCAAAGTATGTGAGGTTAAGCAGAAGCTAGATGAGTTGCCCGCAGTCTTTCTAGAGAGACTCATGGAGGTATTCCATCAGTATATACCCTATGACCCCAGCAGTGAGGAGCACAAAGCTACTGTGATTATGCTTTTATAGACCAGGCTAGTAGAGATATCAGGAAAAAAGCTTCAGAGGTTAGAGGGACAACAGGATAAGTCGTTGAGGGATTCAGTGTAGGTTGCTGAGGAAGTCTACCATAACAGGGAGACAGAGGAGGAGAAAGAGCAAAGAAAGAGAAAAGAAGATGATGAAAGGGAAATGAAAAAAAAGAAAAGCAACAGGAATGGAATTTACAGAGAATCTTGGCTACAGTAGTTAGGGAAAGCAGAGAAGAGAGACTCCAACCAAAGAGAGATAGAAAACCTCTTGAAAAGGACCAGTGCACACATTGCCAGGAGATGGGCCACTGGGCCTGAGAGTTCTATTTGCCACAACAAATAGAAGCCGGGGGTGGGAAAATCCCCAACCTTCGAAAAAGCACCCCCAAACAGCAAAGGTGTTAGCCCTGGGTGAAGACAATGGTTAGGGTAGACAGGGTTCGGACTCCCTCCCCGAACCCAGGGTAACTCTGAGAGTGAAGGGGAAACCCACTCAGTTCTTGGTGGACATGGAGGCCCAACACTCAGTCTTCCTTCAAGCCGACGACCTTGTTTCCAAGAAAAAAAATCTTGGGTCTAAGGAGCCACTGGCACCAAAATGTATTCATGAACTACCTGAAGAACACCGGACCCATTCATTTATGGTCATCTCAGACTGTCCCTACCCTCTGTTGGGGCAAGACTTACTCTCCAAGATGGGGCCCAGATACACTCCCTGCCTAACGGGTCGCAACTAACTGGCCCAAAAGGAGAGCTCATACACATTCTGACTACCAGACTAAATGATGAGTATAAATTATTTGAAACCACCTTTTACTCAGAACCAGGACTTGACTTGGTGGTTGGAAACATTCCTGTCACCTTGGGCACAAGCGGCAGGGATGGACAAAGTAAAATGTCATCCCCTTGTGGTGGTAGAACTCAATGTGTTGGTTACCCCAGTGTCTCTCAGACAATACCCTCTGTCTTGAGAAGCAAGAGAAGGAATTAAGTCACACATCTCCAGCCTCCTCCAGCTTGAGGTGTTGCATAAGTGCTGTTCAGCTTGAAACACACCACTCCTGCCAGTTAAGAAGCCAGGCACTAATGATTACCACCCAGTTCAGGATGTAAACCGCCGAGTGTGGCTGACATCCACCCTACTGTGCCTAACCCCTACACTCTGTCGAGTTCTTTGCCACCTTCCAGAATTTGGTAGACAGTCTTAAGACTTGAAAGATGCTGTCTTCTGCCTGCCCTTGGCACCGCAAAGTCAAGAATACTTTGCCTTTGAATGGAAAGACCTCTCTGACCAACTCCTACCAGGAGCCGAGGCTATCAGGTTTACAGATGGGAGCAGTTATCTACATGAAGGTCAGAGACAAGCAGGTGCTGCTGTGGTAGATGGCACACATGTCATCTGGGCTGAATCTCTACCTCTCTGGCATGTTGGCACAGAAAGTGGAGCTAATTGCCCTCATCAAAGCCTTGCAACTTGGGGCCAGCAAGAAAATTAGCATCTACATGGATAGCAGGTATGCCTTTGTTCACCAAGAGAGAGGACTGCTCACATCAGAGAGAAAAGGAATAAACAAGCAGGAAATCTTGGATCTCTTGGATGCTGTGATGAATCCAGCAACTGTGAGTATTATTCATTGCCCAGGATGTCATTAGGGAAGAGACTCAGTGGCCCAGGGCAATAACCAGTCAGATCAAATGGCTCAAGAAGTGGCTACACAGGGGCCTATCCCAGTTATGGGACTGCAAGAGACACCAACTAGAGAATGGGATTGGACTAAGGAATGGCCTCACTCAAAATGTAAGGAAGAAGAAAGGACTCAGATTGCTAGCAACCCTACCAAGTATTTTCTAGAGAAGGAAGGGCAATGGTGCACACAAGAAGGAAAAACTATACTCCCCAGAAAGCAAGCAAAAGACTTACTAGGCCAAATGCACAGATGGACTCATTTAGGGGATGAAAAGCTTGTCCAAGCAGCTAAGGGATCTAAAGTATATAATGGATCTCAGGGTTTTAGTCAGAGATACAGTAGAACAGTGTAAGGTATGCCAGCATGTGAATGCTTATGTGGCCAGGAGTAAACAGGGCAAAAGACTTAGGGGTAAATACTTCCTCTACTTCTCCCCTCCCCTTCCTCTTTTCCTCTCCTCCCCTTTCTCTTTTCTCCCTTCCCCTTACTCTCTTTCTTTCCCAGCTTCACCTCCTCTTCTGCCTAATCACCAAGCTCCACTGAAATACAATGTAGCAGAGTAAGTATCCTGCTACAACACCCAGTATCCCATCTGGTCTAATTCTCTGAGCAAGGCCTCAGTTATCAAATGGCAAGTGTCTTCATCATGAGCAGCTGGAAAGAGGTCATCAACATACTGCAAAAGAGTTATTTGAAGGTAGGCCTGCCTATACTCACCCAGGTCTTCATGTAGTGCTTTATTGAAGATGGTGGGCAAGCTCTTGAGTTCTTGTGGCAGCCTAGTTCATGTTAGCTGTCCATTAAATCTGTGCTCCGGATCACTCCATTTGAAAGTGAACAAAGACTGACTACATGGTGCTAGTGGCACTAAAGAAACCATCCTTAAGGTCTAATACAGTTAGACATCTCGTTCAGGAGACAGACTACTCAGCAGGGTGTAAGGACTGTAGGGTGAATGTCTTCTATTCTCTTGTTCACTTCCCTTAAGTCTTGTACTGGCCAGTAGTCATTGGAGTGCAGTTTTGTTACTGGCAGGAGGGGTGTATTCCAGGCTGATTGGCAAGGGACCTCTATTCCTTGCTTTCAGAGTTATGTATGGCATTATTCTTTATCTCACCTCTCTAGGCATGGGATATTGGTGAACTCTGGCTGAATTGGCATTGGCCTTCAGTTGCACCAAGATTGGAGCACAATGCCTAGCTAGCCCTGCAGGATTTTTTTCTGCCTATACCCCAGGAATTTCTTCCCATATAACCTCTCTAGGTATGAGTCTTTGCCAGTGTTTAGAAGAGGGATGACATATAGCTAGCTTATATTCCTCTTCTAATATCACAATCAGTACATGTATAGGGCTGTTCTTATTTAAGGCCTGCACTCCCCCGGGGCCAAAGTGGATTTGTGCCCCCATTTTGGGTAGGAGGTCTTGGCCTAGGAGTGGATATGGGCATCCAAGGATGGCCATAAAAGAATGGCTTACCTGTCCCATTCCTAGATCCACTTTTCTTTGGGTAGTCCATGAATATCGATCGGTTCCAGTGGCCCCTTGGATCCATGGGGTTTTTGTTGTTGTTGTTGTTGGTGGTGGTGGTGGTGGTGGTGGTGGTGGTAAGGGTCCCCTAGGTTGCTTTAAGATTGAATGTTGTGCCCCAGTAAATACCAGTAAATATACTGGCTCCCCTTCTACCTTTAGGGTTACCCAGGGCTCATGGAAGGGACATGAGCCCTGACACCCTCAGTCATTCAGTTTTTCTATTTCAAACACCTTTGATTCTCCCTTCTTATGTCTCTTGAGACATTTGGTTTTCCAATGGCCTGTTTCTTTACAGTGTGCTCATTGATCCTTCTGGAGTCAGGGCCTCCCCTCCTGTCATGGTCGGCCTTCCATTTTGGGTAAATGGCCTGGAATATACTGGGAGGTTGGTTTTACAGAAGTTAAGCCAGGAAAACATGGTTACAAATACCTTCTAGTGTGTGTGGAAGGAGAAGAAGGAAGCTATCAGTCATGGAGAACTATGGATGGGTCGAAAGCTGTCCTGGGTAGCAACTTTTACTAAAAGGTTAGATATTGGGTAACAACTCTAATTATGTGGGCATCTTGTTAATTGAGCATTTCTAAATATATAAATCCTTTAGATAATCATTAATCTTTAAGAGTTTTATTTCTACCAGGTACTGCGAGGATAGCAGATATTGTCTGGGGTTCAGCCGAGCTTTGTGGATGCAGTGTGGGGGATTGGCAGAGCCATCCCCTCCCCCATGCTGGCATGTTGTGGGTGCCAGGACCTGCGCATCTAGCTAGCCAGAGCTCAAGTCAGAGCCGAGGAGCAGCAGGAACATGGTGGCTGCCATGGAACAAGCTGGACCGAGTGCTGTTTTCTAAATATAACCCCTATTGAGTGTCTACGAAAAAGGTACACCTCTGCCGAAGGGAGGTAACATACTTTGGGTACATACTCAAGGGAGGCCAACGCCTGCTATCCCAGGCCAGAAAAGAGACAATCCTTAACATCTCTGTCTCCAAGACCTGGCATCAGATTCATGAGTTCTTAGGCTCAGCAGGGTTCTGTAGACTCTGAGTACCTGGATTCATGGAAATTGCGAAGCCCCTATATGAGGCCACCAGGGGGGCAGGAGAATACTTTGAACTGGACTCCTGATATGGACAAACTTTTTACAAACCCAAGGAGACATTCCTTGAGGCCCCAGCACTTGCCCTGTCAGACATTCATAAACCCTCCCACCTGTACATAGACAAGAACAAAGACATAGCCAAAGGGGTATCAGCTCAGACCCTGAGCCCTTGGAAAAGACCAGTGGCCTGTCTAAAAGGCTGGACCTTATAGCAAGGAATGGCTAGCTTGCCGACAAATCACGGCAGCCACTGCTTTGCTGGTTAAGGATGCAGATAAAATTGTGGAACAAGAACTGATTATAATCATCCTTCATGCCATTGAGGGGGTTCTGAAAATGGCTCAGACCGCTGGATATTTAGTGCTTGCATGGTGCACTATCGATCTCTGTTCCTAAACATGCCTTGAATTAGATACCACCCTCCTAAACTTGCCTCTGCTCCCTAACCTTGACCTGGATGTATGCAAAACTGCCCAATAGCACTGAACCATGTTTAGAATCTGATACCAGATCTACTGGACATTCTCTGGCCAGATGTGGAAGTGACTTATTTTATGGATGGGAGCAGCTTCATGCAAGGAGGAATCAGGTATGCAGGTGTGGTGGCAGCGGTGGCTCTTGACTCTATAATATGAGCAATGGCCCTACTACCTGGGTCTTTGGCTCAGAAAGCTGAATTAATCACCTTGATACAGGCCCTAAAATTGGCAAAAGGGAAAGTTGCTAACATCTACACGGACAGCTGATACACCGTCACTATGGCTCATGTTCATGGACTCATATATAAAAGAATGGAGATTACTCTTTTTGACAGGGGGAAAGACTGTCAAAAATAAAGATGAGATCCTGGCCTTGTTAGAGGCATTATGGCTGCCTTTCAAGGTAGCCATCGTTCACTGCCCAGAACATCAAAAGGGCACTGAAAAGAGGGCAAGAGGAAACAGACTACCTGATAGGCTGCAAAGGAGGCTGTGTCAAACTCCACAGCCAAAGTCATGGTAGCTCTGGTTCCTCCAGAGCTTCCCCAGACTATAAAGGTTGATGGGATAAAGACTTGGATTCACAATTTCCTGCTGGGTGAGGAACAATTCAATAGCTGAAACACTGCAGGGAATGGCTTCTAGAAGATCAAGCACCTGAGGCCATCATCGAATGTAGGCTAGCTATCGCCCATCTGCAGGATCTACTAAAGCTAAGAGTTCAATACCTCTTGCCTCTTGAGTATCCCGCTGCACCCTAGACAATGAAGACTCCTAACAGATCTCCAAAGAGCTTCATCTACCTGCTCTTCATACTTGCTTCGCTTAGAAATCAGGCCACAGCAGGCAACCCTCACCAAGCTGTAACTACTAACTAAATGGATATTGTGAAACCCCAAGAGACCTAGGGAGAGAGGTACAGACTTTGACCCTGACTGGTCCAGTGAGTACCACCTTTCCCATTTTCAACCATTTGTACCCTAGCCAGAGACTAGGAAGGATCCAGGACCAAGAGGTAAACCTTGTTTATCATAACAGGACCTGCAAAATGCTAGGCCAACTTGTGGAAAGGACTGTCAAAAACAATTTGCAACCATCCAAGTCTACATATGCCCAGGGACAAATGACTATGGGACATGTAGTGGTACTGAGAGCTTCTTTTGCTGTAAATGGAGTATGAGACTAATGCCCCATGGGTGCATGGTAATCAGAATCTTATCCAGATCCAGATATGCAGGGTAGTGAACCCAACACCCAGAGGACTGGTAGGCTCAACATGGGAGAGAAACCCCATCTTTATCTCAATAACAGAAAGGGGACAGAAGAGTAAGAGGGTGGGAAGCTGGAAAAATTGGGGTTTAATGTTTAAAAGGGGACCCCTTTTTCAGATCTAAAAACACAAAGTCCCATCTGGACTTTCCCCTGTAGTAATAGGACCACTGTCCCAGTGATGCCAGTACCTGTCCTAAGAACTGTGACTTCAGAGTCTCAGATCCTCTTCCCTCATAAACTCAGTCCTGTCCCCAGTTATCACACTTCTCCCTAGGGGCTCATCTCTCCCGTTTGGACTGCTCAACTTTACCTTCAATTTTACTAACTATACTACTAACCTTATCAGAGAAGATTGTTGGCTATGCCTGGACCCCAGAACCCCATATTATACTGACTAGGCTACCACAGGAAATTTGTTAACGCCTCTAAAAAGCCCACCAACGTATTCCTGGGGAACATCCCCGGCCTTCACCCTTTGTGATGGTTTGTATATGCTTGGTCCAGGGAGTGGCACTATTAGGAGGTGTGGCCTTGTTGGAGTAGGTGTGTCACTGTGGGCATGGGCTTTAAGACCCTTGTCCTACCTGCCTGAGAGCCAGTATTCTGCTAGCAGCCTTCAGATGAAGATGTAGAACTCTGAGCTCCTCCTGTATCATGCCTGCCTGGGTGTTGCCATGTTCCTACCTTGATGATAATGGACTGAACCTCTGAACCTGTAAGCCAGCCACAATTCAATGTTGTCCTTATAAGAGTTGCCTTGTCATGGTGTCTGTTCACAGCAGTAAAACCCTAAGACACCCTTCAAGCAGTGCCTGGAGAGGGACTGTATGTGGTGAGCAAAGGGGGAAGACTATATAGCTTCCCTCATCCTAAGCATCTTTTTGATCATACCCTTGTCACAGAAGGTAGCAACTCCTGCCTCGTGACTTGGTTTGCATGCACCTGGGGCTTAACCCCTTATGTCCATCTCAGATACTCCAGAAATCCAGCTTGTGTGTTCTGGTTGCACTATTCCCTCAAGTTTACTATCTTCCTGTCAGCACCTACATGGAGATGGAAAAAAACCCCGAGATTTTGGGCCTCAGCAATCCTAGTCTGGGTGTCTGTGGGGTCAGGCATAGCTGCAGGAATCAGCACTGGTGCTACAGCTGTAGTCAAAACTCATCAGTTTCTTCAGGTCATAAAAACCTTATGGATTCAGATTTAGCTCACTTAGAAAAGTCTATCCATCACTTAGTAGCACTATAAAATAGAAGGGGGTTAGATTAGATTTACTTTTTGGAGTGAGGAGGGCTCTGCCAGGCACTGGGTGAGCAGTGTTGCTTCTATACCAACATCTTGGGTATCATCAGAAATATTACAGGCAGGTTTATTGAGAAGCTGCTCTCTGGTGACTTCACTGGGCCCAACAACCAAGACCAAGGAAGTCGACATGGGAAGAGGGGTAGGGAGGGGAAATAGAATATATGTCCATGCACATAGAGAGAAAAGAGAGGAGAGGAGAGAAGGGGAGAGAGGTAAGGATCGGGGTGAGGAGCAATAAGACCAAAACGTCTGGATTATATAAGGAAGAGCCTCTGGATCTTCTGGCGGAGAGGCAGTCCAGACCCTGTGCTGGAAAGATCAGGGTTGGGGGCAGGGTATGCCAGATAGAGACTCGGGGATGCTAGGAGACCTTGGAGGCCAGGTCTGCTATGTAAAATATGCATCTTATTCTCTTGTTCCGGGGTCTGAAACTGATCAGGAACAATCATTGTTTTAGGGAACAGAAGAACAAGTTGGCTAGCCGTCTGGAAAGCTCCCCTAGAGTCTGGGATCTAGAACTTAATCTCATCTTATGATCAAAATGGAGTCTGAAAATAAAACAGCAGTACTCAGCGTAAGTCTCATGTGATCCTGACATTGGTTCTTGCTTTAGCTGACTTGCCAGAGGCTTGTTGCCACGCTTTCCCACCATGATGGACTCCTTTTGGAGCTATAAACCAAACCAAACTTTTTTTTTTTTCTTAAATTGCCTTGGTCATGGGTGTTTTATCACAACAGAAAGGTGACTAGTATGTCCAGTCCAGCCTGAAACTTTCTAGGTATCCTACGCTGTCCTTGAAACCATGGCACTTCTCTTGCCAGAGCCTCTTCAGTGCTGAACTTGTAGGTGTGACCCACTATCCCTGACTCCAGGAATTCTTCTATGTGACACAAACTTGTGGGGGCATTCTAGCAAAATTTTCAGTTACAAATGTTTATGTCATCTGCCTCATCAATTTCACAACCTAAGATTTTTATCTTCAGCTATACTTACACATGAAGAAGTTTAAACAGGTAAACAATTAATTATTGGCATAAACTTAAATTAAGTGTCTAACCTTAAATTCTTTCCATAGGTAGCTGGTTAGGTGATCTCCAATATATTTACACAGCACTACGACAAAAAGAACTGATGTACCTGTGCTTGGAACGAGGTGGAGATCTTTCTAAGATCTTTTACAAAATAACATACGTGCTGCTAGTTGTGACATGCCAATATCTGTTTTAGAGGGAGAACATGTACCTGTGTACTCCCATCTGTACATTAATTTACTCACATTTGAGTAAAAACATCTGTACAAGAGTATATGTGAAATTAATGATACGCTTTGAACATCTGGTGGGAAGCTAGGAACTGAAAAGGAGACAAATTTACTCCATTCTTCTTGGAATACTAAGTCGGAAGCACAGGGAAAAGTGTTAAGTCAAAGTACACTAAAATATGCACTCATGGCTGCGCTGTGGTGGCTCGCATCTTTTAATCCCAGTGCTTGGGAGGCAGAGGTAGGTAAGTCTCTGAGCTCAAGGCCAGCCTGGTCTACACAGCAACTTCTAGGAGAGCCAGGGCTATTACACAGAGACCATTTGAAACAAGCAAAAAAATAAATATCCATTCATAGTGTGCCCAGTTGTATTTGATGTTTTCCTGCCAAGTGCCCTTTGTTCTGCCTGTCTGAGGAGTCACTTGGCTGTACAATCTTCCCTTTTTACACCCGAAGAACTAATTTTTTCTTACCTACATGACTACCAGTTGCTAGACTAGTAATAATAAAGGGTTGCCATCCTTCCCTCCCTCTTTCCCTTCTCTCCTTTCTTCCCTTTCTAAGTGATGAAGCCATGATTTATGGAGATGTTTAGAGAACCTTTGGTGGCTAACTTCATTTCTTTTAAACACAAAACAACTGCCAGGAGTGGGTAAAGATGCCCGTACCTCCTGTAGAAGGAGTACCAAGAGTTCAGGGTCATCCTCAGCTACATCATGAATTTGAGGTCAGCAGCTTGGCCTATGTGAAACTGCCTCAAAAGCAAAGCAAAGAGCCCCAAAGAAGCATCAACAAAAGGCATGCATACAGTATGTCAGTCAGCCTCTGGAAACTGGGAAATTAGCTCAGTATTTCTTTACCTGTTAACTAGAATAAAAGTTTCCGCTCAGTGGCTGTAAGGAGAGAAGTAAGCTACAGGACACACAGTGAGTGCTGGGTGCCTTTCATCTTAGGAGTCAGGATTCTGAGGCAGGAGAATGGTTGAGTTCAAGGTCAGTCTGTACTGTCTGTCCACAAAACCCTCAAACAAAACAAAAACCAAGAAGCAAAACATAATGGAAACTTTAAACTTTCTATCAGTCCTGCTCAAGTGTTGGCTATTATTTACAAACTAGAGTGACTGATTTAGTAGCTTATGGAAACAGTTCAGCTGAAAATACACTTTCTGTGCAAGCATGGGGACTGAGTTTGATACATTAAAAGAGAGGAGGGAGGATGGAGAGATGGCTCTGTGGTTAACAGTACTTGTTACTCTGGCAGAGGACCTGGGTTTCATTTCTATTACCAGATGCTGGCACCAGATCATTCGTAACTCCAAGGGATCTGATGTCCTTTTCTGGCCTTGCTGAGAGCCAGACATGCATGTGGTACATATACACACATACAAAATACTTGCATACATAAAAGTAATTTTTAAAGTTTAAATTAATCTATATTTTGGTTAATTGGGACAAGGTTTTTCTGTGTAGTCCAGGTTGTCCTGAAATTCCCTCAGTCGATCGTGTTATCCTGGAACTCAGAAACCCTCCTGCCTCTGCCTCCTAAGTGCTGGAATAAAGGTGTGGGCTATTACATCCAGCTTAAAAGTGAATAAATCTTACTAAGAAGAAAAGTGGTTGAGTTGGGCATACGGTCCTCTTGTAATCCTAGTGGAATTAAGCTGGCTAGCTAGACTGGCCAAATCAGTGAGTTCTGGGTTTATGTAAGATAGTGTCTCAATATCTAAGGTGTGGAGTAACTGAGGACAGCAACCAATGTCAGACTGTCTCTCCACATTGTTCACACTTATGCACCCACCACACACACATGCCTCCCACACCTGACCCCATACATACCATACCACATACAGAGAAACTGACTTAAAGATAATACTTAAGATTTTAACAAAAACCATAAAAACTTCTATGAAGTATTCTTTGAACCTATCTCTGGGAATGCATGCGTGGAAGTTAGGTCAGAGAGCGGCAATGGGCTTCTTCATGGCCTGTATCATGTTAGTATTGTATGTGGGGATGGAGATGACCAATGCCTGTTGCTTTCAGAGGACCCAAGTTTGGGAAGCAATCACACAGGGTGGCTCACAGCTGCCTATAAGTCCAGTTGTACAAGATCTGGTGTCCTCTTCTGGCCTCTGGAACCATACATATGTGGCATATACACATACACATAAGTAAAAATATCAAGTGTTGTGTTCTGAGTGGGTTTTATGTTGGGTTACCGGAGATAGAAAAGAAAAAAGCAGAATACAAATGTGTGTGCTGGACGATGTCAGAAATTAGAACATGAGAAAAACAAAGACTCATTTAAGAGAAAAATACACAAAGAGCCTAGAAAACCAGAAATAACTGAAATACTGTCCTAGGATGCAGAGGCACCATGCTGGGATCCAGGCAAGGAATCTGACTTGTCTATGCGTGTGTACACGGTGATGTGCCACCTGCAGTTTCCTGTTTGAAAAACAGTGCTCAGGGCCTGGCTTGAAGAAACTGCTCGTGGTCAAAGTGCCCCCTTGTGGTGTTTTCAGGCTTATTTTTAATGCTATTTTACTTTTAAGATGTGTGTGTGCCCATATGAACTCAAGTTCCTGTGGATCCTAGAGGGAACAGATTTCCTGGAGCTGGAGTTGCAGGTGGCTGGCAGGCTTATCCTGATGCTGGGAACTGAACCCAGGGCTTCTGCAGGAGCAGCATGTGCTCTAAGCTCAAGTCAAGTCTCCAGCCCATATTTCCTATACCTGCTGTTCAAACAACAGATACCCAGGGCTTACCAGCAAAGCCATTTGCTGTCAGACACACTCCTCCAGTTCTTCCTCATTGGTCACTTGTAACCAGCTGCTTGGAGACTTAAGATTTTGTTAGACTGGAGGATTGGGGGGTGGGGGGGAGGTGCAGTAGCCTAGGCTACCTGAGATACTGCTTCAAAGTATCTTGCCAGGGAAGTCCTGAAGAAGCCATTGGATCACCTGGAGCTGGGGTCATAGCAAATTATGGGCTTCCTTGGGAATCAAATTCCCGCCCACTGGAAGAGCTATAAGGGACCTCAACTGCTGAGCCATCACTCTAGCCTCCTACTTGGGGTTTGGTTGCTTTGTGTAGAAAAGTCCAGTGATACGAGGGAAGATGCTGCATAGCTCAACTTTAGAATCTGGACTGACAGATGTATTTGTCTCCCTTGCAGCAAGTCGGTGTGCTTGGTCCCATTTTACAGTTTTATATACAGTGAGTTTATTTATGTGCTCAGGGAATACACTACAATACTCCAGCAAAGAAAGGAGTTCACAGATTGTTGGTTTGTGTGTGAACTTCCTGTGACATCACCCCCCACCCCCGTGGGGTTGGCAAAGAAAGCAGAGGGCCTTGTGATTACCAGGCAAGTATCTTACCACCTAGCTAAATTCCAACGTCACACTGTTTTGATTCCAGGGCTGACCAGTTAGCATTGTATCAGAAAAGTCTGTCCCAGAAACTCTCTGTATTTTCTTCACCTCTCCAATCACGACACCTGTCACTGTTTGCATTGGTTTACTTACTTTTGACTGTGTCACATCTAATTCTCCTGTAGCTAAGTTGTATTTGTCAACAGTTACATAAGATTTAGGGTCATAGAATATATGGAAATTTATACATTTTTTCTTTCATTTTTGTTTTCAGGCAGGACCTCACAGAGCCCATTCTCTATATAGCCAAAGATGACCATGGTATTGTCAGATCTTCAGCCAAACTCACCTTATAGGAACCTCATTTTAAGTAGGGCACTTGCTGCTCCCCTAGAAGAGCTTTGTGGTTGGCTCCACCACAACAGTTGTGCTCTGACCTCCAGGGGGCATCATTTATATCTAGGCATTTTATCTATGCACATTTCTGAATCAGTATCAGTTCAGTGTCTTCAGGGTGCCTCAGTCATCTCTTCCAAGGCAGGCATTTGAGAGTACCAAACAGTCAAGCTCACTTCTGATGTTCCCATACTGGCAATACTTACATTTAAGTACAGTGGCCATTTTAGATGTGTATTTATTATGCTCTAAAGTTTCTGGAAGTGCCGCATATATTAAATTTGAATACTTTGGTACATGTGAAAAGAAAACCACACGAACATAAAACGGCTGGACCAGTAAGACGATTCTGTGGGTAAAGTGCTTGCTCCCAAGCCTGGAGACCAGTTTGATCCCTAAGACCATAGGATAGAAGGAGAGAAGAGTCTCCAGAAAGTTGTTCTCTTAACTTCCACATGAGTGCCACAGTACATTTGTGCCCACACACATAATAATGTAATAAAACACAAGCCAGGCAGTGGTGGTGTACACCTTTAATTCCAGACCTTGGGAGGCAGAGGCAGGTTGAGGCCAGCCTGGTCTATGAAACAAAGTTCAAGGTCAGTCAAGGCTACACAGAAAAAAAGCCAAACCAAACAAAAACAAGTCCCCCTCCCAACAGTAACAACAACAAAAAAACCAACCCCACAATGGCAAAACAGAAAAACACATGTATGCTAGAAGGTTCTGTTATAAATCACTGTCCTGTTACAAGTCTTTAAAAGAATAGAACAGTAGTAGTGTTTAATTTTTCATGGTTTTGTATGGCTAGGCATATAATTTATAGTCTGCACTTGCAGCATGTGGTGACAGTCTCTTTTACCCTGTCCTGAGAGTTTTAACCAGTTATTTAGTGTAGTGGCATGCACACATGTGCAGGCCAGAGTAGGACACTGGGGCTCTTGCTGAGCTTGCATTGCAGCTAGGCTGCCACCAGCGAGGCCCATGATCCTACAGTCTCTGTCTTGCTCTCATACCAGTGCTGGGAGCCGGTCAGGCCTGTGCAGTAAGCACTCTCACTTTCAGCTAAATTCACTGCTATGAAGCTGTTACAGAGCAGCAGAAATTCCTTCTAGACTCTACTACACAGAAAATTGGGCCAACTGTAGTAGTTCACACCATTAATGGGAGTGGTGCATGCCTTTTACCTCAGCACTTACAAGGTGGCCAGCCTGTGTCCAAAGTAAGTTTTAAGACAGCTAGAATTACATAGTAAGACTCTCAAGAAAAAAAAAAAAGGGGGGGGGGGGGGAAAGAAATTGAGATCACCCAAGAGTGTTCAAACAAACTTCTGCATAGCTGGAAAAGATGAATCGCCTTCATCAATGTGTTGGTGCAGCAGATAAGATTGAGACTGGCAGCGTTCAATACCAAGTCTCTTCCTCAGCAACAGAAACATAAAATATCAATCTGGTCAACAGGGAGCTGGTGCCACCACCGCCCCACTCTTTATAGCCGATGGGACCGAGCAACTTTCGAAAATGAAGTCTCCAGAGTGATGTCTATAAACATTCTCTGGGAAATGCTTTTTCCAAGTGGCTCAGGTGCTGACAGGAATCATGAAGTAAAAACCATCTGTCTTCAGCCAGGAACCAACATAGACGAATCCTCACTGCTGTACTGTACAGCAGGTCTGGGCTACTTCCCAACCATTTGTAAGTATATTATGTTTGTGCAGGCATGCGTGTATGTAAACCAGAGGCTAACACGGGTGTCCACAGACAACTCTTCAGACCTTCATAAAGGTAGGGTCTCTCTGAACCTGTAGCTCGACAATTTGATTAGACTGGTTGCCAGCAAGCCTCAGGGATGCTTCTGACTCCCGAGTACAGGGATTACATGTTCACACTAACACACCCAGTTTTTTCTACTCAGATTTTTATATGCAATAGAAACAAACTATCTTTACAGTCACTACTGTTTGGGAACACAGCCAATCTACTACATTCCAACGAATGCATGCTGAATTCTAACAGATGACCTATGGTTGTTTCCCATGGAGGACACTACTATAAATGCTCATTCTCTTCTTCTGAAGACCCATCATGCCCCAGACAGGGTCTCACTATGTCCAGAACTCACTGTGTAGACTTTCAGAGATCTGCCTGTCTCTGCCTCTTGAGTGCTGGGATTAAAGTAGTGAACCACTGTGCCCAGCTGCACATTCTCATTCTCAGAGGTTTTTAACTTCAAATATTTGATCTGTTGATGGCAAAGCCTGGTTTTAATGAAAGGAAAAATAAAACCCATGAATCAAAGGCATGTTATCGTATTAGACTCCAACATAGAAGGACAGAGTCCCTTCCCGCAGAGAGTGTAACAAACAATTTAAACAAAACAAGAAGATTCGTTTTATTTACAACACTCAGTGCATCTTACACATGACATATTTTCATTCCCCAAGTCTTATGAAAGCAATTCCAATTCCAGTTTGTGCAATGAGTTTACAGAAAAACTTTAAAATAGCCATGAGACCTTAAACTTAAATCCTAAATTTTGATTATTTCACACTACATTAATAGAGGACTGCTTTTAATTAAGAAAAACTAAACTCTGCAATTAATTACTACCCTCTGGGATCTTTAACTCAAATACAAACTGGATTAGCCTATAAAATAACACCATTAGATTTGGATAAATTATTTCAACCTCCCCTCCCCAATAAAATGCATGCACAAATTAAACATGGTAAATTACATTAATGATATTTTATTTCAACGTTCTTTTTGGACTCTCTCAACTGTTTGTTTCTCAATTTAGGGTAAAATATAGGGACAATGCAGTTGGAGAATTCTGACATGCCCACGCCCTGCTCCACAACAAAAAGGCTTTTCAGAGAGCCTATTTCAGGGAAACAGGTGGCATCAGGGGCCCTCATTCCAGCCAGCACAGAACAGTAGGCCTTCTATATTGCCACTTTCCAACCACCATTACCTAGATTTCAGAGTTTTCTGAGTCAATGACAAAGACCAGTTCCTCTGTTCAGTGACAAAAAAACCCACTGCTCTGCCACACAAAGATCTACACAGAGGCAAAGAGCAATGAACAATGTAAAGGGAACTGGATTAATTTTCACTCACATACCTGCCTCCTTCTACAAAAAGGGAAAAAAAAAAGCCTGGCTCGTAAGCCAGTGAGAAGGAAGGCACAGAGGCCACTTCCACACTGACCCACCCACCTACCCAGTGTATCACTGTGCTTCCACCCCCACAATACAGTTCTCTTTAAAAAGATGATATTCTTGCTACCTGGTGTAGGTGCCACCTCCTACAAGTGATTGCATCTGGAGACATTGAACTGAAAAATAAAGTTTCTTATTTGACCTAGCCCAGAGAATTATAAGGAAAAGGAACAGTGAGGTAGAGTTGAGAGAGTTCAATTAAACTTGTGAGCACTGACCTTTTGGCACACTCTGCAATTATAGACTCCCCATCAACTTCTCCTTGAGACATGGCGTGGCACCCCCTGAGGGAACATGAAGCTCACAGCAGCCATCTGAAGGCTCCATTCCTGGCACATCAGCTATTATTCACCCCAATAGTGAAGCAAATAAAAACAATGCTATCCATTTCTGAATTTATTTAAACAAGTAAATTAATTTAGAAATCCCATTCAATCAAACAAAACTTCTGACAACATGTAAACATACTGCCATGTTCCTGAAACAGATGTTAACACCCAATAAAAAAGTTGTTAATTATGTCTGAGGAAAGCTGTCCATTAATAAGGCCAGTCTTCAACAGAACGAACACCATTTTACATCTTGTAGCTTTCTTAGCTGACAATACTATTAACCTACAGTCAAATATAAGGACAGTATTTAATGGATAGATCAGTACCATTGGTTATAGCTTTTAAACAGGTTCATTCCTGGCGCCACATGAAAACAAGCCACTCACATCAATAAATCATGGCTTTTTAAAAATCACAATTCACTAAAGTGATGTTAATTATGGTCCTTGTCAAACACGTTTGGTAAAGGCTATTTACAGTGTACATGGCCAAGCATGCACTATTAACAGTTACAGAGAGGCCTGCCACTTTCCTAAGGATCACACAGTGCCTGAAAATGGTGACAGAGCATACGTCATTTAAATCAACAGTTTCAAGCAGAAAATGTTCCTTTTTTTTCTGACCACAATTGCAATAGATACATGAAAATTCTTATAAAAACATGAATCCCCTTCAAGAAATTGATGCATATTCTACGCACTACAGGAGGTTAAGGCAGTAAAAAAATGTATTCCTGATAACCGGAGGTCTCCACAATGTCAATTAAAGCTGTCTGACTACTTTTCCATTCTCCGTCATATGCTCAAAAATTGTGAATTACTTCATTTTTAAGGTAAAAAGATTACTAGCAACTAAGAGTTGACACTGAAAAAATTGCTAGGGAAAGGAAAAATATTAAGTTGGATTTTGCTTTAAAAGTTTTCAAATCATAAACAAGAGCATTGTTAGTCTCAGTCTTAATGTATCAAACAAATAATATATTCACTTTTCTTAATTTAAAATATACTGTTACTTTGAATAATTCAAGTAATGTAAGACTATCAAAAATAACTTTGTAAGCCATACAAGTGTCTGTCAATTGCATTTTCAATGTTTTAATTTAGAACTTTTAAAGAACTGTAAACTAAACCAAGACAGTTTAGTTAAATAAATCATAAATGACTTTTTATTTGCACTTGTGATTCTTTTAATACAAATTGCTACAACAAATACGTAAAGATATGGCAGATTATGCATTTGATCAAAGCACTTTGATTTAAGCATAAAACAGATTCAATGGTCTAAGGTTGTGCATAAGATCCAAGGACTTGCCTACTGGCTTCTAGGCAACCTTCTCTCTAATCAGAATCCATTATTCCTCAGCTGCAGGTGAGACAGGGCACAATCTGTTGTAAACAGGGAACTGTTGTAAAACCAGGATAATATTCTTAAATTATGATTATTCTCGTTCAATTGAAAAGACTCTCCCAAGTGTCTTCCAGCACTGTAGTATGTATTCTGTTGACCTCTTAATTTCATAAATTAACTTTCCTTTGATTCCATTTTATGGTGGTTGTGTTCAGTTTTGTTTTAAAAATTGGTTTAAATTTATATAAAACTCTGTACATGTTCACAAATTATTGCATAAACAGCATAATCTTCAAGACAGTGTTTGTAAACACATGTCCAACTCAGGAAAAAAAATTCACGTTTCCCGTCTGGCTTTTTTCTTCTTTTTTATTTGTTTTGGAGATTCCCAGTTAGTTTCAGACTTGGCTAAAAGGGGAAAAAAGGGAAGGAGGTGAGGAGAGAAAAATGTTCGGAGTATAATCAGTACATAACAACAATATAAAAGTAACAGCTATGGCTCCAGGTAGTGGTGATGCATGCCTTTACTCCCCATACTTGGGAGGCCAGCCTGGTCCACCAACCAAGTTCCAGAATAGACAAGGCTACAAAGAGAGATCCTGTCTCAAAACAACAACAAATCAAAACAAAACAAAAACCAAAACATAAAACAAAACACTCACACACACCCCAAAAAAACCCAAAAGTAATAATAATGAAAACTCTATTAATGTTCACATTTTATTGTTTAAGTCTTCCAAGTCTTGAATATCTTCAAGTTAGCTATTCTCTGCCTCTCTTCTTTTCCAACCCAGAGTATTAACTGTAAATGCTGATAGCAAACTGGTGGAAACTACGAAATCTGTTTTTTCTTCTCCCTCCTGCCTCGTTTTAAGAGGGGACACCATTATGCTGGGCCCCTGCGATAAACAGGTGCTGAAGGTGGGAAAGGAGTAATACAAAGAAAGCCCAAAGGACAAGTGCAAAGAACCAATAGAGCAGGCACACCACGCTGACCCTCACAACTCAGGCCTGTGAAGTTTCCGGGAAGCACACATTTTTAGAAGGCAGCACTGGCTGTTAAGATCTTACACGATGTAAGAAAACAATGCAAGACAAACAACATACTCACTCTGTGAGGGAGGCACACTGTTTTGCTTAGCATTTGACTTGGGCTTGTCTGAGTCTTGTAGTATCGGTGGCACTTGGGAAGAGCTCTTGTCAGAGTCGCCTTTTGATAAGGTAACAGATGGCTCGGCAGAGATAGCAGGTGTAAGAGTCTTGATAGGCTATTTTGGAATAAAATTGTCTCAAAATTTTGTATAAATTTCATATAATATAAGCAGTAAAGCAATATCCAGAGATTAGCAGCAAGCAAAACTAAAATGGCTTCTAATTAATTTATATGTAGCAGTGTAATCCATTTCTGCCCTCTAGAGACACAACTACACAAAACATCATCTACAGCATCGGTGAATATAGTTCGAGATAAAATGATAAGCTGCTGGTGGTGGCAGATGCCTTTAATCCCAGTGTTCCAGAGGCAGAGGTAGAGGATCTCTCTCTGAGTCCTAGGCCAGCCTGGCCCACAGACTGAGTTACAGGACAGCCAATGCTTAAACATATACAGGTTAAGATTATGAAAATCTAATTTCAAGGAGAAAGCTTTTAAAAAAAATAATCTCTATCAACTTGGGCTACCTGGCAGAATGAATAAGGACACACATTCCATAGTGGGCTATCCAGTTAGTTTGGTTACTATGTTGCCTACATTGAAAAAAAGTTAAAATAGTTACTGAATCTAAAGTAAGAGGGAATAATTTTACTTTTTCATTTACTTGATTCATCAGAAAGTTTAATCAATGTCTACCAGATTTGAATTTATCAAAACTGTTAAAAGACAAACATATTTATCTATTTAGTCCCCCCCCCCCTTTTCTTTTGAGACTTTCAGTCTATTAGCCCAGCTGGCCTAGGCTGGCTTTGAACTTAGGACATCCTTCTTGCTGGTACATCCTAACTAAGCTTGTGCATCCCACAAACAGACTATGGAAATGGTCCTACTGATTGAACTTACCTGTCTAGATCTTCAAATATGGAATCTAATAATAAAAATAAAAAAGTTTAGGGTAGTGACTAGTCAGGGCAGTATTAAGAAAGCTTATTTGGAGTGTCTTGGGGCTATGAGAGTTGTGAGTGGATCTTTTCCCTGGCCAGCTTCACCTCTACCATCACTCAGAACACAACAAGGGCAAGTTGTGTTTCTCTTGCTCCTACTTTTCCTGGCTCCATAGACCCAAGAGAAGTGATGTGAGCTAGGCATTCTTCCCTTCTTTAGAGGTACTGAGTTTACCTTCAGGTTGCTCTGTAGATTACCTCAGATCTACAGCTTTATTACATCTCATCTTCTCTCCCTTCTATTTTCTCACTGTACCTACATCAAGCTGTAGAAAGGCTCAATTGCATTTTTATAAGATGATCTCAAGCATAATTAGATAGAACACTAGAATGTCAAACTATTCTTTGCAGTAATAATCGCCTTTTTACCTCAGGATACTTTTAGGGATTTAAATGCATCAAATCTATGTGAAGTATGACTGCCACTGTTCCTTCTTTTAGCAGCAGCGTTTGTCAAAGTCAGTCTACTAACAGCAGAGACTTCCTCTGACAGAGATGTTATGGCTTGTCCACTGCTGTAACCTAGTTCCTCAAAGAGCAGGTGGTACATTAACCTCAAAAATAATTTCTGAATGTGTGAGTCAGGCAACTCAGTAGAAATGTTATTTTATTTAAATCTTTAAGATTTATTTTATGTGTGTTTTGTCTACAAATATGTATGTGTTTCATGTGCTTGGTACCCAACTGGAGTTACACACAGTTGTGAACCACCATGTGAGTACTGGGAAACAAACCCTGGTCTGCAAGAGCAAAAGGTCTTCCCAACCACTGAGCCAACTCTCTATAGCCCCTTATGTGAATAAGGCACAGTGTATTAGTAACTGTCCTAGTTTATTCAGAGACACCACGACCAAGGCAAGTCTTTTGGGAGCTTGCTTACAGTATCAGTTAGGCACTGTGATGGGAGCATGGTGGCAAGGACGGCATCAGAGCAGTAGCTGAGACCTACATCGTGATCTACATACAAAGAGAAACTGAATCTAGCATGGCATTTGAAACCTCAAAGCACATCTCTAATGACACACTTCCTCTAACAAGGCCACACCTCTTAGTCCTTCTAATCCTTCAAGGAGTTTTATTCTCTCATGACTAAGACATTCAAATCTATTCAAAGGCTCATGCCTTTGGAGTGCTTATTCAAACTGCCACGTGCAGGTTACCCAATTAGAAACTATGTTTTTATTTCATGTCACATTTCATAAATTAGTCTCTTTTGACTCATCAATATTTCCATAGAAGGCATGTGATTTAAAAAAAATTGTCACTGTCAGGTACAAAGGCACATGTCTAAAATCCCAGCAATTGGGATGTGGAGACAGGAGGTTCAGGAATTTATGCCAGTTTTGTCTAAACAGTGAGTTTAAGGTCAGCCAGAGCTATATGAAAACTTGTCTCAAACAATAACAACAAAGCAAAACCAAACTAAAACAAAATTAAAAAAACTGAAAAAAACAAACAAAACCTTAAAAAACTATCAAAATTTTAAACAAATGCCACATTTTGGGAAACTGATCACATTAATGTGTACACTTTGGGTCAATCAGTGTGGCTGGTAAAAGCACTTTCTCTTTGGTCCTCTATTCTTTAGGAGAAAGCATAATATGGAGACCCCCTTTAGCACTGGGGAAATCTGTTTCACGATGGGCAGTGGGTGCTTGAAACTGTAGGTAGTACCTGGAGCTTGTTTTGTAGATCAGGCTGTGTTTAAACTCAAGAGATCCACCTACCTCTGCCTCCTGAGTGCTGGGATTAAAAGGTGTGTGCCACCATGGCTGGCTTGTTCTGTATTTCTCTTCAGGTTTTCTTTGTGATCATTTCATATGTTCAGCATAGTACTTTAATAAAATATTGACTACTGTATAATTATTAAGGCAACAAAACTTTACTATTCTTTAAAAGTTACCTGGCTATTTTTGATAAGTACTTCAGCTGGCTCACTAGTGCTCATGGTGTTCAGGGAACAAGCTTTCTCCTGTTTTGGACGGGCTTTCGAGGTATTCACTGGAAGCTCTTCTCTAGTGTCCTTTTCTAGGTCTTCTGTGTCCTGCAGAAGAAAGCTGTTTATTATATTAAACTTCTTGATGACTACAGCAGTTGATTATAACAATCATTCTTTATTGCTTAAAATCTACTTTGTTCATGTTCCTGAAGACACCGTAAGGTGTCTTCACTTAAAAAGGTGTCCAAGCCAGGTAGACTGCTACAAGTTCAAGGCCAGCTTGTGCTACAGAATGAAACCTTGTCTCAAATCCTGCCCCTTTAAATTACATATACTAACACACATCCCAGAATGGAAACCTCTGTGGTTAAAGAGACCAACTCAAAGAGAATAAACTTAGTATTTAATTTACAAGAGAAAACAAGGCTTAGAAAACAGCATTTCATTTGGTGACTTCAATGAGTAATATGTTTGTATATACAAATTATAAAGGGTATACAGAGAACTTCAATCAGTCATAACATAACTTAAACCATTTCTTTTGGTTTCTTTGTTCTTTTATTTCCTTAGCTGTAAAAGTTTGCACAGGAAATTTCCAAGATCCCATCTAAGTTTTAATGTATTCCATGTCCACTACTTGTATTTTTTAAACTGAACAAAATAATACCAAGTCACATTACACGCTTACACATATAAAGAACACAAAGAATATACTGCATGTCAACACATGCATATTCTAGTGACTATTCTAACAACGGCCCCACCTGACTGCAACACTTTCCTTTTGGGGCAACGAGAATGCTCACTTGCTTACCAGGCCAACAACTTGAATCTGATCCCCAACACCCACATAGCAGAGAGCCGAACTGACTTCTCAGAAGCTGGCCTCTGACCTCCACAAACATTCATATTCATATTCATATTCATTCATTCATTCATTCATTCATTCATATTCTCTCTCTCTCTCTCTCTTGTGCGCGTGCACACACACCCACACCCCCCCCCCATTAAAAAAGCTTCCTTTCAATACTGCTATTCTATGAAATGTGAAAAGACAGTAGTGAGTTTGAATAGCAACTAAGAATTCTGATGTGAATTTAAGTTCATCGTGTAGTTTTTTGCTTTTTGTTTTTCCTTCTCTAGACAGGGTCTCACAACCTTGAACTCCTAAGAATTGGGATTAAAGGTATGGACTACCAAATCTAGCCAGCCACTTTTTAATTGTTCTGAGACAGTGTTGCTCACTGAACCTGAAGCTCACCTATTTAGTGAGCTTGGGTGGACAGTTGCAGGGATTTGTCTCTCACTCTGCCCTTGCCTGTTGAGACTTGTGATATTACAGGCACACATCACCATGTCCAGTATTTTCTGTGGGTTCTAGAGATTCAAACTCAGGATTTTGTGTTTGTGTAACAGGTCCTTCAACAAATCAGCCATCTCCCAACTTCCTATTTTCTTGATGAATTTATAAATGAAATGGTCCTCTAGGAAGTCAAAGACTAGGGAGGTGTTAGGGGTACAGGCAGAACTCAGGGTATGAAGAGTACATGGACCAGATTTCTTCAGGACCAAGGAGTCCACAATTCTACCCTTCATCCAAGGCTTCTGTTTTCTACTGTTTTGGAAGATCATATTTGTTTTCTAAGTTTAGGAAACACTGAAACACTTGTACTTCACAATCAAGTGGCTAGTGGAAAAGGGTGGAGCTGTATTATCCTTGATCCCACAGTAGCTCAGAGTTCCACAGATGCAAAGTGACAGGTGGCTGCTGGCAGCCTCCATCTTGGTAGACGACTTCTGAAGTATATGGAAAGTCATGGTTAGTTAACAGTATGAAGAGCCAAAGGCTGGTTTGGAGACAAGAAAGAGGTCTGACGTTCCTGGGGAATGTTAACACTAGAGAGGATGATTAGAAGGCAGGTAGAGAGGAAAATGGAAGTGGACTCAGGTCTGCTCCATCTACATGATGATCGTAATCTGTTTTGTCACGTGTGCCCTGGTGCTGCCTTTCTTACCTCACCATTTTATAATAAAATGTACACGTCCAACTTGATTAGTTTTGAAGGTATAAATACATTTTTTAGTGTGATACAAATGTTATTATAATAATATAATGTAGCAATTCTCTAATGTCTAACATTTCAAAAGTTCAACTTTTGTATTTTAAAAACTCACTGTAGAGGACAGTGGCCAGGATCACTTGCTGTTTTTGTACTAGAATTGGGTTTGATTACCATCATCCACACGGTGGTTAACAACCATCCATAACTTCAATTCCAGAGATCTGATGGGCTCTTCTGACCTCTATGGTAATAGGACTCTTGTGGTACATATACATACATGCAGGCCAAACACTCAAACATTTTACAAACTGTTCACATGCTGTTGTTTATCTTTACACACTCTTAGGGCTTATACATCATCTTCCCATACCACCACAGTGGGAGCACCATAAGGAACACTCATTGTTCAGGCACGTTACCTGTGTGAGAGAGTTATCTTCACCTTGCTTCTTCTTTTTCTTTTTTTTCTTTTTAGATTTTCCAGTTGGAAGAGCTCCCTCTCCTTTTTCTTTATCATCATCTGAAACCTGTTAAAAATAAAATACTGAAGTAAAACCAATTGGTTAAGCTTATATTACTCAGAACAATTGTAAAATAATTTCAGTCACCATGTTTGCTCTTTAGCTTCAAAAATATAAACAATAAGCTAATTAACAAAAATTTAATAAAACTTTAAAATCTCACTGGCTCTGGCCCTCACCAGCTTCAGCACTTAGGAGAGCAAGCCTTGCACCTCACCTGGGCAGTAGAGCTGCCCCCAACCATAAGATGGAGTGGGCTCTGGGAACTGGAGTGATGCCCTCCTGCTCCTTGTCCCCTATATGGTCAGGAGAGCTGGCCCTGCACCTCACCTGGGCAACACAGTGGAGCTGGCTTTGGAGGCATTGGTGTGGATGACAGTCGGAGAGCTGACACTGCTTCCTGCAATGGGTAGGTTAGCTGGGCAAAGCTGGAACACTCACTCTGGTGGTGCTAACGTGGGAGAGGATGTGCAAGAGCCAGTAGGCTGACTACCTCAGCCACCATCCAGGCTCAGATCAAGTACTATGAGTTGGCCTATCCCAAAATCTACATCATCTGTGAACTGTTGGAGCTCATAAAAGGGGAGGTTCTGCTGATCCAAAGCTACAGGACTGCCATGACACAGGGAAACCACAGGTTAAGTGGGAGGAGTCTCGATGAGGATCCAATATTGATGATGTCACAGAAGGCCTAGTATGAAACCAATGACTCATTGCAATGAACATTTGCAAGTAGAAATGTGTGGACAGAGGGGTATCCTGCAGACAGACACACTACACACTTCCACAAGATGCTTTCTATGTTGTTATTTTTTATTTTAAATTTTCTTTTGACATGAGACTGCAGAGGGCAGATATGAGAGGACAGGAAGATAACCTCACCGAATGGAAACAGGAGGATCAGTACTTTAAAGCCAGCTTGGGCTAGGTAAGGCTCTCTCAAAACTACCCCAAATCAGTATTACCAACAACTTTCAAACTCTTGATCTCCAGAGAGGACAATTACCTTGAAATTTTGTGTACATTCATTTTTTTTCTTGAGATTTATATAAACATAAAATTTTAAAGAAATATACAATATCACTCACCTCTTGCTTACTGATCAGTGCATTTTCAAGTGTCTATTCACACTTCACTGACTATAGCTTTAATTCCTTTTTTCTTTTCTTTGCAGTGTTAAGGATTAAACCCAGGGCTTTGCATACATACTAATCAAGGGATCCACCACTGTGCAGCTGAGCTGCACACACATCCACACTCCACACCACTCTCTAGATCTCAAACTTTATTCTTGACCTTTCTTATTTGCATGTACATAGCAAAGCAGTGGATGGCAAATTATAGTCCATCTCAAACCAACAATTTTTCCTTCCTGGTGTGTGTATAGAGACAGATGTCTATATATCTGTGTTTGTATGACTGTAGGCCCATTTGTTCCATGGCATGGGGTTCAAAGAGTCCTTTCATCTTAAGACAGAGTCTTTTTATTTAAGTGTTTAATGCTATGTATACCAGCCCAGTTGGCTCAGTGATTCCTAGGATTCTAGTCTCTACCTCCCATCTTGGTGAAAGACCACAGGGACGATCAGTTGTGGCTTCATGTGAGTGCTGGGCTTTCAACTCAGGCCCTCAAGCTTGTATGGCCATCTGTTCAGCCCTTCCCACATCTGTTTATACAAGCAAATTTCATTTTTATATTGTCTAAACTCACCTGCAAAACTCAGGGCTACATTAGATTCTAAGGCTCTTTGGTAGCTTAGTCTGCTCATCTGAGTTAAAATCTCTCCAGCATCCCCATTCTTCCTCACACTGTGCATCACGTCACCCACTGCCTCTCCTCTAGTTCTACTCCCTCCCACCCCGAATCTTATTTGCCAATACTTCTTTTTAAAGATATGTATTTTATGTGTATGAATGGGCATTTTGCCTGTTTGTGCAGCACTTGCTGTGTATGAGGTGTTGGATACCTTGGAACTGGAGTTACAGATGGCTGTAGGCCACCATGTGGGTGTTGGGAATCAAATCCAGTCCTCTATCCTTAACCCTTGAGCTATCTTTGCAGACCCTAATACTAATCCCTTAACTACTGAACTTTATGAAATACGGCTTTAAGTCCAGGATCTTTTTAATCTTTTTGATACTGAGGACTGAACTCGGGCCTTGTACATACTTAGCACATGCTCTTCCAGAGCTACACCCTCAGCCCTGATCCCAAAGTTTGTAATGAAAATGCTCTAAATTACAAGGAAGAACAGTGACAATCTTTAGGCCTAAACACTGTTTCTTATGCTGTTCAATACCACCTCCTTCCTGAGACTGTGCCCTAGAATTCTCCTCAGTCTCTTTAACAAATAATTACCTTTCAAATCCTTGTACTTACCTTTTGATCATTAGAAACCGGTTCCTGGGACTTCAGAAGTGAAGCTCTATCTTCATCTACCCAGTTTCCCCACTCCTCTGCTGGTGCATTCCAGTCTGAGCTAGGATCAGCAGAAGACAAACCATCTAAAAGATAATAATTTGAAATAGTTATCTGTCATTCTGCTAGAAGCTAAAATCCAAATACTAAAAATTCTTTATATGGAATCACACTGTAATTTTAAACTATTCTTCTTTCCCCTGAGCATATTATATCAGCTAAAAAAACGGAAACATAGTAGTCTTTGTCCAAATGTTGCTACGCACAAGATTTAGTTGAATTTTTAGACACACAAGACACACTTATTAGTTATTAATGTTACTCCCCTTTGTCAGTGTTCAAAACCTTCACTTTTCCCTGTTTTTTAACTTGGCCATATTTTTATAACCAATTTATTTTTTAAGGTACAGAATTAAGCTTTATTTAATAATAATACAAAATTCTATACCCTCATAATACACATGTCCCATCCTTGTAAGCTTTTCAGTATTGGGCTCTTCAGTTTTACCAAATCCTGACAGACTACAGAAGCTCTTCCTTTCCCTTTCTAATACCTGCAGTCTCCTAACATTTGAGATGATTCAAGTGCCTCTTATCTGATGACTCTAAAAGCATCTAAGTGTCACCTGCAGGGCTTTCATCCACCTAGTCCTAAATACATGTTTATCCTAGCATTCTGAACTCCTAGCACTCTGAACTCCTAGCATCAGTCCTTCACACTTTACACAGGAAACTCACTGGTCGATGCTAGAGGGGAGCACAAGCCTTTGCTTCTCTTGGGCTAAGTGTTTAGAGTTGACTCTTCCCTCTCCCACTGCAAACCATTCACTCCCACATGCATTCTTATGGTATCCACTTACAGTCAAGTTTTGTTTAAGATGGCAGAGATTACACTTCCAAGTAGTCAATAAGTCTTCCTAGTACTGTTTAAATGAAAGAAGCCCAACAATTCCCCATCATTTCTTAATGCTACTAATACCAAATACTGAGGTTTTTTTCCCCCCATATGCACTCTCTTGCTTCTGGAATTTCTAAACCATTCTACTCATCTGTTCCTAGAGTAATGCCAAACATGACTTGGACATACATTTTAGTAACAAGGAGGCGCATCTGCCTACTTTATGCTTACTGTTACTTTTTGCCATGTTAATTTTCCCAGGTAAACTTTCTGTTTACAGGAGAGATACTCATAGATTTTCACAAAAGTTTTAATACACATTTGAGAAAACCAAAGAATGATGTGAGAGAATGCTCACAGGAAAACAAACAAACAAAACCAAAATCTTCTGCACAGTATGTCCCCAAGCTTATGTGAGGAAGACACACATGAACAGTAAATATATTCTCTCCAGATTGCAAGTTCCTCTCCTCACGAAGATGTTCCTCAGTAAGCTCTAACTATGTAGTAGAATCAGAGTTAAGTTGGTCCAAAAGTTATAAGACATGTGCAGAAGACACTCTCACACGTAGCTAAGAGTCTAACAACTCCGTGGACATATGTAAGCATAGTAAGAAAAGAATGACACATTTTACCACATGGGACTGTGAAAATAGAAGGGTGGGAAGTCCAAGAATAAGCAGAGCTTATAGTTAAGAAAACGTGCAACAAGTGTGAAGTGTGCCACAAAAGACAGTCTTTTCTTCCATCTCAAAATTTATCATCGTGTATCATGAGTGGATGAGTATTCAGTAAGTACTTTGGAGTATAAATAGAGGTTAAGAACATGGGCCTCACTGTCAAACAAATGTTCATTAATAACCCTTTATCACTTAATGCAACACAACACTGCTTAATTTTTCTTCCTTCTTTCTTTTCAAGACAGGGTTTCTCTGTGAAGTCCTAGCTTTCCTAGAACTCAGATATCTACCTGCCTCTGCCTCCAAGTGCACCACTAAGCCTGGTTTAGTACCCCCACCCCTTCCCGACTTATTTGTTTTTAGGTGCATTGGTGTTTTGCTTGCATGTGTGTCTATGTGAAGGTGCTAGTTCACTAGAACTGGAGTTAGACAGTTGTGAGCTGCCACGTGCTGGGAATTGAACCCGGGTCCTGTAGAAGAGCAACCTTTGCTCCTAATTGATGGGCCATCTCTATAGCCTCCTGGCTAAGTTTCTTAATCTTAAGGGGCTTTATATCAACTTCATGGAATGCTAACAAGATGATATAAGATACACTTAAACCAGTAGTTTATAGCAATATAATAAGCATTCAAGAAATGGCAGCTATTGTTTTTACTATCAATGATGACATTTCTGAAGAATCTCTGCAAGAGACATTTGTTTTTTGTTTTAAATGCTAGGGATTCAATCTAGGGCCTTACTCATTATAGCTACATCCCTCTTCTGACATATTTGGTATGTAGAGTTATTTTTATAAGCACAAATGGATCCTGTAGGTATTTCGGAGCTGCTCATCTTATACTAAACATTTGCTACCAATATTGTTAGGGGACTTCAACTGTCTGAGCTTCACTGTGAGATTTAAATCTCATTGATGAAAAACTCTGAAAACTTTCTCCATTAGTCTTGTCTCTAAGACTAATTGTCAGAAAGGAAACTATAAATATGTAGCACACTACTAACATATGTTCCATTTCCTCAATGAATACTATAGGGTGTATGGGAAGAAATAAAAATCTAGTTTAACACTTAGTGAATTATTTTTCAAAAGGCATAGATGGCTTTCAAATCCAGGAAACAACTGCACTCTTTGGTTCAGTTTCTGTAAAAACATTAACAGAAGCATAAATCTGTGGTGACTATGCTGTTTTTTGTTTATTGAGTAGAGATTAATTTTTTCATTAACTGGTATCAAACAAAAGCTACTTAACAGTTTAATAACCCAAATCCAAATATTACCCAGAGACTTTCCAAGATTCATAGGTTTACTGTGCTAATAAACTATGTAGTTTTGGTAGTGAGAGTAATAAACACAGGGCTTTGTGTGTGTTAAGCAAGCACTCTACCAATGAGCTGTATCCCCATCACTCATGAACGTCTTCAACAGTTTTCTTGAAAATAAGTCATACTGTGTAGCCTGCCACACTTCCCACCCTGGACTGTGTACCAGCCGTGGCTGTCCTGGAACCCTTCTCTGTAGACCAGACCTGCCTTAAACTCAAACTACCTCTGTCTCAGGTATTAAAGGCATGCTCCATCACTGTCTGGCTTCATAATGTACTTTTATCCATTTATTAAACAGTAATTTCCCTACTGCAATTTTTGTACAAGTCTTACCAATGCCTTTAAAAAGAGCTACACTGTATATACATACTGTATATATGGGTAAGGAGTTCATCTCTTCATTTAATCTTGTGGAATAGTGTTTTAGGTTCAAGTACAGCATTGCTAGCTTCAATCTGGGGAACAACTATTTTTACCAGAACTCCTGTAAGCAGTAAGTTTTATGATTTAGTAAATCACAGCTATGTTTGAAAGACATTCTCTTGTGTTTAAATATAGTATCAACACTCTACTGAACAGTCTTTTGCTCACTGACCTTCCCTCGTCACCAAGTTAACTTGTCCGGCTGCTGCCCCATTTGCTCACAGCAGACCCCATGTTTCCAAGCTTTCATCACAGACTAGAGACCAGAAGCTCTCTAGGAACATTCCAGGCTTCTAGCACCAGATTGGGAGTATTGAAACACCCTACTCTATGGACTAAGTGTTGCTCTACAATTAGAGGACTGTTGATTCCTGTGGCAACCATAATACACTTATATTTCATTCTATAAATTCAGGAGTAACAATTAATGAGTATTCAATGAGTTAAAAAAGACACACTAATGATATAAAAACATCAAAATAAAATTCAGACAAAGTAAGTTAAAAAAGAAATTTGTGGATGCAGAAGACTGCCAATATGGCACAGAAAACACAAAGACGGCATTCTTGACATGTATTAAGTATAAAAATTTTCTTTCTTACAAAAGTTCTTGTTCAGGTTGGTTTTGAACTTGATACTGAACTGTAATCAAGAAAAGATTTTGAATACTTTATCCTTCTGTCTCTTCCTTCCAAGTGCTGTACCTCCCAACTACTGGGATTTCACTCATTTACTAGACATACATACATACATACATACATACATACATACATACATATATCAGATATACATATATATATATATATGTATATCAGATATATATATATCAGGCAGGATTTCTGTGTAGCCCTGGCTGTCCTGGAACTCACTCTATAGAACAGGCTGGCCTTGATATTAGAGATCCACCTGCCTCTCCTCCTGAGTGCTAGGATTAAGGGTGTGTACTACCACTACCCAACATTTTTCTATATTTTTATTTTATGTGTATGCATGTGTGCCATGCCCATGGAGGACAAGACAGTTTCAGATCCCATGGAGCTGGATTTTTAGACAGCTGTGAGTCATTATGGGTGTGCTGGGACTGAACTCAAGTCTCCTATATGAGCAGCAAGTGTTTTTAGCACCCAAGCCACCTCTTTAGACCAACCAGGACCACCCCCTCCCAATAAGACTAATGTTTATTTAGTAATTCATTTTTTGTGTATTCATGTTTAAGTATGTAGAAATGAGAGGACAACTTGTGGGAATTGGTTCTTTGCTATCATGTGGGTTTTGGAGCTCAAACTCAGATTGTAAGGCTTAGAGGCAAGTGCTCTTACTAAACTATCTTGCCAGACCACACCTCGCTTTAAGCATCTAGAATCTTGCCAGCACACTTTTATATGTAATTTTTCTTTCTTTTTTAAACTATTTCTTTAGCACCAGTGATGGTTCTTCATACTTAAGTCTCATACAGGTAAGGTAAAGATGTCCAGCAGGAAACCTGTGGCTGCTCGTTCAGTGTTCTCGTTAACTCTCAGCAGCTCAGATCCTTTAACTAGTGCTCTCTTATAACCACTCACTCCTTCTGTACTGTAAAGACAGTTATTTTTTCCTAAAGCAGCACAGATTATTTTTTCTTTACAACCCATGCTTTTGTATCCTTATACAACCTGATAAAATTTATAAAGTTTTCTCAAAACTGTATTCAAAGTGCACAGAATAAATTATCTGTTCTATTTTACAGTTTAATATAGATACTCTATTCTAAACACAGGACTAAACTAAACTTTCCAAGCACGTACCCTTAGTTGGGAATTGTGGTACTCACCTGTAATCCCAGAACTCAAGGATTGAAAATTTAATGCCAACTGGGCCACAAAATGAGAAACATCAACACAATACAGCAAAACAAAAGACTTTTTTTTTTTTGCTTCTTTTTGTTTTTCTAGACAGGGTTTCTCTGTGTAGTCCTGGAACTCACTTAGAAGACCAGACTAGCCTTGAACTCAGAGATCTTCCCATCTCTGCCTCCAAGATGCTGGGATTAAAGGTGCGCACCCCTTCCCCCAACACACACACAGAGTAAGACAGTCTTGATCTCATCTCTTTAATCTTTGGATATGGGTCTCTCTAATCATCTTTCTCACTTCATCTCAATCTTTAAAGACCCTGCTTTTTTCACTGTTACAAGCTTGCCTTCATGATTATTATTACCTATTTTAATTTTATTTCCATCTCTATATTTTTACGTGTACGGGCATTTTGCCTACATGCCTGTCTTGTGATCATTATTTTCTCTGTGCCTGTGACAAGCAGCAGTCAATGAGAACAAGTGCTGCGAAGACCGACCAGCAGGGTCTGAATCTCCTCCTCTTCCACTGAACTAGGCTGTAGAGTGCTACAGTTTTGTTTTCTGCTTCCATTCCTTTATCTGAAAAGTGTGAGGGAAACAGCGTGTACTTAATACAGCTGTCTCAAGTACTCAGTGGGATGCAGGGATCCGGGGCCAGTCCCGGGCAAACGGTCTGTGCTGACTTTCACACCATCACGACTACTACGAAATCATTACTTCTACCATACCTTCCCCTAAACACTCTACAAACACTGCACGTGATGGCTGGGGGCTGTGCTGCTGGCCTTTCACTCCAATACTTGGGACGCACAGTAGGTAGATGGTCACTATGAGCTCTAGACTAGCAAGGGTTATTTAGTCAGACCTTCTTCTCCCAAGTACAACATACATATGTAAGAGTTACCAAGTTTTTCTTTCAGAAGGTTTCAACTCAAAAACAAAACAAAACCTATAAACCAAACCTATAAAATCAAAGAGAAAAAAAATAACACAGAAAAGATAATTTTAAAAAATTTAGAAACTTTTACACAAAACATTTATCTATACTTTCTTTTCTAAAATAGGGAACGAAATGATGGAATATATACAGGTAGGAAATAATGTGACATAAAAATTCAGAGGAAAGAATAAATTCTGAAATCTGGAGTTCTAGGGATTAGGGGAACCTTTTAAGTTTGTAATTTTAAATGAAGATAGTAAGCTTTTTCAATGTGGAGACAATTTTCTTTTTTTTACTTTTATTTTGAGACAAGGTCTTATATGCAGCCTTGTCGGACTAGAACTTCTACACAGACTAGACTGGCCTTGAACTCACAGATCAGCCTTGCCTTTGCTTCCTGGCACAATGGGGTGTCACAATGCCCAGGTTACACACACGCACTCTCCCTTACACTCTCTCTCCTTTTTAAATTTCTTTCTTTTAAACATATGTTTGTATTAGAAATTGGGCTATGAAAAATGTGCATATATCACAATTAATTCAAAGCCACTGCTATAGTCTATTTCTTCTTTTATACTAAAACCATAGAAATAAAACTATTTAAAACAGAATAAACAAAAAAATTAGTCCTACAGAACTATGATAAAACTGAAACTGCCTTAGTCATTATGGAAAGTTAGTTTTAGTTCCATAAGTATTCAGAATCAAGTCCCAAGCAGTACACAGTTGGTATTAAATTGTATTACTATGACCTTTAAAGGGGAGAAATTAGGATTAAAATTAAGACATAAAGCATGAATTCAGGGTGCTAAAAAGAAAATTCTGAGAGAAGTAACTGAAAAAATTTAAAAGGACATACTTAACCCAGACCATTCATCATCGATATAAGGCTGATTACGGCTAACATCCCACTGATAATCAGAAGTGGAAGACTGAGAAATTGGCTCAGCAGTAGATCCTTAAATGAAAAACGAATGCAATAAAATTAAAAATGGAACTTCCTAAGGATGTTTCATAACAAAAGTTCTAAACTTTTCACATGGACTCTTTTATTTCTCCTAAAAGGAAAATTTAGACATAACAAGAGTTAAATTAAAAAGGTAAGTAAAATAGAGGGCAATTTTAAATTGAGTATGATAATAACTAGATCTAATTCAACACCACCACCATTCCATAACAATTAGAATCTGACTTGTTATCTGCAAATTTTAAAATGCTGAAAAAAAGTTCCATTTTTTTTAAAAGGTTAAGCAGTAAAACAAACAAAAAAATTTAATGCTAGATGTTTCAGAGTATGCATATATCCTTACAACTCAGGAAAACCATTAGAAAATGTTTGAGTCAGCTCAACTTTTAGGCCACAGAAAGTTAAAGAAAGAGAATTAACCAGAGAGGTGAGACAGAGAAAAGTCAGAAAAAGAGGAGTCGCTGGAAGTTTAGAGTTATGTTCAGATGCATTGAAAAGAAAAGAATAGCATTTTCTAAGTTTAGCTGTTGGAAAAGGTGGGATGAAAGTGGGGGGTTACAAGGTTTCTTTGGAACCCAATGAAAGCAGTGGTGGTCCAATGTCCAAAACTTTTTACGGAAAAATCTGAAAATTGTTTTGGGACACAAAAGTCCATGAAAGTAAGGTCAAAACCCATTACTGCTTATGGCTACAAATTAAATTTTAGAATGCAAATTAAAGCATTCTATCAGGTGCATAGAGACACACACATATACATGCTAGACCTTCTGAATCCGAATTTCATGTGTGTTAAGAGTCCTTAGGTGACTCTGATAGTCACTTGGATTCAGAGCCACTGAAAGGAAAAACTTATTAAAAAAATATAGGCTCCTTGTTAGTATAAATAAAATTAACAATCACTTCATTCCCTCATAGTCTTGGCTGATTTTTACATTTCCACTTAATTACCTAGATGAGATTGCTAGTATTTCACTAATGATTACTGTCTATCTAAGTACATACTCAAAACAGTAAAATTTAGCACATCACCCTACAAATGAAGTAATATTTAGCATATTAGCCACTCGGGTTGCAGAAACATAACCTCATTACTCCAGTGGCTCCTACTGCTTTCCCTGAATGTGTATGTTGTATAGTCATCAAATGAAGGAAACAATGAACTTGCTCTCTGGAATGGAATACGGTCAACAAGACGTGGGGGCAGCAAACTGCATCTTGTAGGTCAATTCCAACCATGATTGGCCCATTAACCAAGAAGAATTTCATATTTTTAAGTGGTTAAAGAAACAGTCAAATTAATAGTGTTTTGAAGTCAATATACTCATTTATCCTTGATCTCCGATTGCTTCCTTGTTATAATGGAGCTGAGTTGATAGTTGTGGCAGTGACAATATAGCCCACTAAACCTAAACTATTTATTATTTGCTTTTACAGAGACTGCTAGTACCCATTCTAGGCTACTGTTCCAGACAACATCAAGTATCATCATTAATAAATAAAGTGCTTTGTGACTCAAGTAGAATAAATCAAAGTGCCTCCCTACTTATATAGTATTTGATAAATATGTAGCTTGTGTTGATTAATAAAAGACCTATCCATTTAAGTGATGCTGGAATTGACAGTTTATAGTGTATATTCTGAATCAACAGGCTCTTAAAAGAGTTACTGTGTATATGTGTCCAAGAGAGGCTTATTTATAAATTCGTAACTAGTCAAAGTGAATAGAAATATGCAAATCCAACCAGAAGTTTGGTGGAATGTACTAGTAACAAGACCATGTTCTATCTAACCCAGCAGTTCTCAATTTGTAGGTTGTGACCCCTTTCACAGAGATCACCTAAGACCATCAGAAAACACAGATTATGATTCATAACAGTTGCAAAATTACAGCTATATGAAGAAGCAATGAAAATAATCTTACGGTTGGGAGTCATCACCAACTGTATTAAAGGGTTGTAGCATTAGGAAGGTTAAGAACTACTGTCCTAACCTAAAGGGAAGGCCTTTTAGGAGTATTTATACTAATAAATTGCTAGTGGTAGACCACAGACTTTGGCACATAAGGACTTAGATGTCCCCCACAGTCTAAAGACCTTTGCTACTACATATATTAATTATATTGAGAGCAATATGTGGTGCTAATTAATTTTCTAAATAACAAGTGCTAAAGTTAAACAAAAATGTCTTTGTTAACTGAATGAAAGACTGTTTTCACATAGCGGAGACAGCAGAGTTAAGTGTGGGAGATGCAAAAGAAGCAGAGTTCTGGTGAGAGGCACTCACCCCCTAGCCACACTAGACCAAGCAGCTGGCAAAATAAACAACGTCACTTGCAACCTTCAATTTGCAAAGAACTTGAAAGATGTACAGATTTAAAACTATGATATCAATATTTAAAGATGATTATCTTTAAAAAAAATGAGAACCCGTAATATAGCAATAGCTATTATTTACTGAGTGTCTACTATGTGGATGGCTCTTTTATACACTGAGTTCTAATCCTTACAGCAACCCTGCTAGGCCATTTTAGAGCTAGCAAATGATTTGCTAATACTTAGAAAACTGCTTCGGTATAACTGTTTCAAGCCTATTCATTCCACTATATAATCATTTCTATCATAATTTAAGCAAGTACTTTACACTAGGCATCAAACTTGGTGCCTGACATTCATTACAATCAATTCTGACAATTACTTAAATATGAGGTTCATTCAAGCTATATAACTAAATGTCTGTAAACTCCTAATAGGTTTGTCTGAACTAGCCTACTCTCCTTCTACTATACCATCCTATCTTTTTAATATTTTCAAGGTTATTTCTCTGAAAACAGAATGACACTTTGGTCAATAACAGGCTACATAAACATGTAGCCCTATGAGAGTTTCTGACCTAGTGACATTCTAGGTTCTTAGTGTGTATGTACATGCTATGATGCCTACACAATGACAAACCACATGCATTTTTAAAGGTGGCTTGTTACTTGACAGGAGCATACACACCTCCTCAATGACCCATCAAACTTAATACGGTTCTCTTTCAATTTGAAAAAAATTTTAAATCCAGCTAGGGAAGCCCATCTATTGCCTGCTTAATTTTATCTGTAACAATATTAACCAGATACTACCTAAATCCATGTTCTAGTAGTGAAACTATATAGCTTCTATAAGTAAACTAGAAATTACAAGGTTAGTGTTCCACATTATCACATAAAACCTGATCATTTCCTTTGCTAAGCATGAGAGGGAGGGCACTTTCAGTGGAGCAATCTTGTCTTTCTGTTGAAAATGATGGTAGGAATTTAGAGGTTATCTTTGTAGACAGATCTTTTATTTCTAGGTAGTGTTTGGACATTACAGGTGAGGAGAACAACCTGAAACAGATGAGTGAATGAATCACAGTTTGCTTGCTAAGAGATTAGCTGTTTTAAAAGGATGGAAAGCTAATATAACTAAGGAAGACAATGTGGGTTTTTTGTTGTTGTTTTTTTGTTTTTTTTCCTCACAAACTAAGGAACTTCCTAGTATCTAATACTACCCAAATTAAGCTAAGTTATAAAAAATACCTGGCATAAGTACAACAGAAGAAAACTGCATGTTCAAGTGTGGCATGGTGGCTCACAATTGTATTCTCAACATTGAGCAGGCAGATTGAATTGTCCATGAGTTCCAAGCCAGCCTTGTAAACAGTTTTCTAGACTAGCTAGGGCTACATGGTGACTCTGACGAAATAAAAACAAAACCCTCGAAAAGTAAAAGAAAAAATTATCTACTATTATGAGGAATTATAATTCAATTTTAAAAAAACAAAAATAAAGCATAAGGCCGTTAGACAAACGGCAAAGAACATGAATAGGTAACTGGTGGAAGATGTAGAAATGACCAATTAATTAATGGAAAAATACCTAACTGGATCAGTGACTTAAAAGTTAACCAAAATAATTTATGTATTTATACTTATCAAAACAGAAGACAAAAAAAAAATAAAAATTCAACCTTGGTAAGTAAGAATATGATAAACAGTCACTTACATGAAGATGAAAGTATGAGAGTAAGTGACAACACAATAAACATACCCATGTTTTCTTTAACCCACGTTATTCCCAAGAATCTATCCTAAAAAATACACTAGTGTAACATTACCTAAAACAGTTAAGAAGTCAGCTACAGAATGATGCAGAAATAGATAAGTAAATATAATATACTTAAATAATATAGCACACAATGCCATTAAGTAAACATGCTTATAAGAACAAATAAAACCTTTCTAATCAATTTGGGGATGGGAAAAAGAAATATAAAAATGCATACTCAACTTAGTTTATTGTAAAAACCAAAAATTACGCACAGTGGAGTAAGCAAAAGAAATAAAAAAAACCTGATTACAGCTGTCACTGGGTGGTGTGATAATACGTTTTCCCTTATTTATGTGCAATTTTCCGTATTTAATAAAGATTTCTTTCTCTACAATGTCTAAGTATGCGTTGCTCAAAAGACCAATGCCTTTCAGTAGAAACAAGCTGCCCAACTACTAATTTTTACCATTAAAATCCAGGAAAAAATAATTATAATAGGCATTTACAGACTATAAAATGGATGCTATAAACTTCTCTAGTACTTTTATTTAGTATTTTTATTTAGACTCAAACTACTAAAATCTATCATGTCGACTTATACATTACATTTATGACATCACTAAGACTACACAATTACAGGCTGGAGAGATAGCTTGGTGGTTAAGGACTAGACGTCCTGAGTTCAATTCCCAGCAACCACATGGTGACTCACCAGCATCACCCTCTTCTGGTGTGTCTGAAGACAGGTACAATGTACATCCATCCATCTATCTATTTATCTATCTATCCATCCATCCATCCATATCTATCTCACACAATTTATCAGTTAGCCACATTGATGAGCAAATGTGATAGAGAATGTGAAAGCACTACACAAAAATGATGTTAGTCATGTTAGTTGCTCTTTTCTGTGCAAAGGATCTGAGAAAGTTAATTAGCACTATTACTTTTGCATGGCAGGTCTAGCATTTCTTTGTCTGTCTCTCTGTCACTCTATTTTTTCTAAACAGTATCTCATGCAGCCCAAACTATTCTCTAAGTCATTACGCCACTGAAGATAACTTCCTGATCCTCCAGCCCGGGGCTGCAGGAATGCACTAACATGCCCAGTTTAGGAATATTTATATCAATGGCTTGGTTTCCTTCACAATTCCTGAAAAATTCAAGCTGTATCAGATTACCAATTTTAGATGAGTTTAATTTTTTTCTAAAAGTTCTTACCAATGCCAGAAAATATTGAGCGATCACTCCAATTCCTTCCCCAGTCTTTCCCATTTGCATTAGTATCACCAGTGTCTTGAGTCCAAGCAGATGGCTCTGTTTTCCTCTTGCCTGCAGAAGCAGGTGGGACAGAGTTCCACTTCTCCTCACCTGCACTCAATTGTGAGGAGAGTTTTACAGACTTTTCACTCCAGCCTCCTCCATTGACAGTAAGATTTTCATTCAATCCTGAAGAAACTTAAAGAAAAGAAAGTAAAGATTAAAAACAGATATATTATCTTTTGTTAAAAATGGGGTATTTTCATATCTCTATGATAGCTCAGTTTATTAGTACATAGTACTTTTTCCTTCCCTCTTAGTGTCCTTTAAGTAGCCTGAGTATAAAAGGGTAAGCTATGCAGTTCTAACATGATTTTAAAGTTTGGTCTCACTGGCTTACATTAGTCTCATGGTTCCCCTACTCTGCCTCGATATGCTGGGATTACAAGCATGCACCACAATGCCTGGCTAACAGATTTCTTAATTTAAAAGTCAACAGATAGTTTAAAATGTAACATGCATACTAGTGATATTCTCAATGGCAAAATGACAAACTGAAAACACATCTAGTATACACTGAATACTCACCCACTATGAAAATGAAGACTTCTTAGTTACATGATCTTTCTTTAGATATACGTTTGTATATTCTATTACATATAATGACTGCACATTAGAACCAAATGAGAAATTTAAATAGACTCTATGGCATCAGCCAAGAACAAAAGAATGTTAGGACCTCAAGGACAGAGTCCAGGACTCAGAGGTGTGTGTGTGTGTGTGTGTGTGTGTGTGTGTGTGTGTGTGTGTGTGTGTGTAGAGGCAAGGAGGGGGGAGGGGAGAATCAGGGAGGGGGAGAGAGAGAGAGAGAGAGAGAGAGAGAGAGGGAGAACTCGAGCACGCACACATTTCTTAGATTGAGACATGAGGCATGAGGGCATAGAGCAAGCAATGGTGTTAAGAACAAGGATGAAATGAGAAGGTGCTTTACTTTTTCTGTGACACTTTTGCTTTTAGGCTGGTATACTGCTTTCCCTGCAGTGATGAGGAATGAGTGAATTAGGTTAATTTTGTTTGTGAAGCACCCAATAACCTTGAACTATATTCATTTATTATAACATATTTGATACCATCAAGGAAGCAGTTAAAATTTTTAAGAACTATATTTTCTTAAGATATAGAGTAAAGTGTTTTATCCCAGACATGCCCATATTACATTCATGCCCAACAAAGATCCTTCTCTCTTGGCTTCAATGATGCAAGAAGCAAAATTATACATAAGTTATTACTGAACACTTTTATATATGTGAGGAGAAGCTACAACATACCAAACCCGAGTGTGAATGAATCTTCCTTTTCCATTTTTCAAATTCTCTGGACTATGATCATATTAATTTAGAAATTAAAAATAACTTTAATCCCTTTTCTTTCTTTTAACATCATTCATGTAAGGAAACAGATATGTATCCAAATTTCTATTTTGATGGGCCTTCAGGTTAAGTGTCATGTAATTTCTCTCACCCTGAAGTGTAGAATCTCCTTTTCCAGACTTAAAGTTGCTAACTTGAACATTTAGATGAGAATCACCTGGGTTGAAATAGAAATAAAATTTATTTAATTCTAAACAGGCCACTATGCACATTACATCAGGCGGAACATACAACTGTGATCTGTAATAAATTGCTCCTTCAAGTGCCAGTTTTGACATTGGAAAAAGTGATTTTACGACATATTTCACATGTCCACAGGGAACTTAACTTACTCTTCAGTTACCACATTTTTAGTCAATTAAAATGCCAAATCCTAGAAAATTGCCCAAGTATAAGTAGGGACCTTTATTCTGCAATACTTCTGAATTCTGAAGGTTCTTTTAGGTAGGAACTGAAAAATTGAGCTCTGAAATTGGATTCAACTTTGCCTCATCTTAACATGAACTGCCTTTTCAATAATCCCAGAAGCAAGCACACCAATTTAAGAAAACCGTTGCCACATTTGGGATTATAACATAGGAAATATGGTTAAAAAGTGAGAATATATGTTTTAACATAAAAAATTCCAATTCTCTGGCACAAAACAAGCACAATTATCACAATGTAAAAAAACTAAACCAAAGAAACTCAAATCCCATGAAACACAAGGTGCAAGCAAGGAAGGCATGCTCAAATCAGTGAGAGTCACCAACAAAAATACTCAAAGCGTTGATAATATATGACAGCAAAATGAATAAGGAAAGCTCATTACTGTACAATGGCAACAATTTCAGTAAGTTAGCAGGCAAAAAAAACCAAAAACAAACAAAAAACTCCCAAAAAACAATAACAAACAAAAAAGCCCAACAACAACAAAAGCAACAACAACAAAACAAGGTTAAGAAGGTGATCTGCTAACAACTGAGGGATAGAAAAAACCAGGGAGGTCACTAACAAAAGACGAAGCAAATAAACTACTAGTGCTCCCACGAAGTAGCTATTAATACTGGATTGCTTACACATCTGAGTGCTTGGTAGGAAGGACATTGGCTCAACCATCTTTGATATTCTGGTTTAGCTTTACTAATACCTATAGATTTGCCAGAAACAAAACGAAAAACTGGGGTGGATAGACAGAACCTGCACTAACCAGAACATGCTTGTTTCATCTTGGAATGAAAGTGCCCAACATGCAGAATGGTGATAAGTATTCCATTTAATCAATGTCTTATCCACTGTAAGAAATGAAGATGTAAGAGGATTGGGGCAAAGCAACACACATAAGGAAAAGAAGCAACAACATTCTCTAATGTGACTCAAGGCAGAAAGGCAAATTTTAATTTAATAAGCCATTCATTAGGCAATATTAACAACACTGCTGTTATGAGGTAAACCAGGATGTGGTTCACAATACTCTCATGAAGAAGGGTATATCAGCACAAAGTTAGCAGATCAAAAAGATTGTGACATAGTTTGTACATCTGACTTAAAGGAGTTGATTTGATGTACCACTCTTATGTTCCACTAATATACCTTTATTCTTCTTGGAACCAACAGGAAATGATGCAGTTGTAAGTTGCTCGGTGGTAACTGTGATGATATTTTCTATCCCAGGGATAGTTGAATCCAATGAACCAGAATCAGTCAGCACTTTATCACGTTTACGCTGTTGTCGTTTCTCTCTGTGACTAATTTTAGTTTCCCAGGCTCCTGACATAGCCCGAGAAAAAAGATGTTATTCAGTAAGGGGAAGACAAAAAAGTTGTAGGTTTGAGGGAAAAAAAAAATGGGTGGGACAGATATAATAAATTTAGATATTAAGCTAAAAACCAAGAGTGCTGATTATATTAATTTACCCTAGGAATTTATTCTAATCTCATGTTATTTTAGGCAAAAACTATTTTTACTCTACTTTTGTTTTTAACAAAATGTGTCAACTATGGTTTAGAAAAGGTGACAGAAAAAAATTGTCTCTTGATTCTTTTTATCCTGTTGGTAGAAGTGACAGGAGAGTTCTACCTGCTCTTGATACAAGAGTTTAGGGTGTGATAATAAATGGCTTATTCAAGAATTTTGCACACAGCCTTTTAGGAATGGTATAGTTAAGAAAAAATGGGAAACTCCAAACCATATTTTTAGGAAACAAAGACAAGATGAATGGCCTCTCAATTGCTCACAATATTGAGCAAACATAAATTTAAAGGATAAGTAAGCACTATTAGATGCTTAAATGATTTAGATAACCAAAGTGTTTTGTAACAACGTCACAGATCTTTATGATAAAATTTATGGCAATTAAAAAGAGCTACATACAAGATTAAGTGAAACAAATGCAGCTTTTATACCACACACCTCAGTTTTAAAAATTAAATATTTTCTATAGGCCTTTCCCTTGCTCAAATACCTTCATCAACTTCCTTTCCATCATGGCGTGAACTGTTTTGCACTGCTTTAGCATCTGACTTTGATTTCTTCTTATTTTTCTTTGACTGAAATAGTAAAATAGAATATTACTTATTATTTTGTTATGTTGTTGAAAAGGTAGGAGCCAGTAAAATACATAATGAAATGTATGAAACTGACAACTAAGATATTTCAGTTTGATTAAAAAAAAAAAAAAAACCCAGCATATTAAGTGGTAATGATGTTATAATTGAGTGGTTACTTTATGCTAATTACAGTAATTTTCTAGTTTATTCTTTAAAAATACAGAAGGTATCACTCCATTTTAGGTATGAGAAAACAAAGGTAGAATAGGCTCTACTGTGTCACATTAAATTTAATAAGTAAAGTTAAAATTCAAGGTTTGCTTGGCTCCAAAACCACACTACGCTCTTATACATAATGTGTCCTATATCATAGCAGAAATATAATACTGTAATATGCTGCTCTAGGAGCAATGAAATTAAAATCCACCATCATTTTCAGAAGGAAAATTGCGTACCAAATAGTGGTTTGACTGCACACGGTATATTGCTGATAAACCCTATATACTACTAATCAATGAATCAATTGTATAAAGCAGAGAGTATTTGGTCAGTTTCAAAGCAACATGAAAAAAAAAAAAACCCCTCAGATTGCATATGCTCAACACTTCAATAAAGATAAAAATACACAAGACAGGTAAATTCTGGAACAGTCTCCCAACTCCTTACTGCTAATTTTATACTCTCCTTTCAAAAGTGTGCCAAAAACTCCACATGGTTTCTGCATTTAGATAGGTGTCTCCAGAACAGAAGTAACATTAACAATACAGTAGGGTTTTGGTGCTGTTGTTTTACTGAGATAAACTCTCCTTTACCCTAGGCTGACCTCAAATATAGCAGAGGATGACCTTAAATTCCTAAACCTCCTGCCTCTTCCTCTGGAGTGTTGCAACTATAGTATTGACACACTTGGATTATAGGTGTGCACCACCACACCCAGCCTTAAACATCTGGTTATATATACATAGACTGTAGTCACTACTCATTTAGGTATTACTGAGATTAGCTATTCACTCATTACTGTATACCATCTTTAAGTTACAGGTTTCATTTTAATTATGATACCTATAATATGAATAAACAATAGTACAGTTTGAATGAACTGAATAGATGGTATCAAAGTGCTTTTCCTATCTATGAGAAACTTGCCAATAGATTCAGCCTTATTCACTTGTGAGTTTCCCATCTACGGTTTCAACTAACTTCATATTGGAAATACATGGAATAAAATGCTCCTGTAAACAGCAAGTACAGACTCATTGGGTAAGCATTCCCTGAACAATACAGTATGAAAACTATTTATATAGCACACATTATTAAGTACTATAAATAATTCAGACACCACTAAAAGTATGGGAGGATATATGTGATAGATATTACAAACATGGTAACATTTTATAATTTAAGGGATTTAAGCACCAAAAAAATATTAGTATCTCCATGGAGTGAGTTCAGGTGCCAATACAATAGAGATTGAGGGACAACTGTATTCTTAAATGGTATGAATTTTGAAATGTAGTAAAAGCTGTTTTTGACATGACAATCTATTTTTAAAAATTACCTTTTTTTTATAACTTGTTTTATTCTCTTCATAATTGATCTGCATTTGGCTTTAAAAAACATTTTTTTATTATTATGTATTATGTTTAGTATACTGCTTTATTATATTTACCAGGTTGTTCACATCTACTTTTTAAAAGAATCCAACTTTTAAAAGAATTCAGTGGCTTTCATATATTCAAAGTACTTGTAAAACTACCATTATCATTTTCTTTAGCCCTACATAGAAACCTTGACTCCATTAGTAGTTACTCCTTGGCTCACTTTCACTGAACTACTTATCTGTCTTTGCCATTATGATTCAAAAGAAAAGCTAATACACAGAATAGCTGTTACAGTCTAAAGCAGGAACAACAAACTTAGTCTATTAAAGACTAGAAAAATCAGTGTTTTAGGCTTTAAAGGCCAGATGGCTTTGTGACGACCATATCTCTAGTAACTCAGGCTTACACAACATAAAAATGAACTGATGGTCTGTTCTGATAAAACTTTCTTTATTTATGGAAAAAAAAAATCAGGACAGATTTATTTGGGAGCCAGAGTTTGCTGTTTTCAGTTTAGAAAAAAGCTGCCTAGCAGAAATATAATGTAAGCTATATAAGGTAAATTAACACTTATAATAAACATAATTTATAAAGCTAAACATACAACACATGTAAAATAATGTCACCCAATGAGTAATCTATTATTAAAAATGTAAAGAGGGTAATCTGTATCTTTAATATCTGGAGTAATCATGGCTAATCTTGTCTGAAAGTAGTGTATACAGTATACCTAATCTCAATTCAGATTAGATGTATTCTGAGTATTCAATATCCACACGTGGCTAGTGGTTGCTATAATCAATAGTATATCTCCCCAGAAACTATATTAAGTACCCTTCCTTTACAGATAAGGAATTTGAGGTTATAAAGAGATTACAGAAACTATCTACTATCATGGATTATTAAGTGTGAAACTAGGCATGAAGTCCAGTTCTAAATCCAGACTTACAAATACCCTATTAGTTTAACTGACTGCCAAAGCACATTTAATATTAATTAAATATAAAATGATTTATGTAGTATAAGAATCAAGGTGGAGGTGAGCTAAAAAGCTTCCTTTCTGCTGTCTTGCTTGCAAATACTAGAAGGTACTACCTAGGCTGCTGGGGAAGAACTGCCATCAACAGTCTGACTCAGCTGTGGATCCTGCATACTGTTCCCATCTGCCAGACAAGATGGGCTCAGAGGTGCAATAGTGGAACAACTGGTATGGAAGTAACCAATCACTTTGACTGGATCTGACTGCTGCACAGGAGGGAATTCACATTTAGTACTGTAAACATTAAAAAGGGAGTGGTGAGGACGAGGCCATACGCTTTAGTGAGAAAGCTACTAGGTTCTGTTAAAGAAACATGATGTAACTCTCAATGTGCTTTTTAAGTATTTGTTAATACCAGCAGATTAGTGCTGCTGTCAGTTTTGGTAGAGAAGCTTCTTTTTTCAATGGACAGTGGTTATTTTAGAGACTTAATTAATTGTTTAAGCCGGGCGGTGGTGGCGCATGCCTTTAATCCCAGCACTTGGGAGGCAGAGGCAGGTGGATTTCTGAGTTCGAGGCCAGCCTGGTCTACAGAGTGAGTTCCAAGACAGCCAAGGCTACACAGAGAAACCCTGTCTCAAAAGACCTAAATAAATAAATAAATAAATAAATAAAAATAAAAAAAATAAAAAAATAGTTTAAAATACTGAAAATAAATGACTGAAATGCTCAACTATATGGGACATCTGTGTCACTCCCTTGGGAGCTTAAAGAACACCACGGGAGAGGATTTTTAAAAAGGATACAAGAGCCAGAAGATGAGGCGGAGTGATGCTTTCCAGGCAGGATATGACCATTACACTCTTTAACCCCCAGTATCTGCACAAAGCCTGTGCAAGATGAGCCTTGTCAACATTCCATCATGGAGTGAGATGCTTACAAAGCCCTGTCCCTCTCTGAGTTATAGTTCATGAGTTTTTTGGGGGTAGGGCATTTTCTTCAGTCATGTAACCACTGGATACCAACGTTCCTATTAAAAATGCCCTATCCATGCCCCTCCGAGCTTAAATTGAGTGGTCTACTTCCCCCAAGACAGAAAGTGAAAAATAAATAAAGATAGATAGATTATACTCACTCCAGTATGCTAAGATTTGTCAGTAAATATCACGTTGGACTAGACTTAAATATGCTTTAACTTTACCAGTATCTAAAAGTTTTTTTTTTAACCACCAAAAATGTACATTCAGATGAGACTGAATAATATACAAGTAAAACTTTAAGATAAACATGCAATACATAGCTATTTCCCCCAGTTATCTTACTGACAAAAGACTTCTTTTGTGTATAGAGGACATTCATGTTATATGAACATTCTGCCCCTGAACTGTATCTCTAGCCCTCACTCTGCAGCACTGGCAAGCCTTAAACTTGTGATTTTCTTGTCTTGGCCTCTCATGTGGCCTAACATTTACTGTGTTATACTTTTAAGGAGCTCTACTGTAGCTAAGACCTCTCAGGGAAACCTTTGACACAATAGCTTAGCTTTCTTGTAACTATTATCCCAATCACATTTGTTGTCAGGTTCTACCACGAAATCAGGTAGATTATTAAATCTTGTCCAAACAACGTAACAGTAAAAATCCCAAAAAATCTGATTTAAAATTATAAATGATCTGAATAGACATTTCTGAAAAAAGACATGGCCAATAAACAGATGAAGTAATGAGCGACACCTCAATCATCAGGGAAATATAATTCCAAACTATAGTGAGTATTACTTTTCCTCAGTTAGAATGGCTCTTATCAATAAAACGAAACAAGGGCTAGTGTGGGAAAACTCTGCTAATTAAGGTCAAAGTCTACCATTAATGAGATAAGTCTTCTAGGGCTTGGGGGATTCCCTTCAGGGCTTCTCCTTCTCTGGAGAATTCTAAACTCACACCAGCCTCAACCTGAGGAATGTCACATAGCCTCAATTAGATTACAGGATCAATTTCCTTTCTTCCAATAAGAACCTGTTCAGTCAACACCTCAGATCCCTGAAATGCTTCTCCATCCTAATGAAGCATCCCAAGTACCGTAACTCCAATGGCATTTGCCCGTCAGTCCCCCAAAACTTTATAAGCATTAAATCCCACCAAGTAAAGTGGATAGAGGGCAGGGAGATGGTTCAGTACATCTAAGTGCTTGTAATGCAAGCCCAAGATCTGATTTTTATCCAGAACCTGCAGAACTCATCTGATTTAAGTGGCTGGCATGAATCTGTAATCTCAGAACTACACTGAGGAATAAGGAAAAAATGGGAGTACGGGGACAGCAGAATCAAGAGAGACTCTGCTTTAACAAGGTATGACAGAATCAATTCTCAAATAATGTTTCTGACCTCCACACACATATTGTAGCACACACATGCATACAAAGAATCAACAAAATAGATAAACCCTTAGCCAGACAGACTAGAGGGCACAGAGACAGTAATGTAATAAAATCAGAACTGAAAAGGGAGACATAACAACAGAAACTGAGAAAATTAAAAAAAATCATTAGATTCTACTATGAAAGGCTATACTCAACAAAACTGGAAAATCTGGGGGAAAGGACAATTTTCTAGACAGATACCAGGTACCAAAGTTAAATCAGAAGCAGATAAACCATCTGAACAGTCCCCATAGCCCCCCCAAAAATAGCAGCAGTCATTAAAATTCTCCCCACCAAAAAAACCTCAGGATCAGATGGTTTTAGTGCAGAATTCTATCAGAACTTCAAGACCTAATACCAATTCTCTTCAAACTATTCCACAAAACAGAAACAGAAGGAACACTACCCAATTTGTTCTATGAAATCACAATCATGCTCATACCTAAATCATACAAAGGCCCATCAAAGAAAGAGATCTTCAGACCAATCTCCCTTATGAATATCGATGCAAAAATACTCAATAAAATTCTTGCAAACTGAATCCAAGAACACATCAAAACAATCATCCATCACGATCAAGTAGGTTTTATCCCAGGAATGCAGGGATGGTTCAGTATACAGAAATCCATCAACGGGAATCCTCTATATAAACAAACTCAAAGAAAAAAAAACACAACACATAATCATCTCATTAGATGCTGAGAAAGCATTTGACAAAATTCAACATCCCTTCATGTTAAAAGACTTGGAAAAATCAGGAATCCAAGGCCCATACCTAAGCATAGTAAAAGCAATATACAGCAAACCAGTAGCCAACATTAAACTAAATGGAGAGAAACTTGAAGTGATTCCATAAAATCAGGAAGTAGACAAGGCTGCCCACTCTCTCCCTACCTATTCAATATAGCACTCGATGTCCTAGCCAGAGGAATTAGACAACAAAAGAAAGTCAAAGGGATGCAAATAGGAAAGAAAGAAGTCAAAATATCACTATTTACAGATTCCACCAGAGACCTTCTAAATCTGATAAACAACTTCAGCAAAGTGGCTGCAATCTCAAACCTCTTGGTCAGAGAATACTTTTAGACCCTAAGGATTTATTTATTTAGTTATGCTAATGTATTTCAAAATAATCACATCTATCTATATAACTATGTGTACATAATGGTATTTTCACAACAAATGACAATGTGAGAACATCATTATATATCTTTCAAACATCTTTAATGTTTATTTGAATAACTAATTTAACTATCTACTTCTATGTCCAACTTATGGCAATAACTTGTTTTGATTATGGAACATGAAGAAAATCCAGAGATGTTCACAATGTGTGAATATTTTATTTTGTGGTGTTGGGGCTTTAATTCAGGGTACTGTGCATGGTAGGCAAATGATCTATAACTGAGCTATAGTCCTGGCTCACACAGATCTATCCAATGGAGAAGGGAGGAGAGTTTTTTTTTTCCTCTTCAGAGCATTTTCCCTTAGTATTACATCAGAGTAGTATTTCCAGGGTTGGAAATGATTAGAAGAAAAAAACAAAACATGAGTAATTACTAAAAGGCATGAGATTTCTTTTGGGAATGAGGAAATTAATATAATTTGATTATGGTTGTATGTAATTTTTTTGGGGGGGGGGGGAAGTGGGGAGAGACAGATTCTCACTATTGAACTCTAGTTGTCCTGGAACTCACAGAAATACACCTGCTTCTGCCTCCTGAGATTAAAGGTGTACACCACCAGGCTGTGGTGCTTTGAATATGTTTGGCCCAGGGAGTGGCACTATTAGGTGGTGTGGCCCTGATGGAGTGGGTGTGAAAGAAGTATGTCACTGTGGGTGTGGGCTTTGAGACCCTCCTCTTAGGTGCTTGAAAGGGAACAAGACATAGAACTTTCTGTTCCTCCTGTGCCATGTCTGCCTGGATGCTGCCATGCTTCCTGCCATGATGATAATAAACTGAACCTCAGAACCTGTAAGCCTGCCCCAATTAAATGTTGTCCTTTATAAGAGATGCCTTGGTAATGATGTCTCTTTACAGTAATAAAAAGCCTAACTAAGACACATACCCAATTCAGTAAATATTTTATTTTTTCTTTCAAAATAAAACTCCTTGAAGGAAGGAAAGAAGGAAGGAAGGAAAGAAAAGAAAAGAAAAAAGAGAAAAGTCAAGTCAATGTGGCAGGACCTGAGGAAGGTTAAGAAGTTGAGATCAGGCTAGTAACAGGCAGATATTTCAGGTCAAGTTCAAAACTGTGGATTGTGGGGGTTGGAAAGATGGCTTACTGGTTAAGAGGCATATATCCAAGTTGGTTCTCAGCACCCATGTTGGTAACTCGGAACTGTATGTATCAGGTCTTTGATGGCTCCCTGGCCCCGACCTTCTCATGTACTTGAATGCATGTGAACTTACATAGGCATAGGTTTAAATAAACAAACAAATCTTAATAGGAAAAAACCCCTGTGAAATGTCTTCTAAGACCACTGAGAAAACATGGAAGGATTTTTAGCAAACTATCTGTAACTAAAGTTTCAGAGGATCCAGCACCCTCTTCTAGATTCCACGTGTACTACACGCACGCACAAAAACACACGAGGCAAAACACCCAAACATAAATCTTTAAAACCTTTTTCATACTCTACCATATTAAAATTAACTTTGAATGAATATTTAATGGCTTTTGTTGTTTTGTTTTAAAAGATAGAGTGTACTATGTAGCCCTCGCTGGCCTTGAACACACAGAGATCTGTCTGCCTCTACAGTGCAGAGACAAAGGTTTACACTACCATTCCTACCTTATATATGACTCCGTAGTATAAAGGTATCGGTCAACTACAAAATACTGGTTCACTAGCTTACATGAATTTCATGAAATGTTAAGATATTCCACTGTAAATTTTTTTCCTTTTTGAGACAGGCTACTTTTGAGACAGGATCTCATGTAGCCTAAGCTGGCCTCAAACTGAACTAGTACTCAGCCTGGTTGGAATTATCCTTGAATTTCTGATCCTCCGGCTTACAACTCCCAAATTCTGGGATGAAAACCACGTCCCACCATTCCAGGCTTTAAAAAACAAAAACAAAAACAAAATCATGTTTATAATACCAAAAGTGATATCAGAAGTATTAGAAGTTGTTAAAGTCATGAGAGTAAATCTAAATCTTCCAAATTTCTAATTTTCATTTGACAAGTCCTTTTATCATTTGTAGTAAACACTATGTTGTTTTCCTTGTCGTGATGGAATAATTTTGTTTATTCTTGAGAAAATGCCTAAAGATAGATACCCATGTCTGAAAAGCCAATCATTATTTCTAAGAAAAACAGAACATGAGGTAAGTTGCTAGTTCATCTTACAATCTTGTACACTGTACAAGAGTTTCTCCTTGTAACCATTGCTTCAGTATGAAAGTATACCTTTATAGACAGTCACATTTCACCACGCAGAATAGTTAAAAATCATGTACTTTAAGATAGCTCATCAGGTAAAAGTGCTTGCTTCCAAGTCTGACAACCCAAGCTCATCATCAACTTCTACAACTCACAAGCCAGAATGAGAGAAATAACTCCTCTTTGCAAATTATCCTGACCCGCATGTGTGCCCATATACGTATACACACAAAATAAATGTGGTAACAAATACGGATTAAGAATTAAAATTAACAGCCGGGCGGTGGTGGCGCACGCCTTTAATCCCAGCTCTTGGGAGGCAGAGGCAGGCGGATTTCTGAGTTCGAGGCCAGCCTGGTCTACCAAGTGAGTTCCAGGACAGCCAGGGCTACACAGAGAAACCCTGTCTCGAAAAACCAAAAAAGAATTAAAATTAACAATCTTTTTTATTGCATCCTTGATAAAGCACTCTTAAGTGAAACTAGCAAACTTTCCTCTTCCAAAATGCAGCAGACAGCAATAAGGACAAAGAACATCTATAATAGTTCACTGTTGTTGACTCCAGTCATGGTAAAGAGCCAATAATTTCTTTTTCTCTTCCTCCCATTAATTTGTGTATTTGCTTTACATGCCAATATAAGCCCCCCCCCCTTTAGTCCCTCACCCAACACCTCCTCTCCCACACCCCCCCTTCTCCTCTGAAAAGGAAGAGGACTCCAGGCACAAGCAGAACTAGGCACATCCTCTCCCACTGAGGATAGACAAGGCAGCCTAGTTGGGGTAACAGGATCCACAGGAAGGAAACAGAGTCAGAGACAACCCCTACTCCAGTTGTTGGGGGGATTACATGAAGACCAAGCTGCACATCTGCTACATATGTGCAGGAGCCAATAATTTCACCCACTGCTTTGGCACCATCGGTGCAAGTATCAACATAGTAAAAAAAGCAAATCATGTTTTAATTACTATGCAAATAGTTTTGTTTTCAGGGATTCAACCAAAGGGTCCTTAGGGCTTCTTTCTCAGGGATTCAATGACCAAATTTTGAGAATTGCTGCCTTAAATTAATTGAAGAAATATTATTACCAGCTATGTGGTCTTGTGTAGTTAGCTACTTATATGTTTAGCTATTCAAGATGAGTAAAACACCCCCTCAGTGCTACTTATTAGGATGGAGCGATGTGAAAATATTTCACTCACTGAATGAGGTTACTTCTTATAATGAATGATATTAGGAATGATAGTAGAATTTCAGTGCATATCAAGATTTTATCTTTTAATAATCTACTAGTAGCCAACCTTTATACATTTTTGCTTATGACTGGTTTTCCAATTAGCAATTTTCACATTTCCCCCTTTAATTCAGACCTTTATAATCCTAGATGTAAAATGGATTCATAAATATTGCTGACAGATAAATTTTCCTAAAGCTTTACGTATACGTAAATTAAAAAGAAAAAAATCATATGCCCCTCCAACTTGACCTCTCAAGCATCTTTACGGCTTTTTCCCTCAGTGTGAATAACATCCATGTTCATTTGATTCTCTCCCTCCAAAACTGGCTTCCCTTTCCAGTTACTGAGAAACCATCCATCTGTTAATTAACTCAGTATTCTCTCTTTTTTCCTTTCCTTTCTTTTTGAGACAGAGTCTCATTATGTAGCCCTGGCTGGCCTGGAACTCACTATGTATACCAAGGTGGCCTTGAACTTACAGAGATTCATTGCTTCTTCCTTCAGAAGCTGGACTAAAGGTATGCACCAGCATCCCCAGCAAATCAATCTTTTCTGGCAATGCAAAGAGGATTTCCTTTCTTCTTTCTCCATTGAATACCTGGCACCAAATAGCCTATTTTATTACACAACTCGTCTATTTGTCTTCCCAGATAGTTTGTTTGCATCTCCTTACCTAGACTACAATATCTCTGAGGGTAAAAATATAGCTGGGCGGTGGTAGCACACACTGTTAAAACTAGCACTTAGGAGGCAGAGGTAGGTTGATTTTTGAGTTCAAGCCCAACCTGGTCTACAGAACAAGCTCCAGAACAGCCAGGCTAGGCAAAAAAACCTGTATTTCAAAAAAAACCAAACCCAAACCGACAAACAGGCAAACATAAAAAACTATTATTATTTCACTATCCCTTCAGTAATTATTTCGCACAGTGCCTGGCTAATAGCCCTGTACGATCTTTACTAGAAACTAGTTAACAATCAGGCACTGATTGCTTCCGTATCAAAACAAAGATCTAGAAAACAACTACATATGGTGGCATGCACTTGTAATCCCAGCATTAAGAAGGTGAAGGCAGGAGAATCATAAGTTTGAAGCTAGTCTGGGCTCTAAAAACAGACATTAAAAAATAAATAAATAAAGCCAACCTAGAAAACTATGGCAGTTTAATCTGATTTACACCAATAAGCTCACTCTAGCTCTCCATATAAAATATATGGGTGTGTATTTTTTTTCCTTTCTAGACTAAGTATTATTCCGTAGACTTAAACAACAAGAAAGACACCAGTATTATAACTTGAGATATAATTACTCTTTGTACAAAAATCAAAGCTCCATAGGGCTGAAGACAGCTCAGTAGTTCAGAGCAATTGTTACTTTTCCAGAGGACCCAAGTTCAGTACCAATGACCACGATAGGCAGCTAACAACTCTCTCCAGCTTCTGGGGGATTCACAGCCCTCTCCTGGTCTCCACAAGAATGTACATACACACACTTCCACATGCATGTGAGCACACACACACATACAGAAGCACTTGTGAAGCCAAAGGACAATTTCTCCTACTACAGTGATAAGTTCTGGAGGACTGAACTTAGGTCTTCAGGCTTGATGGCAAATGCCTTTTACCTGCTGAATCATGTTGCTAGCCCTTATACAAACCTAATAAATAGTTCTCTCAGCACAGAATAATTTTGTTAAATAAAGTCAACTGTTTAATAGGTAGATAATTCAGTTCCCCTAATAAGGGAGATCAGTATAAACACCACCACTGGACAATTTTGCTAAGCGTTTTTTTATATTAAAAAGTACATTATCATGAGTAACATGATTCTATTATGATAGAATCATGTTAAGATTTCTATCAGAAGTAATCTATAAAGCCAGAACCTCACTCAAACAAAAGATACTCAAGTCGTAAATTACTTTTGGCATAATGAAACATTTATTAACACCACTGTAATTTTTTTTAAAAAATGGTGACATAATCTTTTTTAAAAACAAAACTTTAAACTTTCCCCACCTATCCAGTATGATTACTTTAGATTTCTTAAACATGAGAGTATAACTGTATGTCATTCGCTTTGCACATGCTCCCAGGCTTTACCTTTTCATTCTTCTTGTCTGCCTCTGGTGGCTGTTTTGCAGTTACACTTCGGGGAGTTCTAACAACTTCTTCTTCATGTACTTCAACAGTCCGTCCATTTGGCTGCATAGGTAACAAGAAAACACTGTAATATCAAACTGACTGACAGATAAAACTAAAGATTATAACTGGGAAATAACATATACAACAATGAAATTCTTCCCTGAACCAAATTAACAGGGTTGCTTTGATATGCCCATATCATCTAAATCTCATTGGACTAATAATGAGTATTTTTGTGGTATGTGTATAAACTTATTGCGTTTAAGCATTTACTTTTATTGTATGAATGTTTTGTCTTACATGTATGTCTATTGGCCATGTGTCCTTGTAGAGGTCAGAAGAAGGCATTAAATCCACTGTAACAGACATTATTGATGACTGTGAACCCTTTGTGGTTGCTGGGAACTGAACTTGGGTCCTCTGGAAAAAGAGCCCTCTCTAGCATCCTCCCTATAAGGAACATATAAACAATTCTGTACCATAAATTTTCTGTACACACAGTAGTTCCTCTAATGAAATGAAAAAAATAAAAAAAAATAAAAAAAAGAGACAGAGGTAGTTACAAGGGGCTCTGATATGTATCTGCACTGTGATCACCATTAGCTGGGTAATCTCAGAGCACCTAACTATCTCTAGATTTTATTTCTATACCTATGATAGTTTGGCACTATTCAAGAGTCAGTACCCTTTTTTTTTTTTTTAAGTTTTTTGTTTGTTTGTTTAAATTATGTGCAGACGTGTGATTTTGTACATGTGAGTGTGGAGGTCAGAAGAGGTTGTGAGATCTTCTGGAGCTTAGTTACAGGTGGCTGTAAGTCACTCAATGTGGAAAACAAATTCAGAAAACAAGTTCAGGTGCTCTGTAGGAATGTTCTTAACCAGTGATCCCATTGTCCAGAACCTCAGGAAACCTTTTTGAGACAGATTTTCTCTGTGCAACTCTGGCTGGTCTAGAATTCAGATTCACCAGACTCTGCTCCCCTCCCTCTTCCCAAGTACTGGGGACCAAACCTTTTCGATATAGAACTAGACAGAAAACATTTTACACAGCAGACAAAAAAAAAAAAAAAAAAAAAAAAAAAAAAAAAAAAAAAAAAAAAAAACAAAAAAAAAAAAAAAAAAAAAAAAAAAAAAAAAAAAAAAAAAAAAAAACAACCAACCAAACAAAAAAACAAAGTAGGCAAAGATGATATACAGATCAATGCATGCTGGAAGACCCTAATGTTGCTTCTAACTCTATAATGTAATGGCTAAATCCCACTGTCACAGACACAGCAAACAAAACAATTACTTCATTACTAACATTTCTAAAATGAGGGTGTTTGGGGGCAGAATTAACTCTGTGATCCCCAAATCCACTTTGTAATCAGAATCATTCCTACCCCCCGCCCCTTAAACAATTCTAAGCTCTATTTACAGAAATGGAGAGACTGAGGAATTTGACAAAAAGGAAGCCATGATATTCATCTACTATTCTTTCTGAATCCCATCACTTATTTTCACTTATCTATTTCTCCATATTCGACCCATTAAAGTCAGTAAATTAATGTACTAGTTTTAAAAACTTTGTTTCTAATATACTTTTATCAAATATCACATCATAGTACATCTATGTACTGAAGAAAAAAACTGTTAAATAACTGTTTCTTATGTACTTTTTCTTTTTGGCTCTTCTAGGTTTGTATTTTACTTTTTTTTTTAGATGCATGTCTGTATACTAACAAGGAAGAAAAAAAGGTGAGGATTTGGGTGGCTAGGGAAGTGAGAAGAGGCTGGAATGAGTCGAGGAAAGGGAAATCATAATAATTTGTATGAAAAAATCTATTTTAAATGTTTAAAAAGTATCTATAATTAGACTTTACATGCATTGTTAAAAACAACAGGAGCAGGAGCTAGAGAGATGGCTCAGTAGTTAAGAGCATTTGCTGCTTTTGCAGAGAACCCAAGTGTGGTTCCTATCACCCAAACAGTGGCTCACAACCACAACTCTAATTCCAGGAGATCTGATACTCTGTCCTCCCTTGGCACCAGACATGCATGCAACCACTTATACACATAAAGTAAAATAAAAATAAACCTTTAAAAATATCAGAGACCATTTACATTTTAAAACCCAATTTATAGGTTTTCCAAAGTTTATGGCAGTCAAAACAAAAGCTGAGAAGGGCAGTGGTGGTGCACGCCTTTAATCCCAGCACTTCAGAGGCAGAGGCAGGCGGATTTCTGAGTTTGAGGCCAGCCTGGTCTACAGAGTGAGTTCCAAGGCAGCCAGGGCTACACAGAGAAAAAAAAAAAAAAAAAACAAAAAAAAAAACAAAAAACCGAAAAACCAAAACCAAAACCAAAAGCTGATTTCATAGCTGAATAAATGTCTAATTAATCAACATTTAATCTGCTGGATCTTTTTTTTTTTTGTTTTTTTGTTTGTTTCGAGACAGGGTTTCTCTGTATATTCCGCCTGGCAATCTGCTGGATCTTAACCTGTTAAAAAAAGATGGTGAAAGTCAAAACCAAGTTTCTTTACTCTTGATCTGGTTTTCTTTCTTCTGTGTTGTTTGATCACTCTCTGGGTAAGGGTTTGTATAGGATGGAGTAGTGCACAGAAAGGTAAGAAACCTCAGAAGGCAAGTAGACTTAGGGACATCTACAGGCTGATCTACCCTCAGAACCCCGATTCTACTTTCCAACCTCTGTCTTGTCTTGCTATTCCCATATGCTGGTTCATTTTAAGTCTTGTCTTTGTTTTTTAGGTGAAATCTTGCTACATTGCTCAGGTTAGACTCAAACTCTCACTATTTTTCTCACCTCTCTTTTGAGGTGTAGGGTTAAGTGTGTGCTACTATGTCGGGCCTAACATGAGGTCTAATCTCCATTCCACCTTCACCCTTCAGTCAAGTGGAGGGCGTGATAAACAGCCTCCAGGCCCTAGAGAGATTTACATACTAATGAGGTACCCGAAGGCCAGAGGGTGGAGTCAATTAAGCATTCCTCCCCAGCCCCTCCCCCCTCTATCTAACTCACGTCCGCCTGGGTTTTGGGGGGAGCACATCCAGATCCATCCACCTTCCGCCATGAAACCCAAAGACTTCCTCATGTGTTAGGGCCCCCGTGAGGAACCGTGGAGAGGCCTTTAGTTAATGAGCAGCCAAGCCTAACTTCCAGCTGGAGGAACCCCAGCATGCGGGAGGAACCCTGGGCTCCCCAGCCGTTTTTATTTTTTTCCTACACTACTACTAGTTTGACTTCTTTTAAAAATAGAAATGGAATTTCAAATGAGTTATTCAAATTGGCCGCAAACTCTTGGATATATGCACACTTCCTACTTCAGCCTTCCAGGAAGCTAGCCTATATATGGGAAAGCCATCGCACCCAAATATCGTAGACTGTTATTCAGTTCATATTAACTGTCTTCACTAGCCAAACTCAACTGTTCTCATTTCTTGTGGTTAGTTTTTCCTTCCTCTCTCCTCTTCCCCTCCCCTGAGAGGAGGTCTCACTGTGTAACTCTTGCTATATGGAACATGCTGGCCCTAGCCTCTGGAGTGCTACTGCAGCTAGCCTGCTCTACCTCTCTATGTAACTGAGCACTCTTTCCATAGCAGACTTCTATTTCATTTGAGCAGCTTTTACTGAACAGGACTGTAAAACAATCTGTATCTGAGGTAAGCATTTATAAAGTTTAAGGACTTCTAACATGAACCTTATTTTCACTTAGGCATGTAAATCGTAGCTACAAAATTTGAACAACATAACTTGAAATTACTTGGAAACTAGTTAGAAACTACAAGATCAATTACCAATTGCCACAGAAAGGGAACACAGGTTTTGGAATTAGACAAACTGAGATAAGTTGCAATAGCTACCCCGTGATAACCACCTCTGTCATTTAAAAATATTTTTCATGTGTGTGTGAGAGTACATGTGGAAATTAAGAAGACAACGTTTGGGAGTTGGTTCTCTACTTCTACTATGTAGGTTCTAGAAACTGAACAAAGCTCACTGGGTTAGCAGCAAGCACCTTCATCCACTGGGCCATCTTGTTATCCCTAATGTGACTTAAAAGCATTTTTTCTTGATTTTACTCTCAATTTCATGATTTGTATGTATGAGAAAACTGTGTACCTAGCTTCTCTTGTTAGAATACACCAAATGGGACCATGTGAAAACATACCTGCTCAAGAAAATTTCCTCACTTCTAATATCCTTTCCTGTCTAAAGGCATAATACCCGTGTGTCTTAATCTCATATTCAAACACTTAAGGTTATTTTTATACTAGCAATCTCACAAATGTTAAAGCCTGGTGGTCAAATCATCCTGGACATGCATCAAACAGATACAACGCTCTAGACATAAATTCCTTCAGAAAGTTAGCAAACAAACAAACAAACAAACAAACATAGTCTCTCCAAGGCTAAAAATGGCGCAGGGTGTGCTTTTGTGTACACCTTTAATCCCAGCACTCAGGAGTCAGGGAGGTTGGTAGAGCTCCAAGTTCAAGGCTAGCCTGGTCTGATTCCAGACCAACCAAGGTCACACAGTGAAATTCTTAAGAAAATTATGTGGCATTTACATGTGCCCACACAACTAATACCCAGTAAACAACAGAGTAACGTGTAAATCCTGCAACAACAAAAAACATGATCCTGTTCAAATTTACAAACAGCAGAGCACGGTAGCAGCATGTGTTGGTTATCCTAACTCTTGGAGGCAGAGGCAGGACTGAAGCCAGCAATATAGCAAGCAAGTTCTAGATCAACATGTGCAATATCATTAGTCTCACTCCAAAGGGTTGGGGATTTTTTAGCTCAGTGGTCGAGCACTTGCCTAGCAAGCGCAAGGCCCTGGGTTCAGTCCTCAGCCTGGTGGGGGGTGGAGGGGGGCAGGTCTCACTCCAGAAACCACAAAAGCACAGCACAACAGCAATGACAATATAAAAGCCAGGCATATTTGTCTGTAATCCCACCACTGTGACTGCAGGGTTGGCAGTCTGGCCCGTGGAACAGAAGAATCCCTAGAGCTCACTGGCCATTCAGTCAAGCTAATTTATGCACCCCAGAATCAGTAACTTGTTTCAAAAAGAGAAAAGAAAAGAAGGAGAGAAAAAAAAAGTGGAGTGCTTGAAGAAGATAATCACATATTCTCTCTCTCATGTATATAAATACTATGTAGTTTGAAGGCAAAGAGAGAGACCAAGATTGAAATTCCAAATGTGTGCTACCTTGAACATGTTTCTACTTCACTAGATTTTAAATTTTTACTTAAGTTAAAACTATAGGGAGCATGGAGGAGTCATTAAGTATGTTAGTATACATCAGATAAATGGTAAGAGGCAAAGCATGAAAATTCAGAAGACGTACCTTTAGCGGAGAAGTTAGAATACATGTATCCTTACGATAGCGAGTAATTGCTGAGTACTTGTTCTGTGCTCATAATCTACCAGAGGCTTCTCATACATGATTTTTATTTATGGACAAGAAAGTATCAGAGCCTAAGAAATCAGGCAAAGTTAACTCTGGATGTACTCCCCATAAAAAAGACTTTTAGTTGTGAAAAATTCTGATACAAATTCTGGATTTCTTAGGAGTTTAAAAACAACTGATACATGTTAGATACTTTATTAACTACACACAGTGCAGCCTGTAATTTATCTATTTTAAAATCCAACTCCAGCCGGGCAGTGGTGGCTCAAACCTTTAATCCCAGCACTTGGGAGGCAGAGGCAGGCGGATTTCTGAGTTTGAGGCCAGCCTGGTCTGCAGAGTAAGTTCCAGGACAGCCAGGGCTACACAGAGAAACTCTGTCTTGAATTAAAAAAAAAAAAAAAAAATCCAACTCCAATTAAAAAAATTCTTCATAACCACTAGAACAATATTTATTTATTCATTTATTCATTTACTTCATTTACTTAATGTATATGAGTATGCTGTAGCTGTCTTCAGACACACCAGAAGAGGGCATCAGATCCCATTACAGATGGCTGTGAGCCACCATGGGTTGCTGGGGATTGAACTCAGAACCTCTGGAAGAACAGTCAGTGTTCTTAACCACTGAGCCATCTCTCCAGCTCTAGAACGATCTTATGAATATAATCTATAATACAATTTGCAAATTTTGCCATATAATCTGAGCTACTTCACTTAGTGGTGAAGATCCTAGTCAAAGTTCAATTCTTCAGGGATTCCAAACAATTTCCTGATTAATTGTATCGTGGATGTCAATACCTGTCACATAGCTAAATTATGCTCTGGATGATTTCTGAAAAATTAAATAAAAGCACTGTTTTCAGTTTGACATAATGAGAACTAAGATAAGGACTAGATACAGATTGTCTATGTACTTCTTGCCTAAGTTCTGATAATGGTTTCTAGCATTCTGTACATAAGTTTCAAAATTATTAGTAGAATTGAACAGAAAACACAAGAAATATAAAAACTCCCTAGATAACATCAAACTTAGAACTTTCTATCTTGCTTGAATAATAACTTAAAAACATCTCCAAGCCACTTTCTTTTAAAATTTTTATTATTATTTTTTCACATGCCAACTGCAGTTTCTCCTCCTTTCCTCCTTGTCTCTTCCCCCATCCATTCTTCCTCCATTTCTGTCTAGAAAAGGGCAGTCCTCCCATGAATATCAACAAAACACGCATATCAAGTTGCAGTAAGACTAGGCACCTCCCCTCGTCCTAGGCTGATCGAGGCAACCTGGTATGAGGAAAACAGTCCCAAAAGCTGGTAAGAGTCAGAGCCAGCCCGTTGCCATCGGTAGGTAGGAGTACCACAAGAAGATCTACACAACTGTAGCATATATGCAGAAGTCCGTCCTATGCATGCTCCCTAGGTGTCAGGTTGGTCTCTGTGAGCTTCCAAGGCTTAAAAAGTAGAACAAATACAAGTATTCAGGAGGTTTATTTGTTCCTGGTATCTACGAACACAGATACTGATGGTCTTTTTACGCTAGTACTCTGGCAGTATGAAGCAAAAAGATTAAAAAAAAAAAAAAAAAAAAGTCACATACTCCAACAAATAGAGCCAAAATTCTGGACTTTTTAAAAAGTTTTTTTTGTTGTTTTTTTTCTTTGTTTGTTTGTTTTCCAGTAGAAACTTCTAAAACTAAAGCAATAAAGCAATAAAGTAACTTAACTGGGGAAGTTGGGTTTATTCTATGAATACAATTTAATATCTTGGAAAATGTCATGGAGATCAGAGAGGTACAGTAAAAACATGATCTAGGCTAGTCAGTGGTGGCACATGCCTTCAACCCTAGCACTCAGGAGGCAGAAGCAGGCGGATCTCCGTGAGTTCATGGCCAGCCTGGTTTACAGAGAGTTCCAGGACAGCTAAAGCTACTACACTGAGAAACTCTGTCTTGAAAAGTCAAGAAAAAAACAAAACAAAATGCAACATGACCTTCTTAGACTGGAAACTAGGATATCATTTTGTTTATGAAACTCCTCTTGTCTATGACCTTGAGTATGTCACTTAATCTCAAAGCTCTTCTATGAAACCATGAGTATTTTGATATATCACTTAAAGGTTTCTTCCTTCTTTAAAAAAAAAAAAAAGATTTATTTATTTTATGTATATGAACACACTGTAGCTGTCTTCAGATATACCAGAAGAGGGCATTGGATACCATTACAGATGGTTGTGAGCCACCATGTGGTTGCTGGGAATTGAACTCAGGATCTCTGGAAGAACAGTCAGTGCTCTTAACTGTTGAGTCATCTCTCCAGTCCCACTTAAAAGTTTTTTTAACCCATTATTATTTATAAAGATTTTACCTTTTAAAACATTTGTGTCTGTAAGTATATGTAAGTATGTGGAGGTACCCATGGAGGCCTGAGGCATCTAAACCCCATGGAGGTTGAGTTACAGGCATTTGAGAGTGTGTGCTTGGAAGAGAACTCAGGTATCTTTTAACTGCTGAGCCATCTCTCCAACCCCATTATTACTACTATTCTTTTAATAATTAAAGCCAGAGGAATAGACTTTAAGGTAAAGAGAGGGTTATAACTTAGTTACAAACTTGCATTCAATCCTTTGTATGCATCAAAAAGAAAAATAGACCTAAGTGTCAAATGATAAAATTTAAGATTTTTTTTTTTAAAAAAAAATGTATGTGCATGAGCCTGCTTGAATATATGTGAACTGTGTGTACATAGATGTCTCTGAAGGCCAGAAGAGGGAGTCAGATCCCCCGGAACTGCAGTTAGGAATGGCTGTGAGCTGCTAAGTGAGTGTTGGGTATTAAGTCTTGTCCAAATTTACTTTCAGAAGTACCCAGCAAAACCACTTCCAAAATAAAACAAAACCAAGAACAGTCTTAGTTCTATTGGGAATATATTAAACTACACATTTATTTAGCTCAATAACAAATTACTCAAATGACTACAAGTGCTATTATTTTAGGCATTTCATCAGCAACCAATCAACAAAGCCTCTCATGTCAGACAGGGTTTGCCACTGCCTTTCACTCTAATAGGCTAGTCTAACCTTGGAAAAAACCTTTTTAAAAGTAAAGGAGAAGAACATATCCTGGTGGCCACCACAAAGGAAACAATCAATTTGAAGGCAGAATACTGAAGGGGATAACAATTTTAAATACAGTAATTGGAAAAGGATTTTTCTGAGGTGATTTTTTTATTTTTGATGTATGTCAAGCCAATTGGCTTTAAACTTGTTACATAGCCAAGGCCAGCCTTGAATCACTAACCTTCCTGTTTCCACTGCCCAAATGCTGGGATTACAGACTTTCGCCATCTCTTTTGGCTTTCTAAGGTGATTTTTAAGATAAGATCTAAGGACTGATAAAACTGATGGTGATAGACTGTTCTAGAAGCTTTATCATTTATTCATGTAAAGACAATGAACTATGAAAACATTTGTGAACAACCAAAACCAGACAACAACAAACCACCAGTGTAATTTAAAGTAGCAAATAAGATGGAGCTAACAACTGGATTTGAAAGAAAAGCAGGTGCTGGGACATATAAGTCATGAGAAGAGGTTTTGATTTTGAGTCTAAAAGCTATGAAGTGTTGCTTTTAGGCAGGATGGAAATTCACTATTTCAAAAAGACTCCTTACTAGCTAAGCATGGGGGCAAATGCCTGCAATCCCAACACTCAGAGTCAGGACACCCCTGCTGAGACAGGAGGCTCCTGAGTTAAGAGGTAAGCTCATGGTACTAAGAAAGATACTAAAAACAAAAAACCAACAGGGGCTGGAGAGATGGTCCAGCAGTTAAGGCAGTGGTTCACAACCTTCCTAAAGCTAAAGATCATCTAAGATCCTACATCTTCTGAAATCATTACTCAGACTAAAAGACCAAATGAAGAATATATTTACTCATTTAAAACCTGAACTGACTTGGGGCAACATGAAAAACCACATAAAAGAATGATTTTTAAAAAAATGCCAATAGAAGAGAAAAAGAATGAAAGAAAAAAGCCAGCAAATGAAAAGTACCCTTTCACTAGGCAGTGGTGGCGCACGTCTTTAATCCCAGCACTTAGGAGGCTGAGGCAGGTGGATTTCTGAGTTCGAGGCCAGCCTGGTCTACAGAGTGAGTTCCTGGACAGCCAAGCCTATAGAGAAACCATGTCTCAAAAAACCAAAAAAACCAAAACAACCAAAAAACCAAAAAAAAAAAAAAAAAAAAAAAAAAAAAAAAAAAAAAAAAAGAAAAAAGAAAAGTACCCTTTCCTTTCAGTTTTAGAGATAGAGTGCCTGCAAATCTCACCTAAAAGACCTATAGCTAGATTGATTTTTTTTCTTTTTTTTTGGTTTTTTTGAGACAGGGTTTCTCTGCATAGCCTTGGCTGTCCTGGAACTCACTTGGTAGACCAGGCTGGCCTCGAACTCAGAAATCCGCCTGCCTCTGCCTCCCAAGTGCTATGCACCACCACCGCCCAGCCTTAGATTTTTTATTAGAAGATAAAAAGCAAAAAAAAAAAAAAAAGAGAGATATAAAGCAAACCAATGTATTAAAAATATATAGGTTGAAAAATATATTTAACAACAAAAAGCAAAAACAAGGTGGTAGCAGCACACATCTTTAATTTCTGTTTTTGCCACAGATCAGTGTGCTGCTTTCAACCCTGGCCAGAAGCTTTCTCTGATGGGCAGTAGTTAACAAAGTGACTCACAACAAGTGAATGCTGAGAATAAATGATGCGAATGCTCAGCTACAAAGGCAACACCTGTATCATCCCCTCACGCCTCAGAGGACACTGTGGAAGAGGGAAGGAAAGCTCTGGAGGATAAAGAGGAGTGCTGCAAAATGCTCAGTTGGACACAACATGGCTACTGTACTCAGGAAGATACAGTGACTGACCCGCCCAAGGTCAAGCCAGTCAAAAGTCCCTCATGGATAGGGCATGAACTTCCAAGGCCTCAGAGTTGACAGGTGCTGGGGCAGAGGAAGTCATCTTTCTTTCAGGGTATGACTACTGATAGGTTGCCTAAATTAAGGTAGACGGGAAAGTTAGACACCCTCATACCTTTGTGCATCCAGGCAGAACTAACTGGACACAGTGGATCACTGAAAAAGGATATGAGAAGTTGGGGACATCTTAGAGGGGATGAGGGAGAAAGAGAGGAGTAGATATGGGTATAATTAAGAAACAAAAAGCCAGTGGTGGCAACGCATGCCTTTAATCTCAGAACTTGCGAGGCAGAGACAGGTAAATCTCTTGAAATTGAGGCCAGCCTGGTCTACAGAGTTTCAGAATGGCCAAGGCTGCAGAGAAACCCTGTTTCCGAAAACCAAAACAACAACAACAAAAAGAAAAGGTTTTCTTCAATGGAGGTCTATCAAACAATTCCAGGGCAGGCCCGATGCCCAGGAGTAGTTAGCCACCACAAAACAGAATCATATTTTATAGTGCACCTTTTGTTTTGTTATTTATTTATCTATCTATCTATCTATCTATCTATCTATCTATCTATCTATCTATCTATCCATCCATCTTACTGGTTTTATTTGTTTTGACTTTTTTATCTGTTTGATTTTAAAAAAATCTGTTTGATTTTAAAAAACTCAATATGCAATTCTCCAGACTCAGTGCTGAAATTACAAGGTCAGCCCTGTGTGCGGTGCACACTTTTAATCCCAGCACTTCAGAGGTAGAGGCAGGCAGAGCTCTGTGAATTTAAGGCCAACCTAGTCTACATGGTGAGTTCCAAGATAGCCAGAGCTGCATAGTGAGAGACATTGTCTCTAAACAAACATATGAAAAAGAAAACAAAAGTTCTTATAGTGTGGACTTTATGGCTCTATTCCAGTGAGTAGTTTTCAAACTAATCAGCTTGTTATGAATACAAATTTAAAAAGCCAGGCAGTGGTGTACACCTGTAGTGCCAAAAACTCAGGGCTGAGGTGGAGGGCCATTTGCAGCCAGGAGTTCAAGAGTATCTTGGGTAACAGGCAGGTACAAGAAAGCAGGTTCCCTAGATCCAGTTCTAAAAAGTTTGAACTTTAATGGTCTGAAACACAACTCAGGAATCCACAAATTTTAAGGGCATTCAAACTGACTCTACTACAAATACCCCAAAAGGGAGGCCCCTTCAGTGCTTTAACTAAGATCTTCAATTTGGACATCTAAATAAGTCAGTCTGATTAGGTTAAATGTTTTATTCACATTTAGGGCTCCCTATTCCTCCCAAGCTGTTTTTCTCCAGCTTTTAGCATTTCTCAGGCTTTTCCTACTAATTTGATTGAATCTATTTACTTTAAAAGCAACTTCTGTGATTAGACATTTGGTGCCTTCTAGGACCACAGTGAGGCTGTATTGTTAATGTTTTTGAATAAGCCCCTCAGTATTCACTGGAGAGGGATTCCAGAACTCTCAAGAATACCAAGAAGTACAGATCCCAAGTACCTTATAAAATAAAATGAAGTATTGGTACATCACCTACACATATCTCCATACACCTGAAATCATCTTTAGAGTAACTATACTTAGTCCAAAGTACATATTTTATATACAGTTGTTATGCAGTATAGGTTAGAGACTAATGCCAAGAAAAAAAATCTGTACCTAATTCAGTACAACTGCAGTTTTTAAAAACCACTGATCTGGGGGAAGAGAGGTCTCATGTATCCCTGGATGGCCTCAAGCTTAAGATGTATGGGATGACTTTGAAAGTCTAATTCTCCTGTCTCCACTTTGAATGTTGGGGCTATAGGCATATGCCAAGACCCCCAATCTATGCAGTCCTAGTCAATGAACCCAGGGAGTTATGCATGCCAAGTAAGCACTCTAACCAACTTAGTAACATCACCAGCCCACTAAAAATAAAATGTTGGTCCTTAGTTGGTTTAATCCATAAAAGCAGAGCACACATGGGGAGTGGACTGTGGACAAACATCTTCTGTAACTGGTACAGAGCTCCCTAGGGAGAGACTGAGCTTCTACTTTCGATGTTTCCTTCACAGTAAGACAACACCCCTTTTTTCTTGCTTTCAACCTGCAAGTAGGCCTTGTTTGTTTTTTCCTTCCCTAAGTAAAAATGCAGCACAGTACAAGAAACAAAACGAACAGGAAATAATAAAGTTTATATTTAGCCATAGCAGTATTTTTATAAGAGGAGGGTGGGATGGGGGTGTCAGACCTTATATCAAATGAGAAACCAATTCTGTGTGTCACAAATGCATTAAAGAAAAACAAGTCTATGCCTGTGCTGGAATATAAAATATATTTCTGAGTTGCAGACAAAAGTTTCAGGACCATACATAACTTCTCTAATACATTCTTACTATTTGGCAGATGGTTATTTTTTCACCCAATTCACATTCAATGATCCAATCTCAATTCCAGCTCCTCAACGGTATCAGTAGATTTACTTATTACCCATTCCCCCTTCCTTAACACGAATGAAAAGCAAGATGAGCCAAATCCTATCTGTTGTACATTTTTCATAGTGAAGTGTGTTCTTCCCTTTAGATCTCATCTGTGTCATGATGCACTTCCAAAGAACTCTTGGAGCACCTGTCTCTCTCCTCAGGTTCATCTGAAATTCTAAACACCCTAAAGAGGCTTTGAAAATTTCACAACCTGCCACAATCCACACAGGCCTTAGTATTAATGTGTGTGGTCTGTTTCAAGATCACCTTTACTCTGAAGCCAAGCAATTTTATTTTCATTAAAACATTACTTAACCCTTGGTGCTGTCTACAGAACTTTTAATTATGCATGGTCTCAATGTGCTCTGTATTCTCTTCTCTTAACTTCAGAAGTATTATACTGATAACTTTCTAGGTTTCCTCCGTCTTCCTACTCAGCAATCAAAACATGAATGCTTATGATATGAGCGGTCAGACTTCTTTTTTGTTACTAACAATATCCTTTTTTTGATGCGAATCCCAGCTTCCTGAAATAACTTACCTAAATTTCTTGAACTGGAACTAGTCTCCACCTTCTAAATCACACCAACATTGTATTGTATTGTATTCATACCTCTATTTAGCACTTATGGGGCCATGAACACATTTTTTTATGAACCTGTCTCCCACACTAGCTGCCATGATTGACTTTAATTCCTATATGCCCATCAAACATACCACAGCACATCTCTTCATAATAAGAATCTGGTACTGGCTTACTGAATTGTTCTGAAAAGGTGAAGAGTTACAGATGACATAAAAATAGAAGATATTTTTTTTTCTTTTTGGAGACAAAGTTTCTCTATGTAGCCCAGGCTGTACTGAAACTATGGCCTTAAACTCAGAGATCCGCCTGCCCCTGCCTTTCAAGTGCTGGGATTAAATGCATGCACCACCAACAATACGCTAGTAGATATTTCTAATGTTACTTATCTTTCATATTACATAAAATATGCAAAACAGGCTACTAAAATAGTTCAGTGGGTAAAGGCACTTGTCAACAAGCCTGAGTACTGGAGTTCAATCCCCAAGATCCACATGGTGGAAGCAGAGAAGCAACTCCAACAAGTTCTCCTCTGACTTCTGCATGCGTGCCATGGCACAAGATCTCCCCAACAAATATTCATATAACAAAATACTACGGAGAAACCACAACACAGGATACAGAAGTAAAACACTAAAGCCTAACAAAAATGGAATATATTTTGCATTTCCACATGTCGTCAGCAAACTGCGGCTTGAAACCTCTCAACCTTCAGCATTCCAATCTGTCAGCCCTTTTTACTTTACTTAAAAAAACAACCTTCCACATCGTGTACTGTACTATAGACTACTTTGCTGAATTTGCCTCATGTTTTGATCAGGGCCATATATTCCGAAGGAGTATTAGATCGCCAGCTCCCTTTCCCATCTCCTGTACCAGCAACCCAATGGCCACACTCACAAGGCTAACTCAGGGTAATCATTTCCCTTTAACATTTCCAACTAAGATGAGTATGTCTTGATCTGGACACCTTTAATCCTCTTTAAGCCAGAGTTTTTAGGTCATCGTACATCCTCCACTAGCCACGGTCTCAGGTCTCAACGTGACTTGAGATAGACATCTCTTTCTTCCAGGCAGTCTTTTCAGAACTTCCCAAACGTCACTGTACGGTCCCACTAACCTCCACATGCAGCCTACTTCCATAGGCCTCTAGGAAGGATATGCTTTTGGGGAAGCCAAGGTTCCCATCTGATGGCTGTAAGTTTGGGCACTTTTATTTAAATCTACCCCTGGAGTTCATTTCTATGCAGGAAAACTTTCCTACTGGTTCTTACACTTTCCGACTTGCCCCTACTGAAGGAACGCGTTCACCTACCACCGCGTCCTGAGCTCTCCCTTAAGTGCTCTCGCCTCCCTTGGCCCCCGGCTCCTCGACACTACTCACTTTGGGCTTTTCAGGCAGCTTCTTCCGGTTCTTCTTCTTTTGCTCCTCGCTTCTGAGATTCTTCAGTTGGGCTGGGTCCTCGGGAGCCGGAGTCGGCGAGGCCGTCTCCTCCCGCTTGCGGGGCAAGCTCCTTCGCTTCTTGCGGGCGCCGGCGCAAGCCACGGCCCAGCCGTAACCTAGGAGGAAGAGCAGCAGCAGCCCGAGAGCGCCGGTGCCCATCAGGATCACCCAGCCCGGGTACCGCTTCGGCTCCAGCCCCAGGTCGAGGCCCAACTCGGTGCGCAGAAAACCTAGGCCGACAGAGAGCAACTCCCGCAATCGGGCAGAGCCCTCCTCGGCCTGCTGGGCCAGCTCGTCCTGCCAGCTTCGTGCAGCCATCTTCCCTCCCGTCAGAGAGACTCGCGGGATGACGCCGGGGAGCACAGACGCCGCTGGAACAGTCGTAGGAGGCGACGAGGGCCGCGACACCTCAGGCCGAGCGCATCGCGGCCGCCTCTCACGCCGAAGTAGGGAATAGGCGGCCGCCGCCGCCACGGGGAGGGCCGAGGGTTCCCAGTCCCCGCAGCCGGCCTCACGCCGCCGCCTCCAGGAGGACACCGGGCGGCGGGGACAGAGTGTCTCCAGAGGCGGCCGCTAAGCGGCGTCGGGGCGCCAGCGCCAGGCCCCGCTGTCCTCCCCCGGCGGAACAATGGCGGCCCCGGCCGTGATCCACGCTGCGCGCGGAGGCCGGCCGGGTCACGTGGAGGCTGTGGGCGTGGCATGGGTCACATGGTCGCGGTGGGCGGGGCGGGGCGGACTCTGGTCTTGGAGGGTCCGCTTGAGCTGTGTGCGGTTGGCGGCTTGGGGCGACTCGGAGCTTGGGCAGCGGGAGCTAGAAGTCTGACTGCAGAACTGCTGCGGGCTCCGGCGCTCTGGGTGCGGAGAGGGGCTCAGGGGTGAGGTCTGCGCGCGAGCAAGACGGTCACATCCATCGGAGTATGAGCAAGATTTCGCTTTCTTCCCTGCAGTGATGGTGCAGTGGACCGGCTTTTTCTCCCTAGGTCAGGGGCCAGTTGGATGCTTCCAGAGGGAGCTCCATGGAGTCTGAGGCCGCGGGCACGTGTAATCACATCTGAGTATTCCTTCGGGCGGACTAGCATATTAACATTTGCCAACGTTTGCGTCCGTTCTCTCATTCACTCCTGCTGTCTTTTGTCAGGCTCCAGAATTAAAAAGTCGGCAAGCCCGTGGGAGGCACTATTATTTCCCTACTAATTTGTAGCCTTAATAGGAAATATTGAGAGGAAGCCCATTAGACTGTATTTATATGCGAGGGAAGCATATTATTTTAAGCTTTTATACAACACAAAAAGAGTTGCAATTTTTGAATGCATGTGTTGTTCAACAGTCGAATGTAGCATTAGAAGGAAACTAGGTGGGTTGGGGAGTGTCGCTCAGCGATAGAACACGCTAGCTGAACATATGCAAGGCTCTGGCGTCGATTCCCAGCACCAAAAATAAATAACTGAGGCGCTTCTTCAGTTCTTAATTATAAAAATGCTTGGGGACTACCTTAGTATTTGTATTTTGACTTTGCTGTAAGGAAACAGTCTATAATTAAATGATAATTAGCTTGTAAGCAACTAAAGTACATACAAACTAAAAACCTAGTCATGTATCTTGACCCATCAGTATTGTAATGAGTTTTGTGATTAATGGGTGGAATGGAGTTTTATAAGTAATAAACTACTATTGCTAAACTTTTTGCAGACTTATAATTAAGGGCTAAATTATAAAGGCCAGAACCTTAAAATGAGATCTGCTATAAGCTCTAAAAATTAACAAATTCCATTCATATTTTTAAATGAGATTTATAACACCACCTATTTGTGTTGGTCATAGTTTTCCTAAGAAGTTCTACTGATTGGGTCAGGCAGTGGTGGCACAGGGCAGAGGCAGGTGGATTTCTGAGTTTGAGGCCCTCCTGGTCTACCGAGTGAGTTCCGGGACAGCCAGGGCTACACAGAGAAACCCTCCCTGTCTTGAAAAACCAAAAAAAAAAAAAAAAATTCTACTGATCATTTGAGATTATCACCCGTGGATTTATGAATTAGGGGATTACAGTAATTGTAGGTAAGCATGCTAGTCCCTTTGACAGTCTAGCAAGTAAATGGTTTAGTAAGATCATGTCATCTTGTGGGGGTCTTTTTTTCCCATCTGCTGTATTTGGCATCAGGGACATACTTGTCATCATATCTTGGCCCCCCTCCTTCCTTCCCTTTGTGTATTCACATGTATATGCACTTTGTTTTTTTGGTCATGCTGGGGATTGAACCCAGATCCTTAAGCATGGTAGGCAAGCACTCTCCCACTGAACTATATCTTTATCCCACCATGCACTTATATTTTAAAAATAAAAAAGTGGGGTCATACCCAACTGGTTTGCATTCATTACAGTTAACAAAACTTGTAAGAATATAATTATACTTCCAGAAAGTTAGGGTTATCTGTTACAACTGCACGATTAGATTAAAATTCAAATGAAGCAATACTTTGAAAGAATCAAGGCAAAACAGCTAAGTGTGATGGAATACCCACTCTGATCTAAGTAGACAAGTCCTAATTCCTGGTGAATGACAAAGATAAAATGTAAAATATGCCCAAAACCCTCTATGAGAAGTTCAGGGTTGAAAATGAGTGCTTTTTCTGAGTAACTCATTCAAGGGACTGCCAATCATAGATAAAAGGAATGAACTACAAACACATACAAAGTATGAGTGTATCTGTTAATGCTGAGAGAAAGAAGCCAGACAAAAAATACATGGTGTAAGATTCCATTTGGGTATAATTAGAAAATGAAAACTGACCTACGGTGGTAACATATCAGTGGTTACTTAGGGACATGCGGTAGGAGCAAGGAAGTTCCAGGAAGGTCTTAAGAAAGGACCCAAGGAAACGGGGAGAGGTAAATATGTTCTTTGCTGTGATGATCAGTTCATAAGTTTTCCAAAGCTTCAAGTTATATATTTTAAATATTTTGGTTTAGGACTTGTCAACTGCTTCCAAGAAGCCATTCAAGACGTTTTTAAAGTCACTTATCCCTGGATGTGGTGGTGCATGTTTGTGGTTGATTCAGTAGGAGGCTGGGGCAGGAGGACCCAGAGTTCCAGGCTAGGCAGGGCTTCGTAGCCAAGCCCCACCTCAAACAAACAAAACCCCAAACACTTATTTTTATTGCTGTGATAAAATATGACCAAAAGCAAAGTATGAAAAAAAGAATTTAATACACCATTCCAGAGGATTAGGGGCTGTAAGGCCAGGAAGACATGGCAGCAGGAAGCTAATTGATCACAGTTTGATTGACAGGAAGGCATAGAGAGGAAAGTGGAGGTGAGATGACTCTATAACCCTCAAAAGCCCGACCCCAGTGGCTTTCCCCTTCCAATAAGGCTCCATAATCTAAAGTTCCCTGACCTCCCAAAACAGCATCACCAAGGGTTAAAATATTTGGACCTGTGAGGGACTTCTCATTTAACTCCTCCCAAACCAAGCAAAAACTCATAGCTTTAGGTCCTCCAAAAGTGGGATTCCAAGCAAAGATTTTTCCCTCCCATGGTTTTTAAGAACAAGGGTTCTCAACACTACCATCAGTTATTAGAGAGATAACATTTTATACTTTTATACAATAAATATACATCTATAGTATCAATTTTAATGACAAGATATTATGTGTAATTAAAATTTATATTTTTGAGAATTTCGTACATGCATGTAATATGATTATAATCTACACACCATATTTCCCTCTAACTCTCTTTACATCAGCTCTCAACATGTAATCACCAGATTTCATTCATATGTATATGTATTGTATATGTATATGTGTGTATGTATGTATGTATGTATGTATGTATACAGTGCTGCCCATATGTACATGGGTTTGTGGCTATCCACTGGAACATGGGAAAACTACCAGTGGGAACAACCTCAAAACCTCTTTTGTCAGCAGCTGTCAACTGGATGGCAAAACTTTATATTGTTCATCTCTACTGTGGTTAAAAAACAAAAAGGATTTGTTTTCTTACTTTATGTGTATTTCTGTTGTTTCGTACCTTCCTTCCTCTGGCCAAGCACTGTCCATCTACTGCCATCAACAAACAGCAAAGCCCCAACCTACCCAAGAACCTCCCAACCTAGCTCAGAAGACCCAGAATTTTTAACCAGAGTCTCGGCTTCATCCCAACCCAGGGCAGTTGCAGCAGGGCCACCAACCTAAGACCAGTTCTGTTTTGCTTTCATGTATGTAAATGCACCATGCACATGTAGTGCCTGCAGAGTCCACAAAAAAGTACCAGGTCCCTGGGGGGGGGAATTGCAGGTAGTTGGTTGTGAGCTACTTATCTGGTTGCTAGGGACCAAACCAGGGATCTTTATGACAGCAGTCCATGTGCTTTATGAGAGCACATAACTGCTGTGCCATCTCTAGCACCTTCTACTGTTATCTTATATACTTTATTGTTGGACAAACTATAGATTTTGTGTTGACATCAAATATAATTGTCATGAACATGCTTGCAACCTAATTTTCTTAAATATTCGTACTCCTCTGAGGATGAAATTCCTGGCTCTGTAATGCTTATGCAGTAGTATATTAAAAATGACTTAAATGCTTTTAGTTTGAGAGTTTTGTTTCAATTTTTGTTTGTTTAGAGCCTGAAGTAATATTATTTGAAGCCAGTAATTTTATAGAGAAGAGGGTTAAGTTTTACCCCAGTGTTAAGGGACTAAGCTCAGACTTAAGACCAGAATACAGACCTCCTCCCTGCTCTCGACCCTCTGGTAACATGTCTTTCCTAGTATGCTGTGCAGTCATTTCTTGGATCCTATGCATGTGTGAATGTTCTCCATTTCACATAACAAGTCACTACAGACTGGGTGTTGGATAGGCTGCTTTCCTTGTTGCTGTGACAAAAGACCCTATAAAAGCAACACAATGAAGGGAAGAGGTTTGTTGTTGTTTTGTTTTGTGTTTGTTTTGACTTACAGTTTGAAGGTACTGTCTTTGGTGGTGGCAGGGAAGTCACAGGTAGGAATAGGAGGCAGCTGATCACATTACATTCAAAGGCAACGAGCAGAGGGAGATAACAGCATCTCTCAGCATCACTTTCTTTTTATTCAGCCTGGTATTCCCTGTGCCCTGGCCTACTTGCTGTCCCACCCTACCTGCCCTTGGGGGTTGGAGGTGAAGTGGTGCAGAGTCAAGACAGAGACTCCTGGAGCAGGTGAGAAACTCTGCAGCAAGCTCTCTGAACACTGCTGCAAGCTCCTTTAATACCCTCCACCAGCACCTCTAGAAAGCATCTCTTCTAAACAGCAGTTCCTGATTGACTGGCATTGTCTGCACCAGCAATCCTTGGTCTCTTAGGCAGTCCTCAATTAGGTCCTCCTGCAGTAGATGCTTTTGTGGCTGCGCAGCCCCCAGAGTTTACAGACAGGTGGCCCCACTGTTCCTGCTACAGCCTGGGACCCTAACCTAAGTATGGGATGACATTACCCACAATTAGGGTGAATTCTTCATCAGCTAAACCCTTTTGGAAATGCTCTCAGAGCTATACTCAGGGGTGTGTTTCCATGATTCCAAATCTAGTCAAGTTAGAAGATTAATCATCACTTAGAAATGTGTTTTCTCATGATCCTGGAAGTCTACTATGAGGCACTATAGTAATTCATGCATTCCCACCTGAGCTCCATGACAGGCAAGGGATGAAAATCATTGATTCCTAAGGGAATCAGAAAACCTTATTGTATAAAGTTCAGTTCTAGTATGTATACTGAGATATAGTATATTTGTGGAATTAAAAATCCATACAGGGCATTAGAATAATGTTTAACCTAATAAATAATAGGGGGTAATGAAAAATGGTTGAAAAACTGTGATAGAAAATAACAGTCTGTTTTGTTAAGATTCTGTAGGCCTAGACATAGTATTATGTCATACTCCTATAATCCCAGCACCTTAATGGCCTAGGCCACAGGATTGAGAATCAAGTCCAGGTCTGGAGAAATAGCACAGTGGTTAAAAGCAGTTGCTGTTACAGAGGACTTGGGTTTAGGGATTAGTTCCCAGCACCTACTTGATGGCTCACAACCTTAACTTCATGTAGTTCTATGGGGTCCAGTGCCCTCTTCAGGTCAGTTTCAGGCACTACACATACATGGTGCATCTACATACATACGGGCCAACATTCATAAATCTGGAAAAAAATGTGGACTGTGCTATACTCTGTCAAAATAAAAGTGGATTTTGTTTAGAAAGGTTATTTTACATTTATTTTTTACTTTTTTAAAGATTTATTTATTTTATGTATATGAGTATGCTGTCTCTCTCTTCAGACATACCAGAAGAGGGTATCAGATCCAATTACAGATGGTTGTGGGCCATCATGTGGTTGCTGGGAATTGAACTCAGGACCTCTGGAAGAGCAGTTAGTGCTCTTAACCACTGAGCCATCTCTCTAGCCCTACATTCAGTTTTTTTGTTTGTGCTTGTATATGTATGCAAGGACACATATGTGGAGGTCAGAGAACAATGGTCAGGTGTCAGTTTTCTCCTACCACATGAGTTCTAGGGTAGAACTGAGGTCATCCAACTTGGCAAATGCCTTTATACCCTGTACCATCTCACTGGCCCTGGTTGCTTTTCTTGTTGCTGTGATAAAATACCAGAAGTGGGTCATGGTGCACACATCCTTAATTCCCACACTTAAGAGACAGAGACAGGCAGATCTCTGTGAGTTTAAGGTCACCCTGACTTCCATAAAAAGTGAGTGAGTTCTAGGCTATCCAGTGCCAGAGTATAGCCACCTGCTGTCATAGATCAACTGGGTTCTCCTGAAAGTGGGGCTGGAAATGAAGAAAGGGATGGAAAGTGAGAAAAAATGAAGCCAAGACAAAGTTCTCTGATCAAGGCTCGAAGTTTAATGTTCAGCTCTCAATTTAAAGGGAAAGGCCCAACCCAAACCCTTTCTTGTTTCAGCTGGAGATGGGTGGGGGAATCCGTTTGTGAGTCTTGAGATATCTCAAGGCAAGGCCAGGGGTAGTTCTTCTTCTAAGTTCCTTGCAGCCTAGGTGGGTAACTCCACCTAGATCCTATCACTTGGTCTGTTGTGATAAACAAGGTCTCTCAGGCCT
>JANHMN010000012.1:63364809-63398416 GCA_030674055.1 Rhabdomys pumilio
CTCTCTCTCTCTCTCTCTCTCTCTCTCTCTCTCTCTCTCTCTCACACACACACACACACACACACACACACACACACACACACACACAGAAGAAGAAGCAGTTAAAAAGTTAAAAGACTTGGTTCTTGGTTGGATACTCTGATGTGCCCTTCCCATAGGACCAGGTTCTGTCAGGGCTGGTGGAGTGTCTGGTGTCAATGAAGACCTGATTGGTTTAGAGAAACACTAAATTCAACAAGATTTAAACTTGAAGGATGAGTTAGGATTATTTTTTTTTAATTTATTTTTATTGGATATTATATTTACATTTCAGATTTTATCCCCTAACTCTCTCTTCCCCACCACCCAGGAGCCTCCTATCCCATTCCCCCCTCTTCATGCTTTTATGAGGATGTGCCCCCACTTACCCCCCCCCACTCCCACCTCCCCACCCTCGAGTTCCCCCCACCCCCCACTCGGTGTTCAGCCTTCATGGGACCAAGAATCTCCTCTCCCACCTGTGCCCGACAAGGCCATCCTCCCCTTCATGTACAGATGGAGTCATGGGTCCCTCCCTATGTGCTCCCAGGCTGGTGGTTTAGACCCTGGGAGCTCTGGTTGGTTGGTATTGTTGCTCTCCTCATGGGGCCACAAACCCTTTCTGCTCCTTCAGTCTTCTCTCTAACTTCTCCATTGGGAAACCCTTGATCAGATCAATGGTTAGCTGTGAGCATCGGCCTCTGAATGTGTCAGCCTTTAGCAGATCTCTAAGGGGACAGCTATATCAGGCTCTTGTCAGCATGTACTTCCTGCCATCCACATCAGTGTCTAAGAGAAAAAACAGGTGGGCTGGAGAGATGGCTCAGAGGTTAAGAGCCCTGACTGCTCTTCCAGAGGTCCTGAGTTCAATTCCCACTAACCACATGGTGGCTCACAACCATCTGTAGTTGGATCTGATGCCCTCTTCTGGTGTGTCTGAAGACAACTACAGTGTACTCATATGCATAAAAAAAATAAATCCTAAAGAAAGTGTACATTTAAAAAAAAGAGAGGAAAAACAAGGGATAGAGAGGAATTTTTAGGCTAGAGGATTAGAAAAACTGAATAGATACCTCAGCCTCAACTCAGGAGAGCAGAGCTAGAGGCACGTTTTGAATTCCTTGCTTCAAAATTTCATTTCTCATTCTTTTGATGCTAAGCTTCCGGCTCTTTGTATGTGCTCTTCTTTCTGTGTGTAATTTATTTATATGCTTTTCCTAAATACTTACCATGCAATTTTTATATCTCAAGCAAAAAGTAAATTTCTCTCAGGGGCTGCACCCAACCACTAAGTCAGTTTATTTGATCATTTTACAGATTTTCACAGCACTGTGAGAGTTTCTCATTATTTGTTAAAGTTGTAAAATTTCTTCTGAGACAGGCTTCACTTTCTAGCCCCAGCCAACTTGGAACTTGCTTTGGAGACCAGGCTGACTTTGAACTTCCAGAGCTCCTGCTCCCTCTGCTCCCTGAGCTCTGGGATTAAAGGTAGGTACTACCCAATCTGGCCAGACTTCCTGTTTACTCATACGGTCGTCTTTTCTCTGCCCCTATATTTTCCTCAAGGACAGGAACTGTGTCTGTTTTTGGTTACCACTGTACTATGTGCGATATGCAGCATAATGCCTCTGAACAGATTTAGAAGAGTAGTTTATTCAAACTGGATGTGAATACACAGACTATTAAATGTTCACACACACAGTACATCTGTATTTTGTGGCAGACTAAGACATCTGTCAGTTTTCATGACCTAATCAAGTCCTTTGGGGACAAGGATACCGGTGACTTCCTTCTAGTCAGTAGCATATGGAAAAAAAAAAAAGGTGTGCCACTTCCTAAAGACAGCCACCCACTTGCTGGCACACTGGTTTCCCTTTCTTGTTTGTTTTTTTTTTGTTGTTGTTTTGTTTTTTGAGATAGAGTTTCTCTGTGTAGCCTTGGCTGTCCTGGAACTCACTTTGTAGACCATGCTGGCCTCAAACTCAGAAATCCACCTGCCTCTGCCTCCCAAGTATTGGGATTAAAGGTGTGTGCCACCACTGCCCGGCTGGTTTCCCTTTCTTGACTTGCTTTGGAGATAAAACCTTCCATAAGAAGAGGCACACTGCCAAGACTGGGTGGACTTCTGTTAGACAGCAAGAAAACAAAATTCTAAGTCTGGATTTTCCAGCCAGTCTGACAACCCAGAAAAAAGAGAATCTTACTAGCACTCTCAAGAGTTTGGGAGTAGATTTCCTCTGGTTGAGCATCAAACAAGCTCCAGTACTAAAGCTTTCTGAGACGTCCCTGAGTAGAAGACCCAACTGAGATATGCCCTCCTCACCGACAGAGACCATGCATTGTTTTCCGTTACTACGCTTGTCGCAATGTTGCGGCACAGGGAGAGGTAATTGATCTGGATATTTTGTTATTTGGTAAAAGGATGTTGCTATAATAAAAGTCTGAAAGTGGAGTGGCTTTGAGATCAAGGAATGGTCATCAGCTGGAAGAATTTTGAGGAACATGATGAAAATCCAGATTGTTTTGAACATACTATCAGTAGAAACAGGAATTACAGCCATTCTGAAGCTCAAAAGGGTAGGAACACATTTATAGAAACTGGAGGAGTATCCACTTTTGTTACATCATGGCAGAAAACTCAGTCAAGCCTCTCCTGAAACTAGGTGGAGGCTGACCACATAGAGGTCTTGTCTGTGCTGTGATAGTTATTCCAAGCGAGACATCAAAGGTGCTACCAGGTGTCTCTCAAAATAAGACTACAGGCAGAAGTGAAACACTATTTCTCTGCTGGAGAAATGAGCCAAGTCAAGCCATATTAAATTACATTAAATGTAGGTTTATTGGGCAGCTGCTCTCAGACAAATTTACTGGCTCCAGGAAAGGAGGCCATGGGAAAGGAGAGGAGGGGGAAAAGAGGAAGAAAAAGTGCACGTGCAGAAAGAGAAGAAAAGGAGGAGAGACCAAAATGTCTGGATGATACAGGGAAGAGCCTCAGAGGGAAGGGCAGCCCAGCCCCTGGGCTGGAAGTTCAGGGTTGGGAACAGAGTATGCCAGGAAGGGACTGAGGGATGCTGGGAGAACCTGGAGGCCAGGTCTGCTTTGGTATGTAAGATATGCCCCCTTGTCCGAATCAAACAGGAAGAAACTAAAGGAACCACATCATGAAAAGAACAAGGACTTGATGGTTTTGAAACTTCTCTTTTTCTTTTTCTTATTTTGAGACAGAGTTTCTCTCTGCAGCTCTGGCTGTTCTGGAACTCAGTCTGTAGACCAGGACCTTGAACTCACAGAGACTCACCTGCCTCTTCCTATAGAGTGCTGAGATTAAAAGCTTGTACTACGACTGCAGGCTGGGAACTAGGAAGTTTTGAGTGTGTTTTTCCTTTTTTTAGACAGGGTCTCACTGTGTAGTCCTGACTGGCCTCAAAACTCTGGGCCTTCCCACAGCTTAGCCTTCCTGGATAAGTTGTGCCATTCATTTTAGTGTTATTTCATGAACACTATCTGTTGACTTAGACAACCATTAAGTGTTAAAGTAGGTGAACCCAGTCTCTTTATCAATATTCTAGTAGCTCCTAGGGTTCCACTAAATTTTACAATGTTTTTTAACACTGTGTAACTAATAAAAGGAAAAACTGTTTTTCAAATAAATGCCTTTGGAAGAGAGGGAAAAAAATAGCGTCTTTGACTTCATGGGAAACCTGAACTTTGTAAAACTGAGGAGTTATTCTGGGGTTTTAATGGGAAAGAAAGAGGCAGCTGCCCCCACTGAGTAAAACAGAAAAGTTTATGTAAATTAGTGACCTCAGTTTCTCAGAAGCTGACAGAGGAACTGAGCATAGAATCTGAGAATTAAGCTTTGGCTTGAACTACAGCTGCTGTTCCTACTGAGAAAGTTAGGCTGAGTCCATAACAGGCTTCAAATTGGCAGTTAAAGAGACTAGGCCTAAATCTCTTTCCAAGAACTGGGCAATTCCAGGCAAGTCCAGGTAGAAGCTAACCTGCCACCTGGCCTGAGGCAAGGACAATGGGTTTCAAACAGCAGCAGTTTCCAAACTTCCTCAGCTACTTCCTCAGTAACAGTTTCCAGACCTCCCCAGCAAGTTTCCAGCCCCCACATCGTGGTAATGGAATGTCCCTAGAGTTGGACCAACAGATTAACATAGAGGTCACATACCCAGGAATTCCCTAATGTGCTTTAAATCAGGCCTGCAAGCTCACTTGGGTGACTCTTGGTAAGGGAAACCTCAGCATGGTGGACTTCTGCATAATAAAACACACTTTGTGGTTGCATACTATTTGAGTCCTGTGTGTGTGTGTGTGTGTGTGTGTGTGTGTGTCCATGTCCTCTGCCCTCTTCTTCCTCCTCCTCTCTCCCTCTCTCCTTTCCCTCTGTATCTATCTCTGTCTTTCTGGCTAGTGTAGCACACTGCAAGTCTGGTTGAATCTGGACAAACTCATTTTGTCTGTGCTTTACCCCTGGGTGTGAGAGCTGGGAATTTGTTTGCTTCCAAACAAACCTGCCACTATCACCAATAAAAAGACTCTGTTGATAGGAAACACAACTTTTTCATATACTTGTGCGAGGACATTCTAAGAAACCAAAAAGGGAAAGCTATAATATGAAATATTTTATTTTAAAGCTTCATAGTTGTACCTTGTTTGAGCCACAGAAATTGTCACCTCTACTCTTCAGTATCAGATGAAACCTGTCTACTATATATATTAGACACATGCAGAAACAGAGCTCAGGAGCCTTATTGCTGAGTCACTTGATTCCTAGCACATAAACTGATGTTGCTTAAGTCGCTCTCAATACAGTATGACTAAGGCACAAGCTGATGTGTACACACGGTGTGATCCACACACCTTACTACTCCTGTTCCCACCAAACTCAGGTTCCAGACACCCATATCATCCCTCCAGTACAGTTAAATACAATTCTCCAGACACTCACCTCTTCTTTTCTACTTCCAACCTCTGCGCTAATTGCTCATTCTCATCACTAGGCCTGATTTTTGTTTGTTTTGTTTATTTCAAGACAAGTTTTCCTCTATGTAGCCTTGGCTGTCCTGGAACTCTGTCTGTAGACTAAGATGGCCTCAGACTCAGAGATCTGCCTGCCTCTGCCTCTGCCTTCTCCTCCTGAGTGTAGCCGTGTACACCCATTACCGGGCACTAGACCTGATTTTGAATGAAGAACCCATTATAATTTAGAGCATAACTGCAGACAAAGCTAGCTCTTCCTGTCTAATACTGAAGTCTGAGTAGCTGACAGAAGACAAAGCTAGACCTAAAGTACCATCAGGGGCTTTTCTTGCTCCAGTTCTAGACAAAATCATACTGCGTTCAGGGTCGCTTAGGCAACATCAATTTATTATTCTCACATTTCTGGGGTTGGGAAGTCTAAGGTCATGGTGTTGCTGGGGTGAGTTTTCCCCAGGTCTCTCTCTCTTGAGTCATAGCTGGCCTCCTCCCTGATACATTTTCACATGATGTGTTGTTGTTGTTGTTCTCACATGACCTGCTGTGTATGCTGGGGGCAGTTTTGAGATCTCTTTCTGTGTTTGTTTGTTTTTTGAGACAGAGTTTCTCTGTGTTGCTTCTTCAGTCCTGTAACTCTTCTGTAGACCAGGCTGGCCTTGAACTCAAAGACTCAGGCTCTGGGATTAAAGGCATGCACCGCCATGTCGTCCTCTTCATATAAAGACAGCAATCCTGTCAAGTTAGAGCCCTACCTTTATGATGCCATTCCATCTTAACTACTTCCTTAAAGGCTTTATGTAGATATAGTCACCTGTGGTGGGATTGGAGGGTACGTAATATCTGGGACTATTCTACAGTCTTTCTCCACAGGGATGTGGTACAGTTGGTTTGCCTGCTTACCTGACCCTGGCGTCTGTGGCACTGCCAGCCCTTATTACCAAACAGTACTTGTTACCAAAGATATTTGTTGATGAAACAAATTAATGGCTATTCCAATCTGAAGTAAAGTGGAGAGGAAGCTGTTCCTGGATTAGATTAGAAATGTGAGGTAGCACATGCCTGAATTTAATGGTGGAAGGAATGAAGGGAAAGGGTGACAATGAGTGACCATGGATAGTGAGATAGATGATAGGGAAGAAACAGTCGTGGATGGCTAATATGACAGAGTGATGTGAGAACTGTCCATTAGTGAAAAAACAGTGACGTTGAACCAAGCTAGTTATCACTACCAAACTAGTTATCACTACAAAACTAGCTATCACTCCAAAACTAGTTGTCACTACCAACTTTCATTCTGAAACAAAGTGACTCTTAGGACTTTATAATTGTGAAACTGAAACTCCTTGTAGCTACTTCCAGGTGTTTCCTGAGAGTTATTTGAAGACTCTTGATTTCTGTCTCCGATATGTTCAGGGTTCTTATTTTCTTATCATTCCCACTCAACTTTGGAAGCCCAAAGGCAATTATGAGAATTGGATACAGATTTCTCTTGTACTGATAGCATTTTTTTTTATTTGTGCTCACTAATGCAGAAATAGAAATGTGGTCACATCAGGTCAGGCATCATCCTGCTAGGCACTAAAGATCTTCACTTAACCATTACTTTTTGGAGCCGGGCAGTGGTGGCACATGCCTTTAATCCCAGCACTTGGGAGGCAGAGGCAGGTGGATTTCTGAGTTTGAGGCCAGCCTGGTCTACAGAGTGAGTTCCAGGACAGCCAGGGCTACACAGAGAAACCCTGTCTCCAAAAATAAAAGCAAAACTACTTCTTGGGGCTGGAGTGATGGCTCACTGGTTAAGAGTACTAGCTCCTCTTCCCAGAGGTCCTGAGTTCAATTCCCAGCACCCACATGGTGACTCACAACCATCTGTAATGGGATCCAATGCCCTCTTCTGGTGTGTCTGAAGACACCTACACTGTACTTATATACATATAAAATAAAGAAATAAATCTTTAAAAAATAATGTCTCTTGGACTGGGATATAGCATGATTGGTAGAGTACTTGTCTGGCTTAAATGAGGCTCTGAATACCTTCCCTAGCACTAGTGAAAACTGAGTGTGATATTGTATGCTTGTAATTCCAGGACTTAGGAAGTAGATACAAGAAGATCACAAGTTCAAGACCATCATTGGCTACAGAAGGAGTTTGAAGCCAGCCAGGGCTAGATACTTTGTCTTAAAAACAAAAATTTCAGAAGTGAGAGGGTGAGTGGGGGCATATCCTCATAGAAGCAGGAGGAGTAGGGATGAGATAGGGGGTTCCTGGGTCGGGGGAAATGGGGAAATGGGGAAAGGGGATTACATTTGAAATGTAAATAAAATATCCAATAAAAATAAAAAAATAAAAAAACAAAAACCAAAAATTTCTTGTTTTCTTTTTTAATTTTGCCTTTGTAATTCTATAAGAAAAGACTCAGTTTTCTTTTTTAGTTCCTTAGCAGAATTATTTATGAATGAAAATTTGATTTGTATCTAGTGGCAAAGTACTTTCTGAAAGAGCTCACACTCATCACAATCCCAGTTTATATAAAACACTTTCAAAATATGTTCATTCTCCATCTGGACAAACTATTCTTAGCCTACTTCAAAACTGAAGCTTACAAGATTGTTAAATATAGATTCAGAGTAATTGGACTACACTGGCTGTTAGGATTTAGCCCTAGGAAATCACTTGTTTATTGTGGATACCTTGAGTGTTTCCTAGCTTTTAAGGTAGCTGACACATAAAGCCAAAACAGAAACTCAGTGCCTGCACATTGCTTTAACACACTGTCCAGATTTTCCTTGCTGTGAGCAGCATTTTGCATGCCCTGGAATATGGTTATCTGCTGCACTTGGATTTTCATAGTGAATGACTACTGTGACTGTTTATAGTTTTGTACTGTATGCTTTTATCATCAAACGTTGCAACGTTCCCATTCTTCTTTGTAAAGAAACCTGTGAAGTTCTTTGAGTGTTTTATAACTACTTGCCTTGAATGCTCTAGCAGTCAGTGGAAATGAAATAGCAGTTAGTGGCATGACATAAACTGAACACATCTAAGGGGAATGCCAGCAGTGGGCACGATCACACTTCTAAGTCCATTATTCAGTTTGTGGTCTTTGAGTTTACTAGTAAGTCACATGTTTTATAAGAAAACTATGAGCAATCCTCCTGAATAGTGATTTCTATCTCAGCCTTTATCCTTTATATTTTAAATGGTAGAATCAGCATTACAGAACAAGCTAGATGACTCTGATTAGTCTAGTCTTCATCTAATACAGTATAATGAACTTCAGTACTTTCTAGAAAGATCTTGTCTGTTGGTCTGTAGAAAGTACAGATTCGTGGGTGATTGATTTTGGGACTTCATTATATACCAAAATCCAAAGATGTTTAAAGCCTTTATATAAAATGTAATATTTGCATATAATCTATGCATATCTTCCTGTATACTCTAAGTCACCTGTGATTATACTATTTAATAAGATATAAATAAATATATGTGGATATAAAACATGATATATAAAAGTATTCTACTGTACCATTAAGGAACAATGACAATACAGTCTGTTCATGTTCAGTGCAGATGCAGATTTTGTTTCTATGAACAGTTGAGCTCACGGATGTGGAACCAGTTTAGAGAATTTCTCCAGTTTGATTTGATGCACAGAGAAGAGTCTGATGTTGAGCACTGGCAATGCCTAGCTGCTCTTGGGGAAAGCTTAGTTGCCAGTATCCCGATAAGTGCTGTGGTGGCACTGTTAGCCCTGCCTGGGAGAGGGAAGAACACAGCCTGTGAACAGGCAAAGTTTCAGGAACAGAAGAGTTGGACCCAGGCAGGGTCCAAGTGGGCTCCAGAAGATGTTGATCAGAAAAGCCAGGTGTCCCAGATCAATAGGGGGAGGTCATGTGGTACTAGGCTGTGGGCGTGCCAGAACCTCAGCAGGGAGGGAGAGAGTAGTGGTAGGTGGGATAGGGGGCCATTCCCTGCCATGGGATAGTCACTGTGACTTCTGATATTTGATGAGCAAACACAACTAGGTAGTGATCTATTCTGGCTTATCTCAAGGGTCTCTTACATCAGCCTTGTTATATCTCATTTAGTAGCCTATGAGTCCTGAGGTATAGCTGAACATAGGATGCCATAGCTTCCTTGGGGCTTCACTGTCATGAATTTTCTACCACTGAAAACATTCCTTTACATTAAGCAATAAAGGTGAAATAGCAACAACAAAAGCAAACATGCATTTTCTCTGAAAGTGTTTCCTATATTTCCAAAGTGAGTGGAACTGTATCTGTAGTCTTCTTTATCTCATGGCCCTCTGTAACTGACCCATCTAGTGAACTAGAATAAGAGAGAGTTGAATATCAGCATCTGTATTCCAGGCTACAGTAGTGTAATAAGCATGTCAGCAACAGAATGGCCAGGACTGATCTTGAAGATGCTGAGCTGAGGAGGTCAGGGTCTTGCTTGGTATTGTAAGGCCCGCCAGAAAGGGAGAAACTCTCTCCCTCTCCTCGGGAATTCATGGCCACCTCAGTAACTCACAAGACACCGAACTTGTAACAGCACAAGGTATATTTAATTCAATGCATTGAGGTCGCACTTCTAGCCTGTCCTGCGCAGAGGCAAGCAATGAAGTACGATTCCCACCTAGAGAAGAGGTAGAGCTTTTAAAGGAAAAAAACGCAACCCAGGGGAGATGGGGGGGGGGATCATGATTAAGTATCTATAGAAAGTACCTGTCCAGTGTTTAGCTTCCATGACAGGTTCAAGAAATGGTCATGGGCAAATATCTCATCTTCTCTTAAGAATCAAACTCTATTCAATTTATCTTGTGGTCAGTTCAGTTCCTGGTATCCAGGGTGCATGAGCACGCTGACCTGAACTCCCAGCTCTGAACTCCTATCTTATCTATTTTGTCTTGTGGATAGCTAGTTTCCTAGGACCCAGAGCATAGAACAAGCTGATCTGCACTCTTGACTCCATCTGTGGAAGATTTAAAAATTTTTAACACTTTCAGTATTGCATGTTTCAAAAGAAGAGTATAGCAACTGGACACATGAAGAACACTGGCATGTATACTTTATCCAAGGCTGCCTCCATTCTGACTCCTTTTAAGCTTAGAATGCCTATAAAGCATTCATTAGTAGAAGCAATATTCATTGTTATGTTAGCCCAAGGCACTGTGGTCTAGCACTTAAAAAATATTTTTCCTTTAATACTTCATGAATTTGTTTTCTATTTTTTGAAACAGGGTAGCTTAGGCTGGCCTTGAACTCCCAATCCTCTTATCACTATTGATTTTATAAATATTTCTTCTATGTCACAAATTCTGTTCTCAACTATAACAATTTTGGTTTTTGCCATTCCTGAATTAGTTATTAGACCTGTACTGACTCTTAAGGGTTTTATTAGCTTTCTTAGCTCTGAAAATTACCCCATTTATTTCAGCCTGTTGTATTGGTGCCCCATTAAGGCCTTGGCTTTATAGAACACTGGTGTCATAAAGTTACTTTATACCTTAAAGCTCTGTGGGGAGTCCACAGAAAGTGGCTATCATTCTTGCAGACTTGTTTACTACATCCTACAACAGCTGAGCACACTCTGATAACATCTTGTTTTAGATGTTTCCTTGGGTGTGTGAGACTTAAGGCGTGACTTAAAGGTGTAATTTAGAGACAAGACTTAAGGGCGTGACTTAAAGGTGTGACTTAGAAGTGAGACATATAAAAGTCGAGAGGCAGACAGAAGAAAGTAATTGGTACTTGAGACTTGGAAAAGGAGCTTGGAACTGGGAAAGAGACTACCAACTAGGAACTAGGATAAGGACTTGAGACTTATTACAGCTGGAACTGGGATTAAGACTTGAGACTTGGTGCTAGGAACTAGGAACTGGAAACTAGGAACTTGGAGAGAAGAAAGACTGAAGAATAAACGGGATTGATTACACTCTGTCTGGTCTCCATTCTTCACATCCGTCCTCACTCTCTCTTGTTGAACCCCGACCCGCAGACCGAAGCAGCTTGGGGCAGTGCAGGCTCTAACAATTTAGCCCCTAAGGCTTTTGGCAGTGCGGGTTCCAACATTGATAGAGTGGTCCCAACATTTTGGCCCCCAAGCGTGAGATGGAGCGGTCCTCGACAAAGCACTTAAAAAAAAAATCATCCTAACACCAGAGTGAAGGTATGCTTTCATTATTTTAAAAGTCATTTCCTTTAACCACATTCATGAAAATTTCTCCTTTGTTCATTCTTTTAATACAAAAGTGACAGCTCAGGTTCATTCTTCTCCATAATATATCCAAGGAGTGTTGTAACTCAAGCTAAAAAGAAATAAAAATCACCATCCAGGTGTGGTTGTGTATGCTCTTTGTACTTGGAAGGTGGAGGCAGGAGGATCTCTTCCCATCAAACATGAATACACAAGGAACACACACAAAGAACCTGAAAGCACCTTTCCCAAAAAAGTAAAATATCCACAAGTCAACCTTCGTGTTGAAATCCAAAGAAACAATAGAAAGTAAAAACTTTAGGAATGGCTAAAGGACCAACAGTGAGCCGAGGATCTATTGTGGAACAGAGCAAAGACTGACTGGGAACGATGTCATTACAGAACACAATGTGACGGCTTATAACCTGGCAACACACAGAAAACAAGCAATGGGGAGAGCCAAAGGGGAAGCCATAGGTGGGAAAGATTGCTAGGAATGTCGCTCCCTTATCTCACAGAGCAGAGAGCCGATCCATGATGTGTAAACTTAATCCACGTGGTCCAGGGAGGGAGGAAAATCTCTCCAAACATCTGATGATTTGTGTAGTCTCTTGACTTGATCTGAGAGGCAGAGGCACCAGTTTGCTAGGTCTGCCTACTACTGTGTTTTACTATTGTAAACTTTGTTTTAAAAATGAAGTATCTCTAGGTTGGCTTTGCACTTGACTCAGGTCTTCACGATGGTGACCAGTATATTTACCCTTCAAGCAACCTTGCTGGTCCTGTTTTCCATTTAAAATCCCATATTAAGGACTGCCTGGTCTCCTTTTCTGGCTAGGAGTAACCATTCGGTGAAGCATTGTGTGAAGTGAGTGGGTCTTATCATAACAAATATTCAATCATGTCATCTCTTTCCTTTGTTTTGTGAAATGTATTTTTTTCTGACATAAGAAATAATATTTTTCCATATTTTATAGTAACACAATCTAACTTTTTCCTCAACTGGACTATATTCTAGCCTTAGACTTCTGAAACTGGAGTGTTTGGAGTGACTTCCATAAAAGTGCTCGGAGGCACGGACTAGTGGTTCAGGGGCGCCTTGCCTTTTGCAGCCTTGTTCTAGTTAAAGCCTACGTTAGAGCTTAGTTGTGTCACCTCTTAGATATTTCCTTGGCTCAAGTCTAACTCTTGGACCTTTAAATAGAGTGCAGAGTGGAACTGAAATGAAGCCAAAAGAAACAGGTGATGGGTGGAGTCTCCTTTGGGTGATCTTGTTCCTGGCTGGAGAGGCTGAGCAATTGGTCAGCCCTAAGATGTGTTTAAACCTGAGGTGTGTGTAAGGATTTAGTAGACATGAGGGGCAGGACAGCAGAAAAACTAAGATTAGGCACTGTAGAAAGAACTGCAGAATTCTTGTGTGTGTGTTTGAGTTTGTGTGTGTGTGTCTCTATATCTATCTATCTATCTATCTATCTATCTATCTATCTATCTATATCTATCATCTATCTATCTATCTAATGTCTTTGTGTGTGTGTATGTCTCTGTGTGTGTGTTTGAGTTAGTGTGTATGTATGTCTGTGTGTGTTTGTCTCTATATCTATCTGCCTATCTATCTATCTATCTATCTATCTATCTATCTATCTATCTATCTATCTATCTATCTAGATATCTAATGTCTTTGTGTGTGTGTGTGTGTGTGTGTGTGTGTGTGTGTGTGTGTGCTTGTGCTTGAACGTAGAGGAGAGGTTGACGTCAGGTGTCTTTTTAAATTACTTTCCATGTTTTTCTTTTTTTTCCCCCTGTTTTTTCATGATAGGGTTTCTCTGTATCTTGCTGTCCTGGAACTCACTTTGTAGACCAGGCTGGCCTCGAACTCAGAGATCCACCTGCCTCTGTCTCCTAAGTGCTGGGATTAAAGGCATGCACCACCACTGCCTGGCACGCCAGGTTATTCTTTGAGACAGGGTCACTCAGGGAATCTGGAGTTCACTGATTTAGTAAGACTAGCTGGCCAGGGAGCTCCAAGGATCTTCCTTTTAAGTTAAACTAACCATCTATATCAAGAAAAAGGATGATTTGCATACTTGGGTTTTGGTCTTCTAAATGTTTTCATGTGTAGAATAGGTTTCATAGAAAAGTCTGGGGCTGTACGATGGTGGCTATGAGGATGGAGATCTAGGGCAGGAACTGTATGAAAGGAAGACCCACAGTCTGATTCCTGACTGGATGTGGGAGCAGATGGGGTGGAGGTGGTACGGGGGTCAAACTTAATCCCTATATGATAGGTCACTCCTTAACACGGGCCCAGGAGGGGCTTGTGCACAGATCTGCTAACATGGATATTTATTATTTTACTGGCAATGCATTATAGTCAGAAGGTGATGTGTAAGGTGAATTTTACATGTGACAAGGTGCAAATATGTAGTCAGAGGACTAGTTGTGGGAACTGGTTCTGTGCCGCGTGGGCACCAAGTCATCAGACTTTTGGCACATGTCTTCACCCACCTCACCAGCCCTAGATGGATTTTTAAAATGCATGATATTTTTTTTGTATTGGAAAATAAAATTGACTTTACATAAAGCTAACCATCATATATCAGTGAATTTCAAAACTCAGCACCAAAGAATCTAAGTTTCTTGCTACTAAACTTTTTCAGATGTATTCAGGCAACAGTGTATTTAAAATTATTATTAATGTGTGCATATTATGTGTGTATGTATGATGTGTGTGTGAGTGTGTGTGTCATGACACAGGAGGAGGGGTCAGAGGACAGCTTTCAGGGATTAATTCTTTCCTTCCACCATGGTTTTAGGCACTAAACTCAGATCAAGTTTGTGAAGCATTTTTACCTGATGAACCATGCCACTGGACCCAATGTTGGCATTATTATCATCTATGATGGCATCTCACTGGACCCAATGATGGCATTATTATCATCTATGATGGCATCTCATTGGACCCAACGATGACATTATCATCTTTTAACTCACTGGATACTAGGAGGAGATGTCAATGGAAATCTCAGTCTACATGTCACCTTCAAACATTCTTTTGTACCTGAGGACACTGTTTTGGCTGGAAAGGCTGTCTGTCTTATAAGAATTGTGAGTTGGAATTTTTTCTTACGCTTCTAATTCTCAGCTCTTATTGGGGGAATCTTTTAAAAATTAAGAAAACTTGCTGTTGCTTACATTTCAAAAAACTCAATATTCCATTTATTTATGGCTTCGTGTGTGGCTAGTTTGAGTTTCTTTAACCATCAAAAGTGTAGTGTCAAATCTAAAATAAAGATGCACTACTGTAATACATGTTATCTGAAGGGAAACGCATAGTCAATGCTATCTTATTACTTGTGTGTGTGTATGTTTGTGTGTGTGAACTACAACTGTCGTTGTGTTTCTATTGCTGTGGGGAGACGCCATGATCATAGCAACTCTTATAAAGGCAAACATTTAATTGGGGCTGGATTATAGTTTCAGAAGTTTAGTCTATTATTGTCATGCAGGAAACATGGCAGCATCCAGGCAGACATGGTGCTGGAGGAGCTGAGGGTTCTACATCTGGATCCTCAGGCAGTAGGAAGAGAACTGGTTTGAGGTCCTGAGGCCACAAAACCCGCCCCCACAGTGGCACACATTCTCCAACAAGGAAGAGGGCCATTCCCTATGGGCCTACGGGGAGGGTTTTTTTTTTTTTTTTTAGATTTCTTTATTTTTTGGGGCAGTGGTGGCACACACCTTTAGTTCCAGCACTTGGGAGGCTTAGGCAGGTGGATTTCTGAGTTCAAGGCCATCCTGGTCTACAGAGTGAGTTCCAGGACAGCCAAGACTACACAGAGACATCCTGTCTCAAAAAACCAAAAAAAAAAAAAGATTTATTTTATGTATATGAGTACACTGTAGCTGTCTTCAGATACACACTAGAAGAGTGCATCAGATCCCATTATAGATGGTTGTGAGCCACCATGTGGTTGTTGGGAATTGAACTCAGGACCTCTGGCAGAGCAGCCAGTGCTCTTAACTACGCTGAGCCATCTCTTTAATTCAAAGCCTATGGGGAGTATTTTTATTCAAATCACTACAACTAGAGATGAAGGTTGCAGAGCTGTTAATAAATAAGAGAAAGCGAGGTCTGGAGCAAGGGGAGGAGGGGGGGCGAGTGAGCAGGGGGATGGAACGATGCCCCACCCCCATTGTGTGGGGGCGGGAGCCAGAGGGGCCAGAGCAAGAGGGAGAAGGGAAGGGGAGAAAATAAAGAAAAAAAATAAATAAAAGAAAGAAAGTACATCTGGAATGAATAAAATATTATATACCTAATTACCTTAAGCAGTGTAAAATGCAGGGACTATCTATGCATTTAAGCAACTATTGCAAACTAAATTTATTTAAATTTTTTCATCATCATAATGATTTTTAGTAAGATTGTTGCTTATGCTAAGCAAGCACCCTGTCACTCTGTCTCTAGCCCTTTATTTAAATTATTTTTAACTGTATCATATTATATATTTCAATATTACTTATAAACCTAATTGTGTTACATGTTCTAAAATAAAAATTAAAAATAACCAGAAAACAGGCATGGCGACTCATGCATGTAACCCTAGCATTTGAGAGGTCAAACAGCAAGAGGATTGCCATGAGTTCAAGGGCAGGCTGTGCTAAATAGTGAGTTTCAAGGCAGCCTGGGCTACAAACAGTAGGACAGTTCAATAAATCACAGCTCTGCTGGTTCGTTCTTTTTTTTTTCTTTTCTTTTCTTTCTTTTTGTTTTGTTTTTTGTTTTGTTTTTTTCGAGACAGGGTTTCTCTGTGTAGTCCTGGCTGTCCTGGAACTCACTCTGTAGACCAGGCTGGCCTTGAACTCAGAAATCCACTTGCCTCTGCCTCCCAAGTGCTGGAATTAACGGCATGTGCCGGCACTGGTTCGTTCTTTTACCAGTTTGACAGAAGCTGGGTTCCCTGGGAGGAGAAACTCATTTGGGAAAATACCTCAGTAGGTAAAGACAAGTGCTACTAAATCTGCTGACCTGACCCAGTTAGATCCCTGGAACTGACGGGAGAAAACTGAATCCCATTAGTTACCTGTTGACTTCCAAATGCCATAGCATGTAACTCTCTCCCTATAAGCAAAATACATAAATAAAGCAAACAAAAAACAAGGTAAAATAAAGAAATTAAAAGGATTTTTAATTGATTTATTCAAAATAACAAACTGGAGACTGGAGAGATTCTTCTTCAAAACACACACACACACACACACACACACACACACACACACACGCACACCAATTAATTTATGCTTGGATTTAGGAAGATAGAAATCTTTATAGTGTGTGAGTAGAACTCCTTGAATTCTTCATTCTTTATTTCTTCTTTTTGGTTTTGTTATTATCTTTTGCTGTCTAGCTGGACTGTTACTGGTTTTATTTACTCCTTCCCCTCTTCCTCCTCCTTTTTTCTCTCCCTCCTTCAAGTGCTTGGGGTTGAACTGGGGCCTGTCACATGCTAGGGAAGCACTCTGCCTCTTAGCTACATTCTTAACTTCATTATTTTTCTGGGATTTTAGTTTGAGTCAGCATTTCTTTGTGTTGTCTATGCTGGCACTGAACTCATCCATGGCTCTGGTAGGCCTCTGAACTTTCAGTGTTCCTCCTTGGTGTCTTGGGTAGCTAGGATTATAGGCCTATGGTAACAGGGTAGGCTTTTTGGCTATTGACTCCAGTTCTGAAGCCACATTATTATAAGGACCCACATCCTATTTTCTTGCATCTTACAGTCAAACATCTAGCTATTGCTATTTCATCTCTGTAGAGCAGTAGCTGGTGACTCATGGTTGAATAAGTCAGTCCTTCTTTAGGCCAGCAATTGGACTGAGCCACTGATAACACAGCCCTGCTTTCATTTTGAGATTCTATGCTCCTTTCAAGTGTGAAAACTCTAGCCTTCTCTGAGGACCAGTGTAGTGGCAAGCTTTGTTTCTTGCTTTCCTCATGGTTAGTATCTTCTTTTCCTTTCATAACAAAGCTCCAGTTGTGCTTAGATTTTTTGCATGTCCATCTAAAAAGACCTAATTTCCCAAGTTCCTTGTAACTAGGGACAAGGGACAACCTGTGACCTATTCTTGACCCATCAGGTATAAGGAAAAATTCATAAAATAGGAGTCTGGGGAGGTGATTAATTCTTTTATAAAAAAGAACACACTTGGGCTGGAGAGATGACTCAGTGGTTAAGAGCACTGACTGCTCTTCCAGAGGTTCTGAGTTCAATTCCCAGCAACCACATGGTGGCTCACAACCATCTGCAATGGTGTCTGATGCCCTCTTCTGGTGTGTCTGAAGAGAGCAATGGTGTACTCATATACATAAAATAAATAAATCATTAAAAAAGAAAGAAATTTGAAAATTTTGTCTGGAACAATGTAATATACGGAGATTGAGTGTTCTCTCTGTGGTTCCGAGAAAGCAACTGAGAACCTTGTGCATGCCAGGCAAATGATTTGCCACTGAATACATCCCTAGCTCAAGGTATCTCTCATATGACCATGAAGAAAAAAGTCACATCCTTAAACTGATTATCAGGAAGTAACATATTTACTCTGGGGCTCTGGCTACATGAAAAAAAAGTTTTCCTTAAGACACTGCAAATTAAGTCAAAAATACACAAGATAATCTCAGTACTTAAGAAGCCAAAGCAGGAGGATTGTGAGTTCAAGGCCAGCTGAATCCATCTGTGGTGGTTTGAATAGGTATGACCCCTATAGACTGCTGTTTCCATACTTGGTCCATGGGGAGTGTCACTTCTAGGAGGTGTGGTTTTATTGGAGTGGTGTGGATTTGTTGGAGGAAGTGTGTCACTGTGGGGGTGGGCTTTGAAATCTCCTATGTGTGAGCTCTACCCAGTGTGGAATTCAGTCTCCTGCTGCTTACAGATCAAGATGTGGTGGCGCAAGCCTTTAATCTCAGCACTTGGGAGGCAGAGGCAGGCGGATTTCTGAGTTCGAGGCCAGCCTGGTCTACAGAGTGAGTTCCAGGACAGCCAGGACTACACAGAGAAACCCTGTCTCGAAAAAAAGAAAAACCAAAAAAAAAAAAAAAAAAAAAAAGATGTAGAACTCTTGGCTCCTCCCACACCATGATAACAATGAACGGAACCTCTGTAACTGTAAGTCAGCCCATGAAATGTTTTTAATTTATAAGAGTTGCCTTGGTCATGGTGTCTCTTCATAGAAATAAAACCCTAGCCAAGACACCATCTGAAGGAAGGAATGGATGAAGGAAGGAAGGAAGAAAAGAGGAAAGGAAAGAAGAAAGGGAGGGGGAAGGAAGGAAAAAGAAAAGAGGCACTGTAATTAAGACTCTGTCACATGCAAGCCTATGTAAACCTAAGTAGGGTGATGGATAATGTTTTCATCATATTAGCTCAAATTTAACGTTTGTATAGGTTCACAAGTAGCCAGGTGTAGCTACTAGTAGTCATCTTCTCACTCAAGCATTCTCTTTCTCTCCTTTTATTGGTTTACTTGTATGCTGTGAGGTCAGAGAACAACCTGTAGCAGTCAGTTCGTGCCTTCTACCTGTAGTTTCCAGGGATCGAGCAAGAACCTTTATGTGAAGAATCATCTTGCTGGCCCATCTACTCAGCTATTCTTGACAAAAATAGCTTGAGACTAAGGCTCGGACTTAGTATAAAGGATGGTTGTGGGATTATCTACAAGAATCTTGGCTCTGTATCATCAGCTCAGATACATTACTTAAAATCTCAATAGAACAGTGGTTCTCAACCTTCCTACTGCTGTGACGACCCTCAACCACACAATTATTTTTGTTGCTGTGTCTGGAAGGCCCTGTTTCCTTGGTGTTTTCCATCCCCTCTGGCTCTTACAATCTTCCACAGGGTTTCCCGAGTCCTGAGTAAGGCAATTTGATCTAGACATCTCATTTTGGATCGGATGTTTCAAGATCTCTCACTCTCTGCACACTGTCTAGTTGTGAGACTCTGTGTTTGTTCCTATCTACTACAGCAGGAGGAAGCTTCTCTGATGATGGTTATGCAGAATACTGATCTGAGTGTAGCAGAGTGTAAGAGTCAGCCTCAAAGCTTGTTCCCAGTGGCACAGCTCCTCTGGCAAGACCACATCCTCTCACTCTCCCCAAAGGGCTACCAACTGGGGACTAAGCACTCAAACACGAACATATGGGCCTGTTCTCAATCAAACACCTCATTCCCTTTCTCTAAGAATGAAATTAGGTGTTTAAAAAAAATCACTTTTTAAACTGTTAAATATTTTATCTCTGCTGTCTTAATAATCCTTCAAATATTCCTCTCTGTTTCCTGGAAGAGTGAAAAATTAAATTAGTCTGGTCTCAACTACATTAAAAAGTGATTTTCTCCGGCAGCAGAATGTTCAGGGAGATAACAGTTTTCAACCTTAAAGCTATATTTCAAGTCAGAGTTAGTGTCTGGGGCTCCAGACTGAAGCAGAGTGATAATGATAGCTCTGCTGAACTACACTTAGGGAAAAGGTAGGATTGGCTTTAATCAGATCAGGGATGAACTTCGGGCCAATTTCTAAGAACTTGGTAATAATTTATCTCAGCTGGGCTAATTGTTTCTGAAAAGTCACCTTTCACATCTCAATGGCTTCTGTCTTTGGGACACCTTGTGATTTGGGGTTGATGGTACTCCTCACTAACCTTATCTGGTAGCTCCACAGTTATAAACACCCCAGGCCTCATGTCAGACTGACCAATGTGTAGTGGACACTTCCGTCCCGTCCAGATGGTCTTCCTGGCAGGCCAGCTGGGCCTGTGCCAACGTCCTTTGATGGCTTCTGGAATTGCACCAACCTTCATACATCATCTAAGAGGCAGCCTGTTCTCTATTGTTCAAGTTTTCCAATTCAAACTCGTATTCCCTTAAGGACCATGCTTCTTTTTGTCTCTCTACAAGCACTATGCCTATGGTTTCACCACTGTTTCATTTCTTGAAAGGCTCAGTATTCCTTTTTCTTTTTTGGTCATGTGTTGTTCTAAATAGGTTGTTTTTACTATGAATAGAAACAATGATGCATTGCCTTGGCATGGCTTGAACATACTCTTGTTTCCCCCATTTTTAAATGTATTTTGGAGAGTTGAAAGTTTTTAAATGTCTAAAACCTAGATGCCAGCTGTCCCCAAGGACATCTTCCATTCCTCTTTTAGACAAATCTGAACATGTGACACCATTGTACGATCTCCAGAAAGCTCACCTATAGATATAGAACACTGTAAGGTATGCCAACAATCAAGGGTTTATGAGGCTTAGAGTAAACAGAAAAATTACCTAGGAGAGAACAGCCTAGAATATATTAAGAGGCAAATTTTGCAGAAGTTAGGCCAGGAAAATATAGATACCCTCTAATATTTGTAGATACTATCTCTAGATGGGTTAGGGCTTTCCCCATCATGCAAGAAACATCTACTGTGATAACCAAGAAGATATTAGAAGAAATCTTCCCCAGGTTTCAAATGTCCAAGGTAATTAAATCAGATAACGGTCTTGCTTTTGTTTCTAAGGTTAGTCAGAGATTGTCAGAGATATTGGGGACTAATTAGAAACTCCATTGTTTGTACTGTCCCCAGAGCTCAGGACAGGTAGAGAAAATAAACAGAACCCTAAAAAGAGACCTTAACTAAATTGTCCTTGGAAACTGGCACTGGCTGGGTAGTGTCCCTTGTCCTGAACCTGTTCCGAGCCCAGAATGCTCTTCTTGTGTGGGACCCTCACTCCCTTGTCTCCAGCTCTTGACTCACCCCCCTCCCAAATTACTTTTCCAGCTAATAAGAGACTACTGTTCCTGGTGCTGTTTACCATCCTGACCTCTGCTGAAGTAGATGGAGTAACTGCCTAACTTCACATAACTTAGACCAGCACCTGCACCTGATGCCAACTGGAGAGCAGTCAGACACCTGAGCAAGCCCCTTAAGCTCAAGATCACCTGCTGTTCCACAAGGCCAAAGAGCAGCAGGCCTTGACTACTAGGATATCCCCACCCTAGAGACACAGGGCTAGAGATTACCCAAATCTCTTGGGGACAAGAGACTTTGAATCTAAACTGTGTCCCACAAACAGCCTTAGAGAATGGGTCTTAGGGTGCGTACACCAAAAGTTGAGAAGTATCCTACAAGAAACCCCATACATGTGTGATCCTGAGATGAGAAAAGCCGGCAACAGGCCCATCAGTGTATGTGTGTAAAGAGACAGCTACGTTTTCTGTGTTACCTAAGGGTATAAAAAATTGAGAAGTGCATACTAGAGATCATCCAGGGGGTGAGAAAAAGATAGTTAAAGATTCAATGACAAAATATAGTTTGATGCTTAGACAACAGTATCACACTGTACACCAGGATGACAGCTTATGATTCCAGGATTGAAATCACCCACAAGAAAAAAGAGGGGAATGTAGGATTTCAGGAATCCCTCTGGTCCCCTCCCCCCCCAACACATCCTGGAAGGAGCACATATCTTAGTCAGAGGACACTTGCTGAATTAGCATTCAGAGGAAGAAGGGAGAGACTGATTAATATTCCTCAGACCACAGGGGAGGGAACCCACCTGTGGGTGAGGAAGATCCAGAGCATGTAGACACATTACAGGAGAGGGGCCCAGGATGGGAGGTGGTCAGGAAACTGAGCCCTTAATGTAATAAAAGTGGGCAAATGGAAGACACTCATTGTCATAAAAATAATGTGTGAATCTGAGTCACCTAGAGACTGGACCTGGGAACCTTAAGGTCAGCGTTTGTGATTAATGTTTAAGAGATGGTCGTAAAACTGCCCTAATGAGCCCTGTGAATATGGTATAAAAGCTGATTTTAGCTTTAATTTGGGGTTCCTCTTGTCTGCGTACAAGGGAACCCCAGTGCACTGGTTATCATTATAATTATCATTAAACCTCATGTTTTTGCAGTGAATCCCTGTCTGTGAGTGTTTCTGTTGGAGCATGTCCCCCGGTTTTAGATCTTTGTGTCCAACATGGTATGTGGTTGGATTTTAGTTTTGTCTCATTCAAGTTTCAAGCTTTCAGTAATTACTCTTGTTAATTGCCTTTCTTTTTTTTAAATAGGATATTTTATTTATTTACATTTCAGATGTTATCCCCTTTCTCCATTTCTCCCAACAGACACCCCCATCCCATCTCCCCTCCTCCTGCTTCTATGAGGGTGTGCCACACCACCCATCCACCCACTCCCACCCACCTACCCTCAAATTCCCCCACACTAGGGCATTCAGCCTTCATGGGACCAAGGACCTCCAGCTGGAGTCATGGGTCTGTCCCTGTGTGCTCCCAGGCTAGTGATTTAGACCAAGGGAACTCTGGTTGGTTGGTATTGTTGCTCTCCCTATGGGGCCTTCAGCTCCTTCAGTATTATCTCTAACTCCTCCACTGGGAACTCCTTGATCAGTTCAATGGTTAGCTACAATCATCCACCTCTGTATATGTCAGGCTCTGGCAGAGCCTCTAAGGAGAAAGCTATATCAGGCTCCTGTCAGCATGCACTTTCTGCCATCCACAACAGTGTCTGCCTTTGGTGACTGCACATGAGGTCGATACCCAGGTTGGACAGTCTCTGGACGGCCCCCCCTTAAGTTTCTATCCCACACTTTGTCTCCATATTTGCTACCATGAGTTTCTTGTTACTCTTTCTAAGAAAGATCAAAGCACCAACACTTTGGTCTTCCTTCTTATTGAGCTTCATGTGGTCTGTGAGTTGTATCTTGGGTACTGTGAGCTTTTGGACTAATATCCACTTATCAGCGAGTGCATACCATGTGTGTTCTTTTGTGATTGGGTTACCTCACTCAGGATGATATTTTCTAGTTTCATTCATTTGCCAAAGAATTTCATGAAGTCATTGTTTTTAATAGCTGAAATACTCCATTGTGTAAATGTACCACATTTTCTGTATCTGTTCCTCTGTTGAAGGACATCTGGGTTCTATTCAGCTTCTGGCTATTATAAATAAGGCTGCTATGAACATAGTGAAGCATGTGTCCTTGTTGTATGTTGGATTATCTTCTGGGTATATGCCCAGGAGTGGTATAACTGGATCCTCAGGTAATACTATGTCCAATTTTCTGAGGAACCACCAGACTGCTTTCCAGAGTGGTTGTATTAGCTTGTAATTCCACAAACAATGGAAGAGTTTTCCTCTTTTTTCCACATCCTTGCCAGCATCTACTATCATCTAAGTTTTTGATCTTAGCCATTCTGACTGGTGTGAGGTGAAATCTCAGGGTTGTTTGGATTAGCATTTCCCTGATGACTAAGGATGAACATTTTTTTAGGTGTTTCTCTGTCATTTGAGTTTCCTCAGTTGAGAATTCTTTGTTTAGCTCTGTACCCCATTTTAAAATAGGGTTATTTGTTTGTCTAGAGTCTAATTTCTTGAGTTCTTTGTATATATTGGATATTAGCCCTCTATCGATATAGAGTTGGTAAAGATCTTTTCCCAATCCGTTGGTTGCCATTTTGTCCTATTGACAGTGTCCTTTGCTTTACAGTAGCTTTGCAATTTTATGAGGTCCAATTTGTCAATTCTTTATCTTAGAGCATAAGGCATTGGTGTTCTCTTCAGGAACTTTTACCCTGTGACCAAGTATTTGAGACTCTTCCCCACTTTCTCTTCTATTAGTTTCAGTGTATCTGGTTTTATGTGGAGGTCCTTGATCCACTTGGACTTGAGCTTTGTACAAGGAGATAAGAATGGATTGATTTGCATTCTTCTACATGCTGACCTCCAGTTGAACCAGCACCATTTGTTGAAGATGCTGTTCTTTTTTCACTGGGCGGTTTTAGCTCATTCGTCAAAGATCTAGTAACCATAGATGTGTGGGTTCATTTCTGGGTCTTCAATTCTATTCCATTGATCTTCCTGCCAGTCTCTGTACCAATACCATGCAGTTTTTATTACTATTGCTCTGTAGTAGTAAGTGCTCTGACAGCTTGATGTCAGGGATGGTGATTCCTCCATGTTACTGTTAAAATTTAAAACTTTGTTTTCTTGGGCTGACTCTTTAAGTGGCCAGAGGACATGTGCGTGACACAACTATAAACGGCCAGCCAGAAACACCAGCCCTGGCACCCATAGGTTGCCAGCTTGGGAGATGACTTTGCCAATCTACCACACTGTCTCCACAAGGCTGGACTAAGACCAGACCATCCCGCCATCCCAAGTGGTACCTGATAAAAATGAGACTCTAATGATTAATGATTAACCAAAGGCTTTAAGTATTTGGTAATGCTCAATTAACATGATGCCCACACAATTAGAGGTGTTACCCAAATAACTAACCTAGATATAAGTTGTTACCGAGGACTGCTCTTGATACATACGTGGTCATCCATGGCGGCTACATTTCTGCATCTAGTTCCTCCTCTTCCTCTCCTTATTCCTCCTACATTAGCTCCTTCCAAATTACAGAGTTTATGGTAAATGTTGTGGAAAAAATATCCCGCCAAACCCCCAGAAGTTCTTTTATTGTTTAGAATAATTTTTGCTATCCCGGGTCTTTTTTTTTTGTTATTCCAAATGAATTTGCAAATTGCTCCTTCTATCTCTATGAAGAATTGAGTTGGAATTTTGATGGGATTGCATTGAATCTGTAGATTGCTCTTGGCAAGATACTCATTTTTTACTATATTAATCCTGCCAATCCATGAGCATGGGAGATCTTTCTATCTTCTGAGATCTGCTTTGATTTCTTTCTTTAGGGGCTTAAAGTTCTTGTCATACAGATCTTTCACTTGCTTGGTTAGATTCACACCAAGGTATTTTATATTATTTGTGACTATTGTAAAGGGTGTCATTTCTCTAATTTCTTTCTCAGCCTGTTTATCTTTTGAATAGAGGAAGGCTACTGATTTGTTTGAATTATTTTTATATCAGGCCACTTTGCTGAAGTTGTTTATCCAGTTTAGGAATTCTCTGGTAGAAGTTTTGGGGTCACTTAAGTATACTATCATATCATCTGCAAATAGTGATATTTTGACTTCTTCCTTTCCAATTTGTATCCCTTTGACGTCTTTTTGTTATCTAATTGCTCTGGCTAGGACTTCCAATATTATATTGAATAGGTAGGGGGAGAGTGGGCAGCCTTGTCTAGTCCCTGAATTTAGTGGAATTGCTTCAAGTTTCTCTCCATTTAGTTTGATGTTGGCTACTGGTTTTCTGTATATTGCTTTCACAATGTTTAGATATGGACCTTGAATTCCTGATCTTTCCAAGACTTTTAGCATGAAGGGATGTTGAATTTTGTCAAATGCTTTCTCAGCATCTAAAGAGATGATCATGTTTTTCTTTTCTTTGTTTTTGTTTGTATATAGTAAGTTTGTTTATATAGTAGATTACATTGATGGATTTCTGTATATTGAACCATCCCTGCTTTCCTGGGAGAAAGCCTACTTGATTATGATGGATGATTGTTTTGATGTATTCTTGGATTTGGTTTACAAGTGTATTTTTGTATCAATATCCATAAGGGAGATTGGTCTGAAGTTCTCTTTCTTTGTTGTGTCTTTGTGTGGTTTAGGTATGAGTGTAATTGTGGCTTCATAGAACGAATTGGGTAGTGTCCCTTTTGTTTCTGTTTTGTGGAATAGTTTGAAGAGAATTGGTATTAGATCTTCCTTGAAGGTTTGATAGAATTCTGCACTAAAACCATCTGGTCCTGTGGTTTTTTTTTTTTTTTTTTTTTGAATTTTAATGACTGCTGCTATTTCTTTTGGGGTTCTGGGACTGTTTGGGACTGTTAGATGGTTTATCTGGGCCTGATTTAACTTTGGTAACTGGTATTTGTCTAGAAAATTGTTGATTTCACCCAGATTTTTCCAATTTTTTGAGTATAGGCTTTTGTAGTAGGATCCAATGATTTTTTTGAATTTCCTTGGTTTCTGTTGTTATGTCTCCCTTTTCAGTTCTGATTTTATTAATTTTGATACTGTCTCTGTGCCCTCAGGTTAGTCTGTCTAAGGGTTTATTTATCTTGTTGATTTTCTCAAAGAACCAGCTCCTGGTTTTGTTGATTCTTTGTATAAATGCCCTTGCATTTGGAGCATAGATATTCAGAATTGAGAGTTCATTTTGCTAGATTTTTCCTTTTATGAGTATGAAGTGTCCTTCCTTATCTTTCTTGATAATTTTTGTTTGAAAGTCGATTTTATTTGATATTAGAATGTCTACTCCAGCGTCTTTCTTAGTATCATTTGCTTGGAAAATTGTTTTCCAGGCTTTTACTCTGAGGTAGTGTCTGTCTTTGTCACTGAGGTGCATTTCTTTTGTGCAGCAAAATGCTGGATCGTGTTGTCCAGTCCGTTACTCTCTCTTTTAATTGAGAAGTTGAGTCCATTGATGTTAAGAGTTATTAAGGAAAAGTGATTGTTGCTTCCTGCTATTTTTGCTATTAGAGGTGGAATTATGTTTGTTTGCTATCTTCTTTTGGATTGTTGAAAGATTACTTTCTTGGTTTTTCTAGGTTGTAGTTTCTCTCCTTGTGTTGGAGTTTTCCATCTATTATCCTTTGTAGGGCTGGATTAGTGGAAAGATATTGTGTAAATTTGGTTTTGTTGTGGAATATCTTGGTTTCTCCATCTACGGTAATTGAGAGTTTTGCTGGGTATAGTAGTCTGGGCTGGCATTTTTGTTTTCTTAGGGCCTGTATGACATCAGTCCAGGGTCTTCTGCGTTTTAGAGTCTCTGTTGAGATGTCTGGTGTAATTCTGATAGGTCTGCCTTTATATGTTACTTGACCTTTTGCCCTTACTGCTTTTAATATTCTTTCTTTGTTTTGTGCATTTGATGTTTTGATTATTATGTGACATGAGGAATTTTTTTTTCTGGTCTAGTCTATTTGGAATTCAGTGTGCTTCTTGTATGTTCATGGGCATCTCTTTCTTTAGGTTAGGGAAGTTTCCTTCTATAATCTTATTGAAAATATTTATTGGCCCTTTAAGTTGGGAATCTTCACTCTCATCTATACCTACTATCCTTAGGTTTGGTCTTCTCATTGTGTCCTGAATTTCCTGGATGTTTTGGGTTAGGAACATTTTTCATGTTGCATTTTCTTTGACAATTGTGTCAATGTTTTCCATGGTATCTTCTGCACCTGAGATTCTCTCTTCTATCTCTTGTATTCTGTTGGTGATGCTTGCATCTATGACTCCTGATCTCTTTCCTAGGTTTTCTATCTTTAGTGTAGTCTCCCTTTGTGATTTTTTTTTATTGTTTCTACTTCTATTTTCATGTCCTGGATGGTTTTGTTTAATTCCTTTTCCTGTTTGGTTGTGTTTTCTTGTAATTCTTTAAGGGATTTTTGTGTTTCCTGACAAAGCTGGCTCAGTCAGTCAACAGGTTTTCCAGTGCAGGAGTGAGGATTAAAAGAAAAATGATGGTTAGACAAAATTGCAGCATGACCTCAGCCAGTTCAGAGGCTGACGGCAGGTTTGTTTTTTCCCACTTTTGTTTTAAACCCTCTTAATTCCATGCAAGTATTTAGGTCAGTTCTAGGTTAAGGAACCAACAATACAATAGATACTAATAGTCAAGGAACAAACAAGGCAATATACAAAGTCCCATGATCACCTCTGTGATGACTCTCATGATTGCTGTTTCTAAGGGTCTTCGGGATGACAAAAATATCTGAGCCTACTTCCCTGTCATAGCCCACAGTCATATTCATGCCTGAGGCCTACTTCTTTGTTCTAGCCTAAGACTTGGATTCCTGATGGAAATTACTTCTCTGTTTTAGCCTAAAATTAGATTCCTGCCTGAACTTACTTACTTGTCATGGCCCAAGGTCAGATTCCTGCCTAAAGCCCATTTATTTGTTGTTGGCCAATGTCAGATTCCTGTCAAGCAGCTCCAAAAGCTCTCCACAGTTTCCTCTTTAAGGGCTTCTACCTGTTTACCTTTGTTCTCCTGTATTTCTTTAAGGGAGTTATTTATGTCCTTCTTAAATTCCTCCATCATCAACATGAGAAGTGATTTTAAATATGAATCTTGCTTTTCCGGTGTCATGGGGTATCCAGGACTTACTATAGTGGGAGAACTAGGTTCTGATGATGCTAGGTAACTTTGGTTTTTGTTGCTCATATTCTTATGCTTGCCTTTTACCATCTGGTTATCTCTAGTGCTACCTGCACTCACTGTCTCTGACCGGAGCCTGTCTCTCCTGTTACCTTGGTTGCGTTAGAGCTCCTCAGAATCCAACTGTCTCTATGAGCTTATGATCCTGAGATCCTCTGTGAAAGAGCTCCTGGGACTCAGGATGCCTCTGGGATCCTGAAATCCTATGATCCTTGGCGTGTTATAGCCCCCTGTGAGTCCAGCTTTCTCAACTGCTCCGGGTGCAGTGGATCCTCTGCTTCTCTGAGTACAGTGTTTCCTGTGGGAAAAATAGTGCTGGGGAACCCAGGGTTCCTCCCCTCATGCTGTGGGTAGTCGGCTGGGAATGCTCTGGGTTCCTCCAGCTGGAAGTTAGGCCTGGCTGCTCACTAACTAAAAGCCTCTCCATGGTTCCTCATGGTGAGGCCCCAACACACGAGGAAGTCCTTGTGTTTCCAAAACTGGTTTATTGGCATGGCAGATGGTGGATGGAACTGGATGCATACCCCACAAAACCCAGGCCATGCCTGAATTAGATAGAGAGGGGAAAGGAGGGAAGGGGCTGGGAAGGAATGCTTAGTCGGCTCCACCCTCTTGCCTTCAGGTACCTCATTAGTATGCAAAGTCTCTCTAGGGCCTGGGGGCCTGTTTATCATGCCTACCACCTGTGTACATGACTGAAGGGTAAAGAGGGGATGGAGTTTAGACCTCATGTCAGGCCCAACAATTTCCTCCGCTCCTCTGATTACAGTGGTTCTTGCTGCTCTGAGTACAGTGGTTCTCCTTGGATGGGAGTAACTGATGAAGTCTTACTTGCTGCCTCTACAAGCCCACAGTGTAAACATTGACAGGTTTCTGTTCATTGGCATTGTCAAAGCTCCAGCTGCCCCATCTTGTAGCAGCAGGACCCTCTTCGAGTTGGTTTTTGAGCCTCGTGAATGAGTGTAGAGTTGGTTTTGGAGCCTTGTGAATGAGTGTAGAGTCTTCCATCTGTATTGTCTGTAGCACAAGAGTAGGTTTCATCATGTCATCTCCACATGTGTGTCATCTGCACATGTGCACATTTTGTACTTTGCTCATATTCATTACCCCATTGCTCTCTCTTGTTCTCAATAATCCCTTTCATGCCTACAAACTGCCCCTCCCCTCGCTCATGTGTATTCACATATATTTTCAACTTGATTTTGCCCGAGAGGAAAGACATGTGACATCTGCTTTCCTGAGTCTGGCTTATTTTGCTCAATGGGTTTGACTCCATTTTCCTGCGATTGACATCATTTCATTCTTTGTGACTGAATAATACTCCACTGTACCACAGTTTCTCTATTCATTCAAGTGTCGATGGGCAGCTGGGCTGGCTCCCTGCCTTGGCTGCTGTGATGAGTGCAGAGATGAGTACAGATCCTACAGGCACTACTTTGGGTGGGTAGCTGTGGTCCTGCCATTGCTGATAGCTTCTTTGTTGCCTATGTGAGAAGATAGTCCAAGCTTCTCTCATATGTCTCCAGCCCTTGGAGTTAGCTTTTTGTAAGGTAGCCTCATTCTTTTATTGGAAATGGTACTTCAAGGTCACATAAGAGTGTTCATTTCTTCTTGCTATTGTTTCTAGTACTTTTCCTTGGATGGGTCTAGGAAATGCTTCTTCTTTTGTTTAAAAGATACAAAGTGCTATTTATTCTTGTTGATGCTTTATCCTAAAATTTATGACCACTGGACTTCTACTTAGACAGTCTATCTGGACTGATTATTTTCTTCTTCCTATGCCAAGAATGTTGGTACTCAGTGACCCCTAGCAGGAGAGGAGAGAATTTCAGATAATTACTCATTTGCTTTGTTCCTTTTGATCTGTAGAGTCCTATCAAATACCAGTAGTATAACTCTAAAACTTTAAAGGCTCCTTAATAATTTTTTACAGTTCTTATCTTTATAGTTCCACCAGGAACACCAACCAAATAACTGGTTTTATTGTATTACTTTATTTTATTGAGAGAGTTTTTGCTGTGAACCTTATACTGACATTATGCTTGAAGCAACTCTTCTATGTGAGACTCCTTGAGTACTGGGATTACAGGTGAACCATGATGCCCATCTGTATTTCTACACCTTTGGTTGTAAGCCTAGGCTTTAATGACTGACCCATTTCCTCAGCCTTACATTATAATATATTTAAGTCACTTAAAGTATTTTGTCCCTGTTGGCTACACATTTATGTTAATTTATCTCATATTTTTCCATTTTTCAAGATTTGTTTTTCATAATTTAATTATAAGCTATTTAAATACCTACATGATCCCAAAGTTAAGTCTAGCCCAACAAAGCACATTTAAAGAAGCTTTGTTTTAAGTTGGAAAGATGGTTAAGAGCATTGTCTGCAATTCCAGAGGTCCTGAGTTCAATTCACAACCATCTAAAATATGATCTGATGTCTTCTTCTGGCATGCAGGCATACATGCAGATAGAGCACTCATATACATAAACTACATAAACAAACCTTTAAAAAAAAGGAGGAATTTTGTTTCTTTCTCCTTTAGCTCTGCCCTATTCTGCCCTCCCCCATATAAAGGGATTTTGTTGTTGTTGTTTTGTTTTTCAAGACGGGGTTTCTCTGTGTAGCCCTGGCTGTCCTGAAACTCACTCTGTAGACCAGGATGGCCTCGAATTCAGAAATCTGCCTGTCTCTGCCTCCCAAGTGCTGGGATTAAAGGTGTTTGCCACCACTACCTAGCATAAAGAGATTTTTTAAAAAAAAGTTTTACTTGAAAGTTAGATTTGTTGTTTAAAATATGATTATTGATTAAATATAAGCAAGTATATTTGTATTTTTGGTTCTTATGAAGACCCCCAAACTCGGGAGACCCTCACTCAAGTCTCGGGAAGTCACAGTCACCCAAAAATCGCAAGACACCGTACCTGGATGCAATCAGCAGAGGCTTTATTAGGGAGAGTTGGCCAGCCAAGGTCAATTTGTTTGCTCATGCAGGAGCTGAATTGACCCAGAGTGTCGAGCTAAGGTGCTTTTTAAAGGGGCAAACCACAAACCAAGGGAGTGAGGAGGATGAGGGTTGCCACGGATACATAACATAAAAATAGCGGAACATTCCAGAGGAGCCCAACCTAAATGATTCAGGGTCATGTGGAAAAACACTCTGTATACTCATTCTTCTCAAAAATGTAGCTCTGCCATGTCACGGTGCCCTACCCTGTCATTTACTTAACTATTTCTGATTAACTATTTCTCACTTGCAGCCCTGCCTGGTCATTGTGTTACCATTTTCTTGACGCCACCTAAATGATGTACATTCTTTACTTCCCTTCTTGGTCAGCCAGTTCCCGAAACTGGTCTGGCTTATTTCAGAGAAAATTTTCCATGCCCTTAGAAAAACTTAAGAAAAGAAATCTATATACATATATAAAATGATTTTCCATAATTTTCACTCTACATTTATGCATTCTAAAGCATACAGTGCACACTTCCTAGTTCCCCTGCTTAGCAGTTTCTTCTTTCCTGATTTGTTCTCTTCTTTGTTCGACATGCTGAGGTTGAACCTAGGCCCCGAGTGCTGACTCTGTCCCCTACCAACCCATGATACCTCAGGCTTTGCTTTTTCTTTGCATGGCCATGAAATCCTCCATCATATGAAGGTTTCTGTTTATTCCTTCCAGCCATCACTTACACAAGTTTTGGTTATTGCTAGTTGTTTTGTTGTTTGAAACAGTGTTACAGTGAATAGGTCTGGATATACATTCGGTCTTGGTTTTGCCTTTGTGTACTTGTGATAGAAGTCTAAACACACATTGCTAGAAATGAAAAATAGGAATTCGAAAGCAAAGAAACAGGGATTTTATTTTCTAATTTTTATTTTTTTGTTGAGGTTTGGTCTTCTGCTATGTATTGTGTAATGCTAAGTGCTGGCTCCCAAGACCTGGTTTCCCTAGGTAGGAGAAAATCGGCAGGTAGATCCGAATAACACTATGTGACCTTGCCCTCAAGTTATTGGTTTATTGGTAAATAAAGATGCCTACTGCCTATAGTTGGGTAGAATTGAGATAGGCGGTGGTACTTGGTGTTTCTGCCTCCCTAGGGGGCTGTGTTGGAGGAGACCAAGAGGAGAGAGAAGGTGAAGGAAGAGAGGAAGAAGCCATGGGTTAGGAGTCAAGAAAGCATGGCCAATTGGAACTAAGACCAGCTCAAACATAGTAATAATTTGGGCCTATCAATAGGCAACAGATTTTAATGGCATAGAGAGTTCTAGTGTTGATTAAGGCTTATTGAAAATATAAAGGTTATGTTTTATCTGGGCACTAAATGGTCCAGGGTGGGTAGAAACCCTGAACTGGGATTAAAAAATTCAACATTTTTTTTGTATTTCAAGATAGGGTTTTTCTGTGCAGCTTTGGCTATCCTGGAACTCACTATGTAGACTAGGCTGGCCTCAGACTCAGAAAGATCTACCTGTCTCTTCTTCCCCAGTACTGGGATCAAAGGTGTGCATCACCATGTCTGACTGAGATTTTATGTCTTTATCCCTCTATTTACTTAGTGGTTTCTTAGCACCTTTCCCAGCACTGACAGCAATGCTCTTTACTCTTAGGCTTGCTCTTTCAGTACAAAAACTTCGGGTTTTGAAGAGGAATTTTGGAACACTTGTCTCTTCCCACCCCCACTTCCACTCCCAAACCACTTGGGAGAGGCTAATTGACACTTGCTGGACTAACATTCAGAGGAGGAAGGGAGAGGCTAATTAACATTCCTCAGACCACATGGAAGGGAGCCCACCTGTGGGTCCTTGCCACATAATTTCCCAAAGACCAATCAGTTTAAAAGTCACAATGTTCCTCCAATCATATTGTGCCTCATCACTGTTTCTCTACTCCACCCCTTAAACTGTATAAAAACTGCTCTTAGCTTTAGCTCAGGGTTCATCTAGCCTGCGTGCAGGGGTGGGGGACCCCAATGCACTGGTATCATCTATAAACCTCTTGCCTATTGCATCGAACCCCCTGTCCATGGAAGTTTCTGTGGGAGTTCGTCCCCTAGTTTGGATCTTAGGGTCCAACAGTTTAACTCTCAAATCCTGCTGACCTAAACCAAAAAGCACTCCCAAGTATCAGCAGGTATCAGAACACTGAGACTGTTATTGGATCTCCCCCCCCCACACACACTCATGTGCACAAATCTTAGAAATTGTTCTTTCATGAGATAGGGTGTCTTTCATGACATAGCCCATAGCCCATAGCCCATAGCCCATAGCCCATAGCCCATAG
>JANHMN010000012.1:63405543-63442364 GCA_030674055.1 Rhabdomys pumilio
GGTGAGGAGGGGGCTTATGGTGAGGAGGGGGCTTATGGTGAGGAGGGAGAATCATTCCTTCCCTTTCTTGGTGTCCTGAGCTTAGTCAGTTCAAACCAACTCAATAGCGGATAGTAAAACTTTGCTTTCTTCCTATAAGTACTGAAGTTTGTATCTCTGACCATTAGAAACTTCTGACTATAAATTTTCTTTGGTTGCTGGAGGGAAATATATTTCTAAACCATATCGCTTTGACTAAAATTTTATCAGTTGCTCAGCCAGTGATTTGTTTCTGCCAGTCATTTGGATGCTGACATATGGACATAGGATGAACTTTGGGGATGAAAACTGTTCTATGTTGTGAGTCTGGTAACTGTGGGGTGTGAGGGGAACATTGGAATGAGAGCCACACGAATATGTTCTACTTCTTGAAGTTTAATATTTTGTAGTATTTATGTATAAATTGTTATATGTGTGTACCATGGCAGGCATTTAGAGATCAGAACAACTTTGTAGAGTTTGTTCTGAAAGATATTGAAATATATAAAAAATATAGAAAGTTTTTATGATCTCAAGATATGAGCAAAAGAATGCAGGTTCACTAGTTCCAAAAATCAGAACTAAATGAAGATTTTAGGCCTTCCCTGCCCCAGGATACATCCCACATTCCGGGAGGGGTACATTATCCCTGAGTCGGAGGACACTTGCTGAATTAACATTCAAGAGAAGAAGGGAGGGAGTAATAAACATTCCTTAGACCTCAGGGAAGAGAACCCACCTGCAGGTGGGGAAGGCCCAAAGCAGGAAGACACGTTCCTGACCATAAAGAAAGATGCAAGTCATCTGGGTGGTTCCAGAAACTACCTGACTTTCCACTGTTTTTATGTTATGTTTCCTTGGTTTCCCCTTCATCCCCCCTCCCCCATTTGTGGGCTCCCCTATATAAGACCGCCCCTGACCAGGCTGTCTTGTCAATTCCTCTGCCCCTGCATGGGTTACGAATTGACCATCAGTCGACTGATCCCGAAATACACCTCTTGCTGTTGCATCAAGAATGGTGTCTTGTGAGTTATTGAGTGGCCTCGAATTCCTGAGGCTTGAGGGAGGTCCTCCCTTCGTGGGAGGGGGGTGTCTTACATTTTGGTGAATTGGCTGGGAAATTGTGACCACCCTAATCTCCAAGAACCCACTTGGAGGTAAGATTTTACCCGCGGTTTTCTGTCTGGTTGCTATGTGGCCGTCTGTCTAAATTGTCTGTTTCTCGTGTGCCAGTTTGTTTAAGTTGTTTGGTTTCTTGTGTGCCTGTCTGTCTGAATTATTTGGTTTTTGAAAAGTGCACTTTCGGTTTGGACTGGCAGTTGTTTCTGTCTCGGGAGAGACAGTAAACTGTTTTTTGTCTCTGGAGAAGACAAACGGGTGACCAGCAGATGTGTTGTGACCCGCTGCTGGGCCCTGAGAGACTCTCAGGAAGACAGGGACCTCAGACATGTCTGGGAAGTTCCCATCTGGGTGCTGGGGAGGAAGTGGAATCCCTCCCAGCTGGCACCAGGGGCCAGAGAGGATGTGGAATCCCTTCTGGCTGGCACTTGAAATTGAGACAGGTTTTTGTTAGTCTCTTTGTGTGTTAACAATGGGGCAGAGAGAAAAGGTCAGGAATGTCCACTGCCATCTAGGCCTGTGGTTGTTGTGTTCAGTTGTTGTGCTCTCATGACAGTGTGTCTGTATTTGGTTTGTGTCTTTCATTACTGGTGGTGTTAAATCTGTTAGACTTAGTTCAGCATAGGCTGGCCAAGTTGTCTGAATCTGTTAGGTCCAGTGAAGACTGTCCACGTTGTCTGGTTATTTGGAGTCTTACTTGGGAGGCAGAGGCAGGCAGATTTCTGACAGTCTTTCTATGTCCTGATTGTGTAACTTGGTCTCTGCACCTGTGACAGGGGCGAGAACTGTCTGTATCACCTGGTTTATATGCCGCCCACGATAGGGGTGAACTGTTTGTGTTTTTCTCTGTTTTCTTGGCAAACTGTGTTTTGGTTGTCGTTCTATATGTTCTTGGACATTGACTGACATTATTTGGACTGAATCTACTGTGTTAAACATCCTGAGTTAAAAAGAGATAACATGGCCACTGGCAGAGAAAGAGTTAGAGCTGCCAGTACAAGAGAGCTGCTACAGAGCAGAGAGGCAGGCAGGTTCTTTGATAAATCTAGTGGAGGAATCCCCTTCCCCTGATAAAAGCCTTTCTTCCCCAAGACCCTTGTAGGTTCTGGTTTTCAGAAGTGCTCTTCAGGATTAAAGAGCAAGAGAAGATACTGGAAAAAGGAATGTTCCCTCAGACATGAGGACACCATCAATTTATCAGGCTGTGGTCAACATCGGGTTACTTCTGACCAGATGTGACTGAAACCATCATGTGTCAGAAGGTAAGGGACACCTGAAAGCCCACACCAGATCCCATTGGCAGATCTTGAAAGAGCTACATGAGACCCCACTAATTTTGACCAAGGCATATGAGGTTAAGCAGGAATCAGATGAGTTGCCCACAGTCTTTCTAGACTAGCTCACAGAGACATTCTGTCAGTATAGACAAGGCTTCAGAGGTTAGAGAGACTACAAGGTAAGTCATTAAAAGATTTAGTGCAAGTTGCTGAGGAAGTATACTATATCAGGGAGAAAGAAAAAGGAAGAAGATAAAAGGTTTAGTGTAAGTTGCTGAGAAAGTCTATAAAAGAGAGGTGAAGAAAAAGAAACATGACAGGAAAGGAATTTACAGAAAAGCCATAGTAGTTAAGAAAAAGCAGAGAAGAGAGACTCCAATCAAAGGGAGATAAGAAACTCCTTGAAAAAGACCAGTATGCACATTGCAAGTAAAGGAGCCAGATACGGGGCCCAAGAGGGCCCTAACAAATAGGTCAGGAAATCTTAGGCCTTGAGAAAAACACCCCTAATGGTGAAGGTATTAGCTCTGTGTGAAGACAGCGATTGAGATAGATGGGGCTTGGAGCCGCCCAACTCTTGGTAGACACAGGGTCCTCCTCCAAGCCGATAGGCCAAAATGTATTCATGAACTACCCAAGAAATGGGCTGAGTATCCCATTCATTTATGGTCATCCTAGACTGTCCCTACTCTCTGTTGGATTGAGACTTACTCCCCAGGATGGGGGCCCAGATATACTTCCTACCCGACAGGCTGCAACTAACTGACAAGAACCCACAGGTAGAGGAAAGGCTTCTCCTACTGACCCTGGCTAGGAGCCGAGACAACCTGCTTTACAGATGGGAGCAGTTTTCTCCATGCTGGTCAGAGACAAGCTGGTGCTACTGTGGTGGACTACACAAATGTCATTTGTGCTGACTCCCCACCCCTGGGCTCACCGGTGCAGAGAGCAACCTTGGAACTTGGGGCCGACAAGAAAATCAACATCTACATGGACAATAGGTATGCCTTTGCCAAAACCCATGTCCGCAGGTCTATATTCCAAGAGAGAGGACTGCTCACATCAGAAGCTCAGATCTCTTGGAATCCCGGATGAAGCCAGCAACTGTGAATATTCATTGCCCAGGACACCAGAAGGGAAGAAAGTCAGTGGCCTGAGGCAATAATTGGACAGATCAAGTGGCTTGATACAGGAGCCTGTCCAGGTTACGGGCCTAAGAGATGGCCTCACTGAAAACAGAGGAAGAAACAAACTCAGATTGCTAGCCATCCTGCCAACTACTGTCTAGAGAAAGAGGCAATGGTACACACAAAAAGGGAGAATTATACTCCCCAGAAAACAGAAGACTTACTAGGCTAAATGCACAGATGGACTCTTGAGATATACGTGCATCCGAGCAGTCAAGAGATCTAAAGTGTATAATGGACCTCAGGTTTTGGGCCAGAGAAATAATAAGACAGTATAAGGTATGCCAGCAAGCAAAGGCTTATGAGACTTAGAGTAAATAAGAAAATACTTAGGAGAGAACAGCCTAGAGTATATACAGAGAGACAGCCAAGAAAATATTAGTAGAGATCTTCCCGAGGTTTCAAGTGTCAGAGGTAATTAGATCAGATAGCAGTCTTGTTTTTGTTTCTAAGGGAAGTCAGGAATTGTCAGAGATATTAGAGACTAATTAAAAGCTCCATTGTTCGAACTGTCTCCAGAGCTTAGGACAGGTAGAGAGAATAAACAGAACCCTAAAAGGGACCTTAACTAAATTGCCCTCGGGAATTGGTGCTGGCTGGGGGGTGTCCCTTGTCCCTGTTCTGTAAGGAAAAAAATTGAAATGTGCAACTTGAAGCAAAAACAAAAATTCATGGTCAGCAAAGACCACCACCAACTTGTTCAAATTAGCCACAATAAAAATACCAAGTTGCTGATTCTCTCCAAGGGCAGGGTGACCAAAAGAAAAAAATGAAAAGACATGCAAGGACATACTGAGACAAGCCTAAGTGAGTTATGGGCTATCTGATGTTTACTTTTCTCCCTCCCTTTCTGGGAGGTCTGAGGTTTCATGGTCAAAAATAATTAGTCATTCTGCCAGCTCACACGTAGCCACTTCTGCAAGTTGGCTGATGTTTGAAATGTCCAATCATATGTAACCGCGCCAAATCTTCCCCCACTTTCCCAGCCCCTACCCATAAATATCCCAAATTTCTTGGGGTCTGGGTTGAAGCCTCTATCCCCTGTGTGGGATACATTTCGACCCAAGGGACCTTGCCATTAAACTACCTTTTGCAATTGCATCAAGAAGGTCTCTCGTGTGTCCTTGGGTACTCGCTGATCTGGATTTGAGTGGGGGGCTCCCTTTGGGGGTCTTTCAGTTCCAAACCCAGAATGTCCCTGTTGTGTGAGAAATGATTTTTCAGGCTACTAAGAGACTGTTCCTGGTGCTGTTGACCATCTGACCTCCGTTGAACTTCACCAGCACCTGTGCCTGATGCCAAGTGGAGAACAGCCAGACACCCGAGCAGTCCCCTCAAGCTCAAGATCACCTGCCGTTCTACAAGGCCAAAGAGCAGCAGGCCTTGACTCCTGAGACCTAGAGACACAGGGGTAATGCATCCTTAGAGAGTGGGGCTTAGGGTACATACACCTAAAGTTAAATGACAGCTTGTGATTCCAAGATTGAAATCACCCACAAAAGGATAAGAACTAAATGTGAATCTAGAGTTATATAGATTTGTTCCTATTACAATTTCACTTTATTATGTATGTAAATATATATGTATGTAGATAACTGTGTGCCACAAGATGTATGTAGAAGTCAGAGGGCAACTTTAAAAGTGTGTTTAAAAGAAATAAAACCTTTTTGAGACCCCCTAGCCAATAGAAGGACCCTGCTAACAGATACTTAGTGCCTGAGATTGATAAATGGTGAGCTTGTAGTTCAGGATTAACCCTTTATATATCCACTTCTGTCTTTGATGAGGCCAAAGATTATTATATACTTGTACAGCTGGTCCCACGGGTTTATCACCCCGCTGATACCCTTGAAAATAAGTTTGAGATGCACCTAAGACTCTTTCACGGAAAGCCCATTTTCTTGACCTTGGCTGTCATACTGAGACTAGGAGTGGCTACAGGTATGAGAACAGGCACCGAGGCACTAGTACAGACCCCTGAGTAGTTTCATGAATTAAGAGCGGACATAGACGTTGACCTGTTTACTGTTTTTTAAAAGAGGTGGCTCTGATGGACCATATAGGAACCTGGTCAAAAACAGAGGTGTTGGTCCCTATACACATGTGGTAGTTTGAATGAGAATGGCTCCCACAGGCTCAGACATTTTAATACTTGGTCTCCAGTTGGTAGAACTGTCTTGGAAAAATTAAGAGGTATGGCCTTGTTGTAAGAAGTGTGCCACTGGGCTCCGAGGTTTCAAAAAGCACACTATTCTCAGTTTCCCTGCCCCTCTGCTTTGTGCTTGTGTATCAAGATTTGAGCTCTCAGTTACTGCTCCAGCACCATGCCTGTCTGCTTCCGTGCTTACCTCTATGATGGCGTAACTCTAACTGTATGAAACTGTAAGCAAGCCCAAACACACTCTTTTTTTCCCTATAAGTTATCTTGGATTTATCAATAGAAAATAGAAATAATAATTAAGAAAGCATAAATACCAAAATTTATTATCATGTTGTAAACAGTCCTCAACTATAACTATATACCAAGTCTGACTTGACTAGTCTGCATGCTACTATTATCTCTTATAAACTCATACGTAAGTGACTCAGTAGACTGGGCCTGAAAATAGTGAAGCAATGGGAATAATGGTCTCTTCACACTGTTAACAGTCTATACTTAATATTTTGAAATTTGGGTTGTTATTCTTTGGCATTGAGTTTGATGTTTAAATTTTGCATTAAAATACTTGTTTTTGCTAATGATTTTTTTCCCCAAGGCTCTTTTCCATTTTGCACTCTAGTGTTCAGCTTTGTGTCTGCTGCTGTGATGAAGCATCCCGACAAGCGACTCTTGGAGAGGAAGGATTTAGCTTGCAGTTCCAATTCACAGCTCACTGCAGTAGAAGCTTGAGGCAGCTGGTCCATCACATCCACAGGCAATAGCAGAGGGGAATGAACACACGCATCCTCGCTTGCCTGCTTGTTTGTGCTTGGTTTGATTTTTCACTCTTAATATAGTTCAGAATCCCTTGATGGGAAAAGGGTGCCATGTGAAATGGGCTGGGTTTTCCCATATCAACTTATTTAATTTAAACAACTCCCCAGCTAGGCATGGTGGTGCATGCCTTTAATCCCAGCATTCTGAAGGCAGAGGCAGGTGGATCTTTAGGTTAGTCTGGTCTGCCTAGTGAGTTCCAGGACAACCAGAGCTACAGTGTGCTCAATAATACTTGTCTCAATAATAATAAAAAAAATAAAACAGCTCCCAAAGACCAGTCTCACAGGCTGAATATAGGCAAGCCCTTATTAAAGCTCCCTTCTCATTTGATTCTGGGTTGTATCAAGCTGAGAGAGATAACCACCACAGCAAGCAAGTGCTTCCCTGTCCTCATGCTAACCCTACGAGACACTTCCATGAGGCATCTCCTTTCTGTGATTTTCTACCTTTCCCCTCCTTGTCTCCTATCTTCTCCCTTGTCCTCTGCACATTTCCATCTTATTCTGAGATCCTGGCCCTGGTTCCTCCTCCACCCCTTCTCCCTATTCACTCAGCATTTATCACACTGTTGGGAAACTCTTCCATGTCTCCTATATCTTTCAGGATCCTGTCTCCCTCTCTTGAACTTAAAAAAAAAAAAAAGTGGTTTGATCTTATAAAGGCAAAAAACCAAACCAAACCAACAACACCAACCACGGCAACAACCTCATCATTTCCTCTGTAGTCTTTTATTCTCTCCTTCCCAGGACTGCTGGGGGAAGGACGTGAGGCAAGAGGTTCTTCCCAGTCTTTTCGTGGCTGTACATCTTTCCCTCTCATAGGAAAGAATATCCTCCTTTGAGACTCTTGTGTGCTCAAATATGTACGCCTCTCCACTTTCTCCTCCAGACACGTAAATTGGATGTCATGGTTCAGTGAAGACTTAAGACAGATGGACAGATGCCGTTCTGACATCTTCTTTTCCTGGCACTGGGATGTTACATAAGACACAGTTAAAAGCATCTTGTTTTCTTTGCATTCTGAGCTGAACTTTCCACCATCTGGGGCCTAAGCATTCAAACATGTGAGCCACTCTCATTGAAATCACCACTGGCCAGAAGAGGATACCAGACCCTGGGGAACTGGAGTAATGATGGAACTGCCATGTGAACAGCTGCTGCGGACAAACTCTGATCCTCTGCAAGAGCAACAGATGTTCGAAACTGCTGAACACTCTCTCCAGCTCATGCATTTGGAGGCATCTGAACCATCAAAAAGTGACCTGTGACGTCTTTGCAACTAAAGTGCTTCCCAGGCAACGCTTTTCAGTAACAAATGATTCTGTGTCGGTACTGTCTGGTATTGTGCCACTAGCATCACGTGGCTTTTGAGTTCTCAGAATGTGTCTAGTATATTTTAGTAACTTTTAATTTGCATTTCCCCAATAGCGCCTCATTTGCTGCGTTCTTTGCCCGTTTCTTCCACCAGATGGCGCCCTCATTGAGGGAAAGGATTGGGTTTGCAACACAGGCAACCCGAGTAAACCAAAAGGCATAAAGGGATAGCATTGGCTCTCCGGACATAGGCACTCTGCATTCCTCAGAGATTTAACTGCCTGAACAGGCTTTAACTCTCACACCAGCAGCTGGAGCTACAATCACCTTTTCCTAGAAATGATGGGTAGTGTAAAACCGACACAATCACCACCACCACAAGACAATCTGGGGCGGTGGTTGTGCAGGCTTTTAATCCCAGAGTCCGAGGGTCAGAGGGCAGGGGATCTCTGTAAATTCCAGGCCAACCTGGCTTACATAGAGAGTTCCAAGCCAGCCAGGGTTGCATAGTGAGACTACCTCAAAAAACAAACTCAAATGTTATTTTGTATTCAAAGGCACCAGAAAGCCGTGGAAGCTGCTAGGAATAAAGAAATGCACTTTTATTGCTTTGGGGACAATACCTTTCATTGTTCTACTTCTGTTCAAAGTTTTACTTAAGATTGTCGTTTAAGGTATCATCCATTTCTAGACTGATGTTTGTCTGTTTATTTTATAGACTCACATTCCCATGTGCTGGCTGTGATGTGTCCTCTCCCAGAAGCATGTGCATTTTATACCTACACAGCCACCCATTATCAATCCTGCGATTTGCCAGAAAAAAACAACTCCACCATTTTGAGCCAAATTTAAAGTAAGCTTTATTAAATATTAAATACTAACTTTGGTTAGGACCACTCCCCAGAATTCCCCACCTGAGAATGGCCTCGAGCCATGTGTTATAGGGGGCCTATAAGGAGAAACCTATAGGCCACCATACTTTCCCATGAGGCTTTGTTATTTCCCAAGAACTATAATTCCTAGCATTCCAGGAAGTTACCTGGTTCCTGGGTAGGTGGGGCTTGCAGGTTAATTTTGGGTATTTTTTTTTACCATAAATACCCTATGCATTTGGATGGAGTCTTGCCCTTTTTCGGTATTTTCTAGCAACCTTTAAAGAATTGATTTTGACTTGCTGGTTCCTAAGATATACTCATTTCATTTTGTGATCAGTGCTATTATTTTCAATATAGTTAGGCCCAGTTGAAGAAGTTCTTCCAAACATTTGGACTCTAATTAGTGTACGTTACTCCTATGATCCAGGCATTTATCCTAACTATTGGGTTTAAAATAAGGCATGCAATGAGCTGAGCAGAAATTATAATTTATTGTCCATCTTTTTTTTCCCTATTTTTCTTTTTGCTGTTGTTTTTAAGATAAGATCTTGTGTAGCTCTGGTTGGCTTAGAACTTTCTATTAATACCAGGTTGGCCTGAACTTGTAATGACCCTTTGGCGTCTGTGCCCAAGTGCTGAGATAAGAAGTGTGGGATACTATTGCTTCTTTGTTCTTTTGGAAAATATAAAAAATATATAGTGGTGGAGATGTAGCTCAATTGGCAGAGTGATTCCTCAGCACTTACAAAGCTTGAGTATGATTCTGCAGCACTGCATAAACTGTAGACAGAAGCAGATCACACGCGCGCACACACACACACACACACACACACGCATACACACACACACACACTCACACACTTTAAAAACTTTTTTGAAACAGAGTTTCTTGTAGCTCAGGTTGGCCTGAATCTATAATATAGCTAAAGATGACATTAAACTCCTGATCCTTCTGCCTCTACCTCCAGCTGCTGGGATTACAGGTCTAAAGACTTACTGTGGCTAGAGTTTGAAGTGTGAGGCCCTGGTTTTGACTTTCAGTTCCACAAAAAATGGATGGATAAGACCTAGAAACCATCCTTCACTCAACAGATCCAGGACCAATTGGAGAAGTGGCTGATTTTGGGAATGGGGAAAAGACAGTGCAGGATGAGCCCAACCCCACCCCTTCTCTCTCTCTCTCTCCTCCTCCTCTTTTTTTCCTCCTCCTCTTCCTCCTCTTCTTCTTCCTCCTCTTCCTCCTCCTCCTTCTCTTCTTCCTCATCCTCTTCCTCCTCTTCCTCCTCCTTGTCTTCTTCTTCTTCTTCTTCTTCTTCTTCTTCTTCTTCTTCTTCTTCTTCTTCTTCCACAGATAGAACCCAGAGCCTTGTAGACAGTAGACATATTAAAAGGATGTATATGTAAGGCATCTTGAGAGTAATGTACTGAAATCCACTGACAAAGATAGACTGTTGAGGGCTGGTGACATAACTCAGTTGCTGTTTATCTATAATGCATGAAGTTTGGAGTTATGCCTGTGTGGGTGTGTGCACATGAGTTCAGCTCCCCACAGAGATCAGAGGGACCACATCCTCTGGAGCTTGTTGTGATCATCATGACTGAGGGTCCTCTGGAAAGGTATCGGTAGGTGCTCCTAGTCCCTGAGTCATCTTTCCTGCCCTAACGTCCGGGCTTGCTCTGAGACTACACATAACTGGTCATGGAGACTGAAGCTGTAATCTGGGTGGGAGGTGAATCAGAAATTCAGAGTCATCATTGACTATCAAGTGAGTTGAAGGCCATCCTACGACTCTGGATTTATTGAGACTCTGTCTCAAACTAACAAATGGACAACAAACAAACAAACTAACAAACAAACAATAAAACCCCAAACAATCCCCAAGTCCCTGCCACAAATCCCTAAATAAAATAAAATAAAATAAAATAAAATAAAATAAAGTCTTTGGACCATTAGGTTATAAATAAGAAAGTGAAGACATTTAGCTGTTGGGGTGAGGGACACCTACACACTCTTGGAGTGGCTCCTTGCAAAGCACGTATTAATCTCTGGGGAGAGAACTACGGTTATGTAGTGAAGAATTCTGGTAGACACAACCTTAATCAAGTGATAGAAGTTAATGTTGCTGACAGTTGAGTCTGACATCGAATATTTTTGTGATATTCCTGACAAAGTTAATGCATAGCTTGGATCAAATCATCAAGCACATGCAGTCAATGCCTATCCCTCCCTCTGTCTCTTCTCTTCTTTCTTCCCCCTCTTTCCTCTAACATGCACATTGGAAAATTTGGTTTTGCTGTTGATCTTTTTTTGGGGGTGTATGGCTGGGATACAACTCGAGAATCTAACCTCACAAAATAACTGAAAAGATAAAATTTGAAGATTTAATTCCTTGTATTGGGTTGGTAATATTACTAGGATGGATTCCAGGGTCTAAAGCTCATTTTGCAAGCTTTCTCCCATGGAACCCCAGCCCCAGCCCCATGAAGAATGAGAGAATACAGTTTAAAGATATGCTGAGTCTAAAATTCATTTGCCAAAAAAATTTCAGGCATTAGCTTTATCATATACACACAAGCAACACCAAATGAACTCAGCAGGTTTTATTTATATATTTCTGTGTTTAGATATGTATGATATGCTAATAATAAAAGAAAAACAGATTGCTAGGTGGTGGTATATACGTTTAATCTTAGCAGAATTCAGTGGATCTCTGAATTTGAGGACAGTTTGGTTTATAGAGTGAATTCCAGGACAGTCAAGGCTACACAGAGGTACTCTGTCTTGAAAAACCAAAACCAACCAACCCCCACCCCCAAGCCATGAATTTGATGAACTTGATGAACTTGAGAGGGATTAGAGGGATATGGGGGAAGAGAGGGGACAGGAGAAGTGATGTGACTATATTTTGATTAAAGAAGAGAGTGATGCAAATGCCAAAAGTAATGATGTGTTAGGAACTGAAAAATGTGACAGAGGGAAGGAAGGCAGTTCCCGAAAAATGTTAAGGTTCATGATGTGCATTACCATAACATGCAACAATCAAGTGACCATGTGGACAATGAGACATTTATAGACACTATACTGCCTAGACTCAATTATTCAAAAAAGTTTTACACTTGTTATTTGTATATGAATTTAAATATTTATAAATGGTATACATATTTTATTTATTTATTTAAACATTTTTATTTTTTACATATCCATTTTACATCTCTCTCCCTGCCTCCTTCCCAGTCACCTCCTCCCACAATCCTTCCCCAATCTCCCCTTTCTTCTTCTTTTCATGGGTGGGGGCCCCCTTGGATTCACTCCTGACCCTGGCACTTGAAGCTAGGTACTTCCTCTCCCACTGAGGCCAGACAAGGCAGCACAGGTAGGAGAACACATCCCACTTACAGGCAACAGCTTTTGGGATAGCCACTGTTCCAGTTGTTCTGGACCCACATGGAGACCAAGCTGCACATCTGCTACATATGAACAGGGAGGTCTAGGTTCAGCCCATGTATGTTCTTTGGTTGGTGGTTCAGACTCTGAGAGCCCCAAGGGTCCTGGTTAGTTGACTCTGTTGGTTTTCCTGTGGAGTTCCTATTCACATAGGGGCTGCAATCCTTCCTCCTATTTGTCCATAATAGTACCTAAGCTCCATCACTGTTTGGCTGTGAGTATCTGCATTTGTATGAGTCAGCTGGTGGGTGGAGCCTCTCAGAGGACAGCCATGCTAGATTCTTGTCTGCAAGCATAACAGAGTATCCTTAACAGTGTCAGGGATTGGTGCTTGCCTATGGGATGGGTCTCAAGTTGGGCTGGTTATTGATTGGCCACTTCCTCTGTCTCTGTCTTTTAGACAAGATAACTTTTGGGTTGAAAGTTTTGTGGGTGGGTTGATTACATCTATCTCAGCAAAGCGACTTTCACCAAGCAGCTGATGCTTGGAAATCTCTCTTCCCTTGACTCTATTTTGTTGGGCTATCTCCCTCACCTTTTCTCTCCACCATGAGAACCATTGTAAATGTGATGCAGATTCTATAACTGCTTTTGCCATGTCCTTCCAGTCTTGGGTGATTATTCTATTTTTAATAGCCCAAGAAGTCAGGATTTGTTTTATAAAACGGAGAATGCATTCCAAAAGTTGTGACACTTTTCTTAAATTTTCTCAGTTCTAACACATCCAGGGTTGCTATTAAAACTCATAATAACCAGTCAGGCAGTGGTGGTGTCAGGGGCATCTCTGTCTATACACTAAAGGCCTGGAATCAGCCATAGGCCTGAAGACAGCAGTAGGCCTAACATGTATGCCTGCTAGCACAAAGTCTTGGTCTCTGTGGAAAAACACTAGAACAGATGGCTAGAAGTATTGTAAACAAGCAGCTTTGATAGATAGTTGCCAGGCTCTAGTCATAGACCTTGTAGATAGGCGACCTTGGCAGATAGTACCAACTTAGATAAGGACAAGTGAATCATAGGTGGAGTCATAGTGACCTGTCCCCTGAACCTTCACCCAGCTGACACTCTGTTCTGGAAGATATCTGTATTCCCCCTGAACACCTATGCTCCTGCGTCATCCACTTCCCCACATCTTGCCTTTTTGTGTTTATAACTCCTGTGTAAAAAAGTAAAAATTACGGTTTGATCAGCCTATAGACAAGTGTTTTCTTTGCGTCTTTGCCTGCTTACTCCCCCCCCCCCCCCCCCCGCCTCTTTTCAGGTGATCTCCCTGGACCCCTGTTTAATGTCCTGCTGGACAGGACAGTGGTGCATGCCTTTAATCCCAGCACTTAAGAGGCAAAGGCAGGTGGATTTCTGAGTTCAAGGCCAGCCTGGTCTACAGAGTGAGTTCCAGCCAGGGCTACACAGAGAAACTCTGTTTTGAAAAACAAAACAAAACAAAACAAAACAAAGCAAAACAAAACAAAACAAAACAAAAATTCCTAAAAACCCTGTGGCTGATCATTGTCTGCTGGTCTTGGTTGTATACTCACTGGCTAATCTAAAGTTTGTTTTCTAACAGCCTTTGGTTGGCTTTCTCTGATTTTGTCTTCTGTCTCTACCCGAGTATTTTCCCTAATTGATATTTTAAGACCCTCCTGTTTCATAAATTCCTGTGTTCTCTGTAAAAGGTTCTACTTCCACATTTTAATTTTTCTTTATACTGTAATTCTGATATTCTGCTGTCTATTTCATTTTGATTGATTAATTTTAAAAGGTTCTCCTCCAAGTCTTGCTTCAAATCCTCATTATTGTCTCTCTGCTGCTCAGTCTGATCTGTGAGCCGTTGCATCTTCTGCTCTAGTGTCTTTCCCAGCTGCTGTCTCCACTTCCACTCCCCTCTCTCTGTTGCTTCTCCGGACCTGTAAGTCCCTGTACCTTTAGTCCCAGTGTTTCCTCTAGGCTGTGTTGCCAGGTCTTAAGTTTTCTCTCTGCTGCTCAGTCTCATCTATGAACTCCTGCATCCTATGCTCTGGCATCTTTTCCAGCCCCTGTTTGTAACCTTCATTTTCCTCTGTCACTTATCTCGATCTATAAATTGCGGTGTCTTTAGTTCTAGTGTTTCTTCTAGGCCATGTTGCCAAGTTGTAAATTTTTCTTTCTGTTGTTCATGCTGCTCTATACATTTCTGTATCTTTTGCTCTAGGTCTGTTTCCGTGATTTTAATTTCTCTTTATGTTGTAATTCTGATATTATAGCCTTTACCTTATTTTGATTTACTAGTTTTAGTAAATTATCCTCTAGACTCTGCTTCCAAATTTTATTGCTACCTCTTTGCTGTTCAGTCTGATCTATGAAATTCTGCACCTTTTGTTCTAGCATCTTTTTCAATGTTTTCTCTAAGCTTTTTCTAAGGCTTGTAATTTTTTATCTAGGGCTCTCTTGAGAAGACATAGTAAATCAAGCTACTCAATATTGTAATAATTATAACTAAACAAGGTGTCAATTTCCTTTAAATCCATCCTTGTCACTCTATCAAAATATCATCCCATAAAATCTAAAAGGTATTTATTGTGTTTCTCATCTTTAAGTATCTAAAAATTATCTTGTTACCTGATCTGGAGCCTGTTGTACCTCTGTCTCCCTCTGCTGTTTGACTCGGGACACTGCAGTTCCCTTGTGGACTGTCCTGCCTTTAGCAGCTGTTTTGTGTCCTGTTTAGACTTGAGGATATAGAGGTGGGAGCTTGGGGGTGGGTGGGTGGTGGGTTTTGGGGGGGATAAGGGGGATAGGAGGGTGGAGGGATGAGAGAGTTCGGAAAGGTTCCCTTGGGCAGAGATGCCTGGATCAGCCTGCTCTACCTGTGAGAAGGCTTTAGAAGATTAATTACTGTTTCTTCAGTTGTCCAGTCTCAGCTGTAAAGATGTTCTACAGGCAATCTCGCCCAGAGTCCTTGGTCCTTCTTTTAGGCTCCGGAAACCCCCAAACATGTTGCAACATCAGCACTGCCCAAGTCACAGCTCCGGCTTGGGTGCTGCCTCTGGCTGCCGTGGTCTGTCTGGGGCTTGGGGACGGGCCTCTCAGCAGCTCTGCGAAACCCCTCAGACTTACTCAGCTTTCAATCCACACACTGCTGCAGTTCTAGATCTCAGCCTCAGCCATTCACTGCGTGGTGGTGGGGTGAGCTTTTATCTCAGGTTAGTTGGGTTTTAAATGATACGTTGGTATGCCAAATGTTGCGGCAATTTCTTACTTCAACAAGCCCATATAAAAACATACAACTCAGTTATTATATTTGTAAGCTATATGCCTAGATTGGGCAGATCCATCACTATACTAATTTATTCCTCAGCTATGAGACCCCTTGTTACTTGCGGCTTCTCCAGGCCACGTGGTTCTGCTCCATCTCCCTTCCACCTCCTCTTCCTCCCTGAGATCTCCCATCCCATCTTTCCCTTCCATGGCCTAATCATTAGCTCTAGCCTTTATTTGACCAGTCAGAATGGGGAGAGGGTTCAGTGAGACCACCTGAGTGCTGATATCTACTCCTGGTTATAGGAGGGCAGCCCCTCTTAAGGAAGCAGAATTTATGTCAAAACACAAACCGCACCAGGGCAACCCACAAGAGCAGTTCAATCTTTGTTGAGCCTTTGTGTGGTTTAGGTATGAGGGTGACTGTGGTCTCATGACTTTGGTAGTGTTCCTTTTGTTTCTATTTCGTGGACTAGTTTGAAGAATATTGTTATTAGTTCTTCAGAGGTCTGATAGAATTCTGCACTAAAATCATTTGGCCTTGGACTTTATTGGTTGGGAGACTTTTAATGACTACTTCTATTTCTTTACATTTTGATTTAACTTTGGTAAGTGGTATCTGTCTAGAAAATCATGCATTTCATTAAGATTTTTTTTTTCAATTTTGTGGAGTACAGGCTTTTGAAGTAACACCTAACGATTCTTTGAATTTCTTCAGTTTCTGTTGTTATGTCTCTTTTCATTTCTGATTTTGTTTATTTGGGTACTGTCTCTCAGTCTTTTGGTTAGTTTAACCAAGGGCTTATCTATCTTGTTGATTTTTTCAAAGAACCAGTTCTTGGTTTTGTTGATTCTTTGTATTGTTCTCTTTGTTTCTAACTGATTTCAGCCCTGAGTTTGATTATTTCTGCCTTCTACTCCTCTTTGGTGTGCTTGCTTTCTTTCTCTTTTTTTTTCTCTAGAACTTTCAGGTGTACTTTTAAATTGCTGGTGTGAGAACTCTAATTTCTTTATGTAGGGACTTTAGTGCTATGAGCTTTCCTGTGAGCACCGCTTTCATTGTGTCCCATAAATTTGGGTATGTTGTTGTCTTCATTTTTATTGAATTTTAGAAGGTCTTTAATTTCTTTCTTAATCGTTGAATAGAGAGTTATTTAGTTTCCATGAGTGTACATGCTTTCTGGTGTTTCTGTCGTTGTTAAAGTTTAGCTTTAATCCATGGTGGTCTGATAAGATACAAGGTGCTATTTCAATACTCTTGTATCTGTTGAGGCTTGCTTTGTGACTGACTATGTGGTCAGTTTTGGAGAAGGATTCATGGGGTGCTAAGAAGGTATATTCTTTTGTGTTGGGGTAAAATATTTTATAGATGTCTGCTAGGTCCATTTCACTTATAATATCTGTTAGTTTCATTATTTTTCTCTTTAGTTTTTGTCTGAATGTTCTGTCAATTGGAAAGAGTCAGGTGTTGAAGTCTCCCACTATTAATATGTGGAGTTTGATGTGTGATTTAAGCTTTAGCAATGTTTCTTTTAGAAATCCGGCTATCCTTGTGTTTGGGGAATAGATGCTCAGAATTGAGATATCATCTTGGTAGATTTTTCCTTTGATGAGTATGAAGTGTCTTTCCCTGTCTTCTTTGATTAATTTTGGTAGACAGTCTATTTATTAGGTATTAGAATGGCTACTCCAGCTTGCTTCTTGGGTTCATTTGCTTAGAAAACTTTGTTCCAGTCCTGTACTCTGAGGTAATGACTGTCTTTATTGCTCAGATGTGTTTCTTGTATGCAGCAAAATGATGGATTCTGTTTTTACATTCATTCTATTAGCCCATGTCTTTTTTTTTTTCCAGGTTTAAAATTTAAGGCCTGTTGTGGTCTGTGTCCCTCATTCCTGCTGCTGTCGAGCCCACTGCTCTGGGGTTAGAGTTTTCTGCTCAGAGGCATGGATGTGCGGGAGCTCTTTGGCTAAGCACTCATTCACCAGCTAGTGTCTCTGAAGCACTGGCTTTTCCTTGATCTTAGCCGACACCACCAGAACTTGGAAGCTGGATATGCAATGGTTCAGAGTCCTGTCCTCCACCTCCACATGCTCTGCCTCCAGATCCTACTGTAGCTTCTCGAGGAGGTAGTTGGCGATGAGTTCCATGATCACAGCCCAGTGGGGCCACAGCTCAGCCACCCTGTGTCTTTTTATTGGGGAATTGAGTCCATTGATGTTGAAAGATACTAATGACCAGTGATTATTTCCTGTTATTTTGATGTTGGTGGTGTTAGTGTGTGTGTGTGTGTGTCCTTGAAACTGGGACTCTTCACCTTTTTCTATTCCTATTATTCTTAGGCTAGGTCTTTTCATGGCATCCCAGATTTCCTGGACGTTTCGTGTCAGGAATTTTTTAGCTTTAACATTTTCTTTGACTGATGCATTAATTTCTTCTATTGTGTCTTCTATGCCTAAGATTCTTTCTTCCACCTCCTGTGTTTTGTTGGTGATGCTTGCTTCTGCTGTTCCTGTTGTCTTTGGTAGGCTTTTCATCTCCAGGATTTCCTTAGTTTATGTTTCAGATCTTGTACAGGTTTATTTATCGCCTTTCATCTGTTTAGTTGTATTTTCTTGTCTGTCTTTCAGTGATTTATTCATTTCCTCTTTAAAGACCTCTATGTGTTCGACTGTAGTTTCCTGTATTTCTTTAAGAGGTTTATGAATTTCCTCTTTAAAGGCCTCTATCATCTTTATAAGATTGGATTTAAGGTCATTTTCTTGTGTTTCAGTTAAGTTAGGATATCAAGGGCTTGCTGTAGTGGGGTAGCTGTGCTCTGAAGGTGCCATACTGCCATGGCTTTTGTTGATTGTGTTCTTTTGAGGGCCTTTAACCACCTGGATGGTTTTGGTCCCTGGATGTTCGTGGTTGTGGTAGGTATTGGGAGGGGATGGACCTGGTGCGGCAGCCCTCTGATGTGTACCTTTGGACTGTAGGACTCCAGATCTGCAGGTAGGTATGGTTCCAGAGTAACAGGTCTGATGAAGGGGGGAGAAAAGGTGGAGGAGGATGCCAAATTTTATTTTTTTACAATTATCTATCTATCTATCTATCTATCTATCTATCTATCTATCTATGTATCCATCTATGTATTTTCCAGGTGTGGGCATGCGTGTGGAGGGGGTTAGAGGACAACTTAGTCTCTTCTAGCATGTAGGTTTCAGGGATTGAACTCATCATCAGTTTTGTCCTCACACGGCCTCCCTACCTACTGAGCTGTCTCACCCATCCTGTGCCCAGTTCTCAGGCTGGCGTCTGTTAGGGAGAATTACGTCTCCTTTCCCTTGTTAAGTTTGTGAGACTATGACTCAGCTCTCTGTCACTCATTAGATTTAATGACTGTACCCATGGCTGGAAACAACTCCTTTGGTGTGCCGAGTTCCTCAGTGGACTGTTTCTGCTCGGAAACAGTGTTTTCCCTTAAGCTTCTGAAACACTCACTTTCCTGCTCTTCATTCCTCACTGGTCATCAACTTCATTTCCCTTGTGCAAGCCTCCTCCTTCAGTAACACGTTAAAGGGAAGAACATTCCAGAACTTAATCCTCCTCCCCCACCTCTGATAAGTAGTTTCCTTCAGCTTCTGGCTATAGAGCCAGGAATTTAAATTTTAATTGCCAAACTAAATTTCTCCTCTGCTCTCCAAACTTAAATATCCATATCTTAAACTGTCATTTCCACTTGAGAGTCTAAGGGGCATCTAGCACCATAAGTCCTGAGAGAGTTTTCTTCTCACCATCAGAGCCTTTCTCTTTTGTTATGCACCTATTAGGATTTAGTGTTGTGTCTGCCCCAGACAATGCAAAGACCTCAGCTTCCTTCTCAAGTCATTGTTCTTTACAGCTCACAGCCAGTCTGCCAAATGTATTGTCATTTTTTTGGTCTGTAAAAGATAGCCCCAATGCTGACTGCTTTTCACTGTGGCTTTTTTGTGGCAGCAGCTCCCTGCTCGGTCTCTCATTCTCATCATTTCTCACTACAGGAGTCAGGACAATGTTTGAAGTACATTGGAAACTATTACTCATCTACTTAAATCAATGGCTAAGGCTCCCCAGAACTATCAGCACGGAACCCAAACTCTGTCATGACCTACAAGGCACAAACAGGTCCTCAACAAACTCTTGGACCCTGTCTGCTCCACTCTCCTCTTATTCACTTGACTTGTATTAGTTTTGTATTGCTGCTGGAATAAATAATCACAGACTTTAGCAACCCTATTCTTGTATAGTCTTTGAGGTCAGAAGTGCTAAGATCACAGGGCAGTGGTGGCACACGCCTTTAATCCCAGCACTTGGGAGGCAGAGGCAGGCAGATTTCTGAGTTCGAGGCCAGCCTAGTCTACAGAGTGAGTTCCAGGACAGCCAGGGCTACACAGAGAAAAAAAAAAGTGCTAAGATCAAGGTAGAGTTGTGTACTTTGTGGAGTCTCCAGTTGCCATTTCTAGTTTTTGAAGGCAACCAATAATCTTTAGCTCATGAATCCATTTTCCCTCTTCAAAGTTAACAATGAAGAGCCTTGAGTCTCTATGATTCTCCTGTCTCCATTTTGTAAGGACATGTGTATTTACATTAGGTCCAGATAGATAATTCAGGATAATTATTCCATGTCAAGATCCTGAATTTAACCATATCTGCAAAGTTCCTGTTGCCATTAAAATAAAATTCTATAGGCCTTGTGGGCATCTTTTGTGAGGGCTTTACTCAACCATGGCTCCAGCCTCAGTGACCATTTAAAGTTTCAGTTCCACCCAATTAATTCACTTTTTTTTCTGAGATCTTGTCTCTCTATTTTTCCTTCAGCCTGAATGTCCTTTTTATTCACTGACTTGTATAAATGTATCCCTGGTGAGGCCTTCTTTGAGCATTTCACTGAAGAGACACAGACCGTCTCCCCCGCTCTCTTGCATCTATGTAAACATTCTCTCTCCCTTTCTCTCTTTCTTTTCCTCTTTCCCTCTTTTTCCTTTTCTCTCTTTCTTCCCTTCTTCCTTCCTTTATTATTTCCTTCCTACATATATTATATTTTTCTCTGTGTGTGATGCCAGAGGTCAACATTGGTGCAGAATCATCAGTTAGACCAGCTGGCCAGTGAGCTCTGAGAACTTCTGTGAGGGGTTCCTTTTTGTTAGCCAGAGCAAGGGTTACAGATATGTATCCCCCATGACTAAATTTTTGTGGGCATGCTGAAGATCCAAACTCAAACCCTCATGCTTGCCTGGCAAGCATTTTGTCCTTTGAGCTATCCCTCTAGTCTCTGCTATCTGTCTTAGGTCCCCACTGTAAGTTATTCATAGTTCTTGTTCCTGAAAACATACAATTCGGTGTCAGAAGGAACGTTCCCGAACCCTACCCCTGACTCCTCTGAGTTCCAGGAGGAAGGCACTTTCCTTAGCATGTTATCTCTCCTGAGGACTGAGTTTGAGGAGGAAATGGGCAGGAGAAGAAGAGACTCTTTCATTGCCTTCACTTTGGGGACCTGTTTGACTGCAGGGAACATGTGTTCTCAATTGTTTTGGGCCATATACAGGGATAGAATGTGAAGATTTCTCTTTCTAGAAGCTTGACCATGGGGAGGAAGATATTTGAGAAAGACTTAGGAGATGGGTCATTTAGTTTGAATTCAGGATCAATATTAAATATTAAAAAAATATTGTAGGGGCTGAAGAGTTGGCTCAGTGATTAAAAACACGCACTGCTCTTGCAGAATGTCTGGGTTCTGTTCTCAGTTCCCATATGGTAGCACTACCATCTATAACCCCAATTCCAAGGGATAGGATGCTGTCTTCTGATCTCCATGGACACCAGCTACACGTGTTACACATACATATATGCAGGCAAACCATTCATTGACATAACATAATAAGTACATCTAAAAAAGAATTATAGTTGAAAAAGAACCACTAGCAAGGAAGAGGTGCTATCTTGCTGAAGGAGATGGGAAAGTGAGAAAGATGGGGGTGAGAGGATGAGGATTGAGGAGAAGAGGGTGAGAAGGACAGGGGATAGGAGGGTACTGTAGAAAATTGAGTCAGGATAGGCCACCACTAAGAGAAACAAGAGAGAGTTAGAACTCTGGGTTTCCCAAGAACAGTATAGGTTAGGAAACAGCTGTAAGAGCAATAAGAGGTGGAGCTGTGGGCAAACCATTGACTTTTCTGTTTGACACAATGCCTTGCTCCTAGTAGGCACTGAATTCAGTGATCTGAGTTAATGAATATAGATACATGGAAGGATTATTGACTAGCACTAACATTTCTGTTAAGACTAATGACCATCTGTCATGGTTTACATATGCTTTGTCCAGGGAGTGGCGCTCTTGTTGATAACAAGGAGGTGTGGCCTTGTTGGAGTAGGCCTGTCACTGTGGGAATGGGCTTTAAGACCCTCATTCTAGCTGCCTGTAAGTCAGTATTCTGATAGCAGCCTTCAAATGAAGATGTAGAACTCTCAGCTCTGCCTATAACATGCCTGCCTGGATGCTGCCATGTTTCTGCCTTGATGATAATGGACTGAACATCTGAACCTGTAAGCAGCCCCAATTAAATGTTGTCCTTTATAAGACTTGCATTGGTCATGGTGCCTATTCACAGCAGTAAAACCCTAAGATACCATCCTTTACTAAACTAAAGATTTAAAATTTTATTGTGTTTATTTATTATACATGTAACCTAGTTCTGAGAGACCAAACCTACTCCATCTTGGAACTGGCCTCCATTGGAAAAGAAAATGGAAAAAAGGCCTGAGAACTTGGCCTGCAGCAGAACCCAAGCTACACTCAATTACCAGAAAGGACCCCATGCTTGTCCTTGGCCAGATTTACAACAGTTAATCAAAGATTAGTCTGATTGTTTCAGATGTACTTTCAGACCATTTGTGACTGTATACGTCTTGCTTCAGAGCACCCACCTGCCAGCTTACAATAGACATTCAGTTAAACGCTTGCCAAGATGGACGCACCCCACTCACTTCCATTTCTCATAAAACCTTGTCCCAGTGAGAGTTTGGGGCTGTTTCAACAAACCATCTTGTGGGAACATGAAAAGTCCAAACACAAGTTTGTAATAAAGAGACCCTAATGTGATTGTATTGGAAATGGCTACTTGGTGGTCTTTTGGGGGTTCATGAATGCTTCCTGGCACAACAGTACTATATATATATATATATATATATATATATATATATATATATATATATATATTACATACTATAGTACTATGTTACTTGAGGACATTTTCATACAAGTATATTGTATGAAATATTGTATGTTCACATAAGAATGTTGACTACAGTTCCCTCATATTCTGCCCTCTGCTCTCTTATTGCTCTCTCCTCTCTTTAGTGTTCTTTATTGTTGCTTTGAGCCTGCCTTGTTTCTAGGAGGGACTGTCCTGGCTCATCTCAGCACCTGGTCTGGGCCCTGCTCACTTAATGCTACAAGTAATTATCAAGTCTGATTGTGTGTCCTGCTTTGCAGACTAGCCAGTTCACCATTTCAGAAGCCACCCTCTGTGGAAAAGTGGCTTTGATGGTAAGATGGAAACTCTGAAACTGTTAGAGGTAAAAGTCAGAGACTTTGGGAAGGATTTTCTGAAAGGGACTCTAGTCACTGAGGGAATATCACCAACAGTCACCTGATTTCCCTCATTTTGACATTGTGATATTACATTGTAATTTTCAAGGTCTATCTGTCTTCTATGTGGGTTCTGGTGATCTAAACTATAGTCCTCACGCTTCTGTGGCAGATACTTCATCCACCGAGCTGTCTCCTCTGTTATGCTGTGCAGAGACTTTTAATTATCGAGTTTCATTTATCAGTTTTGGCTATTTCCTCATTGACTAGTGTCGTTCTGTAGGATCTGTCTCTATGCTTTTGTCTTGATATGGTCTTCTTCTTCTTTTTTTTTTTTTCATACAGCTAAGGTTTCATATTAAGGCAGAGGATTGACTTCTGAGACCTCAAATTACATAATTCTCAGGGTAGAAGCAGAGTCATTCTACTATTGCTTATAGCCACTAAATGGGCAAGGATTGGTCCAGGTTCTGAGCTGTGATAGCACAGTCCACTCCAGAGACCAGGCAGGATCAGAGAAACAATCCACTCAAGTGTGGGAAGGACTTGTTCAGTTTGAGTGGTTCACTGTAACCACAGTAACACCAAGATCTTGAGATCTAATCCCATGTGAACCCTCCTTACACTACAGAGCTGACCAGGAATGTTTGAGTCACAAAATAATCAAAGAGCATGTTCAACAATAGGACCGCACTCCAAATGAGGTCAGTTTGAATTTTTATTGTATTCATGGGATTGCATTTCAGGCTTCCAGGAGAATGAGGTGATGTGTTGGAGGTCAATAAAGAGGGTGAGAAACATGGCTCAAAATGAGCTATGGGGCATTCCATTAAAAACTGTCTGAGGCTCACCCCCAAGTGCCTATAATGATTGTGAATAGAACATAGTTGTAAGAGAAAGAGTTGAGCAATTTTATATTACTTGGTGATGTTTTAAATCTGGCTACGTTCCACACCAGCAGGGAGACTGGTAGAAAGGCAGCCCACCATTCAAAACCTAGTTAAAACAGTTTTTGAGGCATCTGAAGATTTTGATCTTGGAGGGTAATTGGTTTTGGTTTCAGCTTACCCAAGACAGGGTCAGAGAAAAAAAATTACTGCCTGCTGCAAAGCTTTGTCCTCTAAGCAGCGGGCATTGGCTTTTCTTAGTACAGTTGAAGAAAAAAACCTCTTTTTAAGTATACAGTGAACAGCACAGTACAACCTAAATGTCACAGCCCCTACTCTGTGCATCTGGTAGGTGTCCAAGGATCCTGGCAGTTAATGGTCATGATACCCGGTGAACACTTGATGGTACATTCAAAGAGATCTGTTCCCAGAACAACAGAATTTTGTCCTTCTGTAATGATCTGAATTGATACTGATGTTTTTGGACTGTACCTTTTATGTCAGTATTAAGTTATAGAACTTTAAAATAAGGCTATTGTTCCTGGTGACAGAGTGCTTCCAGTTAGTCATCTGAAGGAAACAGGAAAAATCCTGGGGCAGCCTCCCCCCCACCCCCAGGGCTAATTAGCACCACTGTAATGTTACTCTTAACTTCAGCTTTTTTAGTCTTAAAGTGACAGGTCTACTCAATTTCCCCAATGGAAAGAAACACAGATTACAGTTTCACAAGCTTTCTTATTTACTAGGAAACTAACTAATCATTTTATCTTTTTTTCTCCATCCTCTCCTTGTTTTTTCAGAGTAGGGATCAAAGTATGGTCATTATCAGATGACACTGCCAGAGTAAGCAGGACTCATGGCAAGTCCATCCTTCCAACAGTCTTCACCTTTGGAGTGAATACGTTTGAATGGTATTTGGAAGTAGGACTTGGAAAGAAAATTGGGACTTGAAAGGTTCTGAGGCTGGAGCTCCTTGTGGTGGCACATGCTACTGTACCAGCAGAGGAAGGGACTTGAGCTAGGGCATTGCTAGCTGTATGCTCTGCTGCTCTGCAACCCTTTCCATGTTGAACAGATGCTGGTGTTGTGCTCCTGAACTTCCTAGCCATTCAGATTATAAGGAAAAATTTCTTTAAAAAAACTACCTGGTCTTGGTGTCATGGCTGGATTTATGACAACCAAGTACAACTAAAGTGATCTGGGAAGAGGGAATGCTGTTTAAAAAAAAATGCCTCTTACTAGGTTGGCCTGTGGAGAAGCCTGTAGGGGATTTTCACAGGCAACGCCACACCTGCACTGGTGTCCTGGGCACTAAAAGAAAGCAGGCTGAGCAAACTAGAAGGAGCAAGCCAGTAAGCAGCGTCCTCCATGGCCTCTGCCTCCGTTCCTGCTCTGACCTCCCTCAGTGCTGGAGTGTGACATGGGAGTTGTAAGCTGAAATAAACCTTTTCCTCCTCAAGTCGCTTTTGGTCATGGTGTTTTCTCACAACACTAGAAACCCTAGCCAAGATACTCAGGCATTTTTCTACAATTTTGTATATTTCTCCATTTTCTATCTGAGAGTCTCCATGGCTTCAATCAATGTGACAACCTATAAGGTTGTGCCCACTCTCTCCCCCTTTACTTCTCTAAGCTGTGTGCTGACACTTCTCCACCTCAGTCCATATCGATCCCACTTGTTGAACAAACCACGCATGCTCCTACCCTGCACACTGTCTTTGATGCCTCTTCCTTGGGATCTCCTACCTTTGCCCTAAGTTGTGTGTCTGATTTGGTCTCTCATATCTTTAAGGTTTGTTTCTACTTGGTGAAGTCTTTCTTAACCATCCTCTTTTAAATTGCCAACAACTCTCCCAATCCTGATTGCACATCCTTGTAGTACTCCTTCTGTGTTAACTTTCTCTATTCCAAATGTGTTTAGTTATCTTACTCTGTGAATTGCTTTTTAAATGCTTTGTAATATCAGTCTTGATAGAATCTAAACTCTAGGAAGGGAAGACATACGTATTTTGTGTATTGTGGTTTGCTTTGTCTCAGAATAGTACCTTGAATATACCAATAAATATGTTACCTACGTTAGAGGCTTATTTCAGGAACTTCAGAACATTTCCTCCTCTTCCTCCTTCTTCTCTTCCTCTTCCTTCTCCTCTTCATCTTTCTCCTCCCCCTCCTCCTCCTTCTCCTCCTGCTCCTTCTCCTCCTCCTCTTCCTCTTTCTTCTTCTTTTTTAAATTTTGAGACAGGATTTCTCTGTGTAACAGCTCTGGCTGTCCTGGAACTTGCTTTGTAGACCAGTCTGGCCTTAAAGTCACAGAAATCTGCTTGCCTCTGCCTCCCAAGAGTTACACTAATTCTTAATACTCCTTACAGTCTTCTTTTCTGGCACTAGGCTGGTAAATGTTTGACAGACTGTTCTCAGGCAAACAGAAGAGCCCTGATTTGCAGTAATAGCTGGTTTTCATGTTGTAGTACTTCTGTATTGTCAAGGTAATTGTTTTTAAAAATATTATAGGAACATGTAAATAAAAGATTTTGGAGTCTAAAAACAGACTCAAATGGCATGGGCTCTTCCCTTCTTTTACTGTCTACAGCAGGGACACGATGGTAGAAGGTTCCTGGCCACTTTGTTTCCCATTGCTAAGGATGGCAGAATAGGGAGATGGGAGAAACCTCTTACTTGAGCTTGGCTGGCCTCAACCCAGTTTCTTGTTTCCTGATAGAAATGAACATCTCATTTGATCCATTGTTTGGCTTTCTTCACACTGTGACCCCTGAGACCTACTTTGGCTACACAACTTACACTGAAACATTAATTCACCTGTGATTGATGAGAGACCTGTTTCCCTGGAGACAGTATAGAATCAAACAGAACCCCTTTTCATTTCCTTAGAACCAAGACACTGGAAGATATTCTCTTTCCTTTTCAGAAGTTCATTTAAACATAAAACACAAAATCCTCTGTTCCAGTCCAAGCTTCTCTCTGAAGCTGGGAACATGCAGGGACATGTAGTTGGTGGCTGACTGGTTGGCAGGCAGGTCTCTCCCTCATCCCATGTGGTCTTCACTGCCAAGGTGATTCAAGCGCTGGCTCTGTATTCTGTTTATGATGAGGTGACCAGCTCAGCATCTGTCAAGCAAAATTTCAGGGCTTCTGAGTGAAAGTAAACAATGCTTACAGAAGCCAGAAAAATTACAGGAATTCTAGATGGTAACTAAAGGATGCATTCATGTGTTTCTCAGTGCTAAAAGGTTCTTTTAGTGTTAATTATTAACTGCTAAATTGAATGTAACACCCTCACATGTTCTAATATGCCTGATTTGCTTATTATTGGCATATGTAAGGGAAAAGGAAAAGGTAAATTAAGCATATGTAAATCTCTATAGTCACCAGTAGATGTAAGAATAAGACAGGCTCTGCTAATGAGAGAGCACCAGATTGTAGCCAAGACCATTTCAGGCTCAGACATCATTGAGCCCATGGGATTGTCTGTTTTTAAGAATTGGTGTCCTGCCACAAAATCTTCATGCAGTGCATTTCCCTGGAAGGTGGTGTTTTACGTAGAGTTGCTTTGGAAATCGGGCCTTTGAGACCACTCTAGGAAAGGTCTCTAGCTCATGTGCTTTATGGTACCAGCAAATGTTTCTGTTAGACTTTGGTACAGCACCCCCTGGTGGCCAATTGTTTTATTGAGGATTTTTCCTCAGGAAATTGAACTAAAACGTCTCTATATAACGCATTTTGGAGTCACTGTTTGCCTTGTTTGTGGTGATTCTTTCCTCTTTTTATGTTATATAAACTTCAGTAGGATCTTGTTGTGACCCGCGCAATCGTCTCGCCGGCAAGAATGCACTCGGACACGTAGGATCCTTCTGCAGCACGTGTTTACTCCCAAGCGTGGAGGAGGAGAGAGAGAAATCTAACATGGCACTGCTTTATATACACCCTAGGGTTGGGTGGACATATCTGATTGGCTGCTTGCTCAAATTCCCATGTTACGTCCCGGGTTGGGCGGTGATAGGTGGTCCTTTGCCATTGCACATGCGCTATTTTACTTGTTTACCCACGAGTGTCAGGTGCCAGCATCATTGGCTCTCCACATCTTATATTTCTTTCTTTTCACTTTTTGTGTCTTTGAGGATGTCACCTTGCCGTCCTGCCTGGCCTGGAACTCAAAATCTTGCAATCCCACACTCCTAAGAGATGTGTGATTATAGGCAAGAGCTGCCACGTCAAACTCCTGAATTCTTTTTGATGAGGTTTAACTTAGTTTTTAAATTTTAATTTGCTATTTTATTTATTTACATTTTAGATTTTATCCCCTTCCCCTCCCCCATTAGTCCCTTATCCCATCCCCCCTCCTCCTTTTTTTGCTTTTATACTACTTAAATTACATACAAGTATTAAGGTCAGTCCTAGGTTGAGGAACTAGTGATACAATAGATGCACTGGTTCCTTCCGGTTTGTGCCCGAGCACTGAGCAGATCTTGGGCTTCAGCTCTGCACCCAATCCCGTAAAACCCAGAGGAGGTGGGGCTCCCAGAAGCTCTAACCCCAGCAGCAACACCAACCCCAAACAGTTCTGACACAACTAAGATAATAGGAAAGATAGGCTCCAGTCAGATACAGTGAGCGCAGGTAGCACTAAAGATAATCAGATGGCAAAAGGCAAGCACAAGAACATAAGCATCAGCAAACCAAGGTATTTGGCATCATCAGAACCTAGTTCTCCCACAATAGAAAGTCCTGAATATCCCATCACACCAGGAAAGCAAGATTCAGATTTAAAATCACTTCCCATGGTGATGATAGAGGATTTTAAGAAGGACATAAATAACACTCTCAAAGAAATTTAGAACACAGGTAAACAGATAGAAGCCCTTAAAGAGGAAACACAGAAATCCCTTAAAGAATTACAAGAGAACACAATCAAACAAGTGAAGGAATTGAACAAAATCATCCAGGACATAAAAGTGAAAGTATAAACAATAAAGAAATCACAAGGAAGACTACCCTGGAGATAGAAAACCTAGGAAGCATCACCAGCAGAATACAAGAGATAGAAGAGATAATCTCAGGTGCAGAAGATACCATAAAAAATATTGACACAACTGTCAAAGAAAATGCAAAATGCAAAAAGTTCCTAACCCAAAACATCTAGGAAATCCAGGACACATTGAGAAGACCAAACCTAAGGATAATAGATATAGAAGAGAGTGAAGATTCCTACTTAAAGGGCCAGTAAATATCTTCAACAAAATTATAAAAGAAAACTTCCCTAACCTAAAGAAAGAGATGCCCATAAATGTATAAGAAGCCTACAGAACTCCAAATAGACTAGACCAGAAAAGAAATTCCTCCCGTCACATAGTAATCAAAACATCAAATGCACAAAACAAAGAAAAAAATACTAAAAGCAGTAAGGGAAAAGGTCAAGTAACATATAAAGGCAGACCTATCAGAATTACACCAGACTTCTCACCAGACACTATAAAAGCTAGAAGATGCTGGACAGATGTCATACAGATCCTAAGAAAACACAAATGCCAGCCCAGGCTACTATACCCAGCAAAACTCTCAATTACCATAGATGGAGAAACCAAGATATTCCATGACAAAACCAAATTTACACAATATCTTTCCACAAACCCAGCACTACAAAGGATAATAAAGGGAAAAGTCCAATGCAAGGAGGGAAATTATACCCTAGAAAGAGCAAGAAAGTAATCTTCTTGCATCAAACCCAAAAGAAGATAGTCACACAAACATAATGCCACCTCTAACAACAAAAATAGCAGGAAGCATCAATATCCTTTCCTTAATATCTCTTAACATCAATGGACCTAATTCTCCAATTAAAAGACAGACTAATGGACTGGAAATGTGAACAGGACCCAGCATTTTGTTGTATACAGAAAACTCACCTCAGTGACAAAGACAGACACTACTATAGAGTAAAAGGCTAGAAAACAATTTTTCAAGCAAATGGTTCTAAGAAATAAGCTGGAGTAGCCATTCTATCGAATAAAACTGACTTTCAACCAAAAGTTATCAAAAAAGATAAGGAAGGACACTTCATACTCATCAGAGGAAAAGTCAACCAAGATCAACTCTCAATTCTGAACATCTATGCTCCAAATGCAAGAATACCCACTTTCATAAAAGAAATCTTATTAAAGCTCAAAGCACACATTGCACCTTATACAATAATAGTGGGGGATTTCAACACCCACTCTCAGAAATGGACAGATCATGAAAAAAAAAAACTAAACAGAGACACAGTAAAACTAACAGAAGTTGTGAACCAAATGGATTTAACAGATATCTAAACATTTCATCCCAAAACAAAAGAATATGCCTTCTTCTTAGCACCTCATGGTACCTTCTCCAAAATTGACCATATACTTTGTCACAAAACAGGCCTCAACAGATACAAGAAAATTTAAATAATCCCATGCACCCTATCAGATCACCATGGACTAAGTCTGGTCACCAATAACGACAAAAAACAATGGAAAGCCCACATTCATGTGGAAACTGAACAACGCTCTACTCAATGATAACTTGATCAGAGAAGAGATAGAGAAACTAAAGGCTTTTTAGAATTTAATGAAAATGTACACACATCATACCAAAACTTAAGGACACAATGAAAGCAGTGCTAAGAGGAAAACTCATAGCTCTAAGTGCCTTCAAAAAGAAACTGGAGAGAGCATACACTAGCAGCTTGCCAACACACCTGAAAGCTCTAGAACAAAAAGAAGCAAACACGCCACAGAGGAGTAGACAGCAGGAAATAAACTCGGGGCTGAAGTCAATCAACCAAGTAGAAACAAAAAGAACTATACAAAGTATGAACAAAACCAGGAGCTGGTTCTTTGAGAAAATCAACAAGATAAACCCTTAGCCAGACTAATCAGAGGGCACAGAGATAATATCCAAATTAATAAAACCAGAACTGAAAAGGGAGACATAACAACAGAAACTGAGGAAAATAAAAAATCATCAGATCCTACTACAAAAACCTATATTCAACAAAATTGGAAAATCTGCATAAAGTGGATTATTTTCTAGACAAATACCAGGCACCAAAGTTAAATCGGAATCAGATCAACCATATAAACAGTCTCATAACTCAATAAATAAATAGCAGCAGTCATTAAAAGTCTCCCTACCAAAAAAAGCCTGGGATCAGACGGTTTTAGTGCAGAGTTCTTTCAGACCTTCAAGGAAGACATAATACCAATTCTCTTTAAACTGTTCTACAAAATAGAAACAGAAGGAACACTACTCAATTTATTCTATGAAGCCACAATTACAGTCATATCTAAACCACACAAAGACCCATCAAAGAAAGCGAACTTCAGACCCATCTCCTTTATGAATATTGATGCAAAAATATTCAATAAAATTCTTTCAAACCGAATCCAAGAACACATCAAAACAATCATCCATCATGATCAAGTAGCCTTTATACCAGGAATACAGCGATGGTTCAATATATAGAAATCCAACAACATAATTCACTATATAAACAAACTCAAAGAAAAAACATCACATGATCATCTCATTAGATGCTGAGAAAGCACGTGACAAAATTGAACACCCCTTCATGGTAAAAGTCTTGGAAAGATCAGGAATTTAAGACCCATTCTTAAACATGGTAAAAGCAATATACAGCAAACCAGTAGCCAACATCAAACTAAATGGAGAGAAACTTGAAGCAAACCCATTAAAATCAGGGAATAGACAAGGCTGCCCACTCTCTCCCTACCTATTCAATGTAGTACTGGAAGTCCTAGCCAGAGCAATTAGACAACAAAAGGAGGTCAAAGGGATACAAATAGGAAAGGAAGAATTCAAAAATTCACTTTTTGCAGATGAAATGACAGTATACTTAAGTGACTCCAAAAATTCCACCAGAGAACTCCCAAACCTGATAAACAACTTCAGCAAAGTGGCTGGGTATAAAATTAATTCAAACAAATCAGTAGCTTTCCTCTACTCAAAGGATAAACAAGCTGAGAAAGAAATTAGGAAAATGACATCTTTTACAATAGTCACAAATAATATAAAATATCTTGGAGTGAATCTAACCAAGCAAGTAAAAGCTCTGTATGACAAGAACTTCAAGTCTCTGAAGAAAGAAATAGAAGCACATCTCAGAAGATGGAAAGATCTCTCATGCTCCTGGATTGCAGGATTAATATAGTAAAAATGGTCATCTTGCTGAGATCAATCTACAGATTTAATGCAATCCTCATCAAAATTCCAGCTCAATTCTTCACAGAGATAGAAAGAGCAATTTGCAAATTCATTTGGAATAACAAAAAACGCAGGATAGTGAAAACTATTCTCAAGAATAAAAGAACTTCTGGGGGAATCACTATCTCTGACCTCAAGCTGTACTACAGAGCAATAGTGATAAAACTGCATGGTATTGGTACAGAGACAGGCAGGAAGATCAATGGAATAGAATTGAAGACCCAAAAATGAACCTCCATACCTATTGTCACTTGATCTTTGACAAATGAGCTAAAATCATCCAGTGGAAAAAAGACAGCGTTTTCAACAAATGTTGCTGGTTCAACTGGAGGTCAGCATGTAGAAGAATGCAAATTGATCCATTCTTATCTCCTTGTACATAGCTCAAGTCTAAGTGGATCAAGGGCCTCAACATAAAACAGATACACTGAAACTAATAGAAGAGAAAGTGGGGAAAACCCTCGAACACATGGGCACAGGGGAAAAGTTCCTGAACAGAACACCAATGGCTTATGCTCTAAGATCAAGAATTGACAAATGGGACCTCATAAAACTGCAAAGCTTCTGTAAAACAAAGGACACCATCAATAAGACAACCAAGAGACTGGGAAAAGATGTTTACCAATCCTACATCTGATAGAGGGTTAATATCCGAAGTTTTTCTTTTTTTACCTCTTGCCAATTTCTGCCTTTAAAGAGAGGGAAAGTAACACAGTCTCCGTAACTCCATTCGGTGTAAAAGGGAAAGTATGTGAGCTACTCTTGTGATCAAAGTGCATTTTTGTATCATTTTTTGTATTAATTTGATTTAACTTTAAAATGACTTTTTTTTTTTTTTTGAGACAGGCTTTCTCTGTGCAGCTCTTGCTCTGCTGGAATTCACTCTGTAGACCAGACTGGCCTCAAACTCAGAGGCACAGTTGCCTCTGGTTTCCGAGTGCTGGGATTAAACAGTAGCAACACCACTGATCGACTTTAAAATTACTTTTTAATGTGCATGAGTTCCCTCAGAAAGTTGTAAAGTTTGAATCACATTTAAGTAACTCTTATAGCTGTCTCAAGGGAACAGGAAGAGCCCAGTTAGAAATCAGGGAATCCTAACGGTGTTTAGAAGAACGCTCTTTCATTTCTTCATCAAACATTCATTAAGCAGCTGCAGTTAGCACATACAAAGGTTTTAAGGAATATTCAGTGGGGAATAGAGATGCCCAAATAAATAGAACAGTGGATGAGTATTTGGATACTTAGATTCTATTGACATAACAATAACACAAACTGCTTTAACCCACGCCATTTGTGAAGGCACACTGTGCAAAAAGCCATAAGAGTTGCTAACATATGCACATAATAGAGAGCAAAAAGAAATTCATGACTATTAATTATGGAATAAGTGAATATATTTTATGACATATTAAGTGTTTTTATATTACCAAGTGTTTGCTGTGAGTTTCCAGTGCTGGGATCTATCCCGGGTCTTGTACATGCTAAGTAAGTGTTCTACTCCCTATCCTCATCCCTTGCACGACTGTCATCAGATGATACCTTGAGATTTCCTTGGATTCTACTGGCTGCAAATTAAGGACACACACAAAAAGGCTGATATATCTCTTTCCCTTGCCTGTCTTTCTGATAAAGAGGCAGAAAGAAAGGCTACAGCAGCAAGCACAATGCCTAAGCACGTGCTAGATATTGAAAAATATCTTATGCATCCACTCAGAGAAGAGCAGGGCTGAGGCCAGAGGTGCTGCACCCAAGGGGAAATAAGAAAGCTATCGAGTCTAGCATGCACTGGGTAGGCTGAAGCAGGCCCTTGCTATCGGGAGCTGGAGGGAAGCATCAGTTGTAGTAGGCAGCTGTTTTGAGCAGCGAGAAGAGGGATCTGACTCCTTCTGTAATGAGATATGACTTCTGTCTAGGGCAATGGATGTAAATAATGACTGGTCTCTGGATGAGAATTCCAGCAAAACTCACAGGCCTCACCTGCAGGTCACGAACCCATCTTCCCCACTTATTGCAGAAGCATTTTTATATGACCCAAGATGCAAATGAGACATGAGGACACACCTACTGTGAAAATTTGCCTCTCATATTGCTCAGTCTTTTGTTAATTTCAATGCATTTATCTATAGTCTGTTGTCAAAAGAAGCCTTGGGGCCATATGTGTTAGGTTTCAGAAAGTTTACACAGTGTCTATGTAGTTATGGAACAAATCTAATGCAGTCTGGAGAAGCATCCTTGGACCTCTTTACAGGAAAAAAAACACTCTCATAACGGATGCAGAGTCAACAACCTCATTCACCACAGGTCAAGGTTTTGCATTAGACAGTTATTTTTTTTAAGTTGTTTTGCTGAGACAAGTTTTTAATACATAGCCTAGGGTTCCCTTGAACTCAAAGTCTTCCTGCATCAGCCTCTCAAATTAAGGATTATAGGTTTCCAAGTGAAAATAATTTTTGAGACTATGTCTCATAATGTTGCCCTCCTTGGTCTGAACTCACTGTTTAGACCAGGTTGGCCTCAAACTCAGAGAATGACCTGCCCCTGGATTCTGAGTTCTGGAATTAAAGATGTGTGTGACCATACCTGTCCCAGGCCCCAAATAAAATTTGATGTTAAATGCAAAACAAACAAACAAATAAATAAACAAACAAACAAAAGGAAGGAGATAAGAAAAGAAGAAAAAAGAGAAGGAAGAGAGGTTTTTGATTTTAAGAATGGGAGTAAAAGGTTGAGGAGTTGTTTTAGTCTTCCCTGAGGTGCTTCATCTCAACCTTATGGTTCATTTTTGCAGATCATGTGTGTTCTGCTTCTTGCCACCCATTCTCAGGGGTCTCATTGGTTGTTCTTTGTGAGGGCACTCAGCACACTGCCTTACGCATAGCTACTTCATATGTTTTGGTTAACTCCACAGACAACAATCTTAAAAGATACAAGTTAAAAACTTTAGAATTTTTGGTGTGTGTGTGTGTGTGTGTACATGTGGAGGCCAGAGTGTAAAGGAATTTTAATCCAGCAACATAGCTGTTCTGGCAAGGGATCACACCCAAAGGTCTGTGTGATTCAGGTGGAATGACATACCTTTAATCCCTCTGGCTGGAATATAGACATGCCCTTAGCACACACCTTTAATCTCAAACCATGAAGGCAAAGTGAGTTTGAAGAAGGAAGCCAACATGTTTGAGGGTGATGGATAATTGAGGAACAGACAAAGTGATGAATCAGAGAAAGATTTGACAGAATGAGTCAGAGGTAGGATAGAGAGGCTACTTAAGAGCAGCACAAAGTGAGTCAGGATTGGAGGGCAGTTCAGGGAGTGCAGTTCAATTGAATTCATGCAGTTCTGTTCAGTTCGTGTAGTCAGTGAAGTTCAGATGGTGGAATTCAGAGGCATTTTTTTCCCAAACAGAGCAATTCAGTGAATAGCTGAGAGAAGCCAGTTTGAATCAGTCAGCTTGAAGAGGAGTTTTGAGCCAGAACAGCTGAGTTGAACCAGCCAGCCAGAGTTCAGAAAGACCTAGAAAGGGTGAGCCTATTCATCAGTAAGCCTCCAGGATGACAATTACATCTGAAAGATAAGTTACTTTTACATCAGAGAACACTTACAGGAATTGGTTCTTTTCTTCTACCATGCAAGTTCCAGGTAACAAACTCAAGTTGTTTGTCTTGGCAACAAGTGCCTTGACCTGATGAGTAATATTACCAGCTTTCATACAAGCTTGATGTCAGCCTGTGGCAGTTGTTTTTGCCATGCTATATATTTGTGCACTAGAAGGTTGATATTTAAACTAGCTTGTTTAAACATGTGTACTGAGGAGGTCAGGCGGGGAAATGTCAGGTTCAAGGCTGGTCTTGGTTATGCAGCAAGATTGTGTCTCAAAAAACAAAGTAACAAACCAAAACAACACAAGGCTGGGGACGGGGCTTATCTGGGAGAGTGCTTGCTTACCATTCAGGAAGGTCTGAGTTCTATCCCTAATATCACACAAACAGGTCATGAAGACATGCCTGAACCCCAGTGCTTAGAAGACAGAGGCAAGATGATTAGAAGTTCCACAATATCACTGGGACAAAGGGGCAGGGTGCGTTATGCACATCTGAGACATAGTTTTGTTTTTCTGAAGCCCAAGGCAATTCGAGTCCCCAACAACATCAACACTGCCACTGCCACACTGCCACTGCCACCCCCTATCCCTCTACCACCATCAAAACCAATAATGATGAAGATGTATGGTTTAAGTGGAAACTGAAGGTGCGTCTGATGGTGCAGATCTCTGGTTGTAGAGGTGGTTCAGTTATTAAGAGTACTTGCTGAGAAATGAAGATGAGTCAAGTATGCCATGTGCACTTATAACCCCAGCTCTGCGGCAAGCAGAGACAGGAAGATCAATCACTGGGGCTTACTAAAGGAAACTTGAACCCAAGGTTCAGGGAGAGACCTTGTCTCAAAGGAACAAATGGAGAGTGATAGAGGAGGAAATATGATAGACTCTTCTGTCTTCCATGTGTGTGTGCTTGTGCACACACAAACACATACAAATATGCATGCACAACACATGTAGACACACAGACACACAGACATTGACAGACACACATGCACAGACACACACACAGACACACACA
>JANHMN010000012.1:63442374-63464456 GCA_030674055.1 Rhabdomys pumilio
CAGACACACATGCACAGACACACACACAGACACACACACAAAGACATACACACAGACACAGACACACACAGACACACGCAGACACAGATGCACAAACATGAACACACACACAGACAGACACAGACAGACAAACAGACAGACAGACAGACACACACACACACACACACACACACACACACACACACACACAGACATACATAGAAACACACACAGACACCCCTCTATGGTAGAGGGGTATTTGGCAATGTCCAGAGTTGTGTTTGGCTGCCATCACTGACGGGAGGAGGGGTACTGATAGCTGGTGGGTAGAAGTCAGAGATGCTTAGAGATATCTTGCATTACATAGGACATCTTCACAATCAAGCACCGCCCACTTGAAAGTCAGCAATGTTGAGGTTGAGAATTTAGCTCCATCTGATTGCTTTCTGACTTCAAACCTGACCCCCGTCACTCTGCAGCCGCTCACTCCTGATCTCCTGCCCCTTACAAACCAAACAAAACCTGCCTAGCACACTGTGGGCCTCAGCCTTTTCTTCTGTCTGGATGATGACGATCTGAAGTCCCAGCTGAGGACCTGTACTGTAGGGCACGAAGGGCAGTGAATGCGTGGACGTTTCCCTCTGATGTGGGGATGTGCAAAAAGAAGGTGAAAACAGGTTACAGCAACATAGCTAATGCCTTTAATGCCTTTTTTTTTTTTTTTTTTAAATCACTTTGTCTTGGGAGACAGGAAAGACAAACCCTTGCATTTGGGGACTTTTGAGTCACCAGCAGAGGGCAGGCAATGCTCACCTAAACAAGCTACAGACCTCCAGGAAGCCTGAACAACACTGGGAACCATCGGTGGCTGGGGTCTCTCCACTGCTGTCACAACACAGTCGGGCTCAGATATGATTCTTTATCTCAGGAGATTAGCTGCTTCCTTTTATGTCACAATAATTTGGAAACAATTTAAACAGAATACATTTTTTTTCTCATTAAAAGTAATGCATGACCATTAAGAAAAAGTTCAAAGATACAAAACAGAAAAAGCACGTTAAGAGAAATAGTGGCTGAGTGACAGCCGCTGTGGAGACGGCTGCTGTTGGAGTCACGTGCTTTTTTTTTTGGCTGCCGCAGTTTTTGGTGTTAAAGTTTCTCAGATGTATTTGTAGCAAAGAGATAGGTATGCTTATGATGCAAGTTCATCTTCCCTTGCCCTTCTTGTAGCACAACTGGGAAATCTCTCTGAAAACATTTCTGAAAATCCACTCCTACACTCTTTTTTTTTTCTTTTTGAGAAAGCTGAGCTGAAATGCCTTGTTTGAATCTACCCAGCAGAAATCGACCCTTTCTTTCCGTCTGAAAGAAGCACTGATATCTACTAATATCCAGCTCAGGGAAATTTGCTACAGCAACCCAAGGAAATGAAGGCATTGCGCTAAGAACTCTTTGTATCAATGGGCAATTTAGGGGAGACCTAAGGATATTTGGGGGGAAGGCCAGACTGAACGATACTATTGGTGGGTTCATAGATAGCTTTCGGTTTCTTGCCAGAATCTAGCAAGGCAAATTCTTCTTTTTTCTTGTTAATTAATTAATTTATTTATTCACTTTACATCATGATTGAAGCCCCATCTCTCTTCTCAGTTTCCTCCCTCTCCTCCGAGAAGGAGGAGGACCCTACTGGGTACCGACCCACTCTGGCACATCAAGTCGCTACAGTACTAGGCACATCCTTTCCCATTGAGGACAGACAAGGCAGCCAGCCCAGTTAGCAGAACCGGGTCCACAGAAAGGCAACAGGTTCAGGGACAGGCCTCATTTCAGTTGTTGGGGCACCTGCATGAAGACAAGCTGCACATATGTTACATATGTGCAAAGGGCGTAGGTCCAACTTGTGCTCACTCTTTGGTTGGTGATTTGGACTCTGGGAGTCCACAAGAGTCCAGGTTAGTTGACTCTGTTGGTCTTCCTATGGAGTCTCTATCCCCTCCAGTCTCTCAGTCCTTCCTCAACTCTTCCATAAGATTCCTCAGCTCTATCTAATGTTTCTTTGTGGGTATCTGCATCTGCTTCAGTCAGATGCTAGTAGAGCCTCTCAGAGGACAGTTAGGCTAGGTCCCTGTCTGCAAGCACAACAGTATCCTTAATAGTGTCAGGGATTGCCCACGGGATGGGTCTCAAGTTGGGCCAGTCATCGGTTGTTCATTCCCTCAATCTCTGCTCTATCTTTGTCCCTGCACTTAGGTTTTGTGGGTGGGTTGGTGTTCTTACCCCTTCACTGGGAGTCCTGGCTGGCTACAGGAGGTGGTCACTCCAGGCTCTGTATCCTTACTACTAGGAGTCTCAGTGAAATACAACTCAGCTATTTAAAACAGGGACATCATGAAATTTGCAGCCAAACGGATGGAACAAGAAAAAAAAATCATCTTGAATGAGGTAACCTGGACCTAAAAGGACGTGAATGGTATGTATTCTTATAAGTGAATATTAACCATAAAGTACAGGATACCCATGCTACATCCACAGACCTAAAAAACTAAATACAAAGGAGGAGCCAAGAGAGGATGCTTGGATATTAATTAGAGGGGGAAATAAAATAGTTGTGGGTAGGTAGAGGGAGGCAACTGGGTGCTAGAAGCGGATCAGGAGGGGAACAAGGTTAGAGGTGGGAATCAGGTGTTTTTGAGAGATGCGCAGAGAGGATCGGGAGAGTGAATGGGAATCCGTGGCAGGGGTGTGTGTATGCGTGTATGTGTGTGTGTGCACACGTGCGTGTGTGCGTGCGTGCGTGCGCGCGTGTGTGTGTGTGTGTGTGTGTTATCTCTAGGATGTGCCAGAGACCTGGGATGGGGGAGTCTCTAAGAGGTCTCTGAGGGTGACTCTAGCAAGGCAAATTCTCATTTTTTCTTTCATCATCTCCTCCCACCTCTCTCATTCACTCTTACTTTCATTTCCATTCTTCTGTCTAGGCATGCACATGCTGTGGTAGCCAGAGGGTAACCTCAGGTTTCATTACTCAGGTATCATCTACTCTTTTTTTGTTTGTGTGTAGGACAGTATAAATGTGGTCTATGCATGTGTGCCCATGTATGTAGCTGTGCTTGTCTGTGCATGCATGTGCAGATGCCAGAGGTCAATGTCTGGTGTTCTCTGTTGTCCTTCACATCTTTTGGCCACACTTGACTTTCTTCTGGCATACTGACTTTGAAACATAGCCTTCATGTAAGATGGATCGTTACTTTTAAATTCTAGGATGTGATTGATAATCTTAAATTTTTAGAGCCAGATGTCCTGATTCATTTAAAATAATATTTTATCATATAGTTTTCATAATTTCATATATAAATACAATGTATCTACAACTTCATGTCTTCATTTTTTTTTTATAACCCACAGAATCCACTTAGTATGTTCATAAATGTAGGGCCATTCACAACCATGGGCAATCTTACTATCACTATTTTGGCTAGACTGACTTGCCAGAGAGCCCCTGAGTTCTTCCTCTTTCTGCATATCCCAGAGCTGGGTTATAAGGTGTGTATCATGCCTGGCTTTTACATGAATATTGGGAGATAGAATTCAAGTGTATGGGAAGTGTTTTACTGACTGAGCCAGAAGGCCTTTGGAGGCTGTAGCTAAAGTCTGATACCTTGACTTTTCATGCATCACCAAGACTATTTATTCCTAATTGCATGCGGCAGCAATTGGCACCTTGTTAGCTCATATCTAGTGTATCATGTTGTGTTGCAAAGGATTATGCAAGAAGAAGAAAGGTGGTAGATAGCAAAATCAAGTTTTCAGAATGAAAATGAAGATTTGATGCACCCAGTCTTCATCACCCTCGTGAGGGCTTATAGGATTCTGATTATTAAATTATAGCTGGGGGATTATTGACAGTGTAGGAAGAGAGAACCTCCCCTCTGAAATAAGACAAATGCTTTCTGTCACTCTCATGATTCACGTAAAAGGCATGGAGAGCTCAATTCTAAGGATAAAATAACTTGGTGGTGCTTGTGAATGAAGTTGCTGCTAGAGAAATGTCATCATTTGGTAGGAAAATAAGTCAAGGACACCTAGATGCCTTTCCCCAGGTTACCAAGGATGTTTCCCATGCCTCCAGCTTTGCACAATTATTGTGAAAATTGTAATAACAATAGCTATCACAATTGGACAAAAACGTTAGCAGATACTATTTCAGAAAGACTGTAGCATCCACTCAAAGAAAGTTTGCTGTGTGAATTGGAATGCTTGACTAAAAGAGAATATATCCATAGGGTTGGCTCCTCACAGCAGGATCCTTTATTATAATTTAGGGTGCTTCTGTAGTTTCCTGGCAGAATGTTTAGGCATAAGAGAGGTTCAATGGTACTGACAGAACATGGCCAACGTCATCACTTGAGTTATGAGATCTGGTTCTTCCAGATTATCTCCTGTCATTTTAGGGTCACTGGTTCCTGAGAATCTGAGTGGTTAATATTGGGCTCTACCGCAGTCAGTACAGCTGTCTTTGGCTTGTATATGTTTGCAGCCACTCTGGGATCTTTGTTAGGAAGACAAACCTAACAAGTTTTTGCTTCTTGACTATGCAACCTAAAGAAAATGCTGAGTGAGAATCACCAGCTAAGCTGTGTCTGAATCTCTGGACCTTTCACACTGTCAGACACATACATGTTTGTCTTTGCTCTAGTTTGGTAAAATTTGGAGGTGACTTGTTTGTAGGAGCAGATGGATGAAACATTTATGTCACATTTTATCGATAAGACTTGTTGATTCTGCAGTTGAAGTATTAGCTAACTATCACTATTTTTTCTTTACCTACACTGTTCTTGCTCTTAGACCTTTATCAACTCTTTTCCAGATCTTTCTTGTCACTTCCTGTTGCAGGTAATATTTAATGCGGCAGCACCCGATCTGTCTTGTGTGTTACAGAGCTGTCATGTTCCCAACTAGGCTAGGCCTGAGGCCACAAGCGGCTGCGTGTTCTCACCGCTGCTTGGCTCAGGCCACCGGCTCAGGCAGCCAAAGACACCGGCCCTGCCATCCGCGAGATGCCAGCATGGGAGATGGCTCCGCCAATCTTCCATGCTGTCTCCACAAGGCTGAGCTGAGCCTAGACAATCCCTCCATCCACGTGGCATCTGGTAGAAATGAGACTCTAATGTTTAAAGATTATCCAATAGCTTTATATATTTGGTAATGCTCAAATAACAAGATGCCCACACAATTAGAAGTGTTAACCAATTAACTAACCTAGACATATGTTGTTACCCAGGACTGCTCTGGATACATACATGGCTCTCCATGGCTTCTATGTCTCCCTTCCAGCTCCTTCTCTTCCTCTCCTTACTCCTCCCACATTAGCTCCTCCCAACTTGTGGAGAAAATATCCTGCTACAACTCCCTATTGGTTTTCTTGCCTGTAGTTATCTCCTTTCCTTACCTCTACTCCATCCTTTGTATTGCCATTTATACTGAAAAAAAAAAATTTAATGCTATTATTCTCCTATGTCAGTCAGAATAGCCTGTAGTTTTATTGCAGCAATAAAACAACCTGAAGATCAAAGTGACTAAGACCAACAAGGCCACTGTCACTCCTCAGGAGGGCTCTGCTCATGCTAGTTATTCACTCAGGAAATATCATAACATTCTTGACATTGGTCATTGGCTAAAAGTGAATGAGACATGACAGATCTCTCACTGGTTCGTAAATGTACATAGAGAGGTGACCCATGTCCTTTTATTCACATTCAGATGACCCAAACAAGACATATGGTCGCTTCTAACTTTACATGGACAAATAATTCCATCTGAGATTCAAGCATTTCATGTTGAAACTTTTAACTGGGACTGCCTCAGTTCTAGCTGCAACCCTTGGCTCTGTGCAGAGCATGTCAGCCTCTTTGTGACTGTAAATGTCTGCACTGTTGTCTGCTACCATTCTCTTTCCATCAAATGATCCTCAAATTACTTTGAATTGTTCGCCTTTCTAGAAGAACTTTGTATGTATTCCCTCCAATAATTCGCATGTATTAATATGCTAGTGTGTGTGTGTGTGTGTGTGTGTGTGTGTGTGTGTGTGTGTGTGCGTGCCCAAGGGAGAATTTTCCTTTCCAATGCCTGTTAAAAATCAGGATGTTTGGGTCTAGACAGCTCAGTGGGTAAGAGCACTGGATGTTCTTTCAGAAGACCTGATTTGATTTCTAGCATTCATTTGATTCCCAGAACCACGTGGTGGCTCACAGCAATCTGCAACGCCAGTGCTAGGGGATCTGATGCCCTCTTATGGCCTCTGTAGACAACACATTCATATAGTACAGAGACAAACAAACATGCAGGCCAAACACCCATACACATAATAAAACAATAATACAAAAATCAGGATTGTTACTTAGGAAAAGTATCTCTTAAGATAATTGTCTCCCTAGTAATACCAGACCAATAAAAATTTAAGTGCAGAATCTGTGTGGTACTATGATATTCTTCTAACTCAGAGTATATCGATTATATATTGACCTGATAATATTTTGTGTATATTTTGCTGCATAAAATATATTGTTTAAGTGAATCTCAATCTTACTAATACCTCTCTCTCTCTCTCTCTCTCTCTCTCTCTCTCTCTCTCTCTCTGTCTCTCTCTTTCTTTTTCCAAATAGTGTCTTACTATGTAATCCTAGGTTGTCTGGGATTTGCTATGTAGACCAGGCTGGGCTGCCATGTAATGAATAGTTTCTTAGGCTATAAATGAGCATCTTTGGTGAACATTTGTCTCTGAAGAGTTGGTGAGACTTGAGCTGAATCTCAACTGGGCCTCTATAGAGCCATCTGTATGACTTGCCTGAGTCCAGCAGTCAAAGAGGGTCACATAGGCTTTCATTCTTAAAGTGCTAATAATTCACCAGAAGACAGACTTCATATGCCTTCTAAGGAAATAATGGTCCTTTCAATCATGTCAGGAAGGGGAGAAGAGAGGAAATCAATCATGAGACTATCATTTTACACTCAAAGGACATCTTATGGTCCTAGTTCTTAATATCTGTCATGACCAGTCTTTATTGTCAGCTTGACTGAATTTGGAATGATTGAGGAAAAACATATTGATGTGTGACTTCGAGGGAATTGCCCAAAGAGGTTTAACCTGAATGTTGGTACTGTTAACACCATGGAATGGGTTAACAGCTGAATAAAAGGGAAAAGTGAGAAGTGATCTGAGCACTGTCATCCATCTCTCTGTGCTTCTTGACTATAGATGCTGTCTCTTGCTCCTGCCATGACTGTATCCCCTCAGACTGTGAGCCACAACAAACCTTCCCCCATATAGGTTGCTTTTTATCAGGTATTTTGTTCACAGTAAGAAAACCAAACAATATCTACAGCTAAATGAACACCATCAGTGGTCAGTATCTATAGTAGGTTTGTTCTGTCTCTTTGTTTCTGTGGTTCTACTGTGTGACCAACTACAAACAATAGCCATACACACTATTCCTGTCCCTTGTTAGTTCAGTCCTGTCTGATACCCATCTTTCCTGTGCAAACCAGCTTTTGCTTTCATCTCAGGTTTCCAGTTACAGAATATACCTCAAATGAGGAATTCTGCTTTTAATGAAAGAGAGGACTCACAAAGATTTTGACCTCCTGTTTTTCCTTTTTATCTACTTCTAGTTTTAATCCTCTTATATTTTTTAAATTTAAAAAAATAACTGAAACCAATAATGAGCACTATTTAAAAATATCAGAGTAAGGCATTTTTTTTTGCCATGGCAGATTATTGAAACCATTATTATTATTATTATTTTTTCAATTAGAAATAAACTAGCTGAATAGAATTAGTTCTGAGAAATAGGTCTACACCTTTTAAAGTTCCCACATCCTTCACTTAAGTGCCTGAGAATAGACTATTTCAGGATAAAAGCACTGGCCTCATGTTCTCTTGCTCTTTCCTTGTCTCCTCTGCTATTCTCAGTGCTTGATACATTTCAGACTGGCAGCAAGATGGCGGCTGTAATACCAGGCAATGTTGAGTATAAAGGCCAATTCACAGTCTTCCACTGATTCTATTCATAGGGAAAGATACTTCTAGACATCTTCTTGTATCCTATTGTCCATCACTAGTTTATATACTGGGTGTGAACCAACCATTCTGTTATGATTTGAATGATATATGCTTCCATAGACTCTGGATTCACAGTTGGATGAGATGTTTGGGGAGGCTCTGGAGCCATGATCTTGCTGAAGGAAGTGTGCCAACTGGAAGTGCTTTTCCCAGCATGCTCTTTTTGCTCCCTGCTTGTGGTTTATGGTGTGAGCTCTTAGTTCTCTGCTTCAGTCGCCATGCCGACTGCTGCTATTCTTCCTTGCCATGATGGTGATGGACTCTTACCCTTCTGGAATTATAAGCAAAACAAATCCTTCTAAAAGTTGTCTTGGTCATGGTGTTTTATCACAGCAAAAGTAAAGTAACAAATTAACATTCCAAAGGCATGATATGATATGTTATCCTTAGTTGGATCGCTGTTAACTGGGCGAGTGGCCTGCCCCAAGATACTTGGATGAGTGACACCTGAACAAAACTGTGGCTCGTTTAAGAATTAACATGGGGGTAGTGCTTTGTAGGTAATGAATCACGGTCTTTATGTAAAGCTAGGATGCTCAACACAGTGGAGATGACAGTAGTTACTTCAAAGTGAGGCTATTAACATGAAGGAGCTCTAGCATAAGTTACTGAATGGTCAGGGTAGGTAAGAAGCTACAGTGAGTTAATACCACTGACTGCACAGTACAGCACCTTGGTCAAGAATCTGTGTATGAACAGGACCAATGTGCTGCTGTTCTGCTGGTGAGCTTCTGCATCTACAGGGAAAACGGGTGTTTTGGAGCAGAGTTAGAAAAGCGTCGAGAAGAAACAAACTCATGCTCTTCCCTCTATACACAAGTGTTTCTTCAGCTAAGTGAGTCCTCACGGAAGATAAACTCTGAGTCAGATGTTCACATGCAAGCAGTAGATCAAAAATTAGCCTTTTGCTGTGTGGAGCAGCCTGTGGTAGTGCCAGTCACGTTAAATTTATTGTTTATTCATAGTAACAGTAGGAACTAACAGGGTGAGAACAGAAGATGAAAAGGGCTCCAGACCACAGTCTCCCTTGGGAATAAGTGGGAAGTTCTGGAAATTCTTGATTATTCAGAGCAGAGAGTAAGATTATAGCTCACTGAAACTGGCAGCAAGAGTTTCTTTTAGCAGCTTTGACTTGCAGGTGATCATGGTGTATGGAAAAGTCTGTCCTTACAACTGGAAACCCCTCCAGTTTTCTCTCTGGACTCTACTCCCATACAATTGCCTACACTGCTCCTTTTTAGAATACCTTTTGATGTCTTATTTATCTGACAAATTTATTAATTTATGTGAAACTTTGGGGCCCTACCCCAGAATGATTTCCTGCCACTGAACTGACTGAAGTGTTTTGTTGTCTTCAGAATTTCCCCGTTCTCAGAAGTTACTGCTCACCAGGAGGATGACAAACGATTCCAGGTTGCCAGGGCTGCCGCTGGGAGGAAGTGTGTCCAAGGGTGCAGGGTTTCAGTGCTAAAAATCACATAAATACAAGGGAAAGTTGGATTAACTCATAATTTTAGGCTACCAGCCACTTAAGAGTCAGAAGGGAAGAAAGCTAACAGGATGAGGATGCAAGAAGCAATGGGTGAGAGAGCTGTGAAGAGGTAGGGATGTTTTCTAAACCTTTCATACTTCATAGGCATCCATTCACCTGTTCGTCTGTCCATCTATCCATTGATCTGTCCATTCATACATCATTTGATAATCACCATCCTGGGCTATCAGCCTTAAGGAATCTCGGTGTTGGCTTTATCATGCCGGGAACTGACTTTAGACTTCTCCCTGCCCTTTATCTTTCTCACAGTCCATGTGTCTGCTGGGCTGGGGAATCTTGGTAGACATGCAAAGCAGTCTTGGTAATGGAATTGTCATCAGAATTGTAACAAGTTTCAGGATAGTTTCATAACCTCATTGCTCCGAGATTCCCAGGCCAACTTCAATTCATCTTTGGCTTGAACGCAATTGTGTTGTGTAGTATGAAAGATAAATTATTCTTTGGCTTAACCTTTCACCTTGTTTTTTTATTGGATATTTTATGTATTTAAGTTTCAAATGTTATCCCCTTTTATAGTTTCCCTCTGAAATTTCCTATCTCATCCCCCCTTCCCCTGCTTCTATGAGGATACTCCTCCTCCCATCTACCCTCTCCCACCTCACCACTCTGGCATTCCCTTACACTGGGGAATTGAGCCTTCACAGGACCAAAGGACTCTCCTCCTATTAGTGCCAGACAATGGCATCCTCTGTTACATATATGGCTGGAGCCATGGGTCCCTCCATGTGTACTCTTTGGTTGGTGGTTTAGTCCCTGGGAGCTCTAGGGGGTCTGGTCAGTTGATATTGTTGTTTTTCCTATGGGGTTGCAAACCTCTTCAGTTTCTTCAGCCATTTCTCTAATTCCTCCATTGGGAACCCTATACTCAGTCCAATGGTTGGCTGTGAGAATCTACCTCCATATTAGTCAGGCTCTGGCAAAGTCTCTCAGGAGACAGTTATATCAGGCTCTTGTCAGCATGCACTTCTTGGCATCCCCAACAGTGTCTAGGTTTGGTGACTGTATATGAGGTGAATCCCCAGGTGGGGCAGTCTTTGGATGGCTTTTCCCTTCAGTGTCTGCTCCACACTTTATCTCCGTATTTTCTTCTGTGAGTATTTTGTTCCCCTTTCTAAGAGGGAGCAAAGCACCCACACTTTGGTTTTCTTTCTTCTTGAGCTTCACATGGTCTGTGAATTGTATCTTGGGTATTCCAAGCATTTGGACTAATATCCACTTATCAGTGAGTGTATACCATGCGTGTTCTTTTGTGATTGGGTTACTTCACTCAGGATATTTTCGAGTTCTATCCATTTGCCTAAGAATTTCATGAATTCATTGTTTTCAATAGCTGAGTAGTACTTCATTATGTAAACGTTCCACATTTTCTGTATCCATTTCTCTGTTGAAAGACATCTGGGTTCTTTCCAGCTTCTGGCTATTATAAATAAGACTGCTATGAACATAATGGAACATATGTCCTTGTTATATGTTGGAGCATCTTCTGGGTATATGCCCAGGAGTGGTACAGCTGGGTCCTCAGGTAATGCTATGTCCAATTTTCTGAGGAACCACCAGACTGATTTCCAGAGTGAATGTACCAGCTTGTAATTCCACCAACAATGGAGGACTGTTCTTCTTTCTCTACATCCTCTGATGTATCTACTGACACTTGAGTTTTTGATTTTAGCCACTCTGACTGGTGTGAGATGGAATCTCAGGGTTGTTTTGATTTACATTCCCATGATGACTAAGGGTGCTAAACTTTGCTTTAGGTGCTTCTTGGCCATTTGATATTCCTCAGTTGAGAATTCTTTGTTTGGCTCTGTACTCTGCTTTTTAGTAGGGTTGTTTGGTTCTCTGGAGTCTAACTTCTTGAGTTCTTTGTATATATTGGATATTAACTGTAGGTGTTGGGGACCGGAGGCCCCTAGGCTGCCGGGGTCAGTCAAAGGACAGATGGCTTCCCAGAAAAGGCTCAACCTTCACAGTTCCAGTAATGTCCCAGCCCGACCTCAGAACGTTCTGATGATGAAGATAAGCAACAGGTGAGAGCCATAGATAACCGGACTAAGGACACTGGGTGGGGATGGGTGTTTTTACTTCCCTGTTTTAATTTTTTGCTTATATACTGCAAGCCTTGCCTCTAGTAAATGAGACCTTGACATCAGCTAGACTGACTCTGTCGTTCTTTGCCGCTTGGTCTCCTTTCTCTCTCCCACCCGTGTCTCTTTTAGGTGGTGGCTACTCAGGGACCCTGTAATAACTTTACCCGCTGGACGGGACATGTAGGTAACGTGGCTGGATAACTGCAGGGTTTCTCACGCCAGGTTCTAGGTAGCTGGCTGGGAGCACTCTGGGTTCCTCCATGGGGAAGTTAGGCCTGGCGGCTCACTAAAGGCCTCTGCACGACTCCTCACAGTGCTGCCCCAAACACGAGAAAGTCCTTGGGTTTCCAAAACCAGTTTATTGGCACGACTGATGGTGGATGGATCTGGATGCACCCCCCACCCCCCAACCCCCGTAAAACCCAGGGCAGTTCTGAGTTAAATAGGGAGGGAAAGAGGGGGGAGGGGCTGGGGAGGAATGCTTAATTGACTCCACCCTCTGGCCTTCAGGTACCTCATTAGTATGTAAATCTCTCTAGGGCCTGGGGCCTGTTAATCATGCCCTCTACCTGTGCCCTACATGATTGAAGGATGCAGGCTGAATAGAGATTAGACCTTGTGTCTGGAGCCTGGGTTCTGGAGGAGTGGCCAAACACCTACAACCCAAGAACCAGGATACCCTTCCACGCCTGACAATTAACCCTCTATCAGTGGGTGTAGAGCCAGCACCCCAGGTCTGCTCCGGGAAGGTGCAGGTTGAGACTGGAAGGACCCATTGCCACTGGCCAGGTGGGGGTAAAAAGTGGGGCATCACTTTTTACCTTCTTTATACTTAATTTCATGAACTAGTTACTGCTTTCAACTGGGCTTCTGAAGCTTTCTGTAGGCATCTACCTTGAGTGACACTGAAGTTTCACCTTTACTGTTGGCTGTTCCCGTAACTTAGTTCACCTCTGAGCTCTCACAAAGCTGACATTTTTTTTAATCACACAGTATTGAACAATTTATTTAGTTGTCTTTGTTCCTGGATTATAATCTTCCTTGAGGTATGACTGTGCCCGAATACCACTGAGTAGAAAGAAACTTAATAAATATCTGTTGAGTAATTGGACATGAGAATAAATGAGAAAGTGAAACTAAAGTGTTAGGAGGGTGGAGGATGGGGAGTGAAGGTGGGAGGGTGGAGAGTGGAGGGTGGAGGCTGGGAGTTGAGGGTGGAGGTGGGGGGGTTGGAGGGTGGAGGTTGGGGAGTAGGACAAACTTTTTATACAGGCTGAATAGCTGAGGGAGAAACAATGATGTTGTCTAGAACTGTCTTCACCAACTGCTTGACAGAAAGGATTCATGGAGCCTACATAGCAGAGTTATCTTTGCTGCTGCAGCATTCGACAATCCCCAGGCTAACAGAAAGTAGATGGCTTGGAGAAGCCACAGTGGGATGTGGTGGCAACCATAGGACTGTTCAAGAAACTGAAACAAACACCCTCAAATAAAAAACCTTCAGTCAAAGGTGCCAAAGTGTGAAATCACTACAAAATGAAGACACTTGAACATGCTCAAAACTCTCTGTGTTTCTAAATTTTAAAATCTGGTTTCCTTTAATTTAGCCATGAGAGATGACTGGTACAGTTTTCTGGGCCTATTCTGCTTAGGCATAGACTATAGAAAGGTGTTTGACTACAACTTGAATGCTAGTGAATGCAAATTCCAGTCACATTTCCCTGTGATCCTCTGATCTAAAGAATTACCCAAAGCTACACTCTCTAAGCAAAAGGATTTCCCATGGAAAAAAGACAGTTCACAAAGTGCAGGCTTATGTCAGAAAGGCTGTTTTCTGCTAACCTTAATACATACTTTGAAAACACAGGGGTATTAGAAGAGGGGAAAGAAAGGGCCGAGTCATGTCCTCAGAGGTGCTGGGGAATGGCTGCAAAAGCATCACAATAAGATCCAAGAGGCTAAAAGAATGCATCAACAAGAAGAGTTCACTCTGATTAGCTCAGGTCCAATGACCAGGACACCGGACACAACTGGATAAATATAGAATCCTCAGAAAAGTCATTGAAAACAAAATAGGACAGAAGTCTAGAGGCAGAGCCAGAAACTGCTAAAGGCACCAAACAAGGGAAGGTCACAAATAAAACATGAATAGCTAGAGGTCGGGAGACTGACAGGGGAATCTCATTAAAATATGCTGTGTGGATCTATGCTATCGATGCTCATTGTTACTTATGCAGACTGAATGATCTGATGTGCAGGCCAGGATGCATATTCAAAGGTGTCCATCACCATGCTAGTTAGCAGAACTTTAAAGAGTAAATAATCTTAAAGGCCAACAATGGAGAATAATTAAAGCACATTGTGCCTATATTTTCATGCTGCTGTGGACACAAGTCTCTTCATTTGTACAGTTCAATTTCATTTCTGCACACAACAGCAAAAAACCATTTTGTTGAAATGGTAGTTCATGCTTCCCCTCTGCTTTATCAACATGTACTAACTGTACCAAGTAACAGGCTTTATTACATTTTTCCCCTAAAACTTTTCCTTCTTCCCATTTGAAATAAGAAGGAAGGCTGTGTAATTCTTGTCTTCAGAGATCTGAGCAGCAAGCAGTGGTATAAATTTAGCTGCCTATCAAAATGTTACTTCTATAATCAGAAAATGAATGCTATTAAATACTATTTAATAGAATACTATTAAAGTTCTCACTTTGAACACCATGGTAAGAATTATGTGATACCATTTGACAAAAATTGTGCTCTTTCCCAGGTACTCTAACTGAAGAGCCTTTGCCACTGCTGTTGAGTATCCTGGGTTTCTGTAGCTGTCGCTCTTACTGCATAGGACAGGAGGTTGAGCGAGGCTTCTGAGCACTGAGATGCATCCAGAGGCTGCCGAACTCCTTTCAAGTACACATCTAAACCTTGATTTCCATGGAGAGCAACAATGAAGGATTAGTTTGCATATATACAATTTATGGGGAAAACCAATGCTTGTCATCATTCTATTCATAACATTTTATTAATCCCTACTCCCATGGTGATATCTTGTGGTACCTTTAGGATCATTCACACCGACTCAGAACAGGTTTAGGATAAATACATTTTGCTGCAGTCCTTTACTTTCAAATGCTAGCAGCTCTTGTAGGGTCTAAATTGTAGCTTATTAGTTATATCAGTGTTTTTTTTTTAAACTTCTCCATTTATACTGTGTATATTTTTGTCATTTTGAGACAGTCTTATGTAGCCCAGGCTAGCTTTGAATTCACTATGTAGCCAATGATGTCTTGAATCTCTATTCAACCTTCACCAAGTGCTGGCACTACAGTGGTTGGGCCCACAGCCCAAACTGCTTCATTTAAACAAAGGAGCAAGTCATTCTTCAAACTGAAACGTATATTCAGTTGAGAGGTCAGAGAAAGGAAGGTTGAAGGTCCTGGTGATGTGATCTGGCTTCAGATCTCCCAGGCCCACTCTGTCCTTCCCTGCAGGTACTCTCTGCCACTCAGGGCTCTGTAAGCACAATTAGGAAACTGCAGAGCCCAAGCCAACCATGGGAATGAACTCTGTTCTAACCAATTAAGAAACCAGATACGACACAGTAAGTACTGCTGTGGGATTAGAGAGGGAAGGAAAGGGTATATCCCTCAAGTGGAAGAGATTTGGAAGTTCCCAGGCTCCTTTCCTCTAAATTTCATCATTTATAGTTGTGTTTACTTTTATTTATTTATTTATTTATTTATTTATTTATTTATTTATTTTTTATTATGTAACATGAGAGCTAGATAAGACTGTTTCATGGAAGGTAGTATGAAATTAAATTAAGCTTAAATTTTAATATATTTCAGAGTCACTCATATATTTGAGCTACAGGAAAGAAGAAAGCTCTAGCCATGCTGACTCAGAGGGTATTAGAGTCCTAGGACACAGTTTTGGCATGACCAGTCTTTTCCTCTTATCCTGTTAAAGCCAGAATTCTCAGCATTTCTCCACATTTATTGGCCATTAGTGCTAGGGCGTTTGTGAAAGCAGGTACACTGGAGGATGGTTATGTGTATCCTCCAGTGTTGTTATGAGGCACAAGGCTTACCATACTGTCTGCGTGCATCATGGCTATTCTTGTAGTTTCAGATCATGAGCATCCAAGACAGTGGTTTAGAAAAGACTTCTGGCTGCCAGTTCAAGTCACACAAGTGCTTTTCAAACTCTGAAATCATTGATTGCCCAGACGAATTGACTGAAAGCCTTTGGTCTAGGGCTTAGGCATTGATAATACAAAAAGAATTACTATGCTAATTCTTATGTTTGGTTAGGGTTGACAGCCACTGGACTGAAACATGCTGCTCTGACAGGTTGTTCTGATTGTCAGCTAGACAGGATTTGGAATCATCTAGAAGACAAGCAACTAGCCATGCCTATGAGATATTCTGTAGAGAATGTCTGTGAGGCATTATATTGGTGAGGTTAATTAATATGGGGAAAGCACCCTAAGGTTAGGTGGGACTGTTTCCTGGTTGAGGGTCTTGGATGGTACCAAATGGACTGGTGAGCTGAGTGCTGGCTCTCATCTCCCTCTGTGTTCTGACTGGAGATGAGATGTGACCTCTGCCTCAGGCTCCTGCTGCCATGCCTCCTCTGTGAAGGACTGTGTCCTGACACCAAAATAAACCTTTTCCCCCCTAAGTTCCTTTGGTCAGCGTTATGAATTATTTTATTGCTGTTGTTTTACCACAACAGCAGTAAAGTAATTCATACATAGCAATGGTTGAGTGAGAATACCTGATGCTTAGGCAGAAGGACTGGGGGAGGCCGTGTGTGCCCACTTGGAGACAAGGGTGCATTGTTTATTGTGACTAGGTAATTGAAGGAGCAGAGGGTAGAGGTCAGAGGGTTTGGAGAGATAAGAAATCAACGATCAGACCTGTGGTATTCACGGCTCCTTACCATTTTCAGTGTTTCTTCACAAAAGTTCACCAAGCTTTACAAAATTCACATGCGCAGAGGGTATATATCCACTTAAAGGCAGTGAAGTTGAGTGTTAAGGACATCTGCTTATTCTCCCCTACTCAACCACACCTGGCAAATGGACCCTCAGTGAAATGAGCATCTCCTGGTTCCACGTGCTTTTTGTGGATGCCTCATATTCCTAAACTCCTTACCTGTGAGCTATTTCTTACCGACTTCTTAATGGTGACATCTGTAAGGATCTGGAAGAATTGGTTTTTTTTTCCCCTCTCCAAGAAAGGTATAAACAGGATAGGAGAGGCTGAGGGAAATCACTGCGGTCATTTCTGCTCTATATTGCACTATCCAGGTTTGCCCTTAGAGCTTTGAAGTACAAGCGAGGTGATGTAATCAGGGGGAATTTAGTTTTGAACCTTATATTAACAACAGATTCTAGAGCTTCGTATGTGTCTAGGCTCCCAGAAGTCAAATAAAACTTGTGAAAGGGAGATGAATGTTTTACTTGGTGGACTTCAAGCAACTTGTATTGTATTCCAGAATACCTGGGGCGGCTCAATGTTCTCAGGGTCCCATTAAGTTGCTTAGAAGAACCTGTTCGAAGGTAGACTGTGTTCTGGACGACAACAACATGCATACCTTTACTTTTCTGCTCTTTCTAGGACAACCATTCCAAATTTGATGGAGTCCTTCAGGGCTGCTGTATCGTTTTCTTGATACCCTGGCACTGTTCGGTCAGCCCAGCACGAACCGTGGTGTTTCCCTACCATTTGATATCTGTTGCAATCTTCAGTGTCATAAGAAGAATGGTTTACAGGAATCTCATAACCAAGCTTTGCATCTTTATTTGTGGCCTCACAGTTGGTTGTGTAGTTGCTCTGGATTCAAAGAATGTGAGCTAGCCTTAAACAAGGGCAGTGCTCACTGAGATGCAGCCTTCCAGGAAGGAGGTTTTGTTTCATAATGAGAGAGGTGTTCTTTTTCTTTTTAAATGAGGCTTACTTTAGTAATTTATTCTGAGACTTCAAACTACATGCACAATCCCTCAGGATGTAAAGGAATGAAGGGCAAACTATTTTACATTTTGTTTCATTTGTGGCTAGTGATAGCAATGATGTCCAGCAAGATCTCTGTGCTCCACCTTCAAGGATAGACCCAGGAAGATTGCAGAAACAGGCAATAAAATGTAAGTGCTAGACTCACTCTCTGATTCTGATCTAGGTCACTGTCATCATAGTGTTTTGAATAATTGTCAGACCTAAAAATCAAACAGCAAAGTAAGTAAAGAAGGGAGACTATAGGACTCAAATATGTTATGTGCTCGCCACAGGGCCTTTGGCAGGCCTTTCCTTCTGCTTTCCTACATCCTCACCATCCTCACCACCACAACCACCACCACCATTCACGTGTGTGTGTGTGTGTGTGTGTGTGTGTGTGTGTGTGTGTGTGTGAGAGAGAGAGAGAGAGAGAGAGGGAAAGAGAGAGAGAGAGAGCATATATGGCAAGGCACGTGTGTAGAGGTCAAAGGACAACCTTGTGGAGCTTTTTTATTGCTCCCATGGATTTGGGATTGAGCTTAGGAAAAAAACGCAAGTGCATATATAAATATAAAATTAAGTCATGATTGTCCTGGACTATGGTGATCTATTAACCCATTATGACTGATGACTGGTGTTCCTCTGGGAAAGTCATGAGCACCATGTTGTGAACACCGTGTAACATCGAAGAAAGGAGTGATGATGTAGCTACAAGCTAGGGAATACCGATGACTGGAAGCCATCTCTGAGAGCTAGGAAGAGAAAGGCAAGTTTTCTATAAGAAAAAAAGTGGCTTTGCCAATACCTTCCACAACAGAATAAACATTTGTTGTGTCACACAACCAATTTGTGTGATCTGCTACGGTAGCCCTTGGAAACCAGGGCACCATACATTAGCTCTTAGTTCAAACATTGCGTGTGGAGACTTCCAGACCTATTACCACGTGACCCAGAGCGCACCCTCCTGTTGCATGATCCTTTCCACTGATGACATTGGTCCCTTCGGTGGGACATTCAGCAATTCCTACTGCATTGTCTCCCAGTTAGATTATCTGATGGCTGAATGGATGCTCTTTGTTCCCAACAGCTTGGGTTCAGTTTGTCTTCACTAGCCACTCCTTAACTACTTACCAAGTTGAGTCAGTAAATAATGATTAAATTAGATTAAAAAATTTATTTCCAGCTTTTCAAAATTATGTGAAGGCTAATACTTTATGAACAGAAGTTTTCTTGTTAAAATCCTTTTTATTTGAGAGGAGGGATTACTTTCCTGGAATCTTGAAATCATGCCTTTTTATACATAATCATAATGTTTTTCTTCAAACAACTGAAAAAATATTTAGGCTTCCTCTTGTACAAATAATTCTCAAGTTGGAAACAGTGTAGGTTTAAATCAAGCTTTGCTTTAATTATTTGAAATCTTCACTTTCCTATATAGAATTTAATTTTGAATATATTTCTGATATTTTTCTGAAGGATTTCCCATTTATGGGATGAATGCTCTCTTTGAATACAAAATGAGCCAACAAGTTGTTGTCCTTCCTTTGTCCTTTCCTCGGAGCCTTACACCTTTCTGCTCAGCGGCTCTTGTTAGCTGTTCAGTGTTTCCTTTATGTCAGGGACCATAGTTAGAAGGAATACTTAGAGCATAAAAGTGTTGTGCCCAACTGTCTATCATGTTACTCTGAAACTTTCTCTTCTCCTTTGTGCATGTGACCTGATGCTGTTAGAAACATGGCTATTAGTCTTATTATGGAAGAATTCCTATAATCCACACAAAGATCAGTGTGTTGTTACTTTAGCTTTTGATGAATAAAATAGATGGTCTTCTTGATGACCTCATGTGATCTTTGTGTGATTTTTGAACGTTTGGATGAGAATTTGCTCATGGTGAGGATGTTTGAAGTTTGTTGAGGACCATTGGGAAGGGACCATTGGGCCTGTTGGGTCAATACCGATGGAGACGGGGAACTTGAAGTCTCAGTGTCTTCAGTTGTAAAATGGAAATACTACTTCACTGTATGGCTAATGTGATAATTTTGACAACATGTGTGAAAATTCTTGTCCATACAATTGCTTTGTGGTTATGAATCAAATCTAAAGTTAGTCAGATATAAATATATGTAAACTTTTGTAATGTCTTGTCACTTAATAAACAATTTGGACATGATCTATTACATGAGATTTAAAATAACTTTTAAAAGATCGTTTTGACTTTTAAAAAACTTTTTGTTAATTCTTTGTGGATTTCACATCATGCACCACAGTCTCACCTGTCTCCTTCTACCCGCCCTCCATCCTTGCAACTTCCCCCAACCGGGAAATAAAATCTCACAAAAACCAAGCATGCAAGCAAACGAATAACCAAACAACCAAAACAAAGCATAGGATCGCCTCGTGGAAGCTGCCGTGTGTCACAGTGTGTCTGTCTCACAGTATATCCTTTTGTTCACACATCTCCACTTGCAAATGTTCATTGGTTTAGTTAGAGATCTCTGGCTTCTGTGACACCATCAATATTGGATCCTCACTGGGATCCCTCCTGGTTATCCTGTTGTTGGCTTGTGTCATGGAGATCCTATAGTTTGAATTGGCAGGACCCTCCCTTTTAAGTATCTCAACAGTTAATAACTGTTATAGATTTTGGGGTGGGCCAATTCAAAGCCCTGGATTTGGGCCAGGGTGGCACAGAAGCCAGTGAGGGGCTGGGTCAGTTCTGCCCAGTTTCTGGACATCCACATGATTCTTGGCAACTATCCAGCCCAAGGACATCCTGCTATCTCTCATAGTAACATGCACCAGCACTGACATTGACATCACCCCCTGCTGCTACATAGCCACAGACCCAGACATGGCTTTCAGCGGCAGCACAGGTTGGAATTTCACCATGGCCTCAGGTGGCAGGCTGGCCACTCATGACAGGTTCCTCCTCTCTGCCCTTCTGTCTCCAGTTCCATCTCTCTTCATAGTGCTCAAACCGTTCTACTCGTGGCTCCCAGGGCAGGTGGGCCACATGGCTGGCAGGCCTCTGTGTGACCTCCTCTGTCTGTGATGTGTGGCATGGTGGCTTTCGAGCCTCTAGGTGTTTACAGCCACAATTGAGTGGCACGGCAGAAGGTGGGAGTGTTCTGTGAACATCTTTCCTCCCCTCCACCAGGTTGTGTTGTGGTAGGTGGGGCTCTGCGTGTCTATGCTGCTCATGCTGCAGGTAGGTCGGGTATGTGGGCATCTATTCCGGCCTGCACTGCGTGTCATGGCTCTCAGCAGGTCTCTGTCTTCTGTTTTTATTTTAAATTATGTGCATATGTATGTTTATATGTGAGTATGTGCACCATATGAGCGCAGTTCCCAGGGAGGCCAGAAGTCATTTTGGAGCTGTGGTTATAGGTAGTTATGAGATGCCTGGTATGAGCGCTGGGAACTAAACTGTCCTGCAAGGGCAGTCAGAGCTCTTAACTGCTCACCTATCTCTCCAGTCCTTATCTAATATTTAAAACAATGAACTAAATAACCGAGCAAGGCTATCAGCTATATAGATGTATGCTATATAGTTCCTGATACCAAGGCCCTCCTGGATTAATGGAAGAGACAAGCACATACATATAATTTCCATGGTAACTGCAGCAATAAAGGCATAGCTGAAAAAAATAATCACAGCAGATAGAAGCACAGAAATATTTACTATGAATTACAGATCTGCATTGTAATTTATAATGTTCATTAATTCCTCAAAACAATCCACAAAGCAGTAGTAATTATCTGAGGGCTGTGCCTAAACTCACGAAGCTGGTAAAAGGTAAAAGTGGGATTAAAGTCTGGGCTTATTCCATCCTGTGGCCTGATTGCTCTCTTTTTCAGTTGTTTCATAGTTGTTCAGTTTTTGTGACTGTGCAACAATCCACCACAAACATAATAAGATAAAACAACAACTGTTATTTTATGTCAGTGGCCATGCAGGTGGGTTATGTATCCATGATGACTTGAAGAACAGTGGTTTGCCTCTTTGCTTGGATGAGAGCTTCTGCAGGCAGACTGACAGGTGTGTAATAGCTGATGGGTAATAGCTGCTTAGCTGGGGCCTCAACTGAGACCAGAAATCAGAACCCACATTTGGCCTCTGCTTGTGCCTGATTAAATTGTAGGCACTTTACTGTAGGATGTTTGGGTTTGAGAACCATTCTTCCACTGAGAACCAGGCAGAAACTGTATATAGTCTTTTATCTTATTCACATACACTGGAAGCTACTCAAGATTATTTCTTCCAGTTCTCCTTCTCCTTCTCCTTCTCCTTCTCCTTCTCCTTCTCCTTCTCCTTCTCCTTCTCCTTCTCCTTCTCCTTCTCCTTCT
>JANHMN010000012.1:63464466-63491966 GCA_030674055.1 Rhabdomys pumilio
CTTCTCCTTCTCCTTCTCCTTCTCCTTCTCCTTCTCCTTCTCCTTCTTCTTCTTCTTCTTCTAAAATTATTCTTCTCTTATACAACACATCTCTTCCTCCACTCCCTCCTCCATCCCTGCACCTCCCCTCTTCCCCAGATCCACTCATCCTCTATTTCCCTTCAGAAAAGAGCAGGACCCCTAGGGATAGCAACTGAGCATAGCAGAACGAATTCACCATAAGACTAGGCACAAACCCTATCAGGGCTAAATGAGGCGACCCAGTAGGAACCGTATTCTGTACGCTGTCTCTTCACTCAGGTGACTTTCAGCACAGCTTGGCAGACACATCTAGAAGCCAAGACTGTATTGGTTATTCTTCTCCTTGCTATGACAGAATAGCTAACAACAGGAAAATGAAGAAGGAAAGGTTGATTTTGACTCAAGGTAGCAGAAGCTCATCTGGCAGCTTCCCACCGTCCACTGAAGTTATGAAGTAGGGAGAGGTGATGTTGGCGATGGGCTTATTCATTTCTTTTAGCTCTCTCCGAGACTCCAGTCCATGGGACAGTATTCACCACATTCAGAATGAGGCTTTCCTGCTCAATTAAACTTTCAGAAAACACCTTCAGAGACATACCCACAAATGTGTTTCCATGGTGACTCTACATCCCGTCAAGCTGAGAAGGAAGATTATCACATCCTCCCTGTCTTGATGGGACAAGTTTCACAGTTATGGAAGAACAGCATATGGAAGGCAATGCTGTTGCACTCATCTTGGAAAGCATGATCTGCCAGGATTCTATGCTACAGGATCGAAAAGAACAGATCACAGAAGACCCCAGGAAGGAGAAGCCCTCAGATCTGAGTCTTAAAGGACAAACTAGTCAAGAATATGCACCACCGTGGCTGTGCAGCACTTGGTGGAACAGTTGTGAGTACAATCTTCTATGTTGTTATGGAATGTTCAGATTTAGGAGAAAGTGACTATTTGAAAATGAAAACATCATTTATAAACACAAGTCATGTTGTGTTAAAGCATTCCATTCTATTTTATAGTCAGATCTCATACTAAACTAATGTTTAACTATGATGTGGTTAAACAACCACTGATTCAAGAGACATAATTCAAATTAGTTGGTAGCAAGGAGCAAATAGATAGAGGTACAACAGAATAAGTAGTAAATAGGAATGCATGGGAGGGAGAACAAGATCTTAGGATCCCAGGCAGCAAACCGAAGGTCAGTCCCGTTTAGGACCCAGCATATACAACCTGCTAGTACTGGGGGATGACATGATTGCCTTTCAAATTAAGGGCTTTGGGTCACTCTCCGGGCAGTACCTCTCGGGATGAGAGTGTCTGTGTAGTAGTCTTCTTGTTCAAGTGATAACATGACAATGGGTTTCCAAATGACCCCTCCAACTGCTGCCCTTTGAGTGTGACCTTGTAAACAGTGGCAATACATTCCTTAAAGCACATTTCATATTCTATTACATATCTTATTTTTGTTTGGCCAAATATTCATTTATTTATCATAAAATTCAGTTTTATTGCTGGTTCTGGTTCTCACACTTTTCATCACAGTAGAAAACCTCAGTTGAGGGACCTTCCTTCTATCCTCACTCTCCTTCCATTCATCAAAAGTCCTTAGTTGCTTATGTTGAGGATAACTAGGCCATTGGGAATGCTGCCTCGGTGCAATTAAGGCTGAAAAATTTTGTGAAGAGTTAGTTGGTTTTCTTTTTCTTTTTTTCTTTTTCTAGACAGGGTTTCTCTGTGTAGCCCTGGCTGTCCTGAAACTCACTCTGTAGACCAGGCTGGCCTTGAACTCAGAAATTCGCCTGCCTCGGCCTCCCAAATGCTGGGATTAAAGGCCTGCCACCACCACTGTCCAGCAGAGTTAGTTTTTATGAGAGCAAGCTGATAGAATACGGCTGACAGCTGAATCTCTCTTATGTTCTGTCTTGCCACACAATCTTTCTCCTGCTCTTTATCTTTTTCACCTATACATGCTTGTGTCATTTGGATTCTATTCATTGTGAGGATCGCACTAGATATCAAATGAATGAGTCTACTCAATGTTAGACTTTGAGACTCTAAACATGGGTGTTGGGCCTCATCTCAGCCTTGGTTTGGGCCTTGTGGACAAACCCGAGCCTGGCTCAGGTTTCTGTGGCCTTGTGGGAGAGCCTAAGCCTGGCTAGAGTGTTGAGACCTTTTTCAGTCACTTCCATATTGGGGTGACTCAGCAAGACCTGTTTGACCCTGTCTCTGTCCCGCCGTTGCTGATGTAAAGCTTTGCCATTGGCCCTGTCAGTCACCTCATGCCCTCTGTCACCCTTCCCCACCTCCTTATGCTCCGAGTTTATTAAGCGAGAGGCTGATGCAATAAAGTTGAGTTCCTGATTGGACAGGACTCCTGGCCCCTTGTGTTTCTTTTGGACCTTCGATACTCACCATCCTGCTCAGCTCTGGAGAGACCCGGTGGGACTGGGACTGCTCTCCTCTCACCTGGATCTGCTGACAAGGAGCCAACACCCGGGAGCTAGATAAACTTTTTTTCTTAATAAAGTACTCAGGATAAAATACATTGCTATAACAATAGAAAATAGACACATAGTGTCCATAGTTATTATTTAGTCACTAGAGCTTAGAATGATATTGAGTGGTTTAGTGTTCTTATGATCATCTTGATCAGTTTCTGGGATTGGGCAGAAGTTAAGTTTGTTTCCTACACAGGCTGTGTCCATTCTGCTGAATAGCGTTTGTAAGTCAGGCTTGACAGGTTACTTTGAAGGACTCACAGATGTGTTAAACATCAGCAATGCTACTAAAAATGCCATCAGTGTTGTTTGTGGAAATGCCCAAAGGAACAATAAAAAATGCTAGCTTGTCATTTACAGCATATGTCATGTGACTCTGTAGTTCACCTGGCAGAGAGAAGGGAAGTATATGCTCTTTTTGTTTACTTTGGGTTGGGCTATATTATTTCCTTTGATCATCAGAAACAAGTAGACATAAGGTAAAAGTGCCTTATTGCTGAGCCTTTTTCTGTGGGGTGGTATTCTGCCATTGCTGTGAGGGGAACATGTCTAATTTAGCATTCTGGTCCTAGAAAGAGGGTAACAGTTATGAAAAGCACACCCAACCCAGTTGAATCTACCCCACCTAGACATTATGTCTGTATGTGACCTGTCAATGTGTAAGTTACATGGATGCTAAGGTATGGTGATTATTTGTTACTCAGGAGTAAAGAGCCATGCCATTATATTTTCTTAAAGGCCAGAAAACTTGAAATATAAAACTCAGAAAGGTAACAGCTAGCTGAACACTGACTTATCATGGACAAAGTAAGGGTAAGAGCAAGTAAGATGTGACTTGGTTAGGTTTTTGGACAATAGAGTTAAATGAACAAGGAGAAGGCTTAATAAACCAATCACAGCTATTTGAAGAATAAACTTCCAGAATGAGGCAAATGTTTTATCGATGTATAAGAGGAAACATCTAGAAGAATGCCTCCATGCTGAGCAACAAAATCTTCTTAAGTTGAGGAAAGAAATGCCTTTCTAATATATTCTGAGAAAGCCATTGGGGCTCATGTTCTGATTCTTTAAAATTTCACTGAATAAGAGAATGCAAAAAATATCATAAAAAGAACTTCTGGGCATCTTTCTGTGTTGGAGGAATCAACATGCTGGTAAAATTGAGTTTCCAAATCTATTAGGCAGATGGGCATCTATTCTTGCCCCAGTAATTTTCCTGTTGAGTAATTACATTAGGCTGTGAGGTTTAGAGAACTTAAAAGATGAAATATTGAAAATAATTTCTTGACTGAGATCAGAGTTCTTCCAAATAAGACATAAAGCCAAAACAGAATGGAACTGGAGTCTAGTTTAACAGGCTTTAGGTCAGTAAAGAATTAGAGGAAAGTCAGGTTGATCTTTTTAAAGATGATATCTATCATGAGACTTTTGCCGAATTATGGATCCATGTAGAGGGCTCACTGCTGTTATTGCTGAATGCTCTTGAAGGTTAGTAAATATTGGGCTGACTAAATGCTAGACTTACTCCCTTTCCCTTCCCCTTCCCCTTCCCCTTCCCCTTCCCCTTCCCCTTCCCCTTCCCCTTCCCCTTCCCCTTCCCCTTCCCCTTCTCCTTCCTTCTTTGCTTAGAGATCATCTTGTGTATTGTATAGATGCATCACCAATGACTTAGGCAGGAAATAAAAGGTGGGACATTGGGAGAAAAAATAATTCTGGGAAAGAAGGAGGTACCCGAGCACAGGTAACCAGACATGTGGCAGAATGTAGACTAGGATCAATGAGATATTTTAAGCCTTATCAAGTCAGAGGAGAGCCTATATATATGGCCAAGGTATTTGTAAATAGATTTTGAATGAGTCTTATTTCTGGGAATCAGTCTTAATCCCAGCATGGGTCTGGGAGGAAGAACCAGGGTCAACTTCAACATTTCCTTCCTTCCTTCCTTCCTTCCTTCCTTCCTTCCTTCCTTCCTTCCTTCCTTCCTTCCTTCTTTCCCCTCCTTTCTGTTTCTTTCAATATAAGAGTAAGATTGATTATTCTAGGGAACAGAAACTTCAAAAGAAGTTTCTGTTCCCTGGGTAAATGCAAGCTTTCAACACTCCAAGCAGCCATTGCAATCTCATCTTCAAGAAACATATTTTACTCTAAATGATCCATTTTGAAGTCTTGGTTGCAATCTCAAGTGTAGAATAGCCTGTTGGTCATAAAGGAATGGATTTTATGGGAGTGCTGCTGAGATTTCAAGGTGGGGACAATTCACAAGGGGACAAGACAGCACAGTACACCTTGTTATTTTCAGAGAAGAACATGTTCTGTCTGGTTTAACAGGGCTGGTGCTGTACATTTCCAACATTAGTAATGATCTGCCTCATAATGCTTTAAGGGTAACTTGGGTAAGCTTTTGCTGGCTTCTCACAAATGAATAGATAATCTTTGCTAGAATTTGAGCATAGATACTTAGGTGGCTTCCTACAGACTCCTTTCTGAGGTTGATTTAAGTGTAATAGTTGCCTCCTCTGACTGCGTGCTGGCTCATGCTGTCTTGAATTTTAACTTTTCAAATATAGAAAGTAGATAGAACACTGCCATTCCTAAGTGTATCTGTCAGCAACTGCATGGAGAGACTGAGTTTGAAAGTTCTTGGTGATGATCCCAGAATGTGGATTCACAGACATGAAAGGTTCCTGTATGTGAGCAAGAGGACACTTTCCTATGGTTGTCATGTAGCAAATACTTTAGCCTTCATCCACACCTTTATAAACAGATAGAGACAATGTCTGTATTTTTAAAACAACTGATGCAAAGTCATGTTGCTGAAGAAATTGGAAGTTTTTGGGATTAGGAAAAATATTTTTTAAATGACAGAAAGTTTAGAGCCAGAAAGAGAGAACATGATTGAAATTGTGTATAATTTCCAACCCAGTGAACAACGTAGACATCAGGAAACACACAGGTGATCAGCTCCTCCCTCACTTCCATTTCTGTTGCAGCAGAGAAGGGTCCCAAGAACTCTGTGAATCCCCCCTCGTTACCCATTCTGTAACACTGAAAGCTCCCTGCCTTAAAACTCTCAGAACGAATCACTCTTCAGCCACCCTACCTCAATCTTCAGGCTTGTACTTACTCCTTAGGATCTAAAGCCCGTGAAACTTTGTGTATCACCTTCTCTGGCCTAATGTCCCCACCCGTCACACTTCCAATTCTCGTATCTATTAGACTGTCCCCTTTGGGACTCTGGACCAATAGATGACTGTGTATCTCTATCCTCTTTTGCTGAAATTTGCCTTCATCTCTTTGCTCTAACAGCTGTTGCTTCTTCCTTTGCCTTCGTCTTATTCACTCTCCTTCACTCTCCTCTTTTTTTTTACACTGTCCATACTATGGGGCCAGTAGATGGGCTTAGTGTTCTCCTTATTCTTCATTGCCACTTTTAGATCATTCTTTTTGCTTTCCCTTTGCAAGCATCTTTGAAATCCAATCAGATTGTAGTTCCTATGATTTCTATTACCTCCTAGCTGCTACCTCCATCTACCCACCATTTATTAAAGGATCATGTGCCCTTTAAGGCATGGGTACTTTTTCTGTAGTTAAGAAGTCTTTAATATCAACATCAATCATATTCTGTAACCTCTGCTTTGCAATTCCTCAAGTTTGTGCCTCCAATGACCTTGTTTTCTACCCACCTTAGCCTTCTCTTCAAGGTCATCCTCCCTCCACCCCACCTTAGCCTCCTCTTCAAGGTCATTCTTCACCCCACCTTATCCTTTTCTTCAGGGTCATCCTCCACTCTACTCTAGCCTTCTCTTCAGGGTCATGCTCCACTCCACCCTAGCCTTCTCTTCAAGGTCATCCTCCACCACACTATTGCTAGTAGGTACTGCCTCATCACACTCTCATAGTCTCTGTCCGCAACCTTCTCCCCTCAAGTGACAAAACATCCTCAGCACCAACACTTACAATGTACCAACCCCACTTGTCTTCATCCCTCCTAACTTAGAGTCTGTGTTGTGTTCTAAGTTATACCATTCTCCCGCATACACAGTACATCTTAGTTTCCTGATTTGTTACTCTTCAAAATACTCTCTTAGAAAATCCTGTGTAAATCTGATTCTGCTGACTTTGTATCTGTCTGACTAGACATAACTGGAGAAAAACTTACAAGCATGCTGGCTGGAGTACCTTTAAATGCATGGTTACTAACCTTAAGCAGGTCTTTTTGCTGCTGACATTCTCATATTTTCTTGATCCATTTGAAATCTCACTCCTCTGATTTGTAATTACACATTGTTCTTGCTCTCCTCAAGCTTTTCCCACAGTCTTTACCCACTGTTTGCTGCAGTTCATCTTAACTGAAAAAGCAGAAGTAATTATCATGTCCGGCCTCACTGTATCTGTGTCCATGCATGCTGCCTGCCCTCCTGATAGGATGAACTATCCAGCTCCACCTGAAAACCACCTCCATTTTGCTAGAGTTCCCATACCCTCTCATGTAACATAGCTACTCAGGGGCACAAAAAGTTTGGTTAAAAGAGGAGAGGGGACTAGGAAACGGAAGCAGCGATCAGAATGTAAAGTGAATAAGTAAATTAATGAAAAAGATGTACTATAGAGGCTGGCATGGTGGTACATGCTTGTAATCTAGCCCCTAGGAGGAAGTAACATGTAAGCTTGAGGTTAGCCTGGTCTATTTATAGAATTATAAGCCAGCCAAGGGTACTTAGCAAGATGTTGTCTCAAAAAAAAAAAAAAAAAAAAAGAAATAAAGAAAAGAGAAGAAAAAAGAAAAACAGTATCATAGAGCCAGTAAGCTGGCCCAGCAGGTACCGATACTTGCTGCAAAGCCTGATGGCTTGAGCCTGATCCCCAACAACCCACACAGTGAAAGGAAAGAACCAACTCTGACAAGATGCCCTCTGACCTCTGCCTGTATGCCACCACATAAATGTGAAATGTAGTTGAAAAACTTAAAAAGGATGTTCCACTTTTTTAACTGACTTGGGATGATTAGCCTGTGAGTTAAGGGACTATAGCAAATTCATGACTTTGAGTTTATTGTTAGGGTGTTTTCTATATTTTATTTAGAAATAGCTGAGAGGAGTTAACAGACAACAGTCCAGGTTACCTTACATGGATAGTTGGATTTCAAAACGTCAGAAATCCATAGAATTGACGTCACAAATATTTCTATATTAATGTTCATTTTGATTAGAGACCTGTCTGCTCCTGACAGCTTCCTGTCTTGGATTCTAAGAAGAAATTTAGCATCCTTGGAGTTACTCCAGTTGTGGTGAGACAGCCACCAGGCAAGAATTGCCTCTCTCCATCTACAGACAAATTACTGTCCAGAAAAAGAGAAACTTGCAGAATAGTTGACTGATTATATCTGCCTAGACAAAGTAACCAGCCCTTAATAATTCTGCAGCACTAAAGTCTGTCAGATGAGTTTGGGCCAGAAGGCTGAAGATTTGATGCTCCAACGTTCAGTAGTATAGGGGTTGTCCAGGTGTTCAGCTGTCTCTATAAATTGGCTAAGTTTTAGAAGCTATGCTTAGTGCTTCCCATAAATTCAGTTAATTTAGTCATTCTGGATTTCTGATGGCATCGAAGACCTATAGACTCATAGCCAATCCAGGCTCTTTACCTTGAGAGAAAAGATCTGAGTGGAGGGTTCTCAGCTGACATTCATTCTAAAGTCAAGAAAAAGCCGGGTTCAAAACTAAGTGTTCTAGTCAAGAGAGACGACAGAGGTTCTGGCTAGTCAACAAAAGAATGGACTGGGTATTAAGACTATCTTGTACCTCACTGGTACAAATAGGAATAATTATGCTCTAATTGTATTCTGAGAGAAAAGCTTTATTTTAACAGGAAGGGTAATATGTAGGAGGAGCTAAGGGGGAAGGAGCACTGAGAGGAAAAGATGGAGTAAGGAGAGGAGAAGATGAAGTAGATGAGAAGCTCGGTAATGAGAGAGAAAAAGAGAGAGAAAGAGAGAGGGGGCATGGAGGCAGAAGTTCACGTGTCTCCACTAGTCAAAGATAGTTTACATAGCTAGGTTGGGTATTAGGTTACACTTCTGATTGAGCATTACTATACTTATAAAGCCCTTGATTAACATTAAAAAATTGTATAAAAGCCAAATGGAAAAGGGGGGGCATGGGATAGGGGTTTTTTGGGGAGGGGAAATGGGGAAAGGGATTGGCATCTGAAATGTAAATAAAATATCCAATAAAAAAATGTCAAGAAAAGTTACTTAGATATTCAAGTTTAATTGTTTTTTTTTTCCTCAATGGGTGATATACAATTTTTAACTTTGCATATTGTCTCTGAACTGTACTGATTGCTTTCTCTGCTATGTATAATTTCATAGTTTGAAAATTGCTGAGTATAACAAATATTTTGAAGTATTTTGGTGAAAACTTCCTTTAGTAGATAATGTTGCACTAAATTATTTTAATATCTTTATCGAATTTAGTTTAATATTATATAGTGAAAAACAAGGATGTAATTTCAATAATCCACCTGTGTCTAGTTTTCAAGTATCATTTATTGAAGAAGTTGTCCATTCTCTAATGTATTTTATGTTATTGTCAAAAAAACAGTTGGCTGTGATGATGGTTTTATTTATTTGTTTCCCCTTTCTGAGCCATCTTTCTGCTTTACTGCTCTCTATGTCTGTTTTTACGTTAATATCTCATGATTTTGCTTCTCACAACTTTGCAGCATACCTTGATGTTGGATAGTCTGGAATTCCTAGATTATTTTTGCTTAGGATTTCTTTGCCTCATCAGATTCTCTTGTGCTTTTAGGTGAAGAATTTTAAGATTTATTAAATTTTTTCTAGTGAAGCAGGTCAATAGTATTAGGTTGGGTTTGCACCTAATCTGTAAATTATATTATCATGGCTAGATTAACAGTATTCTTCTTACCTGTGAACATGGGAAATTATTCTATTTTTTGTGTCCTCATCAAATTCTTTCATTAAAGTTTTATGATTAAATAAAAACAGTTGTCTTCCAAAAAAAAAAAAAAAAGGATGTTCCACAAAGTTCATAGACCCATATGAGCTATAGTTATTTATTTATGAACATATAGGATAATGGTTAGGTAATTTATTATATAGTTAATTATTACTGTCATTATAAAGATTCTCAATGATGTCCATGACTTACCTTTTTCTTCTTATTCAGATCATTTTAGGTTTTTTTTATTATTATAAAAAGAGATTACTTCTAATTTCTTATTTCCTGTTACAAGACAGAGATAGCAAAGCTGTAGTTACTTAGCTGTGGTTCTTCATGACTGGTGTACAAACAGTATTGATTTTTTTATTGGATATTTTCTTTATTTACTTTTCAAATGTTAGCCCCTTGCCCCATCTGCTCCTGACACTCCCTATCTGGTCCTCCCTTCCCCTGCTTCTATGGGGGTGCTCCCACTCCCACCTCCCTGCTCTGGCATTTCCTTACACTGGGGCATTGAGCCTTCACAGGATCAAGGGCCTCTCCTCCTATTGATGCCCTACCAGGCCATCCTCTGCTACAGATGAAGCTGGAGCCATGGCTTGCTCCATGTGTACTCTTTGGTTGGTGGTTTAGTCCCTGGGAGCTCTGGGGGGTCTGGTTGGTTGATATGGTTTTTCGTATGAGGTTGCAAACACTTTTAGCCCCTTCAGTTCTTTCTCTAACATCTCCATTGGGAACTCCATGCTCAGTCCAATGGTTAGCTGCTAGCCAACCTCTGGATTTGTCAGGCTCTGGCAAAGCCTCTCAGGAGAGAGTACTTCTTGGCATCCACAATAGTGTCTGGATTTGGTGTCATTACATGGGATGGATCTCCAGGTGGGGCAGTCATTGAATGGCCTTTCCTTCAGTCTCTGCTCCACACTCTTCTCTCTGTATTTCCTCCCGTGAGAATTTTGTTTCCCCTTCTAAGAAGGACTGAAACATCCTCACTCCCATGATCACTGTTTCTAAAGGCTTATCAGAATGACCAAAGTATCTGAGCCTACTTCCCTATCCTAGCCCAAGGTCATTTTCATGTCTGAAGCCTACTTCCTTTTTCTAGTCTAAAATGTAGAATTTTTGTCTGAAATTACTTCTTTGTTCTGGTCTAATATTGTGGGGTGGTGGGCTGTGATGAGCAGCTGGGTGCTTGGTCGAGCAAAAGCTTGGAACCCCGGAACCTTTATCAGACAGCAGGAGTTCAGCTCTGCTCCCAGGCCCTGGTTCTTTTCATTTAGCTTCAGTCCTCCAACCCCTCCCACAGAGAAGTTTATGACCAACAGTCAGAGGAACAGGCCTCAGGCCCTAGAGAGATTTACATACTAATGAGGTACCTGAAGGCCAGAGAGTGGAGTCAATTAAGCATTCTTCCCCAGCCCCTACCCCCTCTCTCCTTCCCTATTTAACTCACGTCTGCCCTGGGTTTTGGTGGGGGTACATCCAGATCCATCCACCATCCGCCATGACATTAAAGACTGTAAAAACCAATGTACTTTCTCATGTCATTGGGACCGCGCTGTGAGTAACCTTGGAGCCACAGCAGCTGGGCCTAACTTCCAGCCTGGAGGAACCCAGAGAGTTCCCAGCCAACTACCCACAGCCTGGTGTGAGGAACCCTGTGTTCTCCAGCCACAACTATCTACATAATATTTAGATTCCTGACTGAGATTACTTCTTTGTCCTAATAGCTGGGCACCTTAAGAAGAATACAAGAGACATAGTTTCTCTTTTTAATTCTCTATCCCACAAGTTCTAAAAACTTGAGGCAAAGCAGCTTGTCCCATTTGGGATATAGTCAAGCAAAGATGGGTCAGGAACATATATGTTCAATACAGCTCCCCAGTCACCATTGTCAGGGCACTCAGCAAGCTCACTGGTCGGCATCATTCTTTGTCTCAGCAACAGTATGTCTCACCAGTCGTTTTTAAGTTCCATGGGCCTCTTCCACAATACCTTATCCTTGAGGATTATACAAAATCCCTGTAATAAATTGTTGACAAAAAGTCTTGACTGCTCAACTACAATTGCCAGACTCATTATCTGTTTTTTTCTTAATTGAATATTTTATTCATTTACCTTTCCATATTATCTCCTCTCCCATTCCCCCCAAAATCCCTTACCCCATCTCCCCTCCTCCTATTACTATGAGGGTGTGTTCCCACCATCCTCTCATTCAGCCTCCCTGCTCTCGAATTCCCCAACACTAGGGAATCCAAACTTTCAGGCACCAAGGCCATCCACTTCCATTGATGCCAGACAAGGCCACCCTCAATTACCTATAAAGGTGGAGCCATGCGTCCCTCCCTTTGTGTTCTCGGGCTGGAGATTTTAGAGTGGCTACTCCAGCTTGTTTCTTAGGACCAAATGATTGAAAAATTGTTTTCCAGTCTTTTACCCTAAGGTAGAGTCTGTCTTTGTCACTAAGGTGGGTTTCCTGTATGCAGCAAAATGCTGGGTCCTGTTTACATATTCAGTCCTTTAGCCCATGTCTTTTAATTGGAGAATTGAGTCCATTGATGTTAAGAGATGTTAAGAAACAGTGATTGTTGCTTCCTGTTATTTTTGTTATTATAGGTGGAATTATCTTTGTGTGACTATCTTCTTTTGGATTTGTTGAAAGAGGATTACTTTCTTGTTCTTTCTAGGGTATAATTTCCCTCCTTGTATTGGAGCTTTCCCTCTATTATCTTTTGTAGTGCTGAGTTTGTGAAAAGATATTGTGTAAATTTGGTTTTGTCATGGAAGATCTTGGTTTCTCCATTTATGGTAATTGAGAGTTTTGCTGAGTATAGTAGCCTGGGCTGGCATTTGTGTTCTTTTTGGGTCTGTATGACATCTGTCTAGCAACTTCTGGCTTTTATAGTATCTGCTGAAAAGTCTGGTGTAATTCTGATAGGTCTGCCTTTATATGTTACTTGGCCTTTTTCTCTTACTGCATTTAATATTCTTTCTTTGTTTTGTACACTTGGTGTTTTGATTATTATGTGACGGGAGGTATTTCTAGTCTATTTGGCGTTCTGTATGCTTTTTGTATGTTTATAGGCAACTCTTTCTTTAGGTTAGTGAAGTTTTCTTCTGTAATTTTGTTGAAGATATTTACTGGCCCTTTAAGTTGGGATTTTTTGCTCTCTTCTGTACCTATTATCCTTAGGTTTGGTCTTCTTATTGTGTACTAGATTTCCTGAATGTTTTGGGTTAGGAGCTTTTTGAATTTTGCATTTTCTTTGACTGTTGTGTAAGTATTTTTTCTATGGTATCTTCTGCACCTGAGATTCTCTCTTCTATCTCTTGTATTCTGTTATTGATGCTTGTGTGTATGATTCTTGATCTCTTTCCTCAGTTTTCTATCTCCAGGATTGTCTCTCATTGTGATTTCTTTATTGTTTTTATTTCCATTTTTAGATCCTGGATTGTTTTGTTAAAATTTTTTACCTGTTTGGTTGTGTTTTCCTGCAATTCTTTAATGGATTTTTATATTTCATCTTTAAGGGCTCCTAATTGCTTACCTGTGTTCTCCTGTATTTCTTCAAGGGAGTTATTTACATTCTTCTTAAAGTCCTCTACCATCATCATGAAATATGTTTTTAAATTTGAATCTTGCTTTTGGGTTATCCAGGACTTGCTGTGGTGGGAGAACTAGATTTTGATGATGCCAAGTAGCCTTGGTTTCTGTTGCTTAGTTTCTTGCACTTACCTCTCACCTTGTGGTTATCTCTGGTGTCAGTTGGTCTTGCTGTCTCTGACTGTAGCTTGTCCCTCCTATGAGCTTGTGACCTTGGGTGTGGAGAACTGTGTCACAGGGGTAGCTCCAGGAGGCTGATGGAGACCAGCCAGTATTGAGTTTTTTAATTCTAGATTTCTTTAATGTTACTGAATGTTATGGTTCAGAATCTGTAAGTGATAGTTTGTAATTACTCAGAATCATTACCTTTGGCTTCATTGCTGACTACCACAGATGTAAGCCTTCATCACAGATACAAAGCATGCAGAAAATGGCAATGTAACACATTGATACAAGTCTGTTAAATGAAGCATTCTGAAGCTTACTGTGGGAAGGAAAAATTAGTCTTTTTGAATATTTTTTTATCTGTAATCATGACATTTCCTAGGATGTGATTAATATCAAAGTTGAACTTGTTTACATTGCAACTAAGGAAGGAAGGCTAGAAGATACGTCTATGTGTGGGATGGTAAGGGTAGGCATACTTACTTTGGGAACTCACTTCATCACAACTCTAAACAACTGTGGGGGAGTATGGTATTGCCACATTTATTGTGGGCCAGAGAGGATATTAGCTGAAAGGGTCTACTGTATTGTAGAGCAATGATCTCAAAATTCCATAGAGAAGAAAGCCATGTGGCCATTTGAGGATTACTTGACACATGAAGTGGAGCATGTGGAAGAGGACGGGTGGCCATTCTGGGTGCCAGGAAAGAATCACATAGGAGAAGGGGGCACTATTTCACTGCTAGATGCAACATTGTATTTGAATAAAGATGGGTCAGAGAGCTCCTATAATCTGTCACTCCCAGGAGTAGTCGATAGTAAGTTAGAGTTCATTCTGTATTGAAATTAATGGATCAGAGCCATTTTTAAGAGCTTGATCTTGCATAATTCTAATAATGAAATACTTTCATGGTGAGTTGGAGGGAACCACTTACTATGGTGCCCTTGAGCATGGGACACAAAGGCATGGAGCCTGGATACTTGGGAAAAATTTAAAGTAACTCGTATCTACCATGGTACTAGAACCAAACTTGAACACCTTGCTTGATGGCACTAAAGGACATGGCTGGACCAAGAACTGGAGAAGGATGTGGAAAAATTTGAGGACAGCACTCTGAGACACAGAGCCTGGGGGGAGCCTCAGCTTTCTTACATGTGGCAGGACCGTAGTGATCAACCTTTGCTATCACCATTGACTTTTCAGAAGCATTTGACACAGTTGATTACTTCTTTTATTGAACATTTTCTTCACTTGGCTATGTCTCCTAACTTTTGAGACCCCAAGTTTCTGGTCTCTCACCCACCTTATCTCTTCTTCTCAGTCTTTGTTCATTCCAATGCATCTCTTTTGGTTCTGAATAATGTAGTCTCCTAGAGTTTAGCACTTTACCAATACTCATATTACAGGTGGTTTATGGGTTATGTATGTGCATCGTGGTGTACCTAATTTCAGGGAAACACTAAGTCTAAAACCTATAAGGTGAATATGATGGTTCTCTGTACAGTGTGAGTAACTCAGTGTAGTAGATGTCATGAGTCTTGTGGCTTAAATATTTCCATACTTCATGACAATGGATCCCTTCTTTAACTTTAGATCCACACAAATATTCATTATCTAATTTCTGATATCCCTAAGTCTCTTCATTTTGTGTTCTCTTTTCAGTAAATGGTCACTCTCATTCTAGTTGTCCAGCCTAAAAATCCATGATCATCCTCTCCCCTTTTTTCTTTTTCCTTCTACCCTTCTCTCCTCTCTCTCTCTCTCTCTCTCTCTCTCTCTCTCTCTCTCTCTCTCTGCTAGAAAATTTTATTGGCTCTACCTTCAAAATACATCTAGAATTTGACCATTCATTACTCTTCTGTCTATAAACACCATGATAAATCACTGTCATTCACTTCTCATTTTAGATTATTTTTCTAGCTGACATACACGCATCTATCCTTGATACCTTCAATCTATTCTTTTTTTTTTTTTTTTTTTGGTTTTTCGAGACAGGGTTTCTCTGTGTAGCCCTGGCTGTCCTGGAACTCACTCAGTAGACCAGGCTGGCCTCGAACTCAGAAAACCGCTTGCCTCTGCCTCCCAAGTGCTGGGATTAAAGGCGTGAGCCACCACCGCCCGGCCAATCTATTCTTTTTTAAAAAAATAATTGTGAGACATTTCACAAATTTTATGTTATTCTTGCACAGAAGCCATGCTAGTCTTCTCTGTTTCATTCATAGTATAGTTCATATGTTGCCAAAGCAAGCACAATTTTATTTATTTAATGAATTTGTGTGTGTGTGTGTGTGTGTGTGTGTGTGTGTGTAGAGTACTTGCATGGAGGTCAAAAGACAATATTTAGGCGTCAGTTCTCTCTTTTCACTGTTGGTACCTGAGATTGAACTCAGGTCATTAAGCTTGTATGAGAAGTGATTTTTACTAAGTAATCTCTCTAGCCTTTAATATATTCTTTCTTTCTTTTCTGAGTGTCTCTCTGTGAGGTCCTGATTGCCTTAAAACATACTGTGGAGATCAGGTTGGCCTTAAACTCAGAAATTCACCTCCCTTTGCCTCTCAAGTGATGGGATTAAAGGTATGTGTTAAGATTCTTACCTTCTAGCTCTCAATATATTTATTTTGGTTTTTGGCTTTTGGTTTTTGGAGGCAGAATTTTCAGCAGCCCTGAATGTTCTAGAACTTGCTCCATAAACCAGACTAGTCTGAAGTTCCAAGATCTGCCAGCTTCTGACTTCCAAGTGTTGGGATTAAAGGCATGTGCCGTTGTTACCCAGCATTTTCAATATATTCTTAAGATAGCAGTCCATAAACCGGTTAAAATTCAGGTCAGGTCATGTGACTCTGCTCAGTACCATGCTGTGGCTTATCATATCACTCAAAGTCAAATCTGAAGTTCTTTTTTTTATAATGACTGATTTTGGTTTTATTTGTATCATTGCCATTATGATCTTCTTAACGCTTTATTTTAGTTTTTAAAATTTTTTACATTTAATTTTTTACATTTTAGATGTCAACCCCTTTCCCCATTCCTCCCCCGAAACCCCTATCCTATCCCCCCCTCCTCCTTTTTGCTTTTATACCATTTTAATTATATGCAAGTGTAAGGTCAGTTTTAAGTTGAGGAACTAGCAATTCAATAGATGCAAATAGTCAAGGAACAAGCAAGACAATAAACACAAATAGTCAAAGAACTAGCAAGGCAATAAACAAAATTCCGTGATCACAGTCACTATTTCTAAATGCTTATCAGGATGACAAAAATATCTGAGCCTACTTCTCTGTTCTAGCCTAAAGTAATTTTCTTTTCCTTTCTTTTTCTTCTCTCTCTCTCTTTTTTTCAGCTGCTGTTTATTGACATTCAGGTGGGGACTATAGCAACAGGTCTGGAGATTCTGCAGAATACAAGGTGGAGAGTGGAGTGTCTACAGTGACAGCAGTGGAGTGCACAAGGAAGAGTGGGGAGGCCAAAGCTGTTGGGAAATCAAGTCAGGGCCAGGGCCAAAAGTCATCTACACTGGGACCCTGGGCCTCATGCCCTCAGCCCCTACTCTTGCTGTCTCCTGACTCAAGGCTAGGGCTGGGGATTCTCTGGACAATTTTCTACAGGAGCAAAGTACACAGAGATGATGTTGCCCTTCTGTGATAAAGTCAGAATTTCCAACCCTGCATTCCTCCTTCACCTATGGCTCAAGTTGGGCCATGAAAAATAGCTGGGCTCTAGTGCATGTTTCAGAGAAATTAATTTTCCCCGGTGTCCCAGCTCACCAGCGCCACACTCTGGCCCAGAGTGATCACTACAAGTGTTGCTGGCCTAATGAATGGGATAGGGGAGAGGAAGGGACAGGGGGTAGAAGAGGGGCTCCAGAGGGCCATCAAGGTACAGGCACTACACGCACGGTGTTGGTGAAGCCAGAGCCAGGGCACCACCCGGTCAGCACAGTGACCACATCTCCTTTCTTGAAGAAGCCTCGGGCTTTGCCAACATCCATGGCCAAGTATACATGAAGGTCAACATCCTCAGCATCCTCACACAGCACAGGGAAGATGCCACGGTACAGATGGGCCTGGCGAGCAGTCTGGGATTGAGCGTCACAGCAATGATAGGAGCCCGAGGGCAGTACCTGGCCACTTGGTGAGCACTCCTGCCAGACTTGGTGAGCAGGATAATGGCCCCACTGCAGCACTTGAAGGAGGCCTCCGCGGCGCCCATGGCGGCAGCTTCTGTGGGGTTGCTGGTAATGGGCGCCAAGGCGGAGGAGTTCCTCTATTAACTGCAGGTGGTAGATGGCAGCCTCTGCCTCTCAGGCAAGCAGGTGCTGCATGCGAACAGCCTCCAGAGGGTAATTTCCCTTGGCTGTTTCTCCCGACAGCATGATGCAGTCTGCTCCATCTAGGACTGCATTGGCCACATCACTGCCTTCAGCACGGGTGGGGCGTGGCTTCTTAATCATGCTCTCCAGCATCTGTGTGGCACAGATGACAGGCTTCCCGGCACAGTTGCATCGCCCGATCATCGTCTTCTGAGCCAGGAAGACCTTCTCTGCAGGAATCTCAATGCCCAGGTCACCACGAGCCACCATGATCCCATCGCTGGCCTCCAGAATCTCGTCAAACCTGCGGATACCTTCATGGTTCTCGATTTTGCTGATAATCTTGATGTTCTTTCCCTTCTCTCCCAGGACCTTCCTAACTTCATGCATGTCGGCTGCCTTAAGGATGAAAGACGCAAACGCCATGTCTACATCCTGTTCCACCCAAACTTCAGGTCCTGGATGTCCTTTTCTGACACGGCAGGGAGGCCCACAGCAACTCTGGGCAGGTTCACACCCTTCTTGCTGCCCAAGGAGCCACCATGCTCCACCTCTGTCACCAGGAAGTCAGTACCTTTCTCCTTCACCTGCACCGAGATGAGCCCATCGTCCATGTAGATGGTGCTGCCCACCTCCACCGCCGTGCAGATGTTCTTATAGTCCAGCCACAGGATGTTCTCGTCACTTCTCCATGTAGGTGTTGTCCAGGGTGATCTTCGGAGTGACTCCCTTCTTCAGCTCCACCTCTGCAGTGTCTCTGCCCTTGATGAGTCCAGTCCGGATCTCAGGTCCCTTTGTGTCCAGAGCCACCGCAACGGGACGGTAGAGAATGGGATCAGATGCAAAGCGTTCTGTGGCTGCATAGACGTTCTTGATGGTCTCTGCATGGTACTCATGGGTTCCATGAGAGAAATTCAGCCGAGCCACATTCATTCCAGACGTAATCATCTCTTGAGCATCTCCACAGATTGGGAAGCAGAGCCAATGGTACAAATGATGCCAGTGTTGCGGGCTGTGAGGGGTGCGAAGTCAAAGTCCAGGCGGCACATGTGATCCAGGAAGGTGTCAGCTATGGCTGCATGGAGCTGCTGGGTCTGAATGAAGGCAGTCCCTGCTTCGCTGTGTGACTTCGGCATGGTTCCTGAAGTCCTTGGGCGTACTTTGGATTCTGCTGCGGTACCTACAGCAGATGTCTGTTGAGTCAGGATGCTGCTGTGCCCAAAGTCATTTTCATGTCTGAAGCCTACTTCTTTGTTCTAGCCTAAGATTTAGATTCCTGACTAAAATTACTTCTTTGTTCAAGCCTAATGTCAAATTCCTGCCTGATACTCATTTTCTTGTCCTTGGCCAATGTCATATTCTTGCCAAACAGCCTATTTCCTTGTCCTTGGCCAATGTCAGATTCTTGCCAAGCAGCTCCAAAAGCTCTCCACCTCTTCCTGCTTTTTTATTTCATAAACAAGACTGAGCCTGTTTTAGGTCGGTCTGCCAAGAATGCCTTCCTTACCCTTATGCATTATCAAAAACAATGCACTTCTGTTTTAGGTTGTTTAAAAAAATAATTATTTGAGAATTTCACTCAATGTATTTTGATCATATTCATGTCCTCTGCCCCAACTCCTCCTGAATCCTCTCACTTTCCTCCTACTAACTTCAAGTCCTCCTCCTCCTCCTCTTCTTTTTCTTCTTCTTTCTCTTCTTCTTCTCATCAGCTTATCTCAGAGCGGGTCTTTGAGCTTATCAGAAAGTGGTTCGTTATCCCCATAGCATGCATACCACTATTGTATCAAAGGGAATATCTTGTCAGGTCCGTTGTTATTGTAGCTTTCAGAGTTCAAAGCTTGGTGGCTCCCAAGGTTCTTCTTAATCTGGTTTTTGCCACCTGTCTCACCAGGCCACTTTGAACATAATGGTTTAACTGTGGTTCTGGAACATGGCAAGATGGCTTCTGTCCACAGCCTTGTCACCCATCCCCCAAGTTTGGATTGCTTTCCTCATAAGTGTCATTATGAACTTAGCATCACAGATCAGTTGCCATCGTATTATCGAGGATCTGACAGCAAACATCTCTCTTTCAGAGTGTCTCTCTCGAGGTTCCTTTCCCTTCTTATTTAAGCCACAGTACTGTTATCATCAGACACATTTTACTTAAAAATTTCAGTTATTACCTTACTACCCACTAGATTTTTTTTATGATTTTTCACTTTTTTTTGTCATGTCAGGCATAAGCTGAACATGCAGGAAATGTTCATGTGTACATCACAGCTATTCACAGTATTTGCTCAAGTATTGGAGAAATGTTTCTCTCTTAGCTCACAAATATATGAACCTTTCTCATAGACATCTAAGTGGTCCACAGGACCAGTGGATGCTATCATACACAATGTGACTTATTTTAGTTTTCCTTACTTTCCCAAGTGGCTGGTATGATAAAGACACTATATCATTGGTTCAAAACTCAGTCTTTTACCACCATGTATCTTCCTCTCCTTCCTCTTCTGCTTTCCTCTCTTCCTTCTCTTATCCTAACTATAAAGGCTAGTGGACAAATGTTCACTCCTGTACTAAGTTAAATACCGTCCATCAAAAATTCATGTTTATGCAGAAGCTGGAATATTTGGTCTTTGTTGATGTGATCAACTTATTACAAGATAATACTGAATTAGAGTGGGTTCTCAGTCCAAAATAGTGTATGCACTTACAGTAAGGAGTGTTTGGACGCAAAGACACAATTATGAAAGAAGGCCACAAGTCAGAGACAGAGTTTCTGTGTCACAAGCCAGTCAGCACTAAGGATTGATGACAACAACTAGAAGCTAGAAGAGGTGAACACAAGTCCTATCTAAGGTCTCAGAGTTCCCAAGGGCTTAACAAACTCTTGATTTTGATATCTCAACTCTAGGACATAAGAGAACAAATTTTTGTTATTTTAAGCCAGTAATTCATAGCAACTTATTCTGGAAGTCTCCCAGAATTCATCCTCCAACTCTTCCCTCACATCTTATACTACTTGGAAATTCTGAGACCCCAGTTATCTCATTGATTTGAAAACAATTATTATTTTCCCATCACCCATTGTCTTCTGCCTCTGACACATATGTAACACTTCAGGTTTTTGCTTTCATTTTTCTCTTATCTTTATATTTTGTTTCAAAACTGTTCAACCTAGGTATGAGCATACTCATTTCCTAGTCAGAAATCTTTAATAAAAGGAACTCTCATATAGTATGGGAGAACTGTGGTTTCCACATGGAGAAGGTTCAGAAGCAGGAGCCAACATGTTTTCCAAATCAGCTAATGTATTTGTCTACCAGAGCAATCAGTAAGATGCATGTTAACAGCTTTGGTTTTTAGGAGGCTTGAAGCAGAGGTCTGGGAAGAGGTCTTTCAGTGATGTGTGGTGTGGGTCTTAAGATGCATCTTTGTGGTGATAGAATTGTAACTGATTCCTTTGAAGGGAGGTGGAAATGGCTCGCTGGAAGCCTTCAACTATTGCCTAGTTTCTCAATTAATCAGTCAGCCTCACTCTTTAAATCTCTCCTTGCTGGGACTGGAATGAAGAGAGTCTTTAAAAAGAGATCTGCCAAAGAGGCACTAGCTTTTGCAGTGTAAAGAGCTGGCAACATATCGGGGATTTGTTCATTTTCCCCTCTCATATTCCAGCATGTTCCACCCACCCCACCAAAATAAATTTTGCCACTGGCATTTTTTTCTTTTTCGTAGATTCTCTTTTTGATTTATTCTTCCAACTGTCAAGCTGTTTGATTCCCCCTTTCCTTTTGCTTTCTGAATTATTTCAGGGTTATAACCAAAGAGGGATGCGGGATTAACTTGGCACCACACATCTGTGCTGCATAAGGAGAACCCTTTTAAACATCAGTCATAATTTTCTTGCCACAAACTGCAACAAGCACCAGGACGGGTCTGACTTCCCTGCTGAGGTGAAGTAGAGCCGAGTGTTCTTCTATGTGGGAAGAGAGCTGCTGGCTTGACTAAGAACGTTGAGTTTTGATTGGACCTAGGCTTTCTAGACTTTCTGACAGGAAACAGCTTGAATTGTTTTCTCAGGCTATTTGACCAAGGACTCTGAGGGATTCAAGATGAATGAAGAAAACCTGTAAAATAACAAGGTGAAAACTGGCAGGATGTATATATGATTAGGCTTAGGAATCCAACAGATCTGATGTGTGGGTTTAGGTGCCTTGGCAGCATGGGGACAAGAAGAGAAAACAAAACATAACAAATTTAGCATTAGTGAAGGCTTTTTATTATGTCTTCTCTCATATATGTCTTCCCTTATATCTTCACATCTTAACAACGGAGAGAGAACTTAGTGGGACTCATGTGATCTAGAGTTAATTATAAAGACAAAGGCCGGGGAATTGCTTTGCAGTAGATTGACCCTAAAAATGTTCTCAGGATTCCATCTCTCTCCTTGTTTCCAAACACATTTGCAGTTTCATTTTGCAGCTACTCCCAGAGTAACCTCACCAAGTTCATTATTCTGTTCTCTGAATCAGGCCTTACATTTTGCTTTGCTCTGAGTAGAATATGATGCACATGGCTGCATTACTGTTAGGTCTAGGCTTCATGAACCTCAGCATGTTTCTTGGACTCTTGCTTCTGCCATCTGATCAAGCCCCAGCTTACCTGTTGAGTGATGAGAGTGGAATGCCATTGACTAGCCAGCTCTCAGCTGACCAGGCACTCGGCTGCATGTGCATATATAAACTCAACGGAGGCCTGTTAACCTGGCCTAGACAAGCTGAGAAAGTGAAGAAGTTAGACTTACTTGTAGACATGTGACCTATAGTAATTGTGTTTTATTTAAATATGTAGTTCTTGATTTGTTATATAGTAATGGCTAACTGATACTACTTCGAAAGAATATCCTTATTAGACAGCAAGTAATGAGTTGGGGGTATAATAGCTCTCTCTGCAGACTGTGGACTTTGGAGGTTCTGAAAAAGCCTACAATCCAGAAGACTGTCATAGCCAGCTAATCTGATAATATAAAAAGGAAAAGTGGCTGTGCAGAGAATGTCCTATACTGCTTGCTTGTAGAAGTGAAAGATGTTTATTTCTGATAGCACCAGTGTGGCCCATATATTAGAATTGACAAGAAAACTAACTAGGACACTGTTAGAAGAAACAGGGCCCCAAGGAGAGTGGTAGTAGGTGGCTGGACATTAGATGTCAAGGAAATTGGTCACTGGAAAGGTCTATGGTGAACCTACTGATATCTCATGGCAGAGGGTCCAGGAGCACCAAGGCCAAGATACAATAGTAGTCCTCTAGTAAGAGAGTTATTCTCCCCTGTCACATTACTCTCTGCTCTTCAGCTCTGGAGTGTTGGAATGCTCTGTTAAAATGGCGCCTCATTGTGGGAGAACTAGTCAGGTAAATGTAGAAATGGTACCCTGTTTTCTTCATCCTCTGCTCCTTCCCAAGCAAACTATAAACTCCCATTGTTACTTGCACTTTGGATACAATATATGGTTTAACATTCAAGCCGTTTTACTATTTTCTCAAACCAAAATGAAAATAAAAATAAAGGAGAAAGAGGAGAGAGGCCAAAGTTATCAGCTGGGTGATCAAGAAATGCAGCTTGCAAAATGCCATTTGAGATGCTCCCACTGCTCCAGACAACTTTAAGAGAAAGAGAGACACTCATGAAATATAAAAGCAGATAAGTCGATTTTGCTTTTTGATATAAGAAACACATTCCTGGGACAATGTATCAGCTCTATGTGGCAGTTTTCTACCCGAGGTGACAAATAGAATCTGAAAATGTTTATACCAAAATGAAAAAAAAAATCTAATAATTCCAAGTTACGTGCAAGCAGTGGGACTGTAATGTATCTGTGAAATATGATCTTGGTAAGGAATAGGAAGAACTTATGCTCTAGAGTCAGACAGACTTGAGTTTTCATTTACGAGCTGTGACCCCATAAGGAAGTATATTTAAACCCTTGGGCCTTCAGTCTCCTCATCTGGAAAAGAGAGTTAACAAAATCTGTTGTGTATGGGTGAACTGAATGAGATAATAACACTGAAAGTAACTAGTTGTGTGCCTGGTTATAGTCAATGCTCAACTAAGGATACTTTAAGTTCTACTTAATATAATTTGGCAGTTACTTGACTTCAGCATTATATGGGCACACTGTATCTTATGGGCTATTTGATTAAAGAGAGGTATAGTGGGTGGAGACAATTCAGCTTGTGAAGTGTTTGCTGTACAAGCACAGGAACATGAGTTTCAGCTCAGAGTCTACATTAAAAAAAAGCAGGCATGGTGACAAACCTGTTATCCTAGTGTTGGGGTGGCCTGCTTGCCTGACAGCTATTGTACTTGGTGAGTTTTAGACCAGTGCGAGATCCTGTATCAAGCAAGCAAGCAAACAAGCAAACAAATAAACAAAACCAGAAAGACAAAACCGAAATAAGACAGAAGCCTCCCAAGAACGACATGTTTAACTCTGGCCTCCACATGCATCCTCACATAGATGTGCACCGTCAGTCTGTACTTTTCTTAGATGAAATCCAGGCACAATGCTGTATGTGATTATTTTCACTTGCTGTCACTAGTCATAGGCTCATGACAAGTAGGGATACAGGAGGACCATACACCATAAAAGCCATGTAAGAGAGGACAGGAAGTTGGATGCAATAGGTCTCTGTTATAACTTGCTAATACTTCTAAGTGAAGTCTGCTTCGTAAAGAAGGCTCCAGTGCTGCAATCTGAGAGACAAGCCTTCGGGGGCTGGCAGGATGACTCAGTGGATAAAGACCCCTGCTGTACAAGCCAGACCACTGAGTTTAATCCTGGAACCCATGTGTACTGGTTAGACTTCTGACAACTTGACAAAAACTAGGGTCATCTGGGATGATGCAACCTCAATTGAAAAAAAATGCCTTAATAAGATTGGCCAGCATGCCTAGTCTGTGGGGGCATTTTCTTGATTCATGATTGAGGAGGGAAGGCCCAGCCTGCTGTGGGCAGTGCCAATGTTCCTAGTCACTGTGATACCTCTTTAGCCCTAAAGAAAATTTTTTAAAGAGATAAATAGGAGAGAGGAAAAAAGGAACTTTTTAGTTGAAGTAAAAATGTTAAAGCTGTGACTCAGGTACATAAACAATGTTGATCTCATATGGTCCTGAGCAATGATTTCAACTGCTGTGGGACAAACCTTAAATGTGCTTAATTCTAGCAAGGCTTTTCCACAACAGACAGTAATCCATGCAGTTGCTTTGGTTCATACTTCCTCAAGGGGCTTCTTTGAGCTTTCTGAAGTGCTTTATTTTAATTCCTCCTTTTAAAGATGGTGTCTGGATGAGGCTGAAACATAACAGGGACTATGTCTCTTTGAACCTTTGAGTCATCCACTTTGAAGGTCTGATGCTGTTGGTGCTGGCTACTGCCTGAGTATCTGGTTTCCCTTGGGAATGAGCACTATATTTTGCAGGTTCATTTCTGTTTTTTTTTCCTTAGTCATTATCTTATTGCTGTGAAGAGACACAGCAATCGTGGCAACTCTTATAAAAGAAAGCATTTAATTGGAACTTGCTTGTAAGTTTGGAGATTTAGTCCATTATCATCATGGCGGGCAGTGCAGCAGCACACAGGCAGACATAGTGCTGAAGAAGGAGCTGAGGGTTCTGCATCCAGATCTGTAGGAAGCAGGAGAGAGTGAAACTGGGCCTGGCTCAGGCTTTTGAGACTTCAAAGCCCACCATCAGTGACATGCTTCCTTCAGCAAGGCCACACTTCCTAATCCTTCTCAATTAATGCCACCGCCTGATGACTCAAGCCTATGCAGGCAGGCCATTCTCACATAAACCACCACATTATCTTTACTTTCGACTTCACATACTAATTGTTTTAGCTTCTGAAAAATCTTTATGCTCCATGCTAATATTGGCATCTAGAAATGGAAATATCAATTTGGTTCTACTTGAAGGTGGCCTCTGGCACTGCTTTCCTCCTTTTGATCCAGTTGATCGTAGTGCTAAGTGAGTGGGAGACTTCTCCTAAAGGGCTGAGAACTTCCTGGCATTACTCAAGATAGGTAGGATAGTGTGTAAGTCCCTCTTAACCCAGATTGGGCTGATGTGCTAAGCTCTGCAGAGCTTTGGTTTCTAAGTCCTTTCTCAGGGAGCTTTGTTATGTGTTTATCTTAGTTGCCACTATGAATGTAATGTAATGTCAACATTTCAGTCTTAAGACACTGCTTATTTGAATGTTAAATGTTGCTCATAGGCTCGTGTGTTTGAACACTCATTCTCTAGACCAGTGATTCTCAACTTTCCTAATCTGTGACCCTTTAATACTGTTCCTTGTGTGGTTGATCCTATAATAAAATTACTTCTGTTGCTACTACATAACTATAGTTTTGCTACTATTATGAATCATAATATAATATTTACGCTTTCCAATGGTCCTAGGTGACCTCTGTGAAAAGGTCCTTCTACCTTTCCAAGGGAATGAGAAACACTGCCGTAGATGGTGGTGCTGTTTGCTGAGGTTGTTGACCCTTTTGGATATGGAGACTTACAGATTCTGGGCTACAGGCTGGAATTAAGTGTTTGGCGATGGGTCTGCGTCCAGCAGGAGCTTTTGCTTCCTGATCGTTTGAGATGTGAAGAGTCAGATGCACATTCCTGTCATCTCTTCCATGACTTCCACACCACGATGGACTGAACCTTCTCAAACTGTGAGCCAAAATAAATCCTTCCTTCCTTAAGATGTTTCTTTTTATCTCTCTGCTATGATTTTGTCATAGCAGCAAAGAAAGCAACAATGCAGACCTCTAAGTACTCTGATAAATTACAGGAATGCTAAAGAGCTTCTTTTTTAAGCAAGTCATCCATTTTGCTTGTTGTGTTGCAAATGAAAGGAAAACTTTAAAGAATTCTTGGATTCATTTAAAAATAACAAACTCATTCTATGTCAAGAAAATAATATTTAAAAATGAAACACAGTTTTATTTTATGAAGCAAAAAGTATTTTTAGAAGTAGCTTTGCTTTATGGTGCCCACAGATTCTTGTCGAGAGCCAGTGTCATAGAAGATGGCCTCTATTTAGGTGCATGTATCTAGTAGGAGAAGCTATGTCCTTCTGCATTCAAACGTTCTTGAGATCATGGACATTAGAATATTGCAGTATACTTCCCTGAGTGGACATAGATAAGGCATCAGTACCTTAGCAGGGTCATGCAAATAGCTTTGCCCTACAGATGCCTTAAATGATCGCTAGGACAGAAACAGAACAATAATTCCTTTAGAACTTTCTCCCTGCCCAGCTAGAAGGCTTTCTAAATTCCTTTGCTTTCAGGTGGGATCTGCCTTGAACCATACCCCATTCCTTTCCTGCTTGGATTTTTCTCTTATCTTCCTGGGAGCAAGAATATAGAATCTAGGATGTGGGTGAAGAAATTCGAGAAAAATACTAACTGAAGTCAGATGATAATTAAATGTTCTGAGAGTAAGCAGTAGCTGGATGGTTGCCATTACTTGCCTGGTGGATGAAGTACCTGAATACTCTGCCCAAAATTATATTCTTTCCTCTCTATTTATCACACACATATCTCTTAAATCATGAGAGCAGCTCAGTTCCCTGGTGGTCAGTTAATTAGTTTCTTTATCATCTTGCTTTGGGGCACATGGTTCCCTTGCATATGATAATAGCTATTATATGCTGTTATTGTTTAATAGCCAAAATCTATATACTTGGTCCAAAGTGATAATGCAGTATGAAATCTCCCCCTACTGTCAGGCACACCAATCCTCTTATCCCACAACATCAATCAAATTGTTCTTGGAGTTAGTTATGTTACCATAGCAATGCCTTCCTGCACAGTTAAAAATAAAGCTATGTTCTCCTGCTGAAATTTGTGGAGAGAGCAAGAATCTAATTGCCTGGTGGAGTTTACCATGG
>JANHMN010000012.1:63496966-63544211 GCA_030674055.1 Rhabdomys pumilio
GGGAAATTTCAGATGTTACAGGGATCTCCACACTAATGATTATGTTAAAGTGTATGGTAAATGAGATATTAGTTACCATTGAGTTTTTGCCACTAAGCACATGTCTTCAGGGGCCCTGAAGCAATCTGATGTATTTATGTTATAGATGCTTTGGATTTAAGAGAATCCATGCAAAGATTTTTATTGAAAAGGGTGAAGAGGAGCGGGTAACCACTGGTGAAGAATTACTTATTTTATTAATAAAGGAATCAAAGAAAACTTGGTAGCAGTTATTCCTTCAAAATTGGTATTTTGGGATGCTAAAGGTTTCACTAGTTATTTCTAAAGTCTTTCCTTGTTTCTCATTTTTAAGTTTATGTTCTACAGTTTTGTCCATTTTTTGTTTCTTCTTTCATCTTTATGAATATATAATTGTCAAATAAAAATTGTATACATTTCACATTTATGACTTAGTGCTTTGACATGTGCACTGGGAAAGACTTGCTATCATCAAACTAATTAACATATAAATCACTTGTATTAAAATAAAGACTTTTGACAAATTAAATTTAGCAGAATTGAATTGAGCAGAGGAATGTCTGTGAGTTGGGCATCTCCCAGGACAAGAATGGGATGCCTGCCTGTACTGCTGACAGGCAGCTTTGAGGAGAAGGAAGAAAGCCCCAGTGAGCTATAGGGAAGGCTTGACTGGCTTGGGTTACAGGGTTGTCCTTGCCTTATTTGAACTTGGTCTGATCCTTTAGCCACTCATGACTGTTAAGACTCAGTTACTGTCACAACCATACTCCTGACTTAAGCTTTCAGATAGCTTACTTATTAAGTTAAATTGCAGGTCTTTATGGGTACAAGTACGGAATCACCTTCAGGCCAAACTTAGTTTAATACCCCCCATGACCACCATTTTCTTTTTTATTTACTTATTTATTAACTTTTTAGATTGTTTTGGAAAGTTGTGAGTTTCACTGTGATGTCTTCATGGGCATGTATATATATATATATATATATATGCTGTGTCCACCTGCTCATTGTCCTCCCCATGCACCCCTCCCTCAGCTGGTTTCTCTTCTTCCTCAAGTTAGTTCCCACTTTTGGCTTTGTATGATAAACACTTCATAGCCCTACTTGTGTCTGCATAACATACCATCGTGTAGATGTGCTGCTTTCCTCACTTTCTTATCTGTTGTTGGACTTGTTGGCTGGTTCCATGTCTTGGCTATTGTGAATACTGCAGCAGTATACACGGATGCGTGAGTGTCTCTGTGGTGTGTAAACTTAGAGTCCTACATGTGTCCATAGAAATAGTGTAGTTAGTTTCATTTGCAGAGTTTTTTTTTGTTGGTTTGGTTGGTTGTGTTTTTGAGACAGGGTTTCTCTATGTAGCTCTGGCTGTACTGGAACTAGGTCTGCAGACCAGTCTGGCCTTAGGCTCAGAGATCTGCCTTTTTTCTGGGGATTAAAGATGTGCACCGTCATGCCTGGCTATTACTTGCAGATTTTTTGAGAAATCTTTCTACTGATTTTCATAGCTTATTAAAAAAATCAACTCCTGTTTTCTTTTATTCCTTCCTTCCTTCCTTCCTTCCTTCCTTCCTTCCTTCCTTCCTCCTTCTTTCTTCCTTCCTTCTTCCTTCCCTTACTTCCTCTCTCCTTTTCTTCCTCCACCATTCATCTGCCCCCTTTTTTCCTCCCTCCTCTTTTATGTTTAGAGTTTGTGCCCAACCCAGGTGCTTTATAGGCAGCCAGTTGAAAATTTATTGTTTCTGTTGTTTGGTTATACACTATTAATTGTGGACTTTTTACAATAAAAATAACCGGACAAGCTGGCTTTCTTTTGAGTACCAGCAGACATGGTTTCAATTATTAATTTTAAGTAAGTACATGGCAGACACACTTGCCTGAAAAAAAGAGTCTTTTCTGGAAGGCAGCATGCCATGTGGCCTATCTTGTTTTCTACTGAGTGCTTTTTGGAATTTATATTAAAAAGGGAGGAAGGAAGAAAAACAAACAAAAGTGGTTGTCAGGGCAACTTGCATCTTTGTGCAGTGGTGGTTTTTGTGTCACTGGTATTTTCTGTTGAGTTTAGTGGTTGGTTGCAGAATTCTTATTTGGAAAATTGCCTAGTCTAAAGCCTGCATATACTTTAGAGCTTTCAGACCCTCTGCAGGCTCACACAGACCTCATTCAGCCTATGCTGGGGATTGGGTATGAATGGTTGGTTACCTTGGAATGCTTTTCTGTAGCTGTCTGTTCTTTAGTCTATTTGTTTTTGGCACCTGAATTTGTAACCTTCCCTGAATTTCTCCTTCGTGACTTCTTGTCACAGTCCCAAATCCCAGAGGCACTTGCTGAATCAGCCCAGATGCCAGGAAGATTCATCCCAGCTGGATTGCCTGACCCTAACGAGTGAATAGCCATATGTACAGTTAATTAAAGCAGAAGTCAAAATGATGAAATGACTCTTCAGGCTGTGCTTAGTAATGACAAGGTTTCCTTTTGTAAAATCCAAGAACCACTCATGCAGCCACTAGCAGTAAGGGACAAATCTTGGCCTCCTGTCTTTCAGAATCTTTGACACTCTGAAGACTGCCTTTACCTCCCAGGCTTCTAGTTCTGTAGCACTCTGCCCTTGGTTCTGGAGTCTGGAGGTTTACCTGTTTTCCTTGCCATACTGTGAGGTATGTTTGTACAGGAGTTGCTGCATTTCATCTGGTGAGAGCTGGTGGTATGTGTTTAGGAATGCTGCTAACTGGTCAGCATGCTGTAGGTAGTGCGACGTTGGCCACGGTATGAATTATGGAATTTAAAAAATGCCTAAATCAAAGCTGCTGCTGCTCTTGCTGCTATTCCTCCTCCTAATTCTTTCTTTCTGTCTTTCTTTTTCTCTCTGTTTTTCTGTCTGTCTGTTTTTCTTTGCCACTTTCCTTTTCGTGATAGTTTACAGTATACGGGTCTTCAAAATATGACTTTCTTTTTAGGTCTCTGGAGCCTAACAGTGCCTGGCACCTGGTAGGGATTCTATACCTATTTGAATAAATGAAGGGATTATGTTCAGTCTCCTGAAGAACAAAATCAGAATAAACCAACCAACCCATTCTTATATATAATGAAACAAGCTCTCTCTCTGCCTCTCTCTCTCTCTCTCTCTCTCTCTCTCTCTCTCTCTCTCTCACACACACACACACACACACACACATGCACGCTTACACATGCACAACTGTAGTGATTTGAAGTGGTCCATTGAAAGGTCTTCACCTTCCCACCAAACCATGTCTCTCAGAATATTGCTTTAGGGTCCATGTCACTGCCCTTTGAAAAGTGCACACATTGGTTATTTAGGCAGGTGTTTACAGGCTAGAGGAGAAGAGACACCAATGTTGGTAAGGCAGTGGGAGAAAATTAATTAGCCAGAAAAGAGGATTATCCACCTAATTACTGTGTTTAAGACCCAACACTGTGCAGTACTGAGAAATGGGCAGGGCTGAGTCTCCGTTCTTTCTAATTTCTTTTCTATGCGACCTAGACTCTTATGCAGTTCCATATAGTCAAGGGCATTATCTGCCTTTTAAGAAGCAGATAAATAATCCCGTTTTTGCCTTCTTTTCTATCACAGTCAACTTGCCCTTTTTTGGTCTATTCTCAACATAGTTCTGTGCTTTGTTTCTGGTTATGACGTTGTACTCACTAAGGTGCTGAGCCATCATGGACAAGCCAACTCCCAACTGTGAGATCTTGTTTTCTGGAGGTGACCTAGCTGTTGCACTCCTGAATTCATAGCAGCTGTTGCTACCTGCACAAGATCAAACAAGCCAAAATTCTAGCATAGGTTGTGGAGGTATTCTCTAGCCCCTTCTTTTCTGGAGGAGCTGTTGCCAGGGGAGGGAGAATCATTCTTTGGGAGTGTGGCCATGTGTATGCTTCCCACGCTGTTGGGTTACTTTGTAGTTTCTTCCCAGATTGAAACATTTCATCCTGCAGAAAAGGTTTTTAACACAGAAAATAAACAACTCAAAATAGCTTTAGGAAGTCCCTGAAACTGAGCAGTTTCATTAGTCCCTCTCTCCCAAAGCTGCTGAGAGTCATATCCAGACAGGAAAAGAAGATTTTGAGGTAGAACAGCTGCCTAGAAGAGGTTTAGTCCAACTAAGTCATTTGGGAAACCCACTCTCCAACTTGTTGAACTGCCTCCAGGATGTGCACTGTGCTCTAGGCTCCCAACTTTTGTGAGCTGGGATAAGCTTTGGTGATGCAGTTGTCTTTGAGTCATTTCTGTTCCTGTAAGTTGCCTTTACCTGCAACCCTGTATGTAATCTCAATACAACTCATTGGTTCACTATTGGACTTTGGTGGCATCTGCACTTTGGTCTGTCATGGGCTTCATATCTGGGGTGAGTAGATGTGTGTGAAGCATCTCCCCAGGAAATGTTTGTCATACAACATGTTCTAGTGTGTTGCAACCGGCTCCGCTCTACCTGGCTTGAGACAGACTTAACAAAAAATGTTGTGGCTTGCTCTGGTCTTCGGGTCAGGGTCTAGAGGGAGAGAGATAAGGGGAAGAGACGCTAGGAATGGAGACAAGACAGAGGTTCTGATCCAGTCTCAAGTCTCGTCCTTCATTGAAGGGAAATCTGGGGTATTTATACACTTTTGCCCCTTGTAGGCACGTGGATATGACATAAGCCTTGGAGGCATGGCTAGCATGTGGATAGCTGCTTTCTAGCCGCTTTCTGCTAAAGGTCGGCTCCCAACACTAATATACGGGCATTTACCCATGAACATATGCTCCAGAGAGTGTATATGTATATGTATGTGTATGTGTATGTGTATGTGTATGTGTATGTGTATGTGTATGTGTATGTGTATGTGTATGTATATGTATATGATATTATAAAATATATAACATATATTATATAGTAACATACTATATAATATATGGTAATATATAATAACAATATGTAATTAATATATAACATGTTAATATAATATATAATATATGATTAGAGGTAAAATTGGGAGGGGTATGTGTTGAAGACCAGGGAGAGTGGGAGTGGAGGAATGTGAGGGTAGATATGGTCATTGTATACACATATGAAATTCTCCAGTATAAAGAAAAATATAGAAAATAAATAATAAATTTATAATAATTGTAATATTAAAGTAAAGTTATTAGATATGTCTTTAGTAAGAAAGATGAAGAGTGATTTCTACTATTTATCACTTGTTGGACTTGAAATTATTCAGTGCTCCTCAGATTTTTTTCTCCAGACTCTGAGTAGATGCCCTGCCCCCAGTCTCCTGTTTTCTCTATAGAATACTTAATTTCCACGCCTGGGGCTGAACCACCTCACTGGTTTATGAAACAAGGGAGGCCTGTGACCGAAAGATAACTCACATTTAAAAGCTGTTTGTATTTGCATTGCTTCCTGGCCATAGAGATAGGCTTGCAGTGACGCATCCGTATTTCACTGTCTAGCACCCATGTGTAATCCAAATTTCTTTAAGCCTCCTAAGTATATATGAACTAGGAACTTGAGTTCCTCTGCTTATACCTCCAGGTGTGTAATGAATAATCTCCATCCCTGCTCATGTCTCTACTAAGTTGTTGTTGTTGAGAGCCTCTAGGCCTTCCTGTTCCCATTTTGTGCTCTTTTGTCTATGTCTATGGTTTGAGAGTAACAGCTCATTAGTACCTGGTACAGTCTCCTAATACTTCCTAAAGTGCAAATTGCAACGGTGGCTCTGATGCCTGTCCCCTCTGCCGTCTTTCCTGCACACAAGACTTTGTGCTATATGTCTTTCTTCTCTACATGGATCTCCTGATGTGTATATAGCTCATTTAGCTTCACGCTGGAGCCTTTCCCAAACACAGTCTTTTACATGAGCCCCGAAAAAAGGCTGAGGCCAGACATCAGACACAGACTCCATTAGTCTGTCAGACATGCCCTGCCCAACAGTGAATGCAAGGAGTGGGTGCAGTTGGTATGATACCAGGACCTCAGCTTCTCATATTATCCCTAGACTGTTATTTGGGGGTTGGAGAGAAGCTAGTATTTCCAAGGCCTGGAGCATGCACTTTGGTCTTTTAGCGCTTTCCCTTTGCCACTCAATGTCTTCTTTTTGACTTGAAGCATCCTCACAAACTGATCTGCTAGGAATGTTCAGCCTCAGGCACTACCTAGACCTGTTGAAGGCCGTCTGCCGCTCATCCAGATCCCAGGTGATGCCCATGAAAGCACCACACCACACTGGACAGGTCGAAGTATTCATAAAGAGCAATGCTGACATTAATTTGATATTGGAGAGTCATGAATGATTCTGTATTCCATGTAAATCCAGTAACGGTTATTATAACCCGCAGTGTTTTTTGTCTTTATATATTATTTACATTTAAAGTCAGATTTTATCTGGTAAATTTTCAATATCTATGTTGCCCCATACTCTAACCTGATATTGTGTATCAGCTTAAACTCTCCCTCCTCTCCATTCTTCTTGGGTTAAGAACTTTGATAATAGAAGCAAACTGTAGAGCTGACACTCAAGGAAAACCCAGAAAATGAATTTCTTTTTATCTTCAGGCAGAGCAGCCCCAATGAATAGAGCACTGTAATAAAACCCTTTTATATGGCTGTCATAGAAAGACAAACCTTCTCCAAAGCAAATGGATTTGAGTATTTGCGAGATATGATAAACAGCCTGACAAAAAGGGGCCGAATTTCCTTTTTAAATGTTCAGATGGGGGAGGCTTTAACTTGCCTTGTCAGGTAAAAAAAGAATTCATTATGAAAGCCATTCTAGCTGAAACTCTGAAATGAAAACTAGACGGAATCAGAGTGGAAAGCAATGATTTAGAAATGTGGTAAAGGGGGTAGTTTAATGAATAAAGTGTCAGCTTCTCAGAGGAGCAAAAATAAATCACACAAGGGCTTAACCAGCTTTGCCATCCTGTGTCAGCCGGGTGTAGCCAGCACCCTCCATGCACCGGGAGGAAACATTAAAGTCTAATTCTCACTAAGATCTGTATAAGTGAGTCGCTGATAATGATGCTAATAACAGCATTGCATCTAATTTATGACTTCTCTCTTCCAGCAACTGCTGAGAAGAAAGTGAATGCGGAGAATTTGATGAAAATGGCTGCCGTTTTCAGTTTTTTTATTTAGCAGTTGGCCTTTGACCCTGTATATGCTCATCCATTAAAGCAGGCCCTGCTGTAGAGCAGTCTGAGTCCTGAATGTCCTTACCCAGCCCTTGCTTCCCATGTGTATTGGATTACTGGGTTTGTCCTAGGCAGGGATCACATGCCAGGTGTCTTAAGAGTAGAAACGGTCCTTTTGCAGCTTTTGAGGCTGAAGTCCTAGATCAAGGTCTTAGTAGGGAGTGTTCCTTCTCTAAATCTTGAGGGGCAGCCTGCTCTAATCATTCTAGTTCCCTCTGCTTTATTGCAGTCTTTGGAATTCTCCAACCTATATGTGAATCAATCTCTCCCCCACCCTTTGTGTGTGTGTGTGTGTGTGTGTGTGTGTGTGTATGTGTGTACATGTTCATGTGGAGGCCAGGGGCTAGTATAGCTCCTCCAGTATTGCCCAGTTTTTTTCATTGTTTTTCTTTTGTTTTTAATGAAAGGACAAGATCTCTCACCGACTTGGAATTTGCCAAGTAGGCTAGGTGAGCTGGTCAGCAAATCCTAGGGATCCTCACATCCACCTCCTTATCACAGGGATTACAAATGCATACCATCAAACACAGGCTTTTTAAAGTGGGTTCTAGGTATTGAAATCAGGTCCACTTGCTTGCAAGGGAAGCAATTTACCAGTTAAGCCATCTCTCCAGCCCCTTGGATGCAATGCTACCTTCACCTTTTGTGTCTTTCTTTCCTTGTGCATGTTTGAGTCCAAATTTCCCTCCTTTTCGACAAATACCACTTTAGAAGCTAGATGGTATTAGAGCTGGTTCTATTAACTTTACCTTGGATATTTCTTATGAACTCAAAAGTTTTAGGAGATGACTTCATCAGAGCATACCAAATGACTGAACTTGGTATTTGAAAATGTCAAATTCACACAATCACTGCTGTCTTCTTATGTGCATTGTGGAACAGCATAAGTAGAATGAATCTACAAATTTGTATGAATGAAAAGACCAGATATTTAGTGGGAAATTACACATCTAATGACAGTCTCCATAAGCAGGGTAACAGCTAAGTTTGTGAGGACCAGAAAGGAGCAGGCAGAAGCAGCAAGCTGCAGGACTTCTAATCTGATCCCTTTTTGAATAAGTGACTTAGAAGACTCTAGAGATTTCATAAGCTTTTTCTTAAAAGACGCCAAGTTGATTGTTGTAGACTATTTTATTCCACAGTCATCTCCAGCATGGACTAGCCTATCACAGAGACGGAGTCTTGTGATCCTCTAGGGTATCATTTTAATTTTTCAAGAAAGCATGAAAGTCCATGAATAAAATACTTGTTGGAGGTCATAAAAATTAATTTTTTTAGTGCACTAAGCCACACACTTTCCTCATGCTTAGGTCTGCTATCTTATGCCTGTTGAAGGTCAAGAATCTAACCTCTTAAATCATCTTTTCCTCACTTTCTATTTCTTTCTTCACTTTATTCTCCTTCGTTACCTCTTTCTTCTCCTCCTGTCATGCCTGTTTTTTGTCTCTAATACTACTGATGGTATTTTTACTCTGGAAGAAATGTAATCCTGATACCTTACACCAGACCCTGGGATGATGTCTGGGTTGATCTTGTCAGAGCACTACTGGTTTGAGGATGTGAATAAATAAGTTAGGGCAAGTAGAGTGAACAATATTTTATGCTATACTGCTGCATGGTATACATGCTATACATGCTGCATGCCACCTCATACCATACCATACCGGTAAAAACTGATATGCTGAAAAAAGAAAAATGGTATGCTGGCAGTGACTAAACCCTAAGTGAGTAATCAAGTACTTCAAATTCTTCAGGGTAATTCACACTTGATTTTTGAAAGTCATCATTAACAGCTTCCAATTTTCAAATTTCAAATTCTGAGATTTTCTTTTTTATTGGATATTTTATTTATTTACATTTCAGATGTCATCCCCTTCCCCCATTCCCCTCCACCCAATCCATTCCCCCTCCTCCTTTTTGCTTTTATACCATTTTGATTACATGCAAGCATTAAGGTCAGTTCTAGGTTGAGGGACTAGCAATACAATAGATGCAAATAGTCAAGGAACCAGCAAGACAACAAACACAAATAGTCAAAGAACAAGCAAGGCATTAAACAAAGTTCTGTAAACACTCCTATGATCACTATTTCTAAGGGTTTATCAGGATGACCAAAATATTGAGATTAATTTCCACTTGTTACCTTTTGGTGAAAACTTTACCAAAGTGTGGCTGAAGGGTGATTTTAACTGTGGTCTGGTCAGTCATCTTTCTTCACACTGTTTTCATCTGGCTGGTCTTTTCTCATGTGACCTCTGCTGTTCTTGACCCAGTCTAAGTTTGGTTGTGTCTGACTCTTGTTAGCATGTGTAGGACATTTTGAGTCTAGCTCTATTGTTGCTTCAAGTTCATTTTCAGCCTAGAATATATGTTGATGGCATTTAAAGGAGGCCGATGTCCCACAATAGGCTTACCAATTATGTGTTTCCTAGTGATCTCAGTTATGAAAAACTTTTGTTCCCCCCCCCCCAAGACCCATAGGCCTGCTTTCCTTCCTGGTCTTAACAGTTGCACTCAGGTATACTGTGTCTAGGTCTGTTTCTGTGTTTTGTCCTGTTCTGTGGCATTAGGAAGAGGCTGTTGGTTTGGCTTGATTTGGTAAAAAGAGTAATTTATAGAATGAAGACAAAGTTCTCCTTGGCTTTAATCAGAGACACCATAGATTTCTTAGCCTGTGGGTTCCCACTAGCATTGTTTTATTAGTGTTCTCAAAGTTCTTAACCTACTGCTTGCTGATCACATATGTATTCTCAGTATGGAGTACCAAAGACTCCCTGAAGCAGTGCTTACTGGCAGGGGAGAGGAAGTGACTAAGCATGGCTCTGTAACTGATCTTCAAGCGAGTTGGCAGGAACAGAGCACCTGCCAGGGTTTGGCTTTCTATTTGATGCTAATTTCAGAAACAACGGTTTGTTCAGTGAGATCTTGCTTATGAACTCTGAGCTTCAGGAGACAGCTCAGATGGTAAAGTGCTTGCCATCTGAGGACGACGACCCTAGTCTTATTCCCAGACCCATGTATAAAAGCTGGACGTGGTGGCATGTACTTGCAATCCCAGTGTTGAGGAACTGAATAAAATGGTCTCTGTGTCTTACTAGTCAGCTAGCCTAGCCTACTTGGTTAGTTCCTTAGCAAATGAGAGGCCCTGTCTCACAAAACAGGCAGAATCTGAGGAATGATGCTGAGGTTAGCCTCTGACCCTCACACTCACACATATATGTGGTTATATGCATCCTACACACAGGCACTCTCATACACATGACAGGTGCACACCTGTGCATGCAAACACACACACACACACACACACACACACACACACACACACACACACACAGAGAGAGAGAGAGAGAGAGAGAGAGAGAGAGAGATGAGGGGAGGGCTAGTTGGGGGTTGGAGTACTTGGTGAGTTGTGAGCTTGTGAGCGATGGTCTCAGGTGAGAGAGGGACCTGAGTAACACCTGACTTTCCAACTGTCCTGAGTGTCTCCACTCCTTTCAGTCTACTCCTAACCCTCATCTCCTTTTTCCTTTATTGTTTCTACTTAGCCTTTCCACGATTCTGTTAAGACAGTTAGTTGCTCACCCCCTCTCCTTCCACGTGGTGGGGATGTGACTGGGATGGGTAGTACAGTCAGTGTTTCAGTTCTGCCCCCAGTTGCATCTGCGTTCTTGGCCATGGAACGTCAGCAGCGAAGCCTCATTTTCCCAGCCAGGGCTTTGAAGAGCTCGTATGAGTCCTGCTTCTTTCCTGTTCCAAGAGCTCCACATGGGCTGGCCACTCCCCACTCAAAGCTCATTCTCACATATAATTTAATTTTTCTAGTTGGATCACGATAGAGTAAGTCTAGATAAAAGAAGTCAGAAGTCTGGTGCTGTGGACAGGGTCATAAGTTGAAAGAAAGTCACCCACTTGTCACAATGCTTACACTTTATTTAAGTGAGAAACTTTCATTTTAGTAATGCCCTGGAAATTTGGGGTTTCTTATAGCAGCTCAGGTACCCTAATTAATATATCTTTTTAGTGAGCACAGATTAAATTCTTTTTCATGCAGACATTTTATCCCAACACCTGTCAGCTGCTCTGTTCTCTTAGATTAAACTAAGAACCACAGGGATTGGGCGGGTGGAAGCTACTGCTCCACACACGCCGGTCCTACTGCTGTAAGAACTTTGAAACCGTTAGTGGTTTCCCTATCAGCTTATCCCCTGGTAGGGATAAGATGACATGGAGATAACCATTATTTTATTTTCAAGATGGTGATTCTCTGAGGTTTACATTATGATTCTATTAACCTTTCTAATTCTGTTTCCTGATATCCAGTGCTCACTATGCAGCTGTCTATTCTGTGATATGAAACCATAATTTAATTTTTCTAAGTTGTTTGATACTTTCCCTCAGTGGAGGAAATACTTGCCAGTGTTTGATTGCAGAACTTGTCTCACGTAATTGTCTCAAAACTGCAGGGTGCATATTTGATTCCTTTGATTGATCTGTTTTGTGTAAGTATTTTTCCAACATCTTGAATAATTTAAGAGCAATCTTCAATTTTGGTTGGTGAGTAATTTGTTGTCTGGCAATTATACATCCCCTGGAAATAGTATGTTGTATATAAGTCTCTGGAATCAGGAAAGAACTACTGGGTTTGGGCATATTATATAGACAGCCAGGCTCCTGGAAAGTGATACTTAGCTGACGGTAAAGTTGTTCTGAGGAGCAGGCACTAATTCTATCATTCAACACAGCATTGATGGATTAGCACAGTTTTGTTTGTTCCAAGTTTTCCCTTCATGTCAGTTGAAGACAATCTTGACAGGGAAAAGAATGCTTATAGCTATTTTGGAACAAAGAGTGAATCACACTTGAAATCACACAGATTTTTGTCACTAGTTCCCTACTACCCATCTATAAGTTTTCTCTTTCCATCAGTTTCTCAACTAGTTCTGGGCTGAGAGTGAGCTGAGGCAGCAAACAAGCAGCAATAACACAGCTTTCAAAGCATCACAGGACTCCAGGGAGCTGTCTTCTCTGCTCACACACGCTCCTGGAGAGACAAAGAGATCCATCTGTAATTTGTCTATTTTCTCCCTGATTAAGGAAGGCTCCCCCTCTTTTATATAATTTTACTCATTTACCTTTCAAATGATATCACCTTTTGGTTTCCCTTTCACAAAACCCTTATCCCATGCCCCTTCTCCCCCTTCCCCTTTGCCTCTGTGAGGGTGCTCCTCCACTCCCTCGCCCCCTCCTGCCTCTTAAGGTGGGCTCTCTTGGTATGGTTCGGGTCTCACCCACTACATCCAGAAGTCACTGGATTATTCTTCTGTTCTTATCTTTGAAGTTTTCCAAGATTAAACTTTTGAGAAGGGGATAACATGGAGAACAGGATCTCCCTTACTCAAGCAGGGGCATGACTGGCTATCTTCACTGAAGGGTGAGGGCCTTTCTGGCCATCCTTAAGTAACATCAAGGTTTTGGGAAGGACACAAATTCATAGCTTACTGTTGACCCCCAGCCAAAGACCAGAGCACACCAGGGTTGAGTAAGTTGATTATTGCTGATTGAAATGAAGAAGATTGGTGAATGGCAGAGACTGGAAGGAGTCAGGAAGGACCTTGCTATGGTAGAATTCACATGTTTGAAATACTCCTTAAAGTCATGCTGGGAGGTGGGTCCTTTGGGAGATAATTAGGACTGATGAGATCATCAGATGGTTCTTTATGATGTGTTCATGAGTTTATAAGAAAGGAGCTGTGTGTGGTGGGCGCACACACACAAAAGAGGCTGAAGCAAATCACAAATTCCAGGTGTGCTGGGGCTGCAAGTGAGACCTTGTCACTAAATAAGGAGACAAAATTTAAGTAAGCATCTTTGTGTCCTGTCTCCCTAGGATGTCCTCTCTGCCATGACATGGCCTTATAAGAAGACGCTTACAAGAGATGCTACACTAGCCTCATGAACTAATGAACTAAACAATGAACTAGCCTCAAAACCATGAACTAAAATGTGCCTTATTAATCATTCAACTTGTGATTTCCAGTTGTAGCAGCTTTTATAGGTAGGCTTTTAGAAGGATTTTGGCCTGTTTGGTAGTTTGGGGGAGGATTGAGGAACTGGGGTTGGAGGCTTTCAGGAAGCAGGAAATTCTTGTGGTTGGATACCACAAAAATTCTCTGTAATGAGTAAGGACTGAATAAGGAGGTGGCTTTAACTGTCAAAGATGCAGAAGTTGGTCTAATGGGAATGTTTGGACATTTTTGTGCTTTCGGTAGTGTTGTCCATTTTTGTCCATGACTGGGCATAAGTGTGGGGCTCTGCTTTGTCCTAGAGTGGCCTGGTTTGTTATTGGTATTATATGAATTGTTTGTTCAGTAAGGCTCAGTTCAGAGTGCTAGCATGGGCTCCTAGAAACACTATGTTCTTCCTGTAGTCCCAGATTAATTCCTAGATGTCGGGACCTGTTTTTCTCCCCCTCAATCTGTACAGTTTTATGGAGCTGTATTAATGATAAAAAGATGGGCATTCCGTACTGATTAGTAATTATGCACACTCATGAACGTGCTGAGGGCTTTGCCATGTACCTGCTCTCGTAACTTCTCTGATAACTCTTTGTATCCCTTATTATACAGGAAAGTGGAGAACCTTCTATTCCTAACTCCAGCTCAGCCAGTACTTCTATGAGCAAAAAGCTGTGTGGTCCTTGTTAACATTCTTGAATGCCACTCCAACATTAAGATGGAGAGGAGACAAGAAGATGGAAGAGAAACCAGAGAAGCAAGAGGCAAGAGAGAGTAAAGGGAAAATAAGAGTAAGCGAGGCAGGAACAGACAAGACCTCCAGAAAGCAAGGAGAACCAGTGCCTGAAAAGTGAACTTCACAGGGCTGAAAACTGGAAAGAGTCAAGAAGGAAGAAAAAGATGCAGCAGGAGCAAGACCAGAGGAAGTCACAAACAGTTGAGTCTGAGACTTCGTACTTAAGGCTCTCCTGCTTCCTGTGGTCTATCTCAAAATGAGACTGCCACCAGCTTCAGCTAAGGAACTGATCATTTTGTCTCACAGAAATTTGGGTTGGAATTGGGTCAAATTCAGCAGTCTAGAAAACAATTGAGCTCTCCATTCTAATGGCCATTCATGGCACAGCACTGGGGACATTAGTGTCATCCCTACAGGATGTCTCCACCAACTTTCTGTCTGTTCACATCCCAGGAGGAACCTTTTCACCACTTGTCCAGGTTCCTGTGTATGTGAAAGAATCTCTCTGCCTTTAAGTTAGAATGAAAAGCAGCATGAGTTTCCTGGCCAGTCTGGGATAAGGCAGTTTGAGCAGATGGTGCTAAGAGCTGCCTAGGAACCCTGATTAACCCCACAGTGTTGTGAATAGGAATCACACTTGAAGGCCTTTTCTTTTCTGCTTGTGAAGAGCTGATGAAACAGCCAGTGGGAAAGTGGGAGTGGGGTGAGGTTGGACATGAGATTTCTTCCTTTGAAGTCTCTGGTCTTTGAATTGGCAGCATAAGCACTAATCTTTTGTAGACACCTGGGAATCTTAGAAAGCATCAATTAAGAAGAAACAAAAGATAAGTGTGAAGCAGAGGAAGCTTTGGAGGCCAGGTTCTGGATTCCCACTGCAATTTGTTACGTTATGAAACTCTGGGGATCTCAGATCATGAGTCTTTCTGGGCAATTCTCAGTGCCCATCTTTGGGGAGTGGAAGTGATATCTGAAACTTGGGCCAGGTAAAGTAGGGGCCATTCATGGACAGTCTCCGTAGAGATAGTTTCCTTCCCTCCCTCCCTCCCTCCCTTCTTTCCTTCCTTCCTTCCTTCCTTCCTTCCTTCCTTCCTTCCTTCCTTCCTTCCTTCCTTCCTTCCTCTCTCCCTCTTTCCCTCCCTTCCTTTCTTTCTTCTTTCTGAGAGCCTCGGTGGACTCTTCCACACATATATTTTCGAAAAGCTACCTGGCTCCATCTTTCAGTGTGTGCATGTGATCTGACTTAGGGAAATAATGGTTGAAGAAGTTGCTGTCAGTGCTGGGGTCCTCCATTTAGGCACAAGAATGTGTGTCCAATCGATGGCCCATGGGTTACATGAATCCCACGCTGTGCATGTGGTTCAACATACTTGTAGATGACAGCTCGTGCTATATTATTAAAATGTTGGACACACCTGCAGAGTATCCTGCTCTTCTGAACTACTTATGTTTTTGGTTGGGTAAGTGCTCCTGGAGAAGTGGATTTCCTTTTTGGTTAGTAATTTTTGCTAAAGGGACTTGGTTTGAGTCTCCAAATTTGCATCTGCCTTTATCATTGAGACAATGCCTGATTGAAATGTAGTTTTTCCCCAGTGGTTCACATGCTGCTGAGTTGGTCCTCAGAGTGATGCTATAGAGGTAGGTGATGGTAATTTTAGTAAGTGGGGCCTGATGGCAGAGCAACACTGGCTTCTCCCCCTTCTCCCACTCACTGCCTTGAGATTGTACACCTGCTGTGGGAGGGAGCCCCTGAGGTGATGAGTGCAAAGAGCCTTCAATGAACTAATGTTTTGTTGTCTGTTCCAGCCTTAAAACAAATAACAAACCAAATAAATTTCTTTTCTTTATAAGCACCTAGTCTCAGGTGTATCTTTTATTTATTTTTAATGTTTTAAATTTTTGTTCATGCTTTTATTAGCATATACTAATTATATGTGGTAATGGGTTACATTATGACCTTTTCATATGCATACATATGTGTATGGGTGTGTATACCTCTGAGTGTGTGTGTGTGTGTGTGAGTGTGTGTGTGTGTGTGTGTGATGGGTTTTGACTATATTCTTACACATAAATGCCTTTTCCTGTTCACTCCTTCTTGAATTTCTACTGATCACCATCTGCTTCCCATCTCATCTCCTTCTACTATATCTTTTTTTTTCATTGATCTAGTCAGTGTCATCAGGCTTACTCACAGGAACAAGGGTTAGAGGCTAGTTACAGAAGCATCAGAAACTTTTCTTTATTTTTTTTCTTTTTTTTAATTGGATATTTTATTTACATTTCAGATGTTATCCCTTTACCCCATTACCCCCCCTCCAACCCCCTATCCCATCCCCCTTCCTCCTGCTTCTATGAGGATGTGCCCCCACATGTCCCCCCACTACCACCTCCTCACCTTCGAATTCCCCAACATTCGGCGTCCAGCCTTCATGGGACCAAGGATCTCCTCTCCCACCTATGCCTGACAAGGCCATCCTCCCCTACATATACAGCTGGAGCCATGGGTCCCTCCCTATGTGCTCCCAGGCTGGTGGTTTAGACCCTGGGAGCTCTGGTTGGTTTGTATTGTTGCTCTCCTCATGGGGCTGCAAACCCCTTCAGTTCCTTCAGTCCCTTCTCTCTAATTCCTCCATCGGGAACCCCTTGATCAGTTCAATGATTAGCTGTGAGCATGCACCTCTGAATATGTCAGATTCTGGCAGACTTCTAAGGAGACAGCTATATCAGGCTCCTGTCAGCATGCACTTCCTGACATCCACATTAGCGTCTACCTTTGGTGACCACACATGGGATGGATACCCAGTTGCAATGGTCTCCAGACAGCCCCTCCTTCAGTTTCTGTCCCACACTTTGTCTCCATATTTGCTCCCTTGAGTATTTTGTTTCTCCTTCTAAGAAGGACTGAAGCTCCTACACTTGGTCTTCCTTTTTCATGAGCTTCATGTGGTCTGTGAGTTGACTTTTGGGTATTGTGGTCTTCTAGGCTAATATCCACTTATGAGTGATCGAATACCATGTGAGTTCTTTTGTGGTTGGGTTACCTCACTCAGGATGATATTTTCTAGTTCCATTCATTTACCTAAGAATTTCTCGAATTCATTGATTTTAATAGCTGAGTAATACTTTATCGTGTAAATGTACCACATTTTCTATATCCATTCCTCTGTTGAAAGACATCTGGGTTCTTTCCAGCTTCTGGCTACTATAAATAAGGTTGCTATGAATATAGTGGAGCATATGTCTATTGCGAGCCACGCTGCTCCACACTTGGGGGCTAAAATGTCGAGGACCACTCTGTCAATGTTGGAACCTGCACTGCCAAAAGCCTTGGGGGCTAAGTTGTTAGAGTCTGCACTGCCCCAAGCTTCTCAGGTCTGTGGGTCAGGGTTCAGCAAGAGAGAGAGTGAGGACGGACATGAGGAATGGAGACCAGAGAGAGTGTGATTCAATCCCATTTATTCTTGTCTCTCTTTCTAGTCCAAGTCCCAAGTCTTGAGTTCCTAGTCCCTAGTTTCTAGTCCCTAGTGCCTCCAAGTTCCAAGTTACTTCTTCCAAGTGCTAAGTGCCTAATGTCTAATGCCAAATACCTAATGCTCTAAAAACTACTCCAAGTTGTACTGTAATTCCTAGTTCCAAGTTGTACTCGTCAAGTAATCTGTTGTCTGATTCTCTGATCTAAGTTGTACTCTGCTCTTCTGTCTGCCTCTCGCCTTTTATATGTCTCACTTCTAAGCCATGCCTCTAAGTCACGCCCTTAAGTCTCAGCTCTAAATCACACCTTTAAGTCTCACACACCCAAGGGAAGATCCTGGGTATCTAAAGCAAGATGTTATCAGAGTGTGCTCAGCTGTTGTAGGCTATTGTAATCAAGTCTCTTGCCAGGGTATATTGCTCAAGATGGCTGCAAGGATGATAGTCGCCTTCTGTCGGCTCCCCACATATGTCCTTGTTGTATGCTGGAGCATCTTCTGGGTATATGCCCAGGAGTGGTATAGCTGGGTCCTCAGGTAACGCTATGTCCAATTTTTGGAGAAATTGCCAGACTGCCAGACTGATCTCCAGAGTGGTTGCACCATCTTGCAATCCCACCAACAATGGAGGAGTGTTCTTTCTCCACATCCTCACCAGCATCTACTATCACCTGAGTTTTTGACCTTAGCCATTCTGACTGGTGTGAGGTGGAATCTCAGGTTTTTTTTTTTTAATGTAATACTGTTCATTTAACTTCAAAATCACTTCAGCATTCTAAACATACAAAAAATAATGGAATGTTGCAAATTGCGTTTAGGTACAGAGGTTCTTGAACTTCCATTGATGCAGTAGTGCTTCGCTTCACTGACAGTGATGAGTTCTACAGTTTCTTTAAAAAGTTTTAAAATCTACTGCACTTAACTAAAGAAAAAACTCCCAACACTTCTCATGCCAGCTGACCCCTCCCCCTTTCCACAGCTAAGAATGTCAGCAGAATGCTATGCCACTATATACAAAAACAAGACAGCCTGAAGCTAAACGGATGCCCACCGCAGCATCAACAGGTCCAGCCTCACAGTGCACACCCTGAGCTACGGCCCCCTCCAAAAGGCATCTTCCCCTCACAGCCTCCACGCCAAACAAGGAGCATCAAGAATCTGCCTTGGTTGTTTTGTTCTCTTTACCAACTATAGATATGTACAGTTGACAACTCAGGATTTCTAGCCAATAACCATACAGTTAACACTACCTTACGAGTTGAGAGCAAAATGCCAGAAACATCTTCAAATGCCTTGTCACACCAACAGCAAAGTGCACTGAGTGAGGAGGACGTGGGGGTGCCTTTTCATTTTAAAAATGTTTGGAGCTATGTACAACTTTGATACAGTTTCAGGGTGCTCCGGACACCCACGGCCACTTCATGTAAACTGCTGACACTCTGAGAAACTACAATATGATCGTAATCAAATTTTGTAATTAAATCTGACAAGGGCAAGATAAGAGATGTGTTAATCACAGCGCTCTTCTACTCTAAGGTACTCACAAGGAGACAGAGTTTTATTTATCTTCCTCCTCCTCCTCTTCTTCTTCCCCCTCCTCCTCTTATTCCTCTTCCTCCCCTTCTTCTTCCTCCACTTTTTTTCCACGAAACTTTAGCAGGACCTTTGGCGCCATCAAATTTTCCTTTAGACTTACAGTCAGCAACACCCTCCTCACACTTCTTCTTCAGCTTTGCTGCCTTGGTAATATAAGGGTGCTTTTCACTGTCACTGAAGTTATTTCACATCTCACCCAACTTTTTTGCCACATCTCCAATGGAGATGCCAGGGTTTGTGGATTTGATCTTGGGGCAGAATTCGGAGCAGAATAAGAAAAATCCAGACAGAGGTCTTTTGGGGGCATTGGGTTCTTCTTCTTGCCTCCTTTAGCTGGTCCATAATCTTTCATCTCCCGATCATATCGTACTTTATCCGCCTTTGCCATTTCATCAAACTTTGATTTCTCTTTGCTAGACATTGTCTTCCACCTCTCAGAGCACTTCTTGGAAAACTCTAAAAAATTGACTGGAACCTCTGGGTTTTTCTTCTTATGTTCTTCCCTGCATATCTGCACGAAGAAGGCATAAGCAGACTTCTTACCCTTTGGTTTCTTGGGGTCACCTTTAGCCATCCTGACTGTATTGTTCGCTAGTCTGGGCAGCACAGGGCACAATGTGAGGCTTAGTGCTCCCTAGCCTCGCAAAGCTGCCTCCACGAGGGCCCTCAGGGTTGTTTTGACTTTCATTTCCCTGATGACTAAGGATATTGAACATTTTTTTAGTTGCTTCTTGGCCATTCGAGTTTCCTCAGTTGAGACTTCTTTGTTTAGCTCTGTACCCTATTTTTAATAGGGTTATTTAGTTGTCTGGAGTCTAACTTCTTGAGTTCTTTGTATATATTGGATATCAGCCCTCTATCACATGTAGAATTGGTAAAGATCTTTTCCCAAGCTGTTGGTTGCCATTTTGTCCTATTGACAGTGTCCTTTGCTTTACAGAAGCTTTGCAATTTTGTGACATCCCATTTGTCAATTCTTGATCTTAGAGCATAGGCCATTGGTGTTCTGTTCAGGAACTTTTCCCCTGTGCCTGTGTACTCGAGGCTCTTCCCTACCTTCTCTTCTATTAGTTTCATTGTATCTGGTTTTATGTGAAGGTCCTTGATTCACTTGGACTTGAGCTTTGTACAAGGAGAAAAGAAAGGATCGATTTGCATTCTTCCACATGCTGACCTCCAGTTGAACCAGCACCATTTGTTGAAAATGTCCTTTTTCCACTGGATGATTTTAGCTCATTTGTCAAAGATCAAGTGACCATAGATGTGTGGGTTCATTTCTGTATCTTCAGTTCTATTCCATTGATCTTCCTGCCTGTCTCTGTGCCAATACCATGCAGTTTTTAATCACTATTGCTCTGTAGTACAGCTTGAGGTCAGGGATGGTGATTCCCCCCAGAAATTCTTTTATTGTTGAGAATAGTTTTCACTATCCTGGGTTTTTTGTTGTTCCAAGTGAATTAGAGAATTGTTCTTTTTATCTTTGTGAAGAATTGAGCTGGAATTTTAATGGGGATTGCATTGAATCTGTAGATTGCTTTTGACAAGATGGCCATTTTTACTATATTAATCCTGCCAATCCATGAGCATGGGAGATATTTCCATCTTCTAAGATCTTTGATTTCTTCAGAGACTTGAAGTTCTTGTCATACAGATCTTTCACTTGCTTGGTTAGATTCACTCCAAGGTATTTTATATTATTTGTGACTATTGTGAAGGTGTCATTTCCCTAATTTCTTTCACAGCCTCTTTATCTTCCTCTTAGAGGAAGGCTACTGATTTGTTTGAGTTGATTTTATAACTAGCTACTTTGCTGAAGTTGTTTATCAGGTTTAGGAGTTCTCTTGTGGAAATTTTGGGGTCACTTAAGTATACTATCATATCATCTGCAAATAGTGATATTTTGACTTCTTCCTTTTCTATTTGTATCTCTTTGACTTCTTTGTATTGTCTAATTGCTCTAGCCAGGACTTCCAGTACTATATTGAATAGGTAGGAAAGAGAGTGAGTAGCCTTGTCTATTCCCTGATTTTAGTGGGATTGCTTCAAGTTTCTCTCTATTTAGTTTGATGTTGGCTACTGGTTTGCTGTATATTGCTTTTACTATGTATAAGAATGGGCCTTGAATTCCTGATCTTTCCAAGTCTTTTACCATGAAGGGATGTTGAATTTTGTCAAATGCTTTCTCAGCATCTAGTGAGATGATCGTGTTTTCTTTGAGTTTGTTTGTATAGTGGATTACGTTGATTGATTTCCAAATATCAAACCATCCCTGCATTCTTGGGATAAAGCCTATTTGATCATGATGGATGATTGTTTTGATATGTTCTTAGATTCGGTTTGTGAGAATTTTATTGAGTATTTTTGCATCAATATTTGTAAAGGAGATTGGTCTGAAGTTCTCTTTCTTTGTTGGGTCTTTGTGAGGTTTAGGTGTGAGCGGGATTGTGGCTTCATAGAACAAATTGGGTCTTGTTCCTTTTGTTTCTATTCTGTGGAAAAGTTTGAAGAGAATTGGTATTAGGTCTTCCTTTAAGGTCTGATAGAATTCTGCACTAAAACCATCTAGTACTGGGCTTTTTTTGGTGAGAAGACTTGTAATAACTGTTGCTATTTCTTTAGGGGTTATGGGACTGTTTAGATGGTTTATCTGCTCCTGATTTAACTTTGGTACCTGGTATCTGTCTAGAAAATTGTCCATTTTATCCAGATTTCCCAGTTTTGTTGAGTATAGGCTTTTGTAGTATGATCTGATGATTTTTTAATTTTCCTCAGTTTCTATTGTTATGTCTCCCTTTTCAGTTCTAATTTTATTAATTTGGATACTGTCTCTGTGCCCTCTGGTTAGTCTGGCTAAGGGTTTAATCTATCATGTTGATTTTCTCAAAGAACTATCTCCTGGTTTTGTTGGTATTTTGTATAGTTCTTTCTTTTTCTACTTGGTTGATTTCAGCCCTGAGTTTGATTATTTCCTGCCGTCTACTCCTCTTGGGTGTATTCACTTCTTTTTGTTCTATAGCTTTCAGGTGTGTTGTCAAGTTGCTAGTGTGTGTTCTCTCCAGTTTCTTTTAGTAGACACTTAGAGCTATGAGTTTTTCCATTAGGACTGTTTCATTGTGTTTAATAAGTTTTGGTATGATGAGCCTTCATTTTCATTAAATTCTAAAAAGTCTTTAATTTCTTTCTTTATTTCTTCCTTGATCCAGTCATCATTTGTTGAGGCCCACACTGCCCCACGTTTGGGGGCCAAGATGTCTCAGCCCGCACTGCTGCTCCGGTTCTCAGGTTAGTCAACAGGGTCTAGCAAGAGAGAGAATGGGGATGGAGGGACAAGTGATGCAAAGAATGGAGACAAGACAAGATGTGTGATCAAGTCTCGTTTATTGAAAGGAAATCCTCGATATTTATACACTTTTCCACATGCCTTGCAGCTATGGACAAGCAGGGGAACACAGCGGAAGGCACTTTGCCATGTGCCTTGTAGCCGTGGATACCACATGCACCTTGCATCTGGTAAACAGCAAAACAAGATATGTGGGAAAAACAAGATGTTTATCAGAGTGTGCTCAGCTGTTGTGGGCTGTTGAAAAACAAGTCTCTTGTCAGGGTATATGACTCGATATGGCTGCAAAGATGATAGCCGCTTTCTACTAGGAGTTGGCTCCCAACAATCATTGAGTAGAGTGATGTTCAGTTTCCATGTGCATGTGGGCTTTCCAGTGTTTTTGTTATTACTGAAGACCAGCCTTAGTTCATCATGATCTTATAGGATGCAAGGGATTATTTCAATCTTTTTGTATCTGTTGAGGCCTGCTTTGTGACCAATTATATGGTCTATTTTTGCAGAAGGTACCATGAGGTGCTTAGAAAAAGGTATATTCTTTTGTTTTAGGATGAAATGTTCTATAGACATCCATTAAATCCATTTGGTTCATAACTTCTGTTAATTCTACTGTGTTTCTGTTTAGTTTCTGTTTCCATGATCTGTCCATTGCTGAGAGTGGGGTGTTGAAATACCCTACTATCATTGTGTGAGGTACAGTGTGTGCTTTGAGCTTTAGTAAAGTTTCTTTTATGAATGTGGGTGCCCTTGCATTAGGAGCATAGATGTTCAAAATTGAGAGTTCATCTTGGTAGATTTCTCCTTTTATAAGTATGAAGTGTCCTTCCTTATCTTTTTTGATAACTTTTGGTTGAAAGTCAATTTAATTCAAAATTAGAATGGCTACTCCAGCTTGTTTCTTGGGACCATTTGCTTGGAAAATTGTTTTCCAGCCCTTTACTTTGAGGTAGTGTCTGTCTCTGCCACTGAGGTGCATTTCCTGTATGCAGCAAAATTCTGGTTCCTGTTTGTGTATCCAATCTGTATGTCTATGTCTTTTTATTGGGGAATTGAGTCTATTGATGTTAAGAGATATTAAGGAAAAGTGATTGTTTCTTCTTGTTATTTTAGTTATTAGAGGTGTAATTATGTTTCTGTAGCTATCTTCTTTTGGGTTTGTTGGAAGATGATTTTCTTGCTTTTTCTATGTTGTAGTTTCTCTTTTTGTGTTGAAGTTTTCGATGTATTATCCTTTGTAGGGCTGGATTTGTGGAAATATATTGTATAAATATGGCTTTGTCATGGAATGTCTTGTTTCTCCATCTATAGTGATTGAGAGTTTTGCTGGGTATAGTAGTCTGGGATGGCATTTGTGTTCTCTTAGGGTCTTCATGATATCAGTCCAAGATCTTCTGGCTTTTATAGTCTCTGGTGAGAAGTCTGGTGTAATTCTTATAGGTTTGCCTTTATATGTTACTTGACCTTTTTCCCTTACTGCTTTTAGTGTTTTTTCTTTGTTTTGTGCATTTGATGTTTTGATTATTATGTGACAGGAGAAATTTCTTTTCTGGTCTAGACTATTTGGAGTTCTATAGTCTTCTGTATGTTTCTGGGCATATCTTTCTTTAGGTTAGGAAAGTTTTCTCTATAATTTTGTTGAAGATATTTACTGGCCCTTAAGTTGGGAATCTTCACTCTCATCTATACCTATTACCTTTATGTTTGGTCTTCTCATTGTGTCCTGGTTTTCCTGGATGTTTTGGGTTAGGTGCTTTTTTCATTTTTCATTTTCTTTGACAGTTGTGTCAATGTTTTCCATGGTATCTTCTGCACATAAAATTCTCTCTTCTATCTCTTGTATTTGTTGGTGATGCTTGCATCTATGACTCCTGATTTCTTTCCTAGTTTTCTATCTCTAGGCTAGTCTCCCTTTGAGATTTCTTTATTGTTTCTACTTCCATTAATAAATCCTGAATGGTTGTATTTAATTCCTTCACCTGTTTGGTTGTGTTCTCTTATAATTCTTTAAGGGATTTTTGTGTTTCCTCTTTAAGGGCTTCTACCTGTTTACCTGTGTTCTCCTGTATTTCTTTATGGGAGTTTTTTATGTCTTCCTTAAAGTCCTCTATCATCCTCAAGAGAAGTAATTTTAAATCTGAATCCTGCTTTTCTGCTGTGATTGGGTGTCCAGGACTTGCTATGGTAGGAGAACTGGGTTCTGATGATGCCAGGTAACTTTGGTTTCTGTTGCTTATATTCTTGTGCTTGCCTTTCACCATCTGGTTAACTCTAGTGCTACCTGCACTCACTGTCTCTGACTGGAGACTGTCTTTCCAGTTATCTTGCTTTTGTCAGAACTCCTCAGAGTCCAGATGTCTCTGTGATTTTGTGATCCTGAGCTCCTGGGTGGAAGATTTCCTGAAACTCAGGCTTCCTGTGGGATACTCAAATCCTGCTGCTCTGAGTGCAGTGGTTCCTCAGTTGCTCCGAGTATAGTGGTCCCACCACTGCTCTGCTGCTCTGTGGAGGTTCAGGATATGGTGTCTTCAAGGGAGCAGACCTGCTAGGTGTCAGCCCCAGCCAGAAGGATCAAGCAAGGGCTCAGGTGTTTTGTAATGGTAACAAAAGAGAGAACATAGTGGAGTCAACAATATGTTTTCGATGAAGTTACAACATTTTAGCTAGCAACCTCGAACCTGATCTTCTCTCCCTGTCTTTTTGTTCTTCTTTTCCTCTTTCCTGTTCTGTACTCTTTGTCTTGTTCTTTGAGACAGTTTCATGTGGCACAAGTTGGTCTTGAACTCCTGATCTTTCTGCTGTCACCTCGTAGGTGCTTGAGTTCCAGGCAGATATCAATACCCCCAGCGTATATTTTTCTAATCTCTTATATAGAATGTTGCAATTGTAGGATAAAGTCTAGATTCTTTATCATAGCAAGTTCCTCTCCCCTACTGCCTCGTGTCTGTCCATTCTTTCTCACAAGTCACTGACAAATTCTGGAAAATCTCTTAGAATAAGTAAGCCATGCTCATTTTTGCTTTTAGTCAGTACTTGACCATCCATGAGAAGGCACTTGTGGGCCTTACCCTGAAGTAGAGCAGAAAGCTCAAGTGCCTGTTGCATTGCCCAGACTTGTTCTGGTTACAAGTACAATGAACTTGCTCATAGTATCTTGGGTTTCATTTTGAAGATGAAAATAAGAAAAATAAGAAAAAAGAAAAGAAAATTGCTTTAACTATCACTGCACTGGAGACTGAGAAGGCTGTGGCTGGGATGTATAATGGCTTCTGTCATCTCCTTCAGCCAAGTAGGGTTCTGTGTCTAAGCTTCTAGGATGGAGGGCCACCACACAGCCAGGCTTTTGCTCTGGGCACCTCTTATAGACCCTTGCCAAACGTCAGATGGTTGTCTTTAGACCAGGTGGTAATGCCCTGCATAATTAGTTGTGGCTAAAGTAGCAGAGCTATTGGGGTGCAATCTGTCAGTCTAGGCTCAGATGTTTCAGAGAAGAGCTGTTGGAGGCTTTTGGAGGAAGTGTTTCAGAAATCCTTGCACAGGCTTCAGGGAACTCAGGAAAATACTGAATAACCTTTAAGCACTTCACCGGTGAAATGTGCAAGGAAATCTGAAGAAACTGAGCTCATTATTGCTGGGGTGGGAATTCCTCTGCCTAGACTCTCAAGAAGCTTCTGAGTGCCACTTGGTCCTCTGTGAGACAGAACCCTGCTTATCTCCCAGCTTCACATTAACAGACACTGACTTCTGGCCACTTGCTTACCTAGAGACCCCAGTGTGACAGTGCCAGATGCACTCAGGTGCCACTGGAAGGAAGCCAATATCTTCTTAACTTGAGATAATACACTCTTTACCACACCCTTACTTGATTCTAGGTATTTGGTACTTTCTCTCGATGCTGCTCTGTGCTCCTGCCTCTGTTCTAGCATTAAAGTACTGGGCTGGGTTTGCTGATTGACATGCCTATGTTCTTCATTGGGCTGGGAGGGAATTGACCAATTGTGGTCAATTACTTACACATCTCTGCACCCCCCTCCTCCCGTCTCCCATCTAAGCACTAGATGCCTACAACGAATATTGTGACTAATTCACGGATCCTGTTTGACACACTGTTCAACGTGTTGTTTTCTTCTTTCCCCCCTGTATTAATTGATGTAATCCTCCCAACACTTTTTTACTTAGGAGTTACAATTAGCCTCATGGTATGTTTTCAGAAACAGAAGCACAGAAAGGTTGAGAAAGTTACCCAGGGTTACACAGTTAGAGTTATGATCCAGTTCAGGCAATAGAAAGTGCAGAGTAGTTAATAATGAGGTGATTGGAGAGTACACAAAAGCAGTACTGAGGGTTTCAGAGAGAAACAAAAAGAAAAGGGAGAAAGACATGCTCAGAGAGGAAGCAAGGCTGCAAGATGCATCAACCATGCAGCAAATAAGATTCTAGAGACAAAGCTGGATGTGTCAGTGGGGTGTGTCAGATTGTAGAGGTTCTCAATGACAAGATGAGAGCTGGGTTTCTGAAGGAGCCAGTGATATGATGAAAATCAGGTTTAAAGATGAATCTGATTTTAGAGAATAGATCTATCGTGTGTAGGGAATAAGCCTGATAGTTATTGCAGTGGTTTATGGGTACAAAGTAACAATGAGCACAGACCTGGAGTCAGACAGAGTCTCATTCTACTCCTTGTTACCAGTGTGACTCCTCTAATCCTCATGCCTCCTTTCCTTCATCTGTGAAACTGGCATCATTATTCATCTTATAGACTGTTCTGAGGAAAAAGATGTTTGCCCAGGGCTTGGCACAGAAACTGACCTACTTTTTCTTTTTTGTTGAATCGAGGTGATAAGGGCTAGAGCTTCGTAGAAGCACTGGCAAGGAAAGTCTGGGAACTGAGATGCAGACTTTAGGGTTGATGGGGTAGGCACAATGAGCATAGTAGGGAGGTTTGTTGCTGAGCGCATAGGTCAGAGGAGGGGTTTAAGTCTGCCTTTGCCACCAGTTTCTATGGATACACCGCTCATGAAAATTATGTATGTATAATTTTCTCTTTTGGCATGCAAAGGTGTTAGACTGATTGTTTATTTCCCCTCCAGTCTGGAAGGCTATGCTAAACATCTAGGAGGTTTAGAAACTGCGGAGGGAGGAGACGATGGCCAGATCTGCTTTTCTGTTCAGAGATAGCTTGTGTTACTCTTTCCTTTGTTTTCCATCCCAGTTGAAAATATCATTGCTTTGTATTGTTTTAGAGAAATGACTGGGTTATCTCAGCATCAGACCAGGGTTTGGTGGCTAGGACAAGGGTAAGCCAAGGTGTAACATTCTTCTGGAGCCTTCTAGTCATTTCTCCATTTTGTTGGTGTGTGTGTGTGTGTGTGTGTGTGTGTGTGTGTGTACACAGATTTACCATTTTTTTCTTTCCTTGACAATATAACCCATGATCTTCTTGGTCAGTTTTCATAGCTCTTTGTGGTGATGTTCTTTAGATTTTCTCCCCACTAAACATTCCATGAGTGTCTTCAAAAAGAAAGAAAATGAGACCTGTACCTGGCAGAATACACACACAGTTCCTTGCTGGTATACATTTGATATTATGAGCCTTATAGCGTACATTTTTCTGTGGTTGTAATTAAATGTCTGAGCAGTTGCTGGAGCCTCTAGTGAGCTTGTTTCCATGGCAGCCCTCAGAAGGCTGAGGCCCTCTCCCAAGGAGAGCAGTTTATTTTCAATTAGCAAAAGGCAAAGAGGTCTTTACTGTAATTTTGTTCATGGAAACTTTAGATAACTTCTCCCAGCCTTACAGCCCTACATATGCCATGTAATCTCCCAACCACACATATCTTTATGGAACTGAAGGAGGGCTGTTGACTTCTGTAAGCACAGAAATCCCAGACAAAGGATGCTGGTGATGGAGACCAACAAAAGAATGTCATTTTTCATGAAAAAAGGAGAAACGTTATCAAGGTTGCCTATTAGATATTAATCAAATGTCTCCTGATATTTTCCTGTTTGATAGGCAAATTTCCATCCTTTGACTACTGGCTGGGTGATGTGAATGGGTGTCTACTTAATGGAAGGTGAATTGGGGCATTTGTGGAGCTGCTGATGGAGAGACATGGGTGCTATCAACCACTACGTTAAAGATTTCAAGAACTGCAGCCACTGTGAGGAAGCAGAAAGTTATTATCCAGGATGTCTGGAAGCCCCATTTAAAAAATGACTGATCATGTAGAAATTTACTAAAACACAGCAGAAACAATATTAGTCAATTTTGCCCTTAAAAGAAATCAGAAAATGATATTCTTTTTGGTCCAGAATGACCAAATTACTTATGGTTTATTAATTTCCTCTTCTGATGTGTCAAATGTTTTTATTAAATGTTTTTGTTGTTTTAGAACTTCATTTGCTGATAAAGTTTCCTAGCCCATGTTTACATTTACCATTCATTTTGTTAACATGGTAATTAAAATTACATTAAAGCATCACTGGCACTGAAATACCTGACATGGACAACTTAAGGAAAGAGAGTTTATTTTGGCTCATGGTTTCAATTCATCACGGCAGGATGTGGGGAGCAGAGCAGTTCACACCATGGTAGCCAAAAAGCAGAGAAAGAGGAACATCTGTACTCTGAGGACTTTATTCTTCCCTGTTTTACTCCATTCAGTGTACACGGCCTATGAATAACATTGCCCACAGCTTTGGTAGGCCATTTTTACTATAGCGAATTCTCCCTGGAAAAATACCCTTACTGATACACTGAGCCACATAGCTCAACAGTCTTCTAGGTGATTGTAAATCCAGTAAAACTGAATGTCAGTTGTTATGAGGTTGACATCTGATGTGTCTGATAAGCTCTGACGGTTGATCAATTTTTTTGAAAAACTCACAAGAGTTCTGTCAGGAGAGGGGGGACAGGCATCCTTCTGAGACCTACTGCTAATAGAGACATTTCAGAATAAATTCAAGGTTTGCGAGTTCTAGCTTATGACCTAGGCTCCATGAAGGGAGTACAAATTTGTAAGGAGGCATTTTTTTTTTTTTTGGCCACAAGGATGCAGCTATATCTACTTTTCCTTTCTTGTCCTCCTCTCAGTTCATGATCACCAGTACAGCAATGTTCTGGGTATAGGCAGATGATGTGGTATGTTTGTTCCTGACCTCAGAGTCTAGATCTTTGGGGCCTTAGGTCTCCCAAGACTCCTTTCCCTCAATTGCTATAAATGTGGTTTCTCTCTCCCTGTCTGTAGCTGGCCATCTGAGGACACACATGCTTGTTTTATTAAAAATATGCTTTCCGATTATATGCAGATTTATAGATTCCATTTTTAGCTTACCTTTTTGGTTGCAGGGTTTCCTTAAAAAATTAGCATTGGAAGTTGCTTGTTATTTCAGCTCTGCTGGTTTTGTTTTCTTTTTTTGATTATAGAGTCTTCAGATGCCACACACATAGCTACTGACTTACGTAACTAGTACCAGAGTTTTAAAATTGTTTTTATTTTTTTAAATATTCCCCATCATTTTTCTTTGATTTTAGCTAGAATTCTAATGTTATTAACTTTGTCCATTTTCTCTAGATCCTAGAAGTCCACAGAGGCCTTTCAAAAAGCAGGTACATGTATGTTTATCTTCATCACCTTCTATAGTCTTTCCCAAAGCCTTGCTTGTTAAAAATCACTTCTGGTTGGACTCCAGGTGGTGCTTTGCTTCCCAGATGGCAGTACAAGTTTGGTGGATGTGGAACCTTTATGTCCACCCTCACTTGAGGTTTTTCATTAGTGGTAGACTGTGAGGTTCTATTTTTTTTGGCCCCATTTCTTGTTGGCTGTCTGATTTCTGACTGTCAGTGTAAGGTGACCTCCATGGCTTCTGACACTAGCTTTTTCCACCACTTCCTCCTTAAACTATAAGTCATTACAAACCCCCACTTTCTTAAATGGCTTCCTTCAAGAAATGGAAGAATCCCAAATATCCAAGTAATGAGCAAATACTCCCTTAGATAGCATTTGCTCATTACTTGGATATTTGGGATTCTTATCATGATAATTAATTTCTTTTATATTCGATTTCAAGCTCCTTGATGGCAAGGATGAGTGATTTTTCTATGTTTACGCAACCTGTACTTCAGTTCTGGCACACAGTGGTTAGTTACTCAGTGTGTCTTTATTAACTGACCAAGTGGATGAAGCACACGCCTGGCAATCCTGACATGTAGCTCAAGTAGGAGTACTATGTACGAGTACTGTGACTGTTGACACTAACTGCCTAGCTAAGTCAACCATTACAGGTCAGAGGCAGAACTTTTAAAAGAGATTTTTCACTTCAGATGCTTGCTGCAGGTTCAGGCTCATTTGTGACCAACCAGCTATGGATCTGGGAGTCAGTGGTGATGCTTATTCAGAAGGACTCACAGAACTCAGGACATGCTCTACTTATGACTGTAATTTTTTTATTGATATTTTCTTTATGTATATTTCAATTGTTTTTCCCTTTCCACATCTCCCCTTTGGAGATCTCCTATCCTACCCCCCCCCCCCCCCCCTGCCTCTATGAGTATGCTCCCCCACCCACCCACCCACTCCAGTCTTCCTGCCCTGGCATTTCCCTACCCTCAGGCCCAAGGATCACTCTTCCCACTGACGTCCAACAAGGCCATCCTCTGCCACATATGCCATTGGAGCCATGGGTCCCTCCATGTGTATTCTTTTGTCCCTTTAGACCTGCACACCAAATATCTAGTGATGTGGTGAACTTTCACATGTCTAGTCCCAGTTCCAAATTACCTTGTTATCAAAGGCATTGAGGAGCTCATACAGGTTACTTTACTATTACAAACTACCATTCAGAAATCACTACTGTTGCTTGGATAATTTAGAATTTATAGGTTGCTTTCTAGGATTGGGATGAAGTTTAGCTACATTCTTTATTATACAGGAAATTATTTTGACTTTAATTAGAACAAATTGGTACACAGGAATAGACTATATTTGGAGGATTCAAATAGAGAGTTTATGATTCAAAGAAAGTTGAGGGTTGTAGTTAACAACTGACATTTGTTTGCTCTTAGATCGTGGTTGAAAGTCAGACAGTGTTTCTTACAATTGGCACTTAATCAGCATTTACTAGATGAATGAAATACGGTGAGTGTGAATTGGATATTAATGGATGAATAAACTTAGATAAAGAAGGGATGAGGGGAACAGGAAGATATCTCTAGTACAAACTTACCAAAGGCACAATGCAGAGGTGAATGTGGGACATTTAATAAAATATAGACATACATAAGGCTATAAATGAAAATAAGATGCGTGGAGAGAGTTTAGGTTCTCATTACTGATACTAGAGCGTTCCAATTGGTTTTTAGCAGATGAGGTAGAGGATTTAATCCTAATTGTGTAAATATTGATCAAATGGTAATCAGTTTGACCCAAAGACCATAAAATGGTAAATTGTCCCTGTGGCTTGAGCAGTCATCATCCTCAGGCATGTGAGCCCTTCCCAGGATAACAAACCAAGCCTGTGGGATTCTTACCCTGCCTTCCCACCTCTCTAACTAGCAGCTTTCTTCTCATGCGTTCTTCAAAGCATTGGAGCTGGATGACTAACCAGAAAGCCTCCCACAGAGTGGGAGATGTGGCTCCCCACCTCACAGCTGCTGTTGGCTCCTGGGTCACCAGCTGATTGTTTCTTGGTTTCTGAATCCCAAGGCAAAGGTTGTGGGGCCCCGAGCCTGACCCATGAATGAGTCAGAGCTGAGCATCAAAGATGAAGGGCTCCCTGCAGCTGGACCTGCAGCTGGTCCTCCTTCAGGGGACCAAAAACACTAGAAAGGAGAAAGGAAATTTACATCATTAACCTTTTAAAGAATTTTTATGCAATTGACTAGTGTGTTATGGAAAATTATGAGCTCAGCAGAGAAAGAAAACATAATACTGGAAGCTGAATGCAAGGAAAAATCATTAAAGAAAATTGTAAAACCCACACCACACCCACAGCTGTTCATGGAACCGACCCTGGTTCACTGACTCAGCTTGCTTCTTTCTAGCTTTTCCTTCTCTTCTACTTGCTTTTCTAACCTTCTGCCCTTTCCTGCTCTCTGCCACCAGTTGGTTTGACCACACTCCCAAACTCCCAGGGTGCCTTGTTTTATATGGACCTTGGTAATTGTTCCAAGGGTCTTTCATTTGTTTGTCATTGTTGATACATACACATACATACATACATACATACATACATACATACATACATACATACACAGAGACACACACACACACAGAGACATACACACACAGAGACACACACAGACATACACACACAGACACACACACATATTTTGTGTGAAATATTTAAAAAGCAATCTATGCTATGCTGGCAGCATACCGGCAGGTAGGCCTGCCTGTTCTCATCTTTTTGGACTTACTGAACTGGAGCTCCGAAATCTAGCTCTGAAATCTCTCCATCCCACTCATTTAGTTCCAGTAGTGGGCTGCTGCCATGCCAGCCCCACATTTTCAAATTCCTATGGCCTTTTTGGGGTACATTTCTCACACACCCATGCTTTGCCATGTTGTACCTTTCACTCTGGAACCCAGTTGAGTTGCCGTGTGAAGGAAAACATCACACAAACTTGGTTCAGAATTAACAAGTACCACAATTGTTGGGCACAGCAACTATCATCTTAATGTGTAAGCCATTCTAAATTAAATCCCCCAGTAGTGGGTCTCAATGGATCTGCCACCTCAAATGGGAGGAGGGGCACGTGGAAGGCGCTACACTAGCTACATTTTGGCCTCATCATTTCCAGTCCACCAGCCAACTCAACTCTCCTCTCCTGTTCAACCTGGAAGTCCCGTCTGCTTGCCCAGAGATTGTCTCCTTGAAATCTTTATTCATTAGAGAAATGGTCTCATGAAGTCACTGAGGACATGATTCACTCCTCGTCCCAGGCAGCCCCTCTTAAGAAAGAGGAATTAGCATCAAAATTTGCACCAGGGCTATCCACAACATACAGCTCCACCATAGTTTTCCCCCTCTCCTCTTCTAGTCCCTCCCCATAGCCTTCCCTCTGGCTGCCTCTATCCACTCCTTCTCCATTACTCTTCAGAAAAGGGCAAGCCTCCTATGGATATCAACCAAATATGCCATATCAAGCTTCAGCAAGACTAGACTCTCTCCATGTATTAAGGCTGGACAAGGCAACTCAGTAGGACAAAATGGGCTGAAAGCATGCAAAAGACTCAGAGACAGATCCTGCTTCCACTGTTAGGAATCATATAAAAAGACCAAGTTACACAGTTGTAACATATATACAGAAGACCTATATCAGACCCATGTAGGCTTCCTGGTTGTTAGTTCAGTCTCTAGACACTATGAGCCCAGATTAGTTGATTCTGTGTTTTTTCATATGGTGCCCTTAACCCTTCTGGCTCCTACAGTCCTTCCTTGAGCTCCACCTAGTTTCCTATATCACCATTTTCTGAATGAAGCTTCTCTGATGACAATTGAGTCAGGTACCAATCTTTAAGTATAACAGAATATTATTAGGTATCATTTCATTGACATTTTTTTTTGCCAGACATGTTGGTTCTATTTTAGGTCTCTGGGTTGTCCAGTTTCTGGGTCCTGACCCTTGTTGTATGGTGTTTTCTGTAAGCTAAAGTTTTTTCCTTCCAACTCTCAGCTCCTGGAATAATGACTCTGAGATATTAATATATTTACAAATACCTAGGCTATACAGCTAGGCATGTTCCCTGACTATCTCATAACTTAATAACCTATTTATTCTACTCTTTGTTAAGATACATGACTAGTTACCTATTCTCAGGTTTCTCCTCAGGGTCCCTGCAGTGAATCTTTTTAGGCTTGACTCTCTCTAAGAATCCAATTTTTCTCCTGGATGTCCCACCTTCTCTTTTCTGCCTAAGTCAACAGTATTGACAGGTGAATGTTTCCACACACTGCACAAAGTACTTCTACAGGCCCTCCAGGTAGTGTCAGGTTGAGCTCCTTCTTGTGTTGTGGGTCTCAGGCTGGACCAGTCATTGGTTGGCTACTCCCACAATTTCTGCTCTTTTACCCAGCACATCTTGTAGGCAGGACAATTTTAGGCTTCAGGTTTTGTGGCTGGTGGTTTTGGTGTTTCAATCCCTCCACTGGAAGCCTTGTCTGGTTACAGAAAATGGCTGATTCAGGCTTCATATCCCCCATTGCTAGGATTCTTAGCTAGGAACACCCTTGTAGATTCCTGGAAGTTTCCATTGCACTAGGTTTCTAGTTTGTCCCCAAGATACCCTCCCCATCCATTTCCAGTTGTCTCTCTCTGTTCTTTCTTCCCCCCATCATACCCCCTGACATGATCTCTCCTGTTCCCTCCCCTGAATCCCTTCAACCTACTCTGTCTATTCTATTTCCCCTTTCCAGGGAGATTAATATGTCCACACTGTGTGTCTTCCCGGTTACTTAGCTTCTCTGAGTCTTATTCTTTACAGCTAATATCCACTTATAAGTGCATATATATCATGTTTATCTTTCTGGGTTTGAGTTACCTCACTCAGGATGTTATTTTCTAGTTCCATCAATTTGCCTGCAAACTCTATAATATTTTTCAATAGTTGAATAATATGCTGTTGTGTAAATGTACCACGTTTTCTTTATCTATTCTTCATTTGAGGAACATCTATCTAGGTTGTTTCCAGTTTCTGGCTGTTTGAACATAGATGAACAAGTACCATTGTGGTATAATGGAGCATTCTTTGGGTATATGCCCAGGAGTGGTGTAGCTGGGTATTGAGGTAGGTTGATTTCCAAATTTCTGAGAAACTGCCATATTGATTTCCAAAGTGGCTGTGTAAGTTTGCACTCCCAGGAGCAATAGAAGAGTTCTTTTGTTTCACATCTTGCCAGCATGAGCTGGCACTTGTGTTTTTGATTCTAGTCATTCTGACAGGTATAAGCTGAAACCTCAAAGTCATTTTGATTTGCATTTCCCTGATGGCTAAGGATGTTGAACATTTTTTAAATGTTTCTTGGCTATTTGAGATTCCTCTGTTGAGAATTCTGTTTAGATCTGTTCCCTGCTTTTTAATTGGGTTATTCAGTTTATTGATGTCTAGTTTCTTGAGTTCTTTATGTATTTTGGAAGTTAGCCCTGTGTTAGAATTGGGTTTGGTAAAGATTTTTTCCCATTCTTTTTTTTTCTTAAACAATTCTCATTTTTTAAAAAAAATTTACTTATTTATTTTATACATGTGAGTACTCTATAGCTGTCTTTAGACACATCAGAAGAGGATATCAGATCCCATTACAGATGGTCATGAGCCACCATGTGGTTGTGGGAATGGAAGTCAGGACCTCTGTAAGAACAGTCAGTGCTATTAATTGCTGAGCCATCTCTCTAGCCCCCCTTTCTGCTGTTTTGTCCTATTGATGGCATTCTTTGCCTTACAGAAGCTTTTTAGTTTTATGAGGTATCATTTATCAATTATTGCTATTAGTGCCTTGTACTAGAGTCCACCGGCATGAGTCAAACAGCCTCTGAGTAGAGAGTGAGGATTAAAGATAGGAAAGGCAGAAAAAAGATGCAGAGACAAGACATACATTTGGGAGGATGGCTAGTCAACTGCAGCAGCCTTTAATTTATTTTGCATAGCCTCTTTATACTCCACAGTACTGTGAGAAGCAAAGCCACAAGTTAAGATAAACTATTGCTGAAATATACACAGGACATCTATTGGTACCCAGAGGACTCTATTCCTTCTACTAAGGCCAACAGAGTTTTCAGCTCCTTGCCTTGAGCCTCAAGTGTACCTCCTCCTGTAGTTCCATGCCTCAGCAGACCAGGAAATCTTCCAGGAGACCCTGATCTGTCTTGACTCTGCCTGGCAGGCAGGCTTTTCTCTTTTTTTCTTTCTCTGCTTCAGAGAAGAAGGCAAATGGGTCCCCATTTTTTATTTCATATAAGCCAAAGCTGTCTTAGCTACTGGTACAGAAAGATTGTGCCTGTTTGGAACGGTGATATGTAGGAGGAGCTAAGATGGGAGAAGTAAGAAGAGGAAGATAAGGAGTAAGGAGAGGAGGAGAAGGAGAGGAGGAGCTAGGTGACAAGAAGGGGGGGCACTGAGGTGGATGTTTTCGTGTCCCCACCAGTAAAAGATAGTTAATATATCTAGGTTGGGTATTGGGTTACACTTCTGATTGATATTGAGCATTACCAAACTTATAAAACCTTTGATTAACATTAAAAATAGTATAAAAGAAAAAAGGAAAAGTGGGGGTGGGATAAGGCTTTTCTAGGGAGAGGAAATGGGGAAAGGGGATGGCATCTGAAATGTAAATAAAATATTCAATAAAGATTTTCACATTAAAAAAACAGATTGTGCCTGTTTTACACATCCCCTCAAGAAGTATGGCCCTTACCCATCATTGGTACATGAATTCTGATATTTTTGCCCTGTCTTAGGTTGGTCTACCTCTGAGAGAATCTTACCTGTCTTTGACTACCAGCTTCTGCAATAGGGGATGTAACCTATTAGGTTATAGTTTTGAGCTGTATATGATGGAGATATGCACAGATGTTAAGAAAGGAATGGAGGGCACACTTATCCACAAGTGATATTAAGTATAACCCTATAATCATTAGAGTATTCAAGGCAAGTACTGAAATGGCCAAATGAGTAAATGAAGACCAGGAAGGCATGTTCTTTCTTAATTGCTCTATGAAGAGGCAGCGTTTGTATCTTCAAATTGCATGTTTTAGATAAAATAATGTCCTGATGCAATTGAATTAAGTCCAAGAGAACATTCCAAATACCTTTAAGATGCAAATGTGCCTGGTCCCAACCTTGTTGACTGTCATACACATTCTAAATCTGGGGTCTTCAACCAGATTCTGATGTGGGGCCTCCAAGAGGCTGCCAGATGGCCCACAAATTTATCTAAGGTAAGCCAGGTGATTCAGGGAAAGAATGAGAGCCCCAGAGAATATCTAGAAAGACTTTAGAAGCCTATAGTACCTATATTTCTTATGACTCAGAAGCCAGAGAGTACTAGTCAGCTGTGAACATGGCTTTTGTTAACCAAGCTGTCCTTGACATTCACTGGAAACTTCAGCCACTTCTTTGAGGCCTGCTTCTGGCACTCAAAAACCAGCTTCTATTTGCCTTTGAATGGCAAGGCTTGGAGAGAGGCTTCAAGGGACAACTGACTTGGACACACCTGCCTCAAGGATGTGTCCTGACTTGGACACACCTACCACTTTTGAGGAGGCACTGCATAAGGACTTGGGTGAGTGCTGGTGGGCCCACCCCCAAATAACTGTGCTCCAGTATATATTGTGAGCTCCCAACTTGGAGACATGCCAGGAGGCAACACAAGACCTGCTACAAAAGCTGAGTCAACTTAGCTACCAAGTATCTGCTAGGAAGGCCCAGCTTTGTCAACTTAAAGTCATCTATCTAGGTACATATTCAAGGGGGGGGGAGTGGTGGTACATGGCAACACATGCTCTGGGATGGCTTGGAAGGAAACCATCCTTAGCATCCAAGTTCCACCAACCCAAAGGCAAATGCAGAAATTTCTGGGATCTGCTGGGTTTTGTAGACTTTGGGTGCCAGGGTTCACTGAGATAGCCAAACCATTATATTAGGCCACCAGGGGCCAAGAAGACAAAATAGAATAGACCCTTGAGATGGACATGACTTTTAAGACTCTAAGAAAAGCCTTATTGGAGGTGCCAGCCTTGGCTTTCCTGGACATTCACAAACCTTTCCACCTATTTGTGCATCAGAGAAAGGGGATAGCAAAGGGGATGCTTACCCAAACTTTGGGACCATATGTAGGATACTTATCTAAGAAGCTGGACCTGGAGGCCCAAGGATGGATAGCCTGTCTCTGAATCATAGCTGCCACTGCCCTGCTGGTCAAGGATGCTGACAAAATAACCATGGGACAGGAACTTGTTATCACACTCCCCTCATGCTATTGAGGGGGCCCTCAATAATCCACCTAGCTGGTGGCTGTCCAATGCCAAACTGATGCACTTTCAGGCTCTGCTTTTGACTCTCCCTCACATAAGAGATAAACCACCATCTGCCCTAAACTCAGCCAACCTGCTACCTGCCTTGTCATCAGACCTGCAGCATGATTGCTCTATAGTTCTGGGGCACATTCAGAACATCATACCTGACTTGACTGACATATCCTGGCCACACATGGAAGGTATCTACTTCATGGACGGGGGCAGCTTCATCCAGAGTGGAATCAGGTATGCAGTGGTGGCAATAGACTTGTACTCTGTTATTTAGGCAACTGCTTTGCTGCTGGGAACTTCAGCCAAGAAAGCTGAACTAAAGACTCTAACCCAGGCTTTAAAACTGGCAAAAGGAGCCATAGCTAACATTTACACTGACAGCAGATGGGATTATTGACTGCTGGAGAAAAAAACCATCAAAAATAAGGGAGGAATACTTGTGTTATTGGAGGCATTATGGGTTCCTTTCAAAGTGACCATAATTCATTGCCCTATACATCAGAAAAGTACATCAGAAATAGCCCAAAGGAACAGGTTAGCTGATAAAGCCGAAAAGAATGCTGCTTCCCTTCCACTGCCAACATCCTGGTAGCTTTGCTGTCCCCACTGCACTTTTAGTCATCCCTGAATATACTGCTGAAGACAAACAGCACCAGGTGAAATGCCAAGGAGTTTGCAGAAGAGAAGGATGGTTGCTGACCTCTGAAGGCTCCACTACCCTACCTAACGAGTTTGCCAATCCATCAGCTTCATCAATTTTCATGCCTGGATCTCCAAAAATGGAAGAAACTTCTGTGAGGACAAGGAACAAAGTATTTGACTTAGCACACTTGTTTGATCAGGTAATCTCAGACTGCACCACCTGCCAGACTCCTCAGGCTCCTACAAAGGAGACTGCCAATGGCATAGTAAAGAAGCTTCTGGACATGAATACATCACTCCCATGTTTAGCCTGACCGAAGAGACACTGTCCAGCAGTTGAAGTCCCAGCAGTGAAGCCCTCTAGGCAAAACACCAGAAGAAAGATGGAAGGTCATTTCATACTCTGTTGATCCGCTGAAACTGCTACTCCAGTGCTCCTGATCCAGCCTGTTCACTGTTTACACTTTGCTAAACCAGCCATTATCCCCATTACTATCTGAGTACCCCCAGGGGGATACAACAACCTTGTTATCAAGTTCACCATGGGTGGCAAGAAGGCTGACTGGACTGCTGGTTCTTAACTCCTCTCTCCCAGGACTTAACACAGAACTAACTGTTGGTTACTGGACAGGGACTCTGTATTGGAAATAAGGTACCCCTAGCCTATTCCCACTTCTGCAACTGCACTGTTACCCCTACTGTTGCAGGATATATGCTGACCCCAGAGACTGCTTGGTGGGCTTGTACCTTAGGGCTTACCCCATGCATTTATGCCCTGGTTGTAAATATGACTGAGGAATGTTTATGCACTAGTACAGCTTGTACCCAGAGTGACTTCTTACTCTGGGGAGGATGTCTTCAACCAGTCAGGCAAAGAGTGGCCATTTCCTCTGTGTTACTAGGTTCTCTCCTTGTTGTAGCGCTGGCCGAAGCTGCTAGTGTAGAACCATCAGCCTTAATACTCCTACAAAGCCCTATGGATGATGATAGATGCAGACATACAGGAGATGGAAAAGTCCATCATGCCCCTGCAGGATTCCCTATCTTCCCTGGCAGAAGTAGACTTACAGAAGAGTCCTAGACTTGCTGTTCCTCCAGTTGGGGGGGGGGGGTTTCTATGTAGTCTTATGTGAGGAATGTTGCTTTTGTGTTGACCGCTCAGGGGTGGTCAAAGAATCCATGGCCTTAGTTAGAAAGAGACTACAATACAGATCCTACTGATGTTAGTGAAGAGATGTAAGAAGCCTGCCTCTGCTCTTTCTCTCTGCCTGTGTGGAGCTCTCCTCCCCACAACCTTTCAGAGAGGGCCTGGCCTGGTGCCAAAATATTGCTATCCCCATTTTCATTTTGGTACTCCCTAATGAACCATCCCTCACCCCCTCCTGGGAGCGAGAGATGCCGGCTTGGGAATAGACAAATGGCCCCCATGTTGCTGAGGCTGGCACTCTCCCTGATACATGGCTAGCATTTCTGAGTGCAGATGACTCTTGTCCTTGGGAGAGGCAAAGGCCAAACATGATTGAAAAGATAAGTATTCTATTTTGGGTCCTGAAAGGAGAGCAATTAGGCATTCCCAGACAGCTGTGGACAGTTTATAAAAACACAGTAGTTCCTGATAGCATCATAAAGTTACTTCCCAGGTCAGAAGAGCTCCACCTCCAGTTGTATGATTCTGCCTTGCTGTCTGAACAAAAGATATCGTGTTTAAAAGATGATTTCCCTTGTCACCTCCCCCTATAATCTAACCACAAAGTCCAAGAATCCCTGCTTATGTTTGTATGTGTACAAAAACTCTAAGCCCCTCGACGTGAGGCTGTACTCCTAACCCACGCAGTGGGAAAGTTTTCGATCCAAGTCTGACTCAAATAAAAGGCTCTTTTGATACTTTGCTTCGGGTTGGCTATTCTCAGAGTTCTTCTGGAAATCCCAAGACCTGGGCATAACATTAGCTTTGACTTGTGGTCACTGCATAATCAGTGCTTTAGTTAGCTTTGTTAATGAACAGATTTATTAAACATCTCAATGATTCAAGATGTCCTAAAACTGAAGGGGAAATGAGAAAGCTAGTCTGGCTCCATAACAGTCTTCAAATTGGCAGTTTAGGAGACTAAGACTAAGAATGGAGCAAGTACAGACAAGTCAGTTACTAGAAAAATACCACAGACTTCAGGCAGCTAGTTAGAAACTGCCCTTCCCTCAGAAGCTGCCCTGCCACCTGGCCTGAGGCAAGGACAATGGGTCAGCAGCAGGTTCCAGACTTCCCTAGCTACTTCATCAGCAACAGTTTCCAGACCTCAGTTTCCAGCCCTGACATTCTGTAATGGAATGTCCATAGAGATGGAGCAAGATATAGGTCACTGACCCAGGAATCCCTTAATGTGCTTTAAATCAGGCCTGTGAGCTCACTTGGTTGTCTCTCTATTCTGATAATGGAAGACCCCAGCATTCTGGACTTCTGCAGAATAAAACACTCTGTGTTTACATATTATTTGAGTGTGAGATCATTCTTTGGCAAACCATGGACCCTTACATAACCAAGTTCCAAAGACTAAAAGTATCTACAGGCACTTCACCTGGTCCATCCACATCATAATAGTTTTTCTCCAACCTTCTTCCAGGTTGCTAAATTGATTGTACCTTCCTCAGGAAACCAAGGATAAACCTTCTCTATGAAATCTAAAAAAATATGTATTTTATGTTGCCCTATTTTAGCCCTGTGAACTCAAAGCATATTCTTTTTTTTCCGATATTTTATTTATTTACATTTCAGATGTTATCCCCTTTCCCCATCCCCCCCCATTAACCCCGTATACCCTTCCTCCTTCTCATTTTTTGCTTTTATACTGTTTATATTTCATTTAAGTATTAAGGTCAGTTCTAGGTTTCGGAACTAGCAATACAATAAATGCAAATAGTCAAAGAACAAGCAAGGCCATAAACAAAATTCTGTGAACACTCCTGTGATCACTGTTTCTAAGGGGCTTATTAGGATGACCAAAATATCTGAGCCTACTTCCCTGTCCTAGCCCTGTAAAAGCCCTGCTTACTGGAGCCCCTGTTCAGGCGCCAAACTGTAAAAGACCTTTCTGCCCCGCGCTTGCTGCCAAACTGTACAAGCCCCGCTGTAAACTGTAAAAGCCCTGAGCTAACTGTAACGGACCACTCTTGCCCACGTTTGGGGGCCAAACTATAGTGGCCTGCTCTGTTCCGCAGGTCCGGGTTTAGCAAGAGAGAGAGTGGGGGGAAGAAGGGGAAGAGCCGGGAAGAACAGAACCAAGCCAGAGGATCTGTAGTAACGTCTTCTTTACTGTCTCCACTATACACACACCACTACACCTACTACTACTATACTACACCCACATACATATACACACTACAACAAGGAAATCCTGGGTATTTATAGGCTTTTGCCATGTGCCTTGTAGGCGTGTGGATACCACGTGCCTTGCAGGTGTGGACAGCACGTGCACCTTACAGGCATATATGGCGTAGATAGCACGTGGACAAGGCACCACATGCTTTGTAGGCGTGGATACCACGTGCTCCTTGCAGCTGGGGGCACTAAACAGCAAAACAAGCTATGTGGGATATCAGAGTGTGCTTCAGCTGTTGTAGGCTGTTGAAAACCAAGTCTCATGTCAGGGTATATGGCTCAAGATGGCTGCAAAGCTGATAGTTGCTTTCTAGCCGCTTTTTGCTTAAAGTCAGCTCCTAACATAGCCCAAAATCATTTTTATGTCTGACACCTACTTCCTTGTTCTAGCCTAATGTCAGATTCCTGCCTGAAGCCCACTTCCTTGTTCTTGGCCAATGTCATATTCCTGCCAAGCAGCCTATTTCCTTGTCCTTGTCCCATGTCAGATTCTTGCCAAGCAGCTCCAAAAACTCTGCCTCTCCCCATTTTTTATTTCATAAACAAGACTGAGCCTGTCTCAGGTTTTTCTGCCAAGAATACCTTCCTTACCCATCATGGAATATGCATTATCAAAAGCAATGCACTTATGTCTTAGGTTGGTAAGGCTCTGTGAGAATCTTACCTGCTCTTGGCTTCCCACCCTGTTAAATTAATTAACTCTGTCTTGGGGCCCATTTTCAGTTTCAAGTCGTGTACTTTGGCTGCCAACATGTTGATATTGCTAGAGACAAGTTTTAACACGATGGGCAGAAATAAAAGTATTCCCAGGACAAAAAGGGCTAGCATGATCAAGTTATATATGCCGTTCTTGAGGTTTGACCAAAATGAAATTACTGACCTCAAGCCAAGGATAATTTTATCAGCATTATCTGCAGCATCAAAGCTGAGCAGAGCAGCATTCTTTAAATTCATAATATTACTATGCAAAGTTAAAACATCCAGAGAGTTGTTAGAATTATGACAAGTACCCTACAAGTATCTTTAAAGTTTTTTCTAATTATAATGACTGTCATTGTAAATTTTAGAAGTAAAACAACTCCAATGGTATTTGTCATGACACTCAAGATGTCTCCTAACTCTTAAACTCTGAACCTCCTTCAGATAATTTGAATAGGATAGAGAGCATCAGTCTGTTGTTTCAAACACCTATCTAAATCCTCTTATATACTCAACACATTAATAACATTTTTTTTTTTTTTGCTAAATGATTAACAAAAGTAGCTGTCTTAACTTCTTGTGTCAAAGTTACTGCAGAAGCAATGGTGCTAGCAATTAATGTAATTAAAGCTGCTATACCAGCAATAACCAACCCCACTATCCTCTTGCTTCTGCTTTAAGCCAGCACTTGCTGGCTTTATTCTAGCACTTGCAAGTATTTTTCAGAAAATCAAGGTTTTCTAATGCTCAGGGCAGTAAGACAAAAACTGGTTGATAGACTCCAGTAACAGACATGCCAGATTTCAACACACTAACACAATTAGAAAGTATGTAGTCAATGCAACTTACAATAAATACTGTAGAAGAGACAAAAATAATTTTAACTTGACAATTAAAAGAGTATTAATACATGCACTAACCCTTGTTTGAAATTCAGATCCTGTTTCAACTTTATCTCTTGCTATCATAACATCATAGATAACTGCAGCTAACTTCCAAATATGTCTCTGAAAATGTTCAGATCTATCCTTCCAAATGAAGACTTTTATTTCCAATTTTGGATTGATTTCTAGACCAGTACATGATCGAGTCCAAATAACTGGTCACCTTTAAGAAAAATACAAGAGTCATTATAACTTCTCTTTTTGATTCTCTGTTCCACAAGGTCTAAAAACTTGAGGCAAGGCAGCTTGTCCCATCAGGGGTATAGGTAAGCAAAGGTGGGTCAGGAATATATGTCTAATACAGCTTCCCAGTTACTCTTGTCAGGGCACTCAGCAAGCTCTCAGGTCAGCATCATTCTTTGTCCCAGCTTCAGTATGTCTCACCAATCACATGGCAGCCACCATGCTCCTTCAGCATCCTATAGAAAAAAACACAAACATGCCCTTTTCTCCATATTAGATACCTGGTTGGAATCATGCTACATGCCAGTAAGTGGATCCTTCCTTTTCACCTATGCATAAGTCTGCCTAGTTGTAGGGTGCCATATATACTCAGCAGAAAGTTGTTGGCATTCAAATTTTTAAAAATAATTTAAAATAAAAGAGCCTGATCTAAATAAATTTGTCATGTACAGGGATATACCTCTCCCCTTTTTATTTTATGAAGATATTGTTTTAAAGTTCCATGGTTTCTTTCCACAATACCTTGTCCTTGAGAATTATAAGGAATCCCTGTAATAAATTGTTGACAAAAAGTCTCAACTGCTCGACTATAATTGCCAGTTCCATTATCTGTTTTTTTTATTGGATATTTTATTTATTTACCTTTCATATGTTAACCCCTTTCCACATTCCCCCCAAAAGCCCTAATGCCACCCCCTTCCTCCTACTTCTGTGAGGATGTGCCCCCAACCATCCACCCATTTCTGCCCCCATGCTCTTGAATTCACCAACACAAAGGCATCCAGCCTTCCAGGGATCAAGATCTTCCTCTCACACTGATGCCTGACAAGGCCATCCTCAACTACCTATACAGGTGGAGCCATGGGTCTCTCCCTTTGTGTTCCCAGGCTGGAGGTTTGAACTCTGGGAACTCTGGTTGGTTGGTATTGTTGCTCTCCCCATGAGGCTGCCAGCCCCTTCAGCTCCTCCAGTCTTCTTTCTAACTCCTCTATTGAGGACCCTGTGATTAATTCAATGGTTTAGCTGCAAGCATCTGCCTCTGTTTATGTCAGGCACTGAGAGAGGCTCTCAGGAAACAGGTATATCAGGTTCTGGTCAGCATGCACTTCCTGACATCCAGCACAGTGCCTGCATTTAGTGACTGCACATGGGATGGATCCCAAGGTGGGGCCATTTTCAGGCAGTCCCTCCTCCAATCTCTGCTTCACACTTTGTCTTTATACTTGCTCCCATGAGTATTTTATTCCTCCTTCTAAGAAGGACCAAAAGCACCCACACATTGATCTTCCTTCTTTTTTTTTTTTTTTTTTTAGTATTTATTTATTTATTTTGTGAAAATATTTATTGGATATTTTATTTACATTTCAGATGTCATCCCCTTTCCCCATTTCCCCTCCCTAGAAAACCCCTATCCCACCCCCACTTCTCCTTTTTGCTTTCATACTATTTTTTAATGTTAATCAAAGGCTTTATAAGTTTGGTAATGCTCAATATCAATCAGAAGTGTAACCCAATATCCAACCTAGATATATCAACTATCTTTGGCTGGCGAGGACATGCAAACATCCACCTCCATGTCCCCCTGCCCCTTGTCACCTAGCTCCCCCTCTCCTTCTCCTCCTCTCCTTACTCTTCCCATCTGAGCTCCTCCTACATGTCACCCTTCCTGTTAAAATGAAACTTTTCTCTTAGAATACAATTAGAGAGTAACTATACCAATTTTTGTCAGTAAGGTACAAGATAGACCTAATACCCAGTCCATCCTTTTGTTGGCTAAACAGAACCTCTGTCATTCCTCCTAACTAAAAGATTTAATTCTGAACCTGGCATTTTTTTCTTGGCTTTAGAATGAATGTCAGCTGAAAACCATCCTCTCAAACCCTTTCTCTCAAAGTAAATGGCCTGGATTGGCTATGAGACTATAAATCTTCAACCCATCAGATATCCAGAATGACTGAGTTAACTGAAATTATGGGAAGCACAAAGCATAGCTTCTAAAACTTAGCCAAATTATAGAGACCGCTGAACACCTGGACAGTCCCTATACTACAAAACGTTGGAGCATCTGGTCTTCAGCCTTCTGGCCCAGGATCATCTGACAGACCTAGTGATGCAGAATTATTAAGGGCTGGTTACTCTGTCTAGGCAGATATAATCAGTCGACTATTCTACAAGTGTGTCCTTTTCTGGACAGTAATTTGTCTGTAGATGAAAAGAGGCAATTCTTGCCTAGTGGCTGTCTCATCACAACTGGAGTAACTCCAAAGATACTCAATTTCTTCTTAGAATCTAAGACAGGAAGCTGTCAGGAGCAGACAGGTCTCTAATCAAAATGGACATTAATACAGAAATGTTTGTAATTAAAAGTCAATTCTGTGGACTTCTGACGTTTTGAAAACCAACTATCCATGGACTATTGTTTGTTAACTCCTCTCAGCTAAATAAAATATAGGAAACACCCTAATAATAAACTTAGAGCCATGAATTTACTATAGGCCCTTTAACTCACAGGCTAACCATCTCAAATCAGTTTAAAAAGTTAAAGAAGGACTGGATCTAAGCCTTGTGTGCCTAAATGTGTTATATAGGCACAATACCTATGAGAGTAACAATATTAATCTCACTTTTATATCAATAAGAAACTGATACCAGTGAAAACCATAAATTTGAAATCAGAGTAAATTTTGTACCATTTAAGAAATTATAACTTCATCTTAATAACAATTATACATATTTCTACCAATAGGTTATGGCTATGCAGTAAATCCTAGCTAATCCTCCCTGTTCCAACAAAACCACTACTTTTCCCTAGAAAGACAGCCCAATATTAACCACCTCAGTCCACAAGCCCAGGGAATAGGGGAGCTGACTCTTCATTAACTTCTTCAAGCTGATTATGGGCGTTGAGATATTAGAAGAGGGGCAAGGAGAAGAGTAAATTGATGAGCCTCGTCTGTGTCTTCACTGCATCCAGCTACAATTCCAGGACATTAGAGGTTCGAGCAGGTCTGTTCAGCTCACTC